>OX276415.1:13724256-14344826 GCA_946251805.1 Cybosia mesomella
AAACCTATACACGTGTCAAATATAGCCACAGGAGGTGTAAGCAAGCGTTCTACTCCTGCCCACATGATATAGTAAGGTTAGTCACCTATGCGCGGCAGCACGTCCTTCGCTTCCGCGGTGACGTCACCGCATAGACGCGTGCGCATCTTTTGAACACGTTCCTTTTGACGACGACATGGCATTGTTCGTATTTTAAATTTTATTGACTCTCTGGACAGCGTTGTGTTAACACGCAATTTGTGTTAACACGCAATTTGTGTCAATTAATTATAATGTCTTCTTGATCCGAGCGTTACCCTCAGTTGCAATTTAGCTTAGCTGAGTAATTCCGCTTTCTAGTATTATTTTTAATCAAAAAAAGTTTAGTATAATAAACAGTACAGGAGGTATCATCATCATTAGTTAGTTAGACAGAGTTAGTTCCGGTTGCATCTAAAGCTTGTACTTTGGAACCTAGGGTCTGCTCCTACTCTGCCCATTGATATAGTTTTTGTGTAGGGGGCGACTGCCTTCTGACGCCTCGACCCGGAGAGAAAAGCTTGCGAAGGACCCCCGTCCGTTAATCAGCAGTTGTACCGGCTAGCAGTCGAGCTTGACTTGGCCCCGACAATCTAGGTGGTGACCCCATACACTCAAATACAAACGGTACAGGACAGAAACAAAACTGCCTGATAGGGGGTTATCCTTTCGAACGCTTACACGGGATGCCCGGCATTGGATACTTGGGGAGGACACCGTGTGGTTTTAGCCGGTCCGATTCCGACACGCCCATCCCATCGTTGGCGTGGGGGTATCCACACGTAAAAAAAAGGCACACATAAAGTTTTGTTTCTCTATTTTCTTTTTCTTCATATACTTAGCATAAAAAGTGCGATGCACGATGCTGACTAAGTATATATACAATATAAATAGATTAAATTGTCCATTGTATTTATGATATTGCGTCATACAGAAGTTGCCGCTGCTGCGGTATACGGTTAATTATGTTTTTCCTCTCATATTAACCTACTTATATTAGTTTTGCTGTGGCCTGCCAGATAACCGTAATTCAATGAAGGCGATCTCGGAAAAAATGCTGCTTCATTTTTGTTATAACGTTTTGTTTGGGAAAAACTATAGGTGCGGTGCACTTGATTTTTTGTTGCAAACATTTACGTATATGTTTTGACAGTTCCATGTGCCTCGTGAAAAAAAATCGCTTACTTTAATCTTCGGGGCTTTGTCCACGAGCTCCGTGTTTGTGTGTCAACGAGCTAACAGCTTCACTTCCAGTCGTGGTCTCTAGGGGTATTTGGGACCCTATTGACAGCTTAGGAGCTAAATCAACCTCAGCTGCTAGCTGGTGGTACACAGTGCCAGCTAGATGTCAGATAACGGCAAAGCTCAGGCTCTACTTTTCCACTAGGGGTTCAGAAGTCAGACGGCAGTAGCTCCCGTATTACAGTTATTAAATAATCGAAATTAACCAAATAAACATGGATAGAGCAGAAAAGCGGCTCACGGGTTTAAGTGAAGGTCTCGGATGCAACCGGGATCATCGCTAATAATGATGATCAGTCGAGGTCTCCAACTGGCTCAATTTGTGGCCGTATAAATAACCACCATTTACTTCATCGCATTTAGACTCCGAGTTGGGACTCAGATGCAACCGAGATCAACGTTAAGATGATGATGATGACCAGTCATGGTCTCCAGCTAACTCAGTGTGTGACCATATAAATATTCACCATTTAGTCCATCCCAATTATTATCATTACTAGTTATTTATACTGTACATCACTATTAATTGGTTAATTGTAGCCATTTATTTCTTTTCTTCAAATTGGTATTGCAAGAAAGACCCTCTAGCAGTAAATAAGAGGGGGTTAATTGAAGTTGCCGTGCTGATTCCTGGGGCGGATCAATTAATTAGACACGAAACGTTGGAGGAAAAATGTGTAGTCATTGTAATGTAAAGTGGAACCATAGTATAACGTGATATTCATTAATTACGTGAGAAATTAGGGGAGGGGTGAGGAAGAGTGTCTTAAGATTGTCTTGAACGTATCTCAGCATTTTCAAGACATTCGAACTGCTTCGATGGATTAACTTGAGAATGGTTTCTAAGTTTTAATTATAGGAAACTATCCGATTCCACAACTGAAATGTCTGTACTAACTTGTGCAAGATGTTTAACACATAGGGACGTTTTCAAACTTACACGGTGGCAAGTGCAGTCTTCCAACAAATGACATATAGTGTTTCTATCCGCATGTAAATACGACGCTCCGAATAAGCAACATGAGACACGTCTCGTATTGCGGTTCTGTACAACTTGCATGCCGAAGCTATTTTGCTTATATGTATAGGTATGTGTGTACACTATGTACAGATACTGGACCTTATTGGGTTTAGTAACTACTTGAATTGATAACTATTATCTAGATGTGAAAAAGCAGCGGGTCGCCGTCTCGTACGTATTTAAAGAATAAATAATAATAATAAATAAATAAATATTGTGGGACAAAGTACACAACGCCGTCTAGACCTAAACTAAGCAGAGCTTGTCATATAGGTACTAGAATGCGGATGAACATACTTAAATACCTTTTTTTTTGTAAATTCATACATATTATACATAGAAAAACCCAGAACAATGCAAACATACATATTTGCACTGAGCGGGAATCGAACCCACGACCTCTGGCTTAGCAGTCGAACGCACTATAGCTACGCCACAGAGGTCGTCATAGAATAGAACATATGAAAAACATAATTAACATGTGTACTAATGGCGGCCTTATCGCTGAAAGCAATATCTTACAGGCAACCTTTGGATGGACATTCAGGTATCCTAGATAGACTTAATCGTACATTGGGTAGTTATTGGTGTAATAGGAAAGAGAAAAGGACTGACGGAGTCATATAACGGATTACAAACGCTACTACAGTACAGGTGTTCTAAAGAACGAGAAATTTATTTTTGTGTGAGTCCGCCTACATAATCCCGAAAGTTTCGGTCCTTCGTAGGAGCATCAACAAGAAAGCATTGATGTATGAAAATAAATATTTATGAATAAGGAAAGTACGTTCATGTTTAATATGCCGTAAACAAGTTATCGCTGCCAAAAGCTAAGATAAGGCTCACGCTGATATTAAGCTTGAATAAGCTTATTTTTCATACATTCAGTCTGAATGTTAAACCAACGCCATCTATCGACCACTAGAAGCACTATTTTTTATTTTATGGCCTACAATTCGTGTATTGTTAATATTTTGAGTTATTTTATTAGAGATAGTTGTAAGCTGTCTACTATTTTTTTTAATATATGTTAGAATTATTTCTAAATGTAGTAAATGCTAATATACATATTTTCTTTTTTATTATCTATAACACTTACCTATGTTCACATAAGACTGCTTGTATTAACGAGAAGAACTGTTACATTTCATAATAAATTCTGAAAGGTCCATGTTAACGGCATGTGAAGGCACTTAAATAATTCTTGCCTTTACAGCGGAACCGGTCCAATACAATATTTGCAATAATATCCAATTTAATTTATTGCGCGTGGGATGAAGTCTTATCCTATTTACTAATACAACTGAACCGTGCCATAAGGCGTTTCGAATATTTAACATTCTATATCAAACCCAGCAGTCTACTTTAGAGAAGCGTATAAATTACGAAGTTCCGCTACTGCGTAACAGATGGCGCTACTAGTCGTGTTTATATTTTAAGCTTCCGTTTCTACATTGCCATTTATAAGACATTTGTCCGTATTTATACGGGTTTTGAAAGTTTAAAAACAATGTAGCTGGTTTTTTAATCATATAATATTTTTTACTTTCTGACCTTTGAATTTAACATAACCATTCATTACCTACTGCTACATCGGTTCAATAGTAAAAAAAATAGTAAAGACAGAGACATGGGGCCCTATAGACCAGGGGTGGCAATTTCACTGTATTCTAATTATGAAGACACAACCCCAGGTGCACGGGACTCCACAAAGATCTTCGGTACCCAAGTCAAGCTCACGTTAGAAAGAAGAAAGACGGCACCTGCTGATTAACAAACGAGGCTCTGACGCTGGTTTTCCTCCCGGGGTTAAAGGTTAGCGGCAGTGACGCCCGTAAAAGCAAAAATAAAACCAAATTATACAAAGGAGGAGCACGGACACATGCTTTGGATGCAACTGGGATTGGTGCTCGGATGAAGAAGGTGATATAGCAAACAATATATAGGATAGAACATAGTGGACACATCACGCACAAGTAAAGACGCTCTGTTATGGCAACGCCATATTTTGAATAAGTTATGACTTAGCAAGGTGGACAGACGACCTAACAAAGAGCGCAGGAACTCTGTGGATGCAGGCCGCTACAGACCAGTCGAAATAGAAGTCGATGGGGGAGGCCTATGTTCAGCTGTGGACTTCCTACGACTGATATTATGATGATGACTTTTTTAACATCATCAAATAGAAAATAATTTACTTAATCTTGGAACAAAAGTCGGTGTAGTGAGTAAAAGTTTGGGCATGTGCACTAAACGGACCAACCAACAAACCATCATGTGATCAACCAATGACGAAAGCCCCTTTGAACCCATGATTGCTTTATTAATAAATCTATGATTGGTTATATGGCGCGCCTTGGCCGTCGCGCCTCGCACAACCACCAATGAGACTTAAAAATCGCTTTCTGCGCAGCTAGAGTACATTGTCAAAATGTTTGCCGGTCACTATACAACATTACTAGTAGGCATAACAACTGACCGAGAAAAAATCTCACAAATATGCAAGAATTGACAGTTAAAATACGGAACATTGAACTTTTAATGTGGCAACACAGCTCCGCGCCGTTATTGATTTTACTCTATCTAGCGGAGTTCAAATATAATATTGATTGTTCTGCGATACTAATGTTGACTGGAAACTTTCTTATCTTACAAGTTTACTGATATCAAGTAGGGGGCGATGTTTTCATACGTTTACATATGTTTAAACGTTATACATTCACGTTTAGTTATGTTGTTTGAGTATCTGTAGAACGTAACGAGTTTAGTCATTTGGTATCTGTAGTCACCGACGGAGTAGAACTACCGCCATCTTTTCCCGTGGGTTATTACAAGGCGACTCAGACTACGAGACAGGGTTTTTTTTTCCATCCGACTTTAAAAATCCAAGTAATGAGTACAACCCTATTGCGACTTGCGACTCTTGCGAGTCGAGCTTGGTACGCGGGATTAAATGTGGTTGTTAATACATCCCTGTCTATACCATCGGGAGATATAATTATAGTGTTTATATCGCTATGTTTTTTGTTATGTATGCGTCAATATGACTTCACCTCGCCTGATGGTAAGCTAAAGGGAAAGTCTCAGGAATGACGGCCACCATTGTAGATACAATTAATGCTACCAAGGGCGGATCCACCGTTGTGGGTACGATGGACATGCCCACAACCTGAAAAGACTTGTGACGTCACACTTTCACGGTCTATTGAGATCTTTGGGGGTTGGATCCGCGCCTGGACGCTACAAATATGGTGTCCCTCAAATAGGCGACATCAGATGCTTTATCACGCCCCTATTAAAGGATCCGGAATTGTATGTGGTGGTATCACTGCATCTGTCATGCGATGCAAGAAAACAGTATTACAAATGGCATCAGTTGACGTCTTGTCGGCCATCTTGTCCGGTTTCCCACCAATTGGATGATTGCGCGGGAGTGGCTCGTCGTTGCGATCGTGTCAAGGTCACAATATCGCAGTACATTGTTTGGTAATGACTATAAGGTTTAGATTATTACATACTGGTTAATCTGAACTCAAAGAAAAAAAACATAGCAAATGTGATATTTTTGAAATATTGGTTATTGATACATTTGCGAATTAATCGTGTACCTACGAATACCAATACAGCTGCAGAAACCTTCCTGGCTTAAGTTTATACATGCATTTCTTTAAAGGATATAATTTCGGCAATAAAGTGGTAGGGAATGCGGCAGCAGATGCATGACGTTCTTGGTTCAAGTAAATCTAATAGCTGTATTGAATCAAATTTGTTAAGCCATTGTTCCGTTTTTAGTCTACTCGTATTCCAAATAAATGGTCAATGGTCACGTTATACTAAACAAGCATGTAATGCGTGTTTGTGGACCTAAATACACATTTTACTTTACTCACGAGGACGGCTCCAAAATGTTTGGTACGCTTTCAACCGTGTTGGGATCAACAAATCTTTGTTATTTACTTATTAATTGTACTTGTGGTATAAAAATGTTTGATGTCTTTCTCCTTAGGGATTTGAGAAACAAATTGACAAAAAAAAAATACTAGAACTAGAATTTATTTAAATTTAAATGTCTATATCAATTAAAATTTTTAAGCAATTTGTGTGCTTACTTTTCCTATAGATTTAGATCGGAAAATAAGAACGTCTAGGACGGGACTTGAACCCGTGACCAGTCTCTTACAGGGGGAACTTACCTTATTAAATATCTATAACATAATTTTGAAATTAGGTATAAATCTCAATGGTAACTCAAAATACTCAATTTTGATTCATACCTTTTTTTTTTTTTTTTTTTTTTATCGTGCGGAAATCCCTTCGGATACCCCCCCGCCCGCCAGCGGGGGCGGTTATGTCGGGATTGCACCGACTAAAACCGCACGCCGTCTCGGGTCTTCAGACGCCGGGGTGTAAGGTTACCCATAGAGCATATCCCTCGCACCCCGGCTGACCCTGGGCCATCTCACCACTAACAGCATCGCTCATCCTGTCTCCTCTGAAAGCAGAGGAGTACGGAGAGCGATGTGTTCCCGCCACGTTGGGTATTGGCCGACGATCAATGCCAACCCTATGAAGGGGTGAAGGGGAAGCCATTGACCGCCGCCCAGGGTGTACCGGCCGCTCCGATTCCGTTCCCCCCGGACTGCAGCGGGATCGGAATCGGAGCGACACTCGAGGAGGTTACCCAACACACACCCCAATTTTGATTCATACCTGAATCTCAACTTTTAAATAAAAGTCATAAATTAAAATTCAAATTTTAATTTATAAATCTCAATTTTATCATGAAAACCCGTCAGTAATTAGGTATGACATAATATCTCGTTATTTCATACAAGTTTCCAAAGAACTTGCCATTTTAACGTTTAATAAAAAGAAACTTGTTTGACTTGACAGTTAACTACCCTATTGTTAAACGCTTACCCATGTAAACGTTACAAAACGTAATCGGTTCCAACCTAACCACCCACAAAATTCGATGCCGAAAGATCGTTATCGAACACGAGTCTACTAACGATATCGTTAAATCTTTCCAATTTAAAATTCGAATCAAAACGCGGAAATCGAGCGATTCCCGATGGCTACTGTTTTATCGATTTTCGGCATTCAATTCGCAATATCACCCGGGTTAAATCTAATTAAACGGAGTATTACCAGAGAGTTGACTCCTTATTGGATTTGTTAGGGTACGGTCAGCTAAAGATGTTTGACTTTATCGGATTCGATTCGACTTCGTAATATTTAACTGAGTTATCGGGCTGACATATTGACTGATAAACGGTTTGGGCAAGTACCCGTATCCGGTTATAATATATTAGGAGGTTTCGTGAAACTTATGATGGCCTGCATTTGTAATGATGCATATATTTCGGGAAAGCATGATTATCTTCAGGTCCAATGGGGGTTTTTGGGGATATAATATAATCCATCAAGGATTACCTAAGCATTTTACCAACGTTAACCTCAAATTAGATTATTTGTAGAGACTGACTATAAAAATACTAAATAATGTGTGAACTAACTTCGATCAATAAATGTCAAGTGTCAGACAGCTTCAATAGTAGAAGACAAGTATCAATTTGTTTGCGTATAAAATTCATGTATTCTATTACGCAAACTAATCGAAATGACAGACGAATCGTTCAACGTCAATTTTTTGCGAAACAAGACATTTGAAATCCTATTACAATCGATATCAGATATCTTAAAAAATAGAATTAATATCTGCATAAAGATTAGGTAGCGTATCGATTGAATATCCTAACTGCTATTATAAATGCGAAAGTGAGATTGTTTGTTTGTGTGATGGCCAATGACACAGAAGTGGCTCGATAGATTTGGCTGCAATTTTGCTCAGACGCAGAGTCCGACTGGGAATAGAGATAATTTTTATCCCGGGAATAATTTCTTGTTTGTTGTGGGAACAGGTTCTGTCACAACAATTAAATAGTGATATTATTCATCTTAAATTGAAGAGAATTCGCGTAGGTAGTCAAAATTCAAATGTAATTCGTTAAATTTTAAAGTGTTTACGTTATTGAGGTTATTTTTTCGAGGATTATAACCTCTAAATTTATTGTATTTTTTTTCTTTATACTATATTACATCAAAATCGAGCGCGTAAAGAATACGCTATTACATAATATGTTTGACATTGGCAGTATGAATGTAAACAATGAATGTTTTATTTAATTTTATATTTTACTAGCTGTTGCCCGCGGCTTCGCCTACGTCTGATTTCGTTTCCGCTATCCATGGGACCCTATTTCACCACCACAACCTATATAAGATGGACAATTCCACCCACCATACATCATTTTGTTATATCTCAAAGGGTTTAGGCAGCGTTTTCGTTGAAATCTCCCAGAAAGTTATTTTTTTTACGAGACCTGCAACAAAATTCTTTATATTTCCGCCAATGTATATAAAACATTGACAAATTATATATACTATAACCTTCCTCGAGAACCACTCATATATTTATAATATGTAGTGATTTTAAAGTATTCATTCATGGTAGCTGGGATAGACTGGATGCGCATGGCGGAGGATCGGGTGCTATGGCGTACAATGGGAGAGGCCTATGTCCAGCAGTGGACTGCAATAGGCTAATTGATTGATTGATTGATTACACAATATTTCAGCTTTGAACTTTTTACTTGTATAAACTCCATCGTTATCTCATGGACACTTGGGCAGGACACCGTGCGGTTTTAGTCGATGCAGGACATAACCGCCCCAGCTGGCCAGCGGGGGGGTATCCGAAGGGATTTCCGCACGTAAAAAAAAAAATATCGGTTCCCCCGATTGCATCCAAAGTTGCATTTTTGACTCCGGGGGTCTGCTCACCTACGCTGTCTCCTCCTTATGAGGTTTATTTTGACTTTAGGAGGAATAACTGCCGTCTGACCCCTTTATAAATGAACAATGACAATAAATAAAATAAAAACAACGAATGATTGTCCTTAGGGAAAAATTACTGGATATGAAATTCTCAATAATTTCATGTAATCCTTACTAATATATAAATGTGAAAGTAACTCTGTCTGTCTGTCTGTCTGTTACGCTTTCACGCCTAAACCACTGAACCGATTTTGCTGAAATTTGATAGATACAGAGGTAGATTAGACCTTGGGAAAGGACATAGGATATGTTTTGTCGCGATAACTGACATCTACGCGGGCGGAGCCTCGGGCGACAGCTAGTAAATAATATATAGATTGAAGATCTCACCATCAATTGTAAAAAGTTACCGCAAAGTTTTTGATGCGATTATCGTTCAACATTTCTGCCATTCACTTCGACCAGAAAACTCGTAAGATAATTGACCCCGACATCCATCATTTAGAATGCGAACGTTGATGTCCCGTGACAAACTAATTTATGGAGTTCGGAGATTTCTTTTTACGGTTCCGTACCCAAAGTGTAAAAACGGGACCCTATTACTAAGACTCCATTGTCCGTCTGTCTGTCACCAGGCTGTATCTCATGAACCGTGATAACAAGATTGTTGAAATTATCACACATGACGTATTTCTGTTGCCGCTATAACAACAAATACTAAAAAGGTTACAATATAGTGCTTAATGTTGTATCGATAATGGTACGGAACCTTTCGTGTGCGAGACCGACTTGCGCTTGGCCGGTTTTTAAGTGACAGTTGACCTGATATGGGTAAGCTTGCCACTTCTGAATCTTTTTTCTGTCGAGATTTTTCTTTCTCTGACAACAGTGTTAATTTCTTATTAGAACTGATTTTGCGATATATTTGCTGATTTTCCTGTTTGTTGTTTTGTGATTAATGGATGGGCTAAAGATATGGTAATTACTTTTGCGCGATTTCTTTAATAACAACTTTTTGCAGAGACATGAAGATTTAGGGTGAGTGGACGAGAAATAAACAAGTCTTTGTTCATTTGAATGTTTAGGTAACAGTTTTTTTATTTGTTAGAAAATAAATTGCAAGCTTTAAGTTCAAGCTCTTTCTTCAACTTTCATGAGAGTCCTGATTGACTCAACCTCAGCTTTTCTTTCTCATCGATAGATATGATCAGAATACTAAGGCCTGAGACAACCTTTACGTGCTTGCCCCACCTTAGTTGTTATTCGAATTTACCCCTTAAGAGATGAACCATGAAATAAAATGGAAACTCGTAATTAGCATCGTAATAGCAGCATTAATCGTATTGGTAGCACACTTCGCCATTCTTAAATATTCGCAATATAATAATAGTGGACACAATTCATTGCATTCACTTTATTCTCAAAGACACAAACACTCTCACAGATGACATCTAGTCAAGGATAAGTAAATAATCGATTATATCACCTACCAAGCTTTCACTTAAGTTGATATAAGATCCACATCTAGGCACTCTGAAGATTTAAATGCTGCATATCAAATAGACAAACATAATCTACATTTATGGCAGACAAAATTAAACGTCTGAAACTAATAACCATTAAACCTTGATCTTTAGATTTAAATTATGATGGCTGTAATGAATTACGACAGGGCGTGTAAAAGCATCTTTTGGAGGCTGGCAAACAGAGAACCATCATTTTAGCCTTGTTCATTGCTGGCATCTAGATATTTCACCTCTAGCTTACCATCAGACGAAAGAACTCATTGGCGTACTTTATAAATAAATAAAAATGTTGGTAAAAAAAACTCCAAGTCTTCATGTTGAGACAAAGAAAGGTTGTAAACAGCTCGGTTTGAGATGGAATTATTTGAATCGTATACGAATGACATCTCACCCCTTTCGGTGTTGTTTTGGATAGGAAATAAAGAGTGACGTTAATTGAAAGAGCTCATCGAAACACTCGAGGCAGTACCGCTAACGAGGTTATGTCTTTATACATCTATCTATACAGTACTAAAGGTTTGTGTCATCGGGACTCCCAATTATGCGGACAACACGCAACTGCAATCTGTCGAGAGCGTCTAGTACGTACTAAGTGGAATCATTTCATAGGTGTGAACAGTATTCCAAATAGGAACGTACTTGTGTCTTGTGTTTGTTTAAGACTCCCAGTTTACGTGAGGTACGGTTTTAATGACCGCCCCCGCTGGCCGGCGGGGGGGTATCCGAAGGGATTTCAGCACGAAAAAAAAAAAGAAAGGTATGGTTTAATGAAGCTCTCGTTAAAACATACCTGTATTATAGGTACCTTGTAATTTTAAAGAAACTATTAAATAACCTACAGCCGTCCCCAAGAACTAAAATCAAACATGGTAGTTCCAGAGTCTAGCACGTTCAAACAAACCAACTCTTCAGCTTTATTATTATAATTTCTTGATATGAAGAGTTTTATCAATAATAATAGTGTTCACATACATAGTTCTGTAACTTTGTATGTAAACAAATCTTGGAATCCAATAAAAGCGTGTTATCAGACTGTGATCTGATTCTAAGTGTTGAAATTGGTGTGGTTTTTATATAGATTTGTTAATATGACTTTATTATTTAAGGTGTCACAAAATTAGGTCTCTGAATTTGGTGAGATGTTTTGATGATAAGTATATTCTTATTACAAACTGTGATATATTTTGTTTCAGTGTGCTTACTAACTCCAACAAGATTCACAAGCAGTCCTATATTGTCAAGTATACACATTTTCTTGATTTTGACAACACACGATTATCCACTGCACGTTTGACTTTGGCAGAATTGTCGGCATATTACACCGGCAACGCTTGCTATATAAAAAAATAGAATAGAATAAAGCGTGTTAATAAGATTCAGTTCTGCATCTAAACTTATCACTTAACAGGGAAATTTCCATACAGCTGAACTAGTAAATACGGTTATCTATTGTAAATACAGAACTCCGAAGTCGTTGACTATCAACTTTAGATATAGAGGGAGATAGGAGATAGTGTTCGTGATAGGGTAACGTAGTGCTTTGTATTGGAGATTTCATGATATCCCATATTGATATGTTACAAACAAATATACAATTTTGCTGGAGATTTGCTTCTGTTGTAACAGTTTTTTCGACATTCGGAATTGGAGATTACTATGTGGGTGGTTTTTATTCGGAACACGGTGTTCCGAATAAAAAACTGAAAGAATAACTGAAAGGCGACTGTAATACTGTATTCAATGTTGGTCCGGCAAACTTTTGATAAGCAGATTAAAATCGTGTAGTAGGTTTTTTTTTAACATATGTCAACCCCCACGGGCTTCACCCCATCGGTGCCGACGATGGGGTGGGCGTGTCGGTATCGGACCGACTAAAAACACACGGTGTCCTCCCCAAGTGTCCATTGCCGGGCACCCCGGGTTGATATAATTTTTACGTTAAAATTTCAAATAAAGTATTGCTCATCTTCTTTAAGATTATTGAATGTAATTTAGATATTACCACTATCTTTGACGCTAATATAAAACTAGCTCACTCGTCCTGGTTTCACGCGGATAAATTTTTTGAAACAATCAATACCCGACTGCAGTGCCACCTACGGTCCAATAATAATTTGTACTATGTCTATCTTAGGTCCGTAACTTAATTTCGAGAGACATAATGTTATATTATTGGAATATCGACTGAAAGATTGTGCGTATAGAGTTTATTGCGAAACAACTTTTTGTCGCCAAACGCTGCTTCGACTGAACGATTCTTCGAATATTTATCAATCGATGGACAGATGTTTCGCACTTCTTGCCTCGCTCGGCTTATATACAAAAATTAAGTAAAGTGGGTTAGGTTAGATTAGCACTGTTAGAACAGTCGATGTTCTAATAATATAATGTAACAAATGTCTCTCGAAATTAAGTTACGGACCCGTCTATCTTCGCGCAAGTGCAAGCAGTACGTTGACAAAGTTTATCACAATCATGAGACGGTACGGTAGCGCATAAAATAGGAACAAACATACACAGATTTTTAGGGATTTTCTTTAGAAAAGCCCTATTGCTAAGGAGTTGTCGTCGTCGTCGTTGCCAATTTTCTGTCACGGTTTTGGGTATGAAGGAGATGAGCTATCGAGTTGCTGTTTTCGGTAATAAGATTCGTGCTGGGGTGAACCATTGCAAGATAAAAAGAAAAAGCAAAAAATCGCAAAAAAAAAGACGCAAAATCGAAAATCCCTTGTATTCGGCTGAGCTCGTCTCAGGAATTCAACTTGTTTATATTAGATTACTGAATGCGGCATTATTATAAGGAGCCATGATTGCAGCAAGGTTATTTATGAGAGATTTGTTGTCTCCATAAAAATATATTTATTTATTAAGATGAATAACGGCATAAAATGTTATAACCTAAGTGGTATAAAAAAATAGTTAGTTTGTTTTATTTTCTCAGTAAATAAAGGAACAATGGGTCGATATTTTGTGATGCCATTCCAATGAATAAGTACAAAATCATTTGGACCTAACCTGTGCTTGTGCAAAATTTCAGCCAAATTCATCCATCCGTTTTTGCATGATTGGGTAACAAAATAAAATAACCCACTTTATATTTATATTTTTAGTTAGTAATACTCACATGTCTGTAGTGCGTTAGTACCATTTATCTATTTTATGCTTCTAGTAGTAGATCACACGTCTCTCTGGTGTCATTCTTAACTAACAAATCAAGGTTTACAAAGGGTCCCAGCTCCAAGAATAGATTAACAACTACTTTTACACCGAAGTCTGTTCAAGAATCGATATCTTGATAGTACTGCATTACGAACTTCATTTAAATTGAAAATCATTGAGTGAAATGTTAACTATTCAATTTTCTTTTAAAGTATGTTTACAGAGTGGTTTTATACCGTGTTGTCTGCAAAGCACGTGATTTGAAGAAACCTAAACGATTTTTTTATCTACAAATACGAGTACAATTATTACCTACAGAAAATCGATTTTTCACCGCTGATCTAAGTTTGTGGAATGAGCTTACCCGTCACGATTTCCTTTGTATTGGAGTTTTCAGAAAAGAGAGCCATGGAATGATTAAGACATAAATAACATAACGTCACGCATGTATCCCCGAAGGGGTAGGCAGAGGTGCATTACACACCCACGATTCGCCAGTTATGTTAAGGTCCCAATGTAACAGGGGGGCTAGTCTATTGCCATCTACCGGGCACATTATTAAGCGAGCGATAATTAACATTTATGAATGATTAAGAATGATTAAGTAAAAAAAAAGAAAGAGTGATAGGTAGGCACCATAGGTCACGTATGATGTTGCTCACGTCACAAGAGATTACAACGGCTTAATTTTTAAACTTATTTTTGGCGCCATAATGGCTGACGTGTTGGACTTTGCTGGTTCAAAAACAATCATAACATCTTCTAAGACAAGTCATTTCGCTTAGCTGGAGGGGTTAACTAGAATATTAGGAATGACTTTATTTAAAAAATGTTCTTACTCTGACCTTAAATCTAACTATAGCATTTTATGTGCAAATTTGTATATCTTACGTCAGAACCATAGACCCATCCAGCACGTTTAAACTTTGTCGACGCTGTCAAGGCCAGGCGCCGGATAGGCCCAATTAACTACTGGACGTGGAGTGGACTCACGGACCTGCCTCGTGATCTCCTTACCAAGATGTAGGGTTGTATAATAAAATTGGAATTGTACGTTTGTTCAATTCAAACGACGGTTTACGCTTGAATTTAACACCTTTATAGTTCCAATTTGTAGCATTCAGCTTGCCCATACAGTCCATTTGTCAATTAGTTTAATTTTATTGTTATGGATTAAAAAGAGAGGCTGTGAGTTTTTATTGCCAGATTCTTTTCTCACTTCCTTTTCTTGCTTCACGAATCTGGCTGTGAATTAAAGAAAGCATTAATCTAGACATTCATTAGTGTTACTTTGAAATTTTATTTACTTAAACATTCAAACTTCGGGGACATACCCATGTGTATATAAATAAATGTATTAATACTTTGTGTGTTTTATGGCATTCATCCGATTTAGATGAAACTTTGCTAAGTAATGCAAAGATTCCGAACCCAAATAAAGTGTAACTCCGTACTCGTAGTCCAACAAGTTACGTCATGAATTTATTTCGTAGGTAGGCTGAAGTTTCAGTTCTATAAGGAAGTATACTAAAGAATCCCAACTAAACAACCTAAATAAAAAAACAAGTTTTACTTCCTTTCCGTTCCTTGTTTTTGCGGGGTATGTGGGTTGAACATATCCCGCAAAAACAACGAAAGTGGTGCGTACTTTATAAATTGAATCCCTTCTATTTTTATTGCTTCTCGATAGCTTAGAACGTGAGAGTAAATCTCAACGGTGTGCAGGTTAGCAAGATTGCGATGTAAGGAAGAGATGAATGGAGCATAGAAAGTGCTTAGCTTCTGAAATACTGTTTAATCAGAAGTGGGATGTGTGGATGAGGACGTTTTCCTTAAACGCTTCTCCCATTTAACACACCTCTTTGAGGTCAAATGTGTTATTAGGGCTTGTATATAAATACTACTATTTGTTTAGTAGATAATGTTCGAATCTTCAATAATAAATATACATTGCATGAATATCATAGAAATGCATCGAGTAATATTAATTTTTAACCGACTTCAAATAGGAGGTGCTTCTATTTTATTAATGTTCATGTTATACAAATATAATAAATAAATATTCTACACAGCGCTTTCTAGACCCAAAGTAAGCTTAGTGTAACTAGCTTGTGTTGTGCAGAGATGTATTCACAGTCATATTTCGCAAACTATGATTTTCGATACCATGTAATGGCAGGGGAGGCCATTACTACAAATTGCTTGTATTAGGGTGTTTCCTCAAACGTGGCAAGGAGCGTGATCGAATCAACTAATGACAATCTTGCAATTCACGATTCATCTCATATTACATTATTATGTGGTCGATTGCCGCACGTCTTCTCTCCACCCATCTGCTTTAGTCGAACTGGAACCTTAGAACTTGGATTATGTCGATAATATCTATGGTAAGATTCCTAGTTTAGTGCCGGTAACCTTACAATCGGAAATCCACCACCACGTTACTTACCTCCCTTTATCTTTCACAAACATGATATATTAAATAGCTGTCTTTGCAACGAATAACGCTTGCAAAACAAAATCTATTCAGATTTAATTGCTCATTCAATATAATCTTTCGTTACATAATCTCTTTTGAGTGAGCAAATACCCTGATAAATATAGTGATTGTTTACACTTAATAGAAATAGTTTCAAGAGCTTTGTGTAAACTAACTCGACCTGTGTTCTTCGTATCTATACTATTATACACTTTTTAATTAGATGTCTGTACATTGGAGATATTAAAAAAATACTTGGGTTATGTTAAATAACGATTCTGAACACAAAAATATTTTTGGTTGGATTTCTTGTCTGTTTATGTGTTTGTTAGCGATGAACGCAAAAACTATTGAACGGATTTTGATGCAGTTTTGTATTAGAAAGATCTTGGACAGATTTAAAATCTGCTATATGTTTGATTGCCATTGGTTTAGTAGAACCGGAGATATCACCAAAAAAGGATAACCTATACATACGCGCGGTTGCATCAGCTAGTGTCTAATAATAATGGTCCATTTTACTGCGATTTGATTTGTACCAACATTCGATAAATGTAGCTTGGTATTTCAATAGGGTAGTCGACTATCAAGCAAGTCAAATCAGGGCTTACCATGACTTGTTAAAGCGTTCGTGATTTGAACGAGGATATATGTATGTAATAGGTACTAAAATATTCATGTAATATATAATAATAATTATCCCATCCCGTTCCCGTCCCAGCCCCGGTCCCTTTTTATAACCCCATCCCTCTTTCTCATTCGACATACGAACGCTTCAACACGTAATCGTAAACCTTTAGTGAAATCCAGTCTTTGCGATAAAAAAATTATCTTCATACAGTCGATCTAGCAGATACCTACATTAAGTCTTTGGTTTTTACGATCTCTTTAATAATATGAAAAAGTCTTCTAGCGATCGTATCATCACTTTCGATAAATGTTCTATCAAAGTGTGTTACCGGAATTCATGCTGAATGACAATCATTGTTTGTAACATCATTATTAGGTCACCCTAACGCATTCAAGTTTATCGCTCACTGATCCATATGCTTTGCATAACATAATCTGAATCATTACTTATATTTATCAAACGATATCATCCAAGCGACTATCGCGGTTGCATCCAAATCTTGTTATCTGGAGCCCGGGATCCCCTCACCTACTCCTCCATTCCATGATTTGGCTAATCTTGAGTGAACGATTGCCTGAATCTAAGTCAAAGCCAAAAATCATTTATTCTATATAGACCATTATAAGGGCACTTACAAAACATAAAAAGATAGACTACTTAATGTTTAACAAATGGACCACACCGGTTCGAAACGTGGCCCTATCCTGAGAAGACTCTGGCAAAGAAACTCAGTAGGCCGGTTTTTTTGGCCTGTCTCTAATTACAATAATTTAAGTGAGTAGCATGGTGAGAGAGCAAGCAGTTCATATCCAAGCTTGTTTGTCGTCCAAATATTCTTCAATTTTATAATAGCCTTTTTGGCAAAGATTAGTTTTAATTTGACTACTAGGTAAATCCTTCAGTTCACTAGGGAGCTTGTTGTAGAAGCGTATGCAGTTACCCTGGAAGGAATTACTGATCTTGTGAAGTCGACTAGATCTGAATAGACATATATATAAAAAACATCCCAGCTTGTAAATCGTCGAAGAGGAAGGTGAACCGAGTCATGACACCAACTCGGCGGGCGTGCTTTTTAGTATTACATAATAGCTGTTGATTTTGATTGTAAGATTTATTCTTGTCTCACGCTTTTACCTATTGACTAAATCTTCACGTTCATAAGTGTTAGATACTTTGTGACCTAAATAAATGAAAATAATTCATAATTTGATTATTTATTCAATCGCAAGTAAAAATAAAAGCGCGTTCTCTGGCCACTTTGACCGATGAAGCAAACTAATAACAATATATCATCACTTCTAATAAGACCTAAAAATATATCACTCAATATAATTTTAGATTCATTGACGTCTTTGAGGACATCTCTTTGATTTATTTTTAGCATATTCGACCACGATATGATTTATTTTCGTGCGGTCATGCGAGTAATAATATTATTTAGCATAACACTGTCCTCTTCATCATCTAAATATAATTACTTGTCGTGACGGACTGATTTACCAACCTAGAGCCTATACCGCTTGGGCTACAAACTTGAAATTTGGGCAGATAATGATAAGTTGTGAGCAATCCACTAAAGGAGATTTTTTATAAATTTCAACCCTAAGTCATGCTGAAGACAGGGCGCTATAGCGCTCATTAGGGGAGACCTATGTCCAGCAGTGGACTAGCATAGGTTGATGATGATAATGATGATGATGAAGGCGGTAAAATAAGGGATGAAACAAGAAGTAAGAAAAATATTGAAGCTGATGAAAATTACATTTGTGTTTAGGTCTTTAGATGGTTTGGATTTACAATTTCCCCGACCGAAGCCGGGACGGCCCGCTAGTTTTACGAAAAAGCATTGATCTATTTTCAAGCTAGCATGTAAATAATAATTATTTAGCAATGTTATATCAAGTTAAGTACATTATCGTGGTACGAATTGGGTCAGCCGCCGACCTACGGCTGTGTTCAGGTGTTAATGAATGCTATTAACGGTAAGCTTTATACATTAAACGTGTAACGTGCTTCTTGTTTTGTATTTAAGCGGATTTTGTATACAATGAAGGGAGTGATAAATAAAGCATATAAGCAAACGTGAGTGGGTAAATCGGGGACGTCCTCGAAAAAAATACGCATGCGAAATTGTACATATTATGAATAAGGGATCGGGTGCTATGGCGCCACATTGGGAGAGGTCGACTGCAATAGGCATTGATTGATTGATGAAGGTCGGGTCAGAAGCAACGACTGACCACGGACTTTGAATTTAGTTAACCACAGATTTAAAATAGCCTAAATACCGCGTGTGCCTTAAATAGACTTCGGGTGGAGTATTCTATATGGAGAGTTATAGTAATACGGACTTATTGGCGTGTCCCATATTACACTTGGTAAAAAGGGTCTCATGGAAAGAGTCTTTTCGACTTTTTAGATTAATACAGTTCATTAATACATTCATTTTAACCTGGTGGTCCGTGCTAAGAAGAATTATGTCAAAGTGGACCGATAAAATCTTGGGAACAGAGGCGTTTGAATCGGAACGCGTCAGTGGTATGTTGACTATCGGCCAGCAAGAGTGAATGTGGCCTTATATTGTAGCGCGGAAAGGTGCTTTTCACTAGCTTGGTGGCACGCTAGGACTGGTTATAACGTGATTGATAAATTTAATGACTATCGTGATTTTCAAATAAGCATTGTTTCACTCAATAATCGCAATCAGCACCTACTTTATTAACTTATTATGTATTTTGTTCATATCTCGTGCGGTTTAGTAAAATTTTTCCTTTATTTCCTTACTCGGGTAACAGTTTGCTCTCTCTCATTCTTCACTCGAACGTATTCTTAATCTATGAAGGTGAAGATGGCATTGTAAAAGCTATAATCAAATATGCGAACAGCTTTTCATCACATGAGTGAGCTTGTTTGCTACGCGGACATGTTTAAGAGCCCGCTCGACTTATGCAAATCGAATATGAACATCCACGCCCGATTTACATAATTCTGAATGGTAGTATATTAGATCTGACAACTTCTTAACACCCCCAGGTGGGGTATCTGTTCCCATTTTACTTTGTGTTGTGTAGTAATATATTCTAAACTAGCTGTTGCCTGCGACTTCACTCACGTGGAATTCTGATCGCGTTCCCGTTATTCATGGACCGTATTCGACCACCAGAACCTATATAAGATACACAATTCCACCATGCATCATTTTGTTATATCTCAAAAGGTTTAGGCTGCATTTTCGTTGAAAGCTCCTAGACAGAAATATTTACATCATTTAGAAAACCATTAAATTTCTTTTTAAACGACTAAGGCAGGTTATAAGTACACAGTCCAACCTAGCCCTGACGATAGAGTTCACTAGCATCTTGCCATCTGTATAGGGGAAAGGGGAGGTAAAAGAAGAGAATTGGGGCTAGAAATTATACTTTTCCCAGTGTGAATTAGCTTGCTTGCTCTCTTAATATCGAATTTCAATAGTCTTCTTTTTAACTGAGCACCAATCATACACTTTGGAGTCCACTCTTCAGGAGCCTTTCCGTAACTTTTTGATTTTGTTGGCTTTCACAAGAGGAACGGCCACCGCTCCCCGCCCCTCCTCCCTTAACCCCAAGAGGAAAGGTTGCGCCAGAGCCTGGTATCTGAATAATTAAATAATAAATATTCTACGAAATTCTACACACGAAGTAAGCATAGTTTATCTAGCTTGTGTTATGGGTTCTACAATGCGGATAAACATACTTATATTCTTTTTTTTTTGTAATTGCATACACATTATACATAGAAACACCAAGACCACTGCAAATAGACATATTCATGCATACAAATATTTGCACTAAGCGGGAATCGAACCCGCGCCCCCTATCGTAGGAGTCGAATTCACTACCGTTACGCCACAGAGGCCGTCATTAGACACATATTTTCAATTACAATTTATTTAATTCATAACCATAGTTACCATGGTACCATTATATACATTGCATATTGACTTATTTTATACACGACAAACATCCTTATTTGAATCATTTATTGTGGTGGTGAAGTCATTGTTTATTCGAAACTACCTTTTTTTTTTTTTTTTTTTTTTTTTTTCGTGCGGAAATCCCTTCGGATACCCCCCCGCGTGCCAGCGGGGGCGGTTATGTCGGGCTTGAACCGACTAAAACCGCACGCCGTCTCGGGTCTACAGACGCCGGGGTGTAAGGTTGCCCATAGAGCATATCCCTCGCACCCCGACTGACCCTGGGCCATCTCCGGTTTCGAGATGGCCCCCTCGGGTTTGGGAACCACGGTGTCCCCGTCTTGCCCCGGTTTGGGGGAGGGGCGCTAGTAGCCCCATATTCGAAACTACCTAATGCCCGGTATGCGATTTTTTTTACGAGGATCCTTTTCAGCTATGAAGTAAAATATCATACCAAAGTTTCATCGTAGTCTGTTAAATGGTAAGGGGTACAAGGATTAGGTATCATCATATCACAGCGTTAGCCTCGGTTGCATCTGAAGCTTGCACTCTGGAGCCTGGGGTCTGGTCTCCTACCCTTTCCTGCTCCTGATTTAGCTTGTGTTGAATTTTACAGGAGCGACTACAATCTACCTTCCCAATCCCGAGAGTAAATCCTACAACAGAGCTTCGTCCCTTTATCAGTAGGTGTAAGTATGCGAGGTTGTTGACTTGAGTCTCAAAGATCTTAGTGAACCCCATACACCCATGTGCATATGGATGACAAACATAAAATAAAAAAAAGACAGTGGCACTCCGGGAGTGCCGACAGAAGTAAAAACTTGAACAATTACGTGTACTTTTTGAATCATCATCATCCATCTCATCTAAGGGAGGCCCCTTAGTCCCTCCTTTCGTCTCTCTCCACCGTCGGTCAACGCGCCTGAAGAAGTTTTCATTTCAAAAACATTTTATAGTTATGGTTACTGGCGGAGTAAAATTTAAGGGTATCTCTTACCCTGAGCGTCGTATAAGGCGACTTATTGATAGGGCTGTTTTTCATCCGACAGTGAATATTGCCCATGAAAAAGTGCCCGGTTGACGGTGGTAATAAGCTCGCCACCTTGAGTACCCGGAAGCACATTGTTGCGATATCGGCGGCATACATAACTTAACCTAATGCAACCACGAATAATATTAAACCGTCGCAACTCGGGTAGGCCATTATAACAATAATTATATTGTAATGCAAATTTGTTGGTTTCGTGGCATAACTATGATTGCGTGCGATCGTGAGGTCTTCAGTTATATTCTCGGGTTGGAAAAGTGTTTTTTCTGTAAGAAAACCCTTGTATTTGCACGGAGTAAGAATCGATATTGGGTCGCCCACTATTACGTGAGACAGAAAAATAATATAGAGAGATTTATGTTGGTGTAATTCACTTCTGCTTACTTTTTAATTTACAAGTTTGAGTATAATATCTATATAATTTGTATTAGATAAAAAAGGCTCCCTATTTCCCGTGGTCACGGCATCACGTGTGAACAACTGGGCCTGTAGACAAAGTCACATTCTACTAGTGGAATCGCAACGAAGCGAACCTTCAAAAGACCGAAATGTATGGGAGAGACAACATTTGTCGACATGTCACGTGTAACAAATAATGTCACTCCCATACATATTGAACATTTGAAGGTTCGCTTCGGAGCGATTCCACTAGTAGAATGTGACTTTGTCTACAGGCTCTGAACCGATTTCGCCAATTCTTTTTTTGTTGTATTTTGTTGTCACAAGAAAAGGTTCTTAAGAACGAAAATTTTGGAGAATCCAAAGGAATAGTCGGCAATAGGGTTACGCCGAAGCGTTAATAATAAAATACATTTTTCTTTGTTTCTTTGTCCTCTTTGCATTCCGGTATCAGTATTATTTGCGAACTTCTTATTTATTCAAGCACATGAAGGTTCCCGAGACAAAAAAAGTACTTGAATAAGAAAAAACATTAGATACGACGCATGCCGGACATTAGCTAGTACAAAATGATATTAATTATAAAAAACAATACAAAGGTCGGATTTTATGAGTAATAACTGCGAACAAGTCTCACGGAATTAATGTCATTGAAGTCTGATCGCACCAGTGAAAATATTTGTCAATCTAGATCCAAACTAAGTCTAGTTTGCAATGTGGGTTTTAGACGCTTGCTTGGTGTTGGATTTTCACACAAAAATAGAAAAAAAAATTGGTGGAAAAATAAATATTTAGAACTGAAACTCAAAAATTTTTTTCACCAAACCCATACGTGATATTATTATCTATTACATATATTAGATAGGTCTTCCAAAATGATATTCATGTTTCTAATATAATTTTTTTCTAAACTGATTAGTTTGCGCGATAGACACTGCTAAGGTGGTAAAATGTGTCTCCCCCCCTCCCCCCCTGTGACTTCTAAAATAAGAGAATGATAAAACTAAAAAAAATATATGATGTACATTTCCAAGTAAACTTCCACCGAAAATTGGTTTGAACGAGATCTAGTAAGTAGTTTTTATTAATACGCAATAAATCGTAAACCGCAATTTACCTTTCATTCAATCAACTCAAATATAAAAAATTTACTTGCTGCTACGGAACCCTTCATGGGCGGGCGAGTCCGACTCGCACTTGGCCGGTTTATTTTTTCAAATATCCCCAAGGGATAAAATTAAAGGTTTATGTCTTATTTGGTTTCACTTGCTATTTTATATTTACAACTGTACTTCTGCCGTGTAGCGAATACGTCGAGTCCAAGAAACTGCCCAATCCACGAATCTGTCCAACCCCGAATCTGCCGAATCACGAATCTATCCAACACAGAGCAAGCGGTTTTAGAAAGAGAATAAACATTTTATAGATTTTTTGTAAATACATATGTATGTAGAAACACCCACGGGATAACCCAGCTTAGTTAGAATTGTTTGCGGTTGGTGAAATTCGCTCTGAGTCCGATCAATACGGGGCACATGGTACCCTAAATACGTAATCAACATAAACAGAACCTAATATTGATACCTAAATACAACTTCACTGATCCAACACTAGTTTTGTTACACAACTTGTTACGCAATTATTGTACTGATGAAATCCAATCCAAGTTATTTAGTATAAAAATGTGGGCATACATAATTCGACAAACGTGTTATCTATTCGACTCGATATATTTGTATGTGTATTTCGTGTATGTATATGTATGTGTATTTATTGCAATTGTAAATAATGGCGGCGATCAAGGTGGTCGTTGAACGATATCTACAATCTGTTTGTATACACGAGCCTGACTGCATTATAACATCAAAACCTTCTCTCATGCACCATCAAAACATTCGGGCGTGGCTACTCTTGAATTATCCATAGGTGCGAATTCACAGTTCACTCTTCAGGCCAGTTGCGCTTTGACTCCCAGCACGCTTGAACGTGTCACGCGACGGAGTCTCGAATTCACGTGGTTTAGAATACGGCTTAAGGATTTATGTTATGATCTAATGCAGTGAAGTGATCCAACTCGGTTTTGTCTTTCAAGAAGACAGGTATCCGAGGGATTTGTGTTGAGTGTTGCCCGTGAATTTGGTGTATGTTGTTTTTTTTTAAATATTCTAGTATCATCACAAGGTCGGACCGGTATTATGTTATTTTTATTTGTTTATTTTTGCATTTATTGCGTTATGCAATTGCATAAATTAAATATGTAATTAATTATTTGTTGTAAAGTTTAACTTTGTTTATTATATGGATATTTTTGTAAATTATATCTATACTATAATGATTTTAGAGAGAAAATATAGGTATGTTTGTATTGATAGATATATCAAAAACTACTGAACTGATTTTAATAATTTTTATTGTATAAAAAATAATATATTAGCGCCAGTAAACATTTAAACTAGGATACTTGTATTCAAATATGTGTCGTTTTGTGACTAAAAGAAACCCCTTTGTTACAACTAGTAAAACATTGGTTTCTCCAATTCATATTACATTTATTTATAGTTGAATATTAAACTGTAATATTTGTGGTGTTGAGACAATGCATAGCCATTATGTTCTTCTCATGTTTAAAGAAAAATAAGATAAAAACTCATCCCTTAACCCTTTGTTAAGGGATGAGTTTTTATGTTATTTTTTCTTTTTTTTTAGTTCTTTCAGTGGTCACCTACCTAAGTTGTGTAATACATGTAGGTGCTAGAAACTCCTGTCAAAAAAACCGTGATTCTAAATTCGTAACATGGCGTTACTTATCAATGACTCAGTGCAAGAGTTTTATTGAGTAAATTATTTGATAGGTACATTCTGGCACGCGGGGGGGGGGGGGGGGGGGGTATCCGAAGGGATTTCCGCACGATAAAAAAAAAAAAGGTACATTCTTGCAAAACAGTTTCAGCAGAGAAAAAAAACAGACAACCCTGTTTTAAACGCCATAATACGGAACAATTATATATATTTTCTCGAAATTAGCAATGTTCAGCCAACTTGTATAACTGAAATATACAAATTATTTCTCGTCGACGAGTTGGCTCGGGGCGAGTTTGCAGTTTTGCACTCTTGTACGGAGTCGCAACGTCCCGGCACGAATCTCATAATACTTTCATATTTTTATTTTCATTTCCTCTTGGGAACCGGGCGCAATCGCGGGTACGAGTTCGTACAGTCGCCTTGAGAATACATTTGCAGTCCAATTATCTTTCACTGAAATAAATCAATAGAAGGGCCTAAAAAAAACAATGTTTAAAAATGACTGTACAGTTATTCATTGTTTCCGTAGTTCGCAAGAAACGGTAGATGGCTCTAGCGTGTCGCCTTAAGACGTATAGAATATATCGGAGAATTTCGAATATCTGGGACGTGTCTAGATAGTTCAGCTGGTCAGAGCATTCCCCTTTTTAGGGACTGGTCGCGGGTTCAAGTCCCGTTCTAGATGTTCTCTTTTTCCGATCTAAATCTTTAGAAGGGCCTAGTTAAAAATCAAACCACCAGTCTGGCTTACACTGAACCAGGTCCTATTCAGCACGCCTGCGAGGCACATGCCTGTCCATGACTCTTGATGGTTCAGGTTCCTAATTAAGTTTTATTTTTTGTGTGTCTAAGCCCTATGAAATAAGAAATTCTTGGTTTCCTTCAATAAATAAATAATTCATGGATTTTTGAAATACATAGGACAATTTACTATATTTTATATTCTGTTTATTATTTTACGAAAGTATTTAGAGCTAAGGCGACTGGTAATTTGGAGTGTGTTACCTAGTTTTGAGCGCGACTGTACCTTTCTTTTTTACATAACATAAACTCACGCCTATATCCCCGAAGGGGTAGGCAGAGGTGCTAGCACCCACATTTCGCCAGTTCATGTTTAGGTCCCAATGTAATAGGTGGCGAGCCTATTGCCATTAACCGGGCACTTATAAGCCTGCGATAAATACACACATAACTTCGAAAAGCATCGAAAAGTCATTGGTGTGTGCCATGGTAAAACCTGGGATCGAACCCGAGACCTCGTCTCAGCAGTCCATTACCCATACCACTAGGCTACCTTTCTTTTTTTTCGTGCGGAAATCCCTTCGGAGACTGTACCTCTGATTAACTTAACATTCCGTTAAGAATATCTCGTAATTTCATTGTTTATTAGTAGACCTTCGTATAAATAATAATTGGATTAGTTTCCAGATGGAAATCCACTTATTATCAAGATATTACTGTTTCGCCCTTAGCTGTTAAATACCTTTTTTATGCGAAACTGCCTAAAAAGGAGTGTAATGTTTTCAGGGTTCATGTACTCGTATTGATAAACATTTCTCCGCCGTAACTTTTAATGTTCGAATTCTTACAACATCCCGAGTGAAACCGGCTAGCAATATTTTTGAAGAAAATGGGTTTTGGCCCGTCGTCGGTCATGTTTTTTTATTTGACTAATCATTAAGTACCGGTAGACGACAATAGGTTTGCCCTGTATTAGGCACATAGGATATGGGGGTACACGGTACCACCTCTGTATATACTATCATTTTTTTTGTGTTCATAATTCCGTCAATCGTGATATGAAGTCACATGCTTGTTCCGCATTGTACAGTCGCCCTCAGAAGTAACTGAAAACTAACAATGTTACAAACGATCTTTACATTGAAATATATAAGTTGATGTTACTTATTTATTTATGACACAAAACTATGAAAAAGAAAGGGTTTTTTATCTTCGTATTCCGGTCACGTCATTTACTCGGTGGTTGTGTAAGCTGCATTTTCCTTTGTATTGTAAAATATTATATTTACATTTTCTCCGATTTGTTTCTTATATTTCGATTGCTACGCCACAGAGGTCATCGGTCTAGGTGTTATTTAGTGGCGGTTTACAAAAAAGTTATGGTCAATTGGGGTCTAGAACTCCTAGTTCACGCTTTAAGTAACTTGTACTATAGGTTGAGCCTTGATAGCGCTGTGTGATAATATTCTAGAACTTAATTATTATATATTTTATATAGAATATGGGTTCACAACTCGCCCAATAAAGACCCAACAATTCGTCACTTAAAAATGTTAGGCTCTCTCGGTTAGGTTGGTGCACATTTAGCCGTGCCCATTTTAAGTCCAATGAGGTTTGAGTATGAAGTACAAATAAAAAAAAAGATTAGGATCAATATCGAGAAAAACGAGCTAAAAATCACTATTGTTGTATGGGAGCCCCTTTTTTTGTAACGTGTGGCAACGATCGCCCACCCCATCGGTGCCAACGATGGGGTGGGCGTGTCGGAATCGGACCTACTAAAACCACACGGTGTCCTACCCAAGTGTCCATTGCCGGGCACCACTTACCTGAAGTCCTCGAAAGGATAACCCCAGGGTTACTACCTGCTTCTGTAAGAGGACGGCGAGTCGGCCAACTGCCGTCCTCAGGCCCCGATCATGGAGGTCGGTAGTCCCGGGCGTAGACGAGTCTGCGGCGTCCCCGTCGCAGCCGGCGAAATTCGGGGGGGCAGGGTTCTCTCCCGCTCCCTCTCCGCCGCCTCATTCGCACGCATTACCTGCTCGCAGAAAGAGGCGGCGGCGTGCCACTTACTCCCGTCGGAGACCACGGCTCTCACCAAGGTCTCCAGCGACAGAATATCCACACCCAGGACCGCAACGAGATCCCGGCGTTGACTCGCGCACGCTATGGAGCCCCTTTAAATATCTATTTTATTCTGTTTTTTTTTAGTATTTGTTTGTTATAGCGGCAACAGAAATATCACATGTCTAATGTGTCAAATGTCTAACTATCACGGTTCATGAGATGCAGGCCAGTGACAGATGAACAGACAGCAGAGTCTTAGTAATAGGGTCCTGTTTTACCCTCTGGATACGGATCCTTAAAAATGTTTACGAATGCAGTGTCACAAAAACTGTATTTAAAATAACTATGAACACTTAATCCGAATCGAACTTCTAACCACCATTGTTCCCCTGTAACGGCCTGCGTAACCGACGATGTCTGTGTTGTGCTGAATATCAATATGATGTGTTGATGGAACGCTTTCCGATTATGGTGTCTCGTCACATACAAGTGACCGAGTAACTAGGAAATGTTGGCATTACTGCCGTAGACATGTATAGTAGGTTGTATTATAGATCGCACTGTTTACATTGTATGCGCGCTTGAAGGCAGTACACAATAAGATATACGCATGAAGCAACTACAAATTAAGATTAGTACGCCTAACGCCTATCTATTTTTACTACTACAGGGCCAAGCCGGCGGTTGAGGCTCCAGAGCAGGCTTTTCGGCAGTCGGCAGCCGCTTTCTGAAAAGCCATGATGAGACAAATTTCGAAAAAAAGGAGATCGGACCATTGTTCCAAAGTGCAAACTTTGGTTGCAACCTGAACGAACGGTGTGATGTTGATGATGACTTAAAATAGTATTTTATCTTCATATATCTGATTCTTCATTTTCAATACACATGCGTTCAAAAGATTAGATGATTAAACCTCATATTTATTTAACATTACCATAATTGCATGTCCGTTAATTTAATCTCATTGTCCTCTGTGTTGATCTTATTCACATATTCTAGTAGGTACTCCTATTGACGTTACACGGAAAGATATTAAGTATATTAATTCATTCGACGCAATGTAGTGACACTCCATACGACGAATATTATCTAACAACATCATTAAGTAAAAACAAATTAAATTACTTTGAAACTATTTATATTAAAATCTCGATAACACGAGTCGAGTCTCTGCAACTAGAACCCATGATAACAAAACGTCTTCAGAAAGTTCAGAAGCTCTAGATATTCGTAGGAAGAATCTACGATCTAAAATTATTTCCGCTATCAGATGGCTCCAAGTTTTGAACAGGTATTCTGATGTGTCTGCCTTTCGTACATTCCATAATAATTTTTTCGAAAACTCTTTCTTCCATGTTTAATGCTTAATAGGGAGAAATAATTTTAACGATCAAAATCATTAGCAAGACACTTAATTAATTAAATTTATCCTTCTCATTATGATTGAATTTGACATTGAATTCCAATAATTACTGCGATAAATTAAATTAAGCAAGGAATTTGTAGCAAAAATCCATTAATAAATTTATGCGTACCGAAGATATCGGCACTTCTCCTGAAGTGAGTTCACCTAAATTAATGCCTAACAGGCGCTTCAATTCAATTTCGCTTCTCTGTTACGAACCTTTGGCATTTCAACGTTCATGTACGTACTAGAAATTGATATTGAGATCTTCAGTCACTGCACGGCTTTTTTAAAAAACATCAACCGGTCATTTCACTTCTCCACGCCAAATTTTAAGAAACTAGGGTGAAGTCAAGGTGAATTTCACCATTCTAGACGCTATCGATTTTGGAATGGTACTCTCCGCTTCGAGAGCCTCGACAGAGAAGAACCCGATATTGTAGGAAGAAGGAAACGAGTAGAAAACCATTTCAAGGGTTAGGATGGAAGTTCTACTTAATGTTCGCAAAGCTTTGTGAGGTGAACTGTGATCTTGGCATGGCGGTCTGATCATGTTAAATTAAAAGTCACCCGCCTAACTATCTGTTAAGTGTGCTTGTATGTATACACACACAGTACGTCTATACATTTAAGATTATATCGGCAGGTAAACAAGTACAATATTATGATTGTAAAATGCTTGTTAGTAAACAAGTGGTCGCTGGCTATACACCTGCTATAATCAATTAATCACCATGTAACCTGTTATACAGCTCGTAAACAATCACGTATCCGAGCACATCATTTACATTAGTATGTTTAAGTCAGTATAGGTACATTCATGTAATCACGCGCATGCAGGTTACAGATTTCCAAGTGAATTAGGGCAATTTTAGATATGACCGTCTGTGAGGTTACTTCTTCCCTTGGGTGCTGTAAGTAAACAGGGCCCTGCGCGCTCCAATTAGCCATTACGCCACACAATAATGATTAGAAGTAGGAAAGCGTCCCTGGGCCCCAAAATGCCCAAAGTGTTAACTATGGAGGCAAATGGACGATGTTACGTGAATTTTGAAGATTTCCGTTCGATATAATGCTCCCCCGTACGTTTTTAAATTGATTTTATGACATTTGGAATAACTTCACGTCTAAGGCGCGAAGTATACAGAAACGGTAACCGGTATAAGGCGTAAGGCCTAATCAAAAGCCAAATCGTACGTATGCTTTTGGTTGCCGTTTCTGTATATTTCACGCCTATGATGAGTGTGATAATTGATTCGCCCGCTAGCTCTATATCGACAGGAACCAGCAACATTTTTATGCCACAAGCAAAAGTATTACTTCTAAGAATGTCCACGGTATCAGTGTCATCTTCCATTGTCATTGAAGCAAATTGTTATTGTCACAATAATTCTATTGTATACTTGTATAGGTACGGTCTTTAGCCCCATCAGTTTTTTGCGTTTCCAACATTGTAAATACATACTATTGTTAACTCGTAATAAATTGTTCGTTATTCATGTACTATTGTCGTCATGTAGCGTCTTGCATTTGAAATTACATGATAAGCCTACTTTTAAGCAGGGGTTACGTGTAAAATTTAAGTAATTTACCTTAGGTTTAAAACCAAAATTTAGCGGTTTTTATTTAAAATATGCATGTTGTCAAAAGCTTACTTACATTTGGAGTGTTACATTCAACCTTTACAAACCTTACATATTGCATTTGAAATTTGCATATTTGTGTCTTACTTTTAAGTGTTGATTGATATAATGTTATGAAACGATTATTTTGCTCTTAAATATGGGCTTACTACACGAGTATCTTTATGTATCTTTCTTTCGTCAATCAATTATTTTTACTTTGTCAAATAAATAAATCTTACGCTTCCAAAGTGCCACCCTACTTTTACAGTACAACCCTTACTGCTGCACACAGCATCGTTCCATGACTATGATTTACTAGAAGAAAATAATAATGAAAAAAAAAAGTAATTTACTTCCCGATGATATAAATATGAATATTAATATTGTTGGATTTTAAATTTAACGAGACACGATGACTTTTATACGCTTAAAACTAAGAACTTAATTAAATAACTAATGAAATTTAAGGGTTACACAGTTTACGATATATAGAGAAATTTAATTTAAACTCGTCTTCTAGGCAAACAGGGTTGAGTAATAAATTTTGTTTTAGTTGTCTCCGTGGTTTAGTTGGTTTGATAATAGAGTGCTCGATTGGGCTTTTAGACATTTAATATTCTTGACGAGAAATGCTTGACAGCAGTTCAAAACTTACAATTTTACAACAACTTGCTATGTAGGTTTCAGGCTCCTGATGAAACTTACTTATGGTTTATTTCTGGTCCATGGAAGGCTCAGCAATGGTACTAACTTTTTTGTTATCCATTTCCTCCTGCAAACGGTAAGACTATTAATGAAAGCGGAGATTGGAAAACGGAATGACTACTTCACTTTACTAAATACAGTACTGCTATTTTGTAATAAAAAAAATCGATGTTGAGCCTCATTCAGACTATAGAAGTATATAACTCGCTTCGAGTATATTCGGGGAGCTTGGGCGCTATTGACCAATCACGAATTAGAGTTTTCCTCGCCCGGCCGGAAAGCGAGCTCTCCGAACATACCCGAAGTGCGATCTATCGTTTGAGTGAGGTTGATGGTGTTCATACAATTTGTGACCATTTTTCACAAATTGTACATATTTGGATATAAATAACACTGACATTGACATTACTGATACTGAAATGCGTGTCAAAGACTTACAATACAGATGTGACTTAAATATTTAATCTGTAACTTCAATGTGCCTTTATCGATTACCTATTGGCAAGGTATGTGGTTGATGAATAAGTAATAATGATGGATTAGATTCAACTGTAACTTTGAATTATTAATACACCGTTGCGAGGTAGATACCTGGATGTAATCGAAAGATTGAACAAAGGCTGGTCTCTAGCGGCTATTACTTCGCTAGAATTTCGGTGAGAACACAAGATTAGGAAATACGCAAGCTATTTAGTGATTATGGCAATTTATTATACATTTTTTTTAGGTATAAACACAGAAATTCAAAGCTGGGTAATTGAGCACATGGTCAAAGAACTTTTATTGTATAGATCTTAGTGTGAAATCAAGCGTCGGTAGCTTAGTGGTTAAGGAGTCGACCCTACGATCGCGAGGTCCCGGGATCGAATCCTGGCCATTACGCTACCGACGTGAACCCACTCCTAACACAAGCAATTTAGCTTAGCTGGAGGGGTTAACGGGAATATTAGTAATTTCGGTTACTAATATTCTTTAAAAAAAAAAAAAAACATGTACCGCACTTTTTTTTGGTTTGCATTATAGTCAAGTCTAAGTGCGGCCTGTGAATTTCGCCCATAGCTCTCTTAGATTTATAATGTAAGTTTCGCTGTTTTCTTAGAAAGTAAAGTTATGCATTCCGCCCTTACAGAAAAAGGTTCTTAAAGAGAACGCAATATTAAAATGTTTTTTTGAAATCTTTCAGCTTCATTGCTGTGAAATAGTATATTTTTTCTAAAAAATTCTTCATGCCACGGTAGGTATCAAAATAAAGCTTTCCAAGGAAAAATATCTTAATTTGTGAACAACGCAGACTAGTAAATGATGCCGTAGGTTACCTTGTGCTAGTTCTTTAGAGCTCACGTAAACTATGAAAAATTTTCTATACACCACAGGAAGTTATGCAAACCGGGTAAACATTTTATAAAGTTTTACGGTTGTACAGAGAGTTATGTCCTAGTTGGGAGATGAATTTCTATATAACCGCTAATAAACATTTTACGATATAAGATATACCGAAAACGGAATATACCCCTGTAATAGTCGACTATTCCTATTTTATGATGTCATAAAAATGTACCCAACTGTGTACTAGATGTGACATTGTACTACTACGATAAGGAGTGGGGTAATGATGAAACCGAATACACGAATAAAAGAATATAAGAACACACCTTAAGTATTTTTTTGGGAAATTTGACCGTTAGTCCTAGTATTATTTGAATTTGATTATATTTTCGAAAATTTATGGTTATCAGTCTATGGATAATATTACGGGATTATGAGTAACATTTATTTACTAATCACTCTCAGGATTTATTTGTTTTTTAATAGATTTCTTAAAACAAATACTATTTACATACTTATTTTTCTCCTGTAAAGAACGAAAAACCGCGTCCTTTTTGTTATGTAAATTGGTGAAAAGATCTATGACGGCTTTTATGTAGTCACATTAAGTATTCGCGAATCATGGAAATGTGAGGAAAGTAAAAGTAAAATTTATTCATGATCTGAATGCGTTCTTGAGGAAAAAACTATATTCAAAATAGTATTCTAAAAGCTAGTTTGTCCAAGTGCTGTGAGAATGGCACATTTTTTGTAACATTTTTTTTTCATCTTAGATGAAACTGGCTTGAATTTTAAACGATATTCACAAAATTGTGGTAGGAATTTTTACTCTGGCTCCGGCCCACGAAGAGTATGTGAAACGTCAAGCCACCTATTCTGCCAAATATATATACAAATATATAATACTAGCTGATGGCCGCTGCTCCGCTCGCGTGGAAGTCGCTTATTGCGTCCACTTCCACCCCCGCTCCCACTCCCACTCCAACTCGCACTGCGTTGTGATGTTATCAAAAAGATATGAAATAATTTAATTTTGAGAACACAAAACCTGTTGTAATGGAACAAATATTACGGTTGCATATATCGCCTCGCGGACTTTTTTTGTAGACATTAAAAATACCTATAAACCTGTAGTACATCATATTGTTCTATCATCAATAGTTTACGCAGCGCACGCCTAAAAAGATTTCTCTATATTTTTTTACAATATTGCGATTTTCTTACGGATCTCTAATTTTTTTTGAAAATAAATTGTAGCTTTCTATATGTGAAAGAATTATTTAAATCGGTCCAGTAGTTTCGGAGCCTATTCGTTACAAACAAACAAACAAACAAAAAAACAAATCTTTCCTCTTTACAATATTTATATATTATATATAATACAAAGAAAAAATTAAAAATTAAATGATATACAGCTAGTATTACATATTTTTATTACTACTACAGTAATAACAAACAATCCCGCATTATGGATACTCATTATCCTAGTCTAGACACTTGCAAAACCAGAGATGATACGTATATAGTAATAATTCAAATAACTATTCTAGTCGGTTGTCGGTTCTATGTAGCTTTTAGGTACAATATAAATCAGATTTAATGTATTCATTAAAGCGTCCTCTCTATAAATTAATATAATAGTGTTTGATACGAAACACGTGAAGCCGTAGAATTAATATTGACAAGTATTATCTGTTTTGATGTTTATTTGTCAACAGAGCTATTTTTCGGGAAGTTTCCATTTCGAGTACATGGCTATGCATTTATTAAGTAAACATTTTTGTAACTGTTGCAATGTTTTTTTCCACGATTGCCCTAAAATAAAATTCTAGGTTTTCCGGGTTCATGTATGTGTGTTCATACCATCATCATCATCGGCCTAATCCTGCTCCTTCAAATTTGGCTTTTGCGGCTTTTATTGGAGTGATAAAACTACCATACCGCCGAGCCCGCAACATGCTCGCCGCGCGTCGCAGGCGAATCAGGCGCCGGAGGTCGCTCAACGACCTCCGTCCTCCATGAGCGTAGGCCTGGGGGTGGCAGGCGAGGCCGCCTGTCACCCCAGCAGAAGCAGGCCGGGACGGTGGGGCGACTAGCGCCCCTCCCCCAAACCGGGGCAAGACGGGGACACCGTGGTTCCCAAACCCGAGGGGGTCATCTCGAAACCGGAGATGGCCCAGGGTCAGTCGGGGTGCGAGGGATATGCTCTATGGGCAACCTTACCCCCCGGCGTCTGTAGACCCGAGACGGCGTGCGGTTTTAGTCTGTTCAAGCCCGACATAACCGCACCCGCTGGCCGGAGGGGGGGTATCCGAAGGGACTTCCTCACGAAAAAATAAGGTACTCTGGATAGATGAAGATTCATAATTTTAATATGATTCGGACTGAATATAGATGTTGAACATGCAAATTTCTCTTCTATTCAATTTAATGAACTTCGATTCTTGTACACAAGTAATTCTGTAAGCATTCGATTTAAATCGTTACGATTATGAAAGTTAAATGAATGAGGTATTAGAATATTGAGATGTCGAGGAACGGTGATTAATGTTCAAGAATATTGACAACCCTATTACTTGGATTAGCCGCCAATTTAATAAAATACGGTTTGCATTATTCCATTCTAATTTCTAATTTAATTGGTCCGCTCTTTAAGCAGTCGCCTAGGGCTGCGCTGTTTAGTATTGTTTATTATAATTAGAGTATCGATACATACATACGTATAATTAACAATGCAATTGTATTGAGCTTTCATTTATTAATTGTTCTTCCATTTCAGTTTTCATGAGTGGTGTGAGTAGTATTTTAATTGTTACTAAAGAATTTTACACGAAATATTTATTACAAAGGTGAAATGACAAAAACCATTAATATCAATAACTCATTAAAGCCGAAATTCTTCTACAATAATTCTCAAATTCCACATGGTGGTAGAATTATACTGCCTAATCCTATGATCATCATCATCATCATCAACCTATGCTAGTCCACTGCGGGACATGGGTCTCCCCTAGCGCGCGCCATAGCGCCCTGTCTTCAGCTTGCCGCATCCAGCATCTGCCCGCAGTCTTTCGCAGATCGTCATCCCACCTGGCTGGATTGATCCTATGATTGGTTATTATTTCTACGTAGCATGTCAGTGAATGAATCATTATTTATAGGCAGATATTGTAAAGTTAATTAAAGAGATCAAATATGAAAATCAGTCATGGTATACAATTTTATTGTTGGAATAAAATTATTGGTTTTCATTGCTCATTGTATGCTTTCCGATATACAGTTCCATACATGGTTAATTAAACTTGAGTCAATGAAACTTCACAACAGTGCCAGGAAATATTATTTTGATGTTGCATGAATATGTATGCGAATGAAATTTTAAACTCTGCAAACACAAGCAAATAATATTGGTATTTTTTTAAAATATAAATAGATAATTTTATATAAAATATAGATATATAATAAAGGACCTAAATATCTATAAACAAAAGTAGGTATTGAATTGCATAACACATTTTTGAATATGGAAAAAATAGCCCTGCCTTTTTGACTTTTTGTCTTTCCTAGTGGCGTGAGTGATACCTATCTGGTGACGTTGCGTACATTTTTTAAAGAGTACTAGTAACCAATTCTCGTCAATCTTTCCAGCTAAGCTAAATTGCTTGTGTTAGGAGTAGGTTCACGTCGGTAGTGTAAGGGCCAGGTTTCGAACCTGGAACCGCAAGGCCGACTCCTTAACCATTAAGCTACGCATATATAGATTAAAGTAACCGTTTACCATCAGCTGTTTGCTTGTTTGTTACCTAAGTAGTGTTTTTATACTACTAAGGTAGCAAGCAAGCAAATAGCTATGTCTAATTTAGTTTCTGGGGAAGTAGAATACAGGACAACCACCCTATCTATCTCATGGGTGTTGTACAAACTACTATGAGATGAGAATTTCCTATCCGATAAACATAGCGCATGAAATAGTATCCAGTTGGCGGCAACGGAAGATGAATACACCTCTGCCAGCTCTTCGGAGATATACAAACATCAGTACCTATGATGTATGTTGACATATTAAATATCGTAATGTCCCGAAAGTGCTTCAATCTCACAAATGAGGTCAAAGTGCTTTCGGGATTCAACTTTCGAAATTACTCGTGAAAGCCTTCGTTTTAATCTGAAAAGCCGTGTTGAAAGCAATGCCGCTCTTACAGTGTCAAGTTGCGACCACTTGATCCAGTTATCGATTCTGCAGCATTTTAAGTAGGTTCGGGGGATTCACCGTTATCAGTGCGCTTTTGTCTAATTAGTAATTACGTATAGTCGCCTTTGGAATTTGCTGAACACTGTATGTGAAATACAATATATTTTATCTTTCCAATATTTTTTTCACCAACAAAACTATTCAAAATTTTAATCGCCATTTTTTTCCGAAAGTTAATTGGCTCGCTACTATCTATATTACCACGGCAGTAGGTATTGTCGGGTACATGGGTCTAACTCAGGAAGGAATTCGCCAGAAACTAAGATTTAACCTTGACCACCTTTAGTGTCTAGGTCATTAGGTACTGGAACAGCGTCATTAGTGCAGGCAATTGGGTTTATAACGTATCATTAACTTTTTTGTTGTAATCTTTTCGTTCCTCCAGCAATTTCAACCTAATAACAGCCATAAAGCGTTGAGTCAAGTCGAATGCAAATATAATTAACAGTGTATGATTCAATTGGGCGTAAAAAATACTATTGTTATTGGATTTAATAACAATGCTAAAATATAGCATGGTATAATGACTGGAGGAAACTTGTGAAGAAGTGTGGCAAGGCAGAAACAAATGACCGGCTGTCTCGGTGTACCCTGGAGGGAGAGAATATAATATAGCATAGCGTCTTCCTTCTCTAACCAGAAATCTTTCACTTTCGAAGTCAGATCTGCGGAAAACCATAGACATAAACTTATTTTGGCTTTACGGTACGGTCTTACGGTAACCATGATTATCTAATTTCTAAGAGCAGATTGACTAGTAGTTACCGAGATCAATATAAACTAAACTGCATTTTCAAGTTTGATTCAACGAATTTCATTGAGTAAAACGTGATAACGGATTTCAACTGATAAAAATTAGCTTCAGAAGCTTTATACTCAGCGGAGCCACTATCTCAGTTAATCCTTAAATTGTAAGTGAAGCATTCTTACTTAGGTAATTTGTAGGTTGCCAATGTCCCAGTTAACTATCTATAAGACAAGGGATACTCCGTTGAAACCGTTGAAGAGATCCGCCTTCTGGATCCATCTTTAGATCAGCTCGTTAGCTTACATAATTTCAAACTAGTACGGAAATCGATTTCTAAGATTTTGACTCACATTTACAAATATTTTAAATATTATAATCAAGCGGTCAATTAGCTTGCTGGACAGATGGATGGATGACCTAAAAAAGGTAACTGGAATAGACAGGATACGGAAGCCGGCGGACCGGGTGCTATAATGCGCATTGGGGTTATGTTAAAAAACAAGTTGAATTCCTGAGACGAGCTCAGCCGAATACAAGGGATTTTCGATTTTGCGATTTTTTTTTTTTTGCGATTTTTTGCGATTTATTTTTATCTTGCAATGGTTCACCCCAGCACGAATCTATTACCGAAAACAGCAACTCGATAGCTCATCTCCTGCTTACCCAAAACCGTGACAGAAAATTGGCAACGACGACGTCGACGACGACAACTCTATAGCAATGGGGCTTTTCTAAAGAAAATCCCTAAAAAGAGATTGCAAAATGCAATATTTTAATTCTTTCTGATTGAAAAGTTGCATACGATCCTTTAGCGAACTTTACTAATAAACAGAAAGACAGCATTTCGCTTTGCAATGTATGAAATAACTTTGCGAAAAAATTCCCACTGGCCGGTAACAATAACGGGCCATTGGAAAACAATTCATTCTCGAGCTTGGATAAATTAGTTTGGAACAAAAGTTCGTTTTGTTCGGCCGCTTTGCACGGCCAAATTTAAGCGGGATATTAATTTTCAAAGTACTCTTGGCAGTGGAGGAGAAACAGCTAACAAAATCTTAAATTGATATTTTGATGTAATCATCATCTTCCTAGCATTAAGTCCTGGTTGCATCCAGAGTATTCTCTTTGGAGCCCGGGGTACGCTTTCCTGCTCCTTCTCATTCACACGGTCTTCGGGCATCTTATATAGTAAGACCATTGGCACAGATGCCATCTTTTACAATATAAAGTTTGACGTCTAAATACTTAATATAATACGTATTATTTATCGAAGTAGATAATAATAAAAATTGACATTTAGTAATACAAAGCATTGTTACTAACATTCTCAGACCTTTTCATAATTGATTCAAAAGTTTAATAATGTCGTCTAGACTGTATATACTCTATATTAGCTATATTTGTCCAGAACAAACTATTTGGAAAGTTCATTCGTGTTTTGAATCGTAGGTCTTTAGCAACTAATTTAATAGCCCTCGTATGATATCCAACAGAAACCTGCGTATGTCACAACCAAATAAATTACATTAATAATGATATATAAGCACAAAGTTGAACCATTTGTATTGTGTAATTTTATTTTTGTATTGTTTATTCGACAAAAATCACTGCAGTAAACTATTTGATACTAGCTGTAGCCCACGGCTCCGCCCGCGTGGAATTCTGATCCCGTTTCCGCTTCCCAAGGAAACCTATTTCAAGGATAAAAAGCTTATATCTTATTTCAGACTACTATCAATCCCTGTATCAAATTTCAGCCAGATTCACTCAGCCATTTTTGTATGAAAGAGTATCAAACATCCATACATCCGAATTACACAAACTTTCGTGTTAATAATTAAATATGTATTATAGTAGGTGTTTTGTGAAATTACGAAAAAGAAATTAGGAGAACTCACCAAACAAATGACTTAGTGATGAAAAATAATAGGTGCAGGGATGAGGTGCCGTTACGTCCATGGACTGAAAATATTAATAACTCAAAACCACTTAGAGGCCTTCAGAAAAAGAAAAGGATCCTAAAAGCTTCACTTCAGGCCGAATTTATGAAACGAGTGACCACTCTACACAGCCTTTTGTAAGGGAAATTAGGATTTGCTTAGTGACTTTCATAATGTGTACGGATATTTAAATGCTTGTTTTCTAAACTGAATCCTTGCTTTGATTCTGCACAAAAGTAGTTTTAAAAGATACATAAAAAAACCACATTTGAGGTCATTGTTTACATTGTAAACATCAATATATACATATCAGTTGGCTTAGTTAGACCAGATGTATTTAACTAAAAGAGTACTTTCCATTTTTCTCAAAAATAAGTAGTCCGAATCACACGCTCAACGAAAAAACAAAAAAATTTTGTAATCAAAAAGCCAGACTAACTCGCAATACGAAACCAGCCAGAAACAATTAGGTATCAAAATAATTTTGATATGTAGCTCAGTTAAATGTCAGGTGTATATAAATACTGGCTTGACTCGCAGCGTGTGTACGGTCACCAAGCGTCTGCCCTACGTCCGGACATAAATTCAGGGCTTTATTCTTGCCAAACATTAACAGCAATTGTACCAATAAAGTTCGCCGTTCATATCTTAGTAAGTGGTGACTACGGTGTTAATACTCCTGTAATGCGAGTATTATAGTTGGGGAACTTCTGACTCAACAATAATTTAATGATGTGGTAAGCTTACGTACGGTAGAATTATGCTCTAAACTTGAAGTAGCCGCAACTTGGTAAATGTATACCGATATAGGTACACTGCGAAATCGAATACCTTGAAGAATAACTACATATTCGGAAGTCATCGTAGGATATCAAACCACAAGAGGGCTTGATTATGTAGGGAGCTTTTGGATGGAGGCAGTGGATTTCACCAGAGAAAGCAGTTGCGAATAAGTTCAATTAAACTAGATTCTCACATTTTTATCAATTAAATTCATCAAGTAAAATGTGATCGAGTATATAGATAGATGTAGATACCGAAATCTATTAAAACTATAACGAGTTTGAATCGATTTCAGTTCTAAGTATTAACATCCTTCCGGTGAGGTGATAAAAACGTGTCTGTCACCTTTCACCTTCATAATAATTCATCTTGATGGCCTGTCAACAAAAACTGTATTTCAACCAAATACGTAGTCTCTCTGTTGTCATTTCAAACATGTCACTGCTATAGTAACTTTAATTTCCTGCTCATGTCCGTTGGTTTTCATTGAACATGTGGAAACTGTATTATGAGTTGTGGTGCTCAGGAAGGGTCTGGCTGGCACAACAGAATGTTTGGAATTCTTTATGTGTAAATATTCCTTTGAGAAGGCATTGCGGATTCTGTTGGGAGTTGACATTTGAAGGTATTTATTTTTAGTTTATATTTGGTGTTATAAAGATACGAGTACCTGGGTAAAATTTCATAGTTGGCTGTAGCAATTTTAAAATGTGTAAAACACTAGCTGTTTATTGCGGCTCCGCCTGCGTCCAATACTGATCCCAATAATCCACAATTCAATAAAAAAAACCCTATATGCCCATACATGGTCGACAATCCTATTCCTGTGCCAAATTTCACCCAGATCCATTTATTTATATCGGATGGTAGGAAGTAGGATTAATTAAAGTAAAATTCGTGATTTTCTGGATTTTATTTTAAAGTTAGAACCATCAAATGGCGGTATAAATATGGTACAAGACCGATTTTTTTCTAGAATTTCGATTTTTCATCCCTAAAGTAGCGGTTGAAAACTTAAACGGCATCGTTAACTCAAAAGTTATCACTGTCACTTTAATTGTGATACACACAAATATATTTGTCAACGTCCTATAGTTCTTTATCGTTTTTCTTAAGATATACTAGTAACCGACATTACTAGTCCTCCCTTTAACCCCCTACGCTGCTTGTGTATTGGCCGGGATTCGCACCCGGGATCTCTCGATCGTAAGGCCAACTCCATACCACTAAACTACCGATGCTTCTAAATTGAGTATTCGGAGGGTAAGACTGGCTGCTTACTACGACGAAAATGAAGTGTGTCTCACTCCAGTCCCGCGTTTCATATGTATATTACAAGGTCGTCCGCTGCCCTTGTACCAACCAGTTATGACTATAACACCGGTTGGTATGCCGTCTGCGTGACCACGACAACTGTTTTTGCTTGAATCTTGTTTTGTTTATGATTTGGGTATTCGGCTTCAGTGAAAGTTATATGTGGATATAAAACTTTATGACCAAAGCAGAAATTGAAAATGTTAACTTAAAAGTATTGTGTCGATTTGAATAACGATGTCTTACCTGTAGAATTTCATCAGTCTTCTGTAATAGAAAGGGAAAATAAATGTGTGTTGTGTGATAAAAGTACAGAAACGAAAGATTTTGTTACATTATCCATATTTCTCTAATATCCATATAGGCATAGGCTAAAACATATTCCACTACTCCAAGAGTTCTAAGAGTGCATCTTAGAACATTCCCGTACATTGTTTTGTGGAGAGTAACACAAACAAGGTACTTTTACTAGCTCAACAAGTTTTAAGGATTAAATGCTTCATCTATTAGTCTCCAATGGCCCAGATAGCACCATACCATTTAATGACTAAACTTTCAGTCAATTAAACTCTAGGAGCCCAGATTCTGCAAGTATACACTCAATTACTTTAAAAATGCTGGTATTTCAGTTAACAAGAAAATTGATAGGTAGGATCTCGTGATGTCTATATTGTGTGTCGGGCAATAATGGCGAAGGGGTTATTTATACAACATAGTCCCATAGCTTCATTGGTTGTCGGCCACAGCTGATAAAATATATTATTGGTTCTTGAATATATTATTGTTATTGAACCTGTATTACAAGTTGGTTTTTTAGCGACTGTACTCTGGCACATATCGAACAGTGATCCTCTAGCGGTTTCATTGTGCGTTATGATCTAATCCTCACTGTAATTTTACAAATGAGGGTGAGTTTGTTTGTTTGTTTCAAGATTTTAGGTGCCTACTTTAGTTGCTCGCCAGTGCACCTGCTGATTAACGGACGAGGCTCAGGTGCAGGCGTTCCTGTCAGGGTTTGTAATGTCTGAAACCGGCTGTCGGGCCCATAAAAACCAAGATAAGTCAAATCAAGGGAAAGTCCTTGATTAACGCTGTCATGATGATGAGTACAATCAGGAGTCGGTTCCTATGGGTCACGGGAATATATTCCACGCACCAAACAAAATGTCCGCGTTTAACAAAGTGTACGTTGTTGTCACTTCAGTCGTCTCTCACGTCATTATCAGTCTAAAAAAAGCCAAGATTGAATTAAGCTTCCTTCTCGGATAACAAACGTCCACCCCCATCAACTCGGACGTGGGTTTTGTTAGTAGGCGTCAAGTAGCTCAAAGGCAGCTAACTAATGCAAAGTGTAATTAAAACAATAATTACAAAGGTAGTCGGAAAATTCAAGATTACTAAAACACTTATCTCTGCTTTACATTAATCCAACAGTGAGTTTTGTTCGCTAATTTCATTTATAATTAGATTCATTACCCGGGCTAGTGTTTTTTTTTTTCATTTTGGTATTTAAAACTCGTCCTTATGTTCCACAGTAAAAGTGGAGAGTACTTTATAATGTTATAGGTGATAATTCATTAAATTGTTTTAATTATTTTTGTTTTGTTATTGTGTGTATTTATTTTCGCTTAGTGACCCAAGAAACAATCGGGAAACGAACACAACCAAGAGATCTCTTACGAAAAGCTATTACTTGTATTCAGTTTACCAGTCTTTTAGGCCAGTAAGGTGGACTATGACATTTCGATGTTATATCCTTATATTGACAGGAAATCCTTACGCAACGATGGGACATGCAATCATTATTATCATCGCAGCGTATGTCCCGGTTATATCCAGAGCTTGCACTTTGGACCCCGGGATCCGCTCTCCTACTCTTTCGATGGATTTGGCTTATCTTTGCTTTCATGGGAGCGACTTCCGTCTGACCATCCAAACCCAAAAGGAAAACTTACGTCAGAGACTTGCGTTAGTAAGCAGGTGAGGTTGGTTTGGGACCCAAATATCAAGGTACATCCTTACACCTTGATGGTTGAACATGTTAACGAACAGGGTTAAAATTATAAAACTGAATTGTAATCACACATTACAATTAAATGAAGAGTCACGCACTGTACAACCATGGGCTTTTATACCCATACAATAAGCCTACGTCACTACATTATGCAGCGAACTTTTAACCTTCCAATTATCATACGTGTTTCCATTCAAAACGGTTGTTTAGGGTCTGTGCGCCAATCGTAGGGTCAAAGAACGCAATGATTCATACCGTACTTTATACTAACATTGTAAAGAGTTGCCTTCACCTTTATTTATAACTAGCCGACTTTACGCGAGCGAATTCAGTCTGACCACCAACCCCGAGAGGAAAACCTGCGCCTGTGTCTCATCGGTTAATCATCAAGTGTATAGGCTAGCAGGGCGAGGAGATTCATAGAACGCACTTAAACTTTACAGTGAAGTTTACCTTGCTTAGCACACTAAAGTATATGTGCGATCTACATGCAATCTATGAGTTTTTTGCATTACTCAAACATTTGCTTCCTCTTATAAAAAATGTTCTAAACTGCACCTTTAAATTCTCTAATTAATATTTTTTTATATCAATTCATCATCATCAGCAGTTTTTGTTATGTTATAAGTTTATGTTTGCTTCATGTAAGCCTTACTGAGCCGTATTTTTTTCTATAGGAACACAATGCTTACCTAAAGATATTCATCATGACGCTGCCTGGTTCATTTTATTGAACACTTGGTGTTTTTTGTTCAACAATAAGTATCAATTTAGTTTTGTAATGGTTATTCGTAGCAGTTGCAAGTATCTTGATCGTTCTCTTGTTGTCAATAATCGGTTAGATGAACTCTGCATTGTTTGAAGTACTTAAATCGGATTTTATCAATGATAGGCGCTGAGATCAAGTAAAATTAAACTGCATTCTCACGATAGTTTGTGTTTATGAGTTGGCATGCAGGTTTGATTTTATATCTTACAACTACATACAATATCTGACTTTCGATTCGGCAGGTCGTGAAGAATAGTTGCAGTTCGCCTAAGATCGATTTGCCTCGGTTTAGTGAGCGGTGTTCAAACGTACATCCTACAGACAGTTCAATATCTTTATTGACCAGTTTGTGGTTAAAACTTCAGTTAACTGCTTTAAAAAGACATGAAACTGTAGGAAATGTGCTGTACGATAACGAGAACGCTTTACAAAACCAGAGTATGCGGATCTAAGGCAGACTTTGACTATATTTTTCAACATGCCAAAGTTCCTTCGTCTCCAAGTCCTTGTTTAAAAATATCATGTACTTTCTCGTCCAACTTTTGGCCTGAAGTATAATGGAGATAACAAAGATACCGCAGTCTCATTTAAATTTTCTAACCATAATTTTTCAACCACATAATTATGTGCTTATTGAGCAGGAAAACATGTAGAGCGACCTAGATAGCGTGCCCAAGTGCCGACATTTCTTGGTAACGTGTAGGTAGTATCAATTATAGTAATTATGGTACTACTGGTATGGACTGCCTAAATACCTGTAAGTAATGAATGGACTGCGTCCGTACTTCGGTGCAGTTTGTAAGTACGAACTGTTTATTACATGTGTAGAGAATTGAGTAATATAAGTAAATGTATACTATCATGAAATTGTAAATCAGTTTTCTGAACATTGCAAGTATAAAAAAAAAATACTTTGGATATGTTAAATACACGATTCTGAACACAAAAATATTTTTTTAGAACTATTGTGTGTTTGTTTGCGATGGAGGCAAAAACGACTGAACGAATACCCTCAGGCCTGCACTCATGGAGGACGGAGGTCGTTGAACGAGGAGAGCGGATCCTGGACTATAAAGTGCAAGCTTTGGATGCAACCGGGATTGACGCTTGAATGACTGATTCTGAAATAAATAATAATTATTATGGGCAACAAGTTTATATAGATAGGGATGTGTCAGATGTGTGGCGTAGCGGTAGAGCGTTCCACTGTTAAGTCAGAGGTCGCGGGTTCGATTCCCGCTAACTGTATTTTTGTATGCATGAATAGGTATGTTTGTTTGTATTTGTCTAGATATTTCAATAATATGTATTTATTTACAAAAAAAGCTAGACCATAGTTCAAGCTAGCTATGCTTACTTTGGGTCCATTTATCGTTCTTTTTTAAATTTTAACATAACATAAAAACAACTTCACACCTGTATTCCCGAAGGGGTAGGCAGAGGTGTATTACACACCCACGATTCGCCAGTTATGTTTAGGTCCCAATTAATAGGGGGCGAGCCTATTGCCATCTACCGGACACATTACTAAGCGAGCGATAATTAACATTTTTAATACACACATAACTACGAAATTTTAACTACTTTTAAACCCTTAAACAATATAAAACTAAGAGTTGATAGCACATACCAGTAGATACAATATGATGTGGGTCGGCAGCAATCACGGTACTACTGTAATCGACGCGCCAACTGTCATTACGTGTAAGTGCAATTGCAATAATAATTAGGACGAGATTCATAGACCGCACTACGACTTTGCTAAATGCATGCAATATTAAGAATGTGAACTAAGTCCGCATAAACTGCAATTCAAGAGTTTTATTACACACCGTTTAAGAGTTCTACTATCCACGTCCTGAATTCATCATCAAATCGCAGAGAGGAATGCCTTCGTCAGAGCCTCGTCCTTCATTCAGCAGATGTACCGGTTTGCAGGTGATTTTGGATTGGGCCTCAGATCGTGATGGGGCCACACCCATTCAGGAAAAAGTATATGAAACCAAATTCTGGAAAATCCATGGAAAAGGTTTGAATCCTAGTAATGCCGAGCCGCTATGCCGCAGTTATGAAATATGTATAAATTGGCATCTTTCTACCTTTGACTATAATTGACTGATGAATGTCAAACAACCACCTTAATGGTGTTTAAATCAAATTTGAAAGACGTATCGAGATTTCAACCAACAAAAGAAATATCAACTTGACTGCGAGCACTCAGATAAACCTTCCAGGACAACGTAGACGTCTTTCAAAAGATAAAAACACCCATTTCACTAATCTTACACATCCTGCACGTATCGACACGCTATGAAAAGAACTCTGCCTATACATATTCATACTATATCAGTTTGAAATATTTGAATTTATTCCGTCGCCCCACGTCGTTAGTGAACTAAAGCATACTTCAAGAGCCCAGACGATTTGCATACTCCATTTATCCTTTTCTAATGCAATGCTAACGAGTGAGACAAATGATCTCGTGTTATCTCAGAAACACACGCCTGTAAGCGTGGGTGGAATTATGAATCTGACTGTAGTTATAAAGGCGACGCCAATGACTTCTATGTGTATACTAGACAAGCAGTTCAGAACAAAAAGTGTCACAGTTCGGGGGTGAGGCGGGACCAGAGGAGGGTTACAGGACGCCTCACCATATATTAATAACTTTGGTGCCTTTACATTACTTTACAGACGACAGATGATGATCTCAAACAAAATAAATTTAATATACTCTGTGGCTATATGAGCAACAAAAAGTGGCGCAAAGTTATATCCAGTCGCGTCCATAAATCTATACCAATTTTTTTTTGTTCCGAACAGCCAGTCTAAGTATACATGAAAGTCATTGGTCGACGCTATAATCATGGAAAGAAGTAAACGCTAGTTGGTGGTAAAAAAGATTCAAGTGTTTGGTTGACGAGAAGAGATAACGAAAATATTGTAGAATATACTGCTTCCGGGCTGTTTGGCCGTGGTCCATAGGAAACTTGTATTCCAAACGAAGATGTCGACCGCAGTGATCGACATCTTCAGTGGTACAGGTCCGGGCGCCGACGAAAGCGGAGAACTCTCCTCGGCGGCGACTTCTCTGCGATTGATGTAGAGGCCCGAGTCACTGGCGTATTTTTAGGCGCAGTTGGAGGGGGGAAACGACGTGATCGATCCTGATTGGCCGAGAGATGCGGATCTGACGTGCTCGATCCTGATTGTTTGAGGCTAAGCAAGGGGGCGTGTCCTCCCGATACCGGGGATGGCGTTGGATTCGTCATGTTTGAACTGTGATGACGAGCGGCTCTCAGTGCTAGGTACCAATCTTTTTGTAGATGAAACCTTCATTTTTCGTGTAAAACGATCGTACTTCGCCTGCTGTAAAATTTCAGCCGTTCAGCCGTTTAACAGGATAGGCCATTGAGCCTACCAATCTGAATAGCACCAGGGATCGAATCCTGGCCCATTACACTACATATGTGAAGCCACTCATAACACAAGCAATTTAGCTGAAGGGGTTAGCGGGAATACTAATTTGGATACTAGCACTCTTTTTAAAGAAAAAAAAAATAGAACATCAAAATTATTGCATAGTTGTATGAAATAATTTTGGTGCATTTCAAAATTGGGTCGCTAAATGGTTTGCCCCGTTATTGCATGGTTGAATAACAAAGAAACTTACTAAATAATATTAGGTAGAAAGTTTATTCTTTAAGTATATTTATAAACAGACAACAACAAGGATAATACAAGCCGCATTTTCTGAACTCGGGAATTCAGGGTTGAAACCTTCCAAACATCTCTGCCATATTTTTTTTCGTGCGGAAATCACCCTGGATACCTCCCGCCGGGCAACGGGCGGTTATGTAAAATTTGAACCGACTAAAACCGCACGCCGTCTCGGGTTTTCAGACGCCGGGGTATAAGGTGATAAGGCATTTCCCTCGCACCCCGGCTGAGACATCTCTGCCCTACCGATCAAACCAATATATTTTTGAGACTCCTAATTATAAGCCGTTTTTGAAATTTAAATTACAGCCTACACCCCCAACAAATACAAAAGCTACATGTAACTCTGTAACCAAATTAGATTTAGCTTGATCCGACCGTAAATTGCCAGTTTGGTCTAGGAGTCTTCTTTAGTTCGTATTAGTTTCATTGTTTTAGGTTATTTAGTAGGAATTAGGCGGATTAAAAATTGGAAAAGGGTATAGGGCTTAGTCGGATTTGTTGGGATTTTCTACTGTACCTTTAGTTCTATAGTTAATTATAAAAATGTACTGCATAACCTTGATCATAATAGGGTATTTAACTGTCAAGTCAAAATCTGTTTGTTTTTATTAAACATCAAAACGGGAAGTTCTATAAAAACTTGTATAGAATAAAAGAAGTTTGTTGTCATAACTTCGTTACGCTGTAAGGGGGCCCACCAGAAGAACCTCACCGGTAGCCGGTAACCCTTTTTTTTGCCCCGTCGGCTAGCGGGGGCGGTTATGTCGGGCTTAGCCGGTATACCTGCTGATCAATTTTTAACCTTGAGTAATTAGATTTCTATTTTTGTATGTAGAAAAAAAACTATATTCACAGATAGTGCTGTACTATCTTTCTATCTATATATATAAAATTAATCGCAAAATGTGTTACGCCATAACTCATAACTCAACAACGCCTGGACCAATTTGACCAATTCTTTTTTTTAAATGTTCGTTGAAGTCCAAGGATGGTTTTTACGGAGAGAAAAGTTTAAAAAACTGCATAAAAAAAATACGGGCATGTTTGGGATAAATAGGTGCCACGGGGCGAAGTATGCCACGGGCGAAGCCGCGAGGGACAGCTAGTAATCCATAAATAGATGAATTATGTCTCGGTATACAGAAAGAAAAAGGAATAAAGTCAATAATACCCTCATATAGCGACAATGGGTTGGTATCGGAGAAGCAAATGATAGAACAAATTCCAAGCCATTATTCCCCCGTTGTAATCCCGTGATAGCATTTCCGAAGCCTCCCTTCGATCTCGAGATATTAATGGAAAGGAATGGAGTGAAATCTTTTAGTGATATTGAAAATGGCACTGTTATTTTTCCATCTGTCTGTCTGTCCATTTGCTGTCTCGGTTTATGTCACTAAATGCTACTTGTAGGAAGAAACTGTATTTGTTTTTTTACTTGTATGTTGTAGAAGTGAAATCTAGATATGTACAATTTTGATGTTTAAAAGGCATTACATTTTCGGGTTGCTCAATGAAGTGATAACGTTAGAAATATATATTTTTATATCACAAACGTAGTAAACTAACACAAGGTTCATTTGAAGTTCAGCGGTTACCGTAGCCTACGACTGAATGCTTGTGACAATGCTTGGAATCGATGCTGCACAGGGCAGGCAGCCGGAAACCCTCTGGCATTCTCACAGTATTCTAGTTAGGTAGTTGATGTTATTAGGCATAAGGAACTGAGAATTTGGTCACTTTACACAGTTGATTCTCCTATTTCTCATATTTTTTTAATCTGTAACTAGCCGGATTCACCCGCGTTGATTTCTTGCCCCTATTCCACCACCACAATACAATTCTACCTGCCTGCTGCTGCCTGCACAGGACCATGCGCCTGGCGGATCGGTGCGCACGGTTATAAGTCTTATTATCTCGGGATATAGAACATAGTGGCCGTGCGTGCTGCATGTCCGGTGGTGTGGGCCTGTTCCGATGACTATGCCTACTGGTGAACTTGTTTGTTTGCTAATGACCGTTATTTTGTTCCTGTTGCTTTGCCAATATATTATATTTTTTATGTTAATACCTACATATTAAAATGTTGCTTGTGTTAACAGTTTATAAATTATGTCAGCGTTAATTTGCTATAATTGTTAAGTAGTACCTAACTTAGGTATGCAACAAATGTAATGCTACACTAAAGCTTGCATAAACACACTATTAATGTACCCATTATATTTTATGTTTTTAATGACCTACAACTATGTCTATAAATTCTTAAAAAGCGTATTAGCTTTGTGTAATGTAACCTAACATATTTTTATTAACCTCTAGGATTTAATTTACACTGGAGTTGTTACTTGCTATGTATATTTGTATGCAATAAAGACTTTGAAAAATGAAAAAATGAATACAATTCTACCATACACCCTTTTGTTATTTCTCAAAGGGTATAGGCAGCGTTTTCGTTGAAAGCTCCCAGACGGATTGTTTTTCCTACACCTCCAACAAATATCATTATATTTTAGCTAATGTACACAAAAACTAGACAAATTGAATACTGAGGCCTACCTCGAAATCCACTTTATCCATCGGTGAAAACAGCATGAAAATAGGTGCAGTTTTTGATTTCATTGCGAACAGCTAGACAGACTGACACGCGGCGGAGGACTTTGTTTTATAATATGTAGTGATTATGTGTGATGTAACGAAATAATTTACTCGTAATTTGTGCAAAGTGAGTGATGAAAGTCACATCTGCATACACATCATCTGGTTACCGCAGCCCGCACCCCTCTTACTGAAACACTTACGAATTTCGTCACAGCTTTTAATCTAAGCTACTTCTATAAATCGAAGTTTAAAACCATATTACTGATATTGCAAGATTCGACGAACTACCACTACACAGTCACTTTCGGTCGGACGCTATTGGTCTAAAGTCTAAACGTTCGTAGGTAGGCCCTATGGATTGGTCGGTATTCGACATAGGCAATTGGTTGAATCCTGCCATATTGGTACGTATGTTATTAGTTTTGCCACTAGACCTCCGACATTACCTCCGATCGATAATGACTTTTTTTTATTCCTTATTGTCGTCAGTTCATTGTCATTTGTCCAGCACAGGTCTAAGTTTAGCTCCTACTTATATGGCACAGGCGGAAGGTTGATGATGTCATTCGATTAGCCCGTCGAACGATAGTACGTTATTAACGAAGACTCATTACTCACGTGCCAGTTTGATTGCACGCCATCATTCCTTGAAACGTAGTCCTAGCCTACTTGTATTTATTAATCTTTGTATAATTGCAGTTGATTTAGGGGGATTTCCCGTTCTGATTAGAATCCGGGAAGAGATATATTGACCACAAAGCCAGGGATCATGCGGTCTCTGGCTGTACTAACATAAAACCATTAACCTACTTACGTGGAACTTGTTCGACGGCGCATCGAAACTTTATTTGTGTATCGGAGTTAGTTTTTAGTGTTCTTATTTTGTTTTGTTCTAGTAAAGCGTACTTTTATATATGTGTCGTACGAAGTTAATAATTTTCAAGCCTTTTTAGCACATAATTACTATTCTTTCTATTTATACTTTATAATTTTAGGAAAGCGTAATAGCGAGGCAGGTATTGATATTGATCTGAAACTAAACTGAGAAACAGTTATAAGTGTTGACGACGAAATGTAACGAGTATTCTTTATTGTATTTCATATTAAAAATATTGTTTTCAATACTAAAAGACCAAATACTTTTCCTTTACTAGTAGTGAACTTGGCTATACATCGTTAACCTAGTACATTATTGCTATACATTCACATACGGATAGATTTAGGCTCTGGTTTTCTTGTTCATCGACTTGTTCTATAGGCTTCGTTCTGCTTAGTATATGAACAGTAAAAAACCTCGTCAATATGGTTTAATCCGATGTAGTAAACTAAATTCATTAGCTACATCGCAAATTTTACAAACAAAGTCAGTTATAACATCGCCACCTCTCGTTAATCAAATGTGCATAATGAACAATTTGAAGTGTCTACGGCCGTGAGAACGTAGTTGACCGGACGCATAAATAAGAGTTTAGCAAGTCGGCCATAGCATCCTGTATGCCCCTTCCCCCCCACAGACAATTTCGCGTAATATCTGTACCCGAAATTGTTCTTTTATCTCGTGACTAGGTTATGAGCTGGCTAAATAATGGACGAAACAGACGCTTGGAATGGACGGAATTTATGATTTGTTTTGTTTGAAAGTTCGTTTCATGGATAACGTTAGGCAATGATGACTGACATAGTTTGTATGGTGTTATGAGGGCTTTGTTTGAACTTGGAACCACTGGAGAAATGTTTAATAGCATTTTTGCATGGTGTTTCTGCTGGGTAGTTGAATCATCAAAGGTCCTCGGGGTATAATCGTCAAGCTACGAATTCAAACCCCTCACGTGATTGCTATTTTGTTTTTATTACTTACGCAAGTGTCAGATATAATTATAAAGTGATAGACAGAAGTGTTCTTTTTTACCTCGAAGCCTGGGGTGCTCTCTCCTTCCTTTTTAGGGATTTTCTTTAGAAAAGCCCTATTGCTATCGAGTTGTCGTCGTTGCCAATTTTCTGTCACGGTTTTGGGTATGAAGGAGATGAGCTATCGAGTTGCTGTTTTCGGTAATAGATTCGTGCTGGGGTGAACCATTGCAAGATAAAGAAAAAATCGCAAAAAATCGCAAAAAAAAAACGCAAAATCGAAAATCCCTTGCATTCGGCTGAGCTCGTCTCAGGAATTCAACTTGTTTTCTCTACTTCGCACGATCATCTGTTTCAGCATAATCTCTTAAGATATCAAACCAGAATTTCTTGGGTCTTTCTCTCTAAGCCGGGCCTGGTGAAGGCCATATGGCCAAAAAATCTAAATGAAAAGCTCCGTAGGATAAAGGGAAGTGGTTCTAATGCCGCATACAAGATTTAACCTTCACAGACTTCAGAAACATCGTAATCGAAGTGAAAGCTTATAATAAATATTGCAATTGCACCTTCTTCGTGCATATGAAGTTTTACTGTAACAGTTGCTTTTCTAGATTCTGTGCCATAAAGTTTTTATTGTCAGTTTTATATTTTCAATTCCAGCATTTTGTGTTTCACGTAACGGTGAATGAACGTTCTGATGTTATTTCGACGCTTGTGTAGCATGACGTTCTTGAGTTAATGCTTACTCAACAGTATTTGTTAGTTTAATTATTAATATAATTTTATTCTAGACTAAATTTCATGCCCTTTTCTTTATACCACTTATGTGGCAGACAAGCTCACGGCCCACCTGATAGGAAATGGTTACAGTGGCCTATGGACGTGGGCAACACCAGGGGCGTCACACTTGCGCTGCTGACCCTAAAACTTGGCTTTGTCAAGTTTAATTTCTTGGCCGTGAAACCCCAGTGGCAATGTGTATACATGGTATATGTTACTGTAAAAGCCTGAAGTACGGTAAATCTTAAGGTTTATCAACTTTTAATGATAAATGGTGGGTAGGTTCACATTGTTTTGTACTAGGAGACTGGACATAACATGAGTTCATGTTCTAGCTAGCTAAATGGAGAGACAGACAAATTGGGTCACGCAACCATGGGCTTCACACTTCACTTCCACACAATACAATTACATTACATACACATTACATACAATTTGATTGCCCAATCAGATTATCCAATTTCCATCGGCACGTAGACTGTAGATCAAATCGTCTATCCACACGACACGATTTGCTGACCAATCTAGACAGATTGGTCAGCAAATTGTATCGTGTGGAAGCCTCTTTAAGATGATGTATCCACCTTTATGAATGTGTATGGCTGTCAGAACGAACACATTAGACCTACAATTTTATTAGAGACGGTGATCCATCAATCATTAATAAAATTCTATAAATAACTATTCAGCTGCTGTCCAAGTCTGGCCTTCGTAGTCAGTCACAACTGGTTACCAATTGATTGATCATTGGTGATACGAAATTCCATCAAACATTTTATACACCTTCAAGGAGCGGTGTAAGGAAATATATTTTTCTTTATTTTTCTTCAGTTATATACTATTAAATACTAAAGTACTCGTAGTACTTGTTAGTGAACGGTTATCGTCACTTGTGAACGTTTGTGAACACCATAGATATATTTCCTCGCGTTGTAGAAAGGGCGGGAGAGAAAAACAGGGACACTGACAAAAAAGGAATGAAAGTAAGAAGACTTGGATTAGTCTCCGATCCTGGTATCAGATTGAATTGTCTACGGATCATGTAACGTTTTATCCACTGATACCAAGATTTGTTTCACTCAAAAAATATCTCACAGACCGTCTATTGCAGCTTTCTGAAAATTAAAACGGTAGTAGGTACTTTGGGACAGTAGGGCAGTACTACCGTCGTAGGTGTCGATAAATTAGCAGTTATACATTTTGGATTTACGACCAATTTTGATTGTGTGAATATGAATTCAATTCGTCAATTTCATATTTCTTTCTTGATGTTCTTAACTTCACATTATTCTTAGTGCCTACAATGCTTACTTCGGGATTAGGTAGCGATGTGTAGTGTGACCAATAATAATACTCGTAAACCGAAAATAATACTCGTTAACCGAAAATAATACTCGTTAACCGAAAATAATACTCGTAAAAACTCTAGAACAGTTATACTACTGTTAATGAAGAAAATATCTAATAGGTTACACTTGACCACACTCGTTCTATCTAACACTTTATTTCGCTTTTCCTTAGTCGTATTTTTTCCTGTGCATTGAATTGTATCTCATCAACAGCTTTTACAATGGCGGACAATATCTCAAGGACGTAATAACTTATATTCTATCGCTGGGTCTATATGCCTGATCAAACAATATTGTCTCAGCCGACTGGCAATGGAGCACTAACAATAGACCTTCATGAGATAGCCGATAAGCGCCGCGATGTTCGGAATGCTTGCTGTTTTGTTGATAATATTGTAGGATATTTGTTTTGTTTATCTTTCTAAGTTTAGATTGTATAAATTACATACATAATGTGCATTTGTGCATACATATACTCGCGTGTATACACATGCTCATTTGCTATTTTAATACTTTTGAAATTTATGGTAGTTAACAAAAGATCTATTTAATTGAGACTTCATCAAGATTAACAGAAATAACATCTACCAATATTTAATTAAATCTTATTATTAGTTCTGTGATGCGCACAGAATATTTGTTATATTTATGTAAAGTTTTGAATCATATTCTATGAAACGATTTGACAAACAAGCTGCAATAAGTTTCAAACTTCATAATTGAAGCCTTAGGTGACATGTGAGGTTATTAAATTAATTTGTACCGTACATCTTATGTCAAGATGACACCGTAAGTGAAGTTTGAGATATTGTCATCAAACTTTAATGTACCCACGCCCTGTATACACACATACAACAACTACGCTGCAGTATATTTTAAATTTAAATTTTATTATCATTTAGTTGTAGGGCCTATTTTCATTTTTATCGTTCATAAGTGTGACTCTTCGACATCCGTGAGTGTTGTTTTGTGACATACATGGACAAAGATATTTCGTTTCGATTTTTGATTGTTTTATACATCGTCACATAAACATAATAAATATCCTTTGCCGAGTCGTCGACTCCAAACACTATCAGCACGCGTCTACTCCTAAATCAATTCCAACTAGGGGGTGGCGGAACCGCCCTCTAATTACATTCAGGATCGTTTGGAACTAACTAGATGAAAGCTGTTAGATGTTCATTACAAGTACGGGCGCGATGTGTGTTAGATACCGGTAATGTCAAGCGAGCATTACACTAAAAACCAACATAAATAAATATTTATATGTTTATATTATGTTACTGAATGACGTATCACATGTTGTCTTCTTTTTTTCTGCGCAATTTTCGTAAAAAGAAATACTTCTAGTAGTCCACTGCAGTGCTCTAAAAGTTTAAACTAAATTCTTGACTTATTTTTCAGAACTGCCTTGGCCAACCAACAGTCATTATTTGATCTATTTTTTCTCCATCCATATGGAGTCTGTTTTATTGCTTTTATCCATGTAAATAGATTTTATTCATCCTTTATTATTTTCTGCGATGATTCTTTCATTTTTCCATAGAATTCCTGGATTGATAAATAACTTTCTCGATGACTTTATCTTTGAGATTCGGGGAACGAAGGACTATGTCTAAACCTATTTAATTTTAAGAGATATACAAAAATAAAAGTTATACAATACTTAGTCATACTTATTTTCGTACTGGATTGAAAATACCCTCAGAAAACGTCTGTCAGGTGATTTGACTATCAGATTAAGGTCTTATGAGTTAAATTGAGACTTGATTCGAGTTCATTCATCATAATGAAAAATGAGTCATATAATTGGACATATAGAATACGGTTCAATTTCAAATTAAGTTTCTAACTGATTTAATTCAAATTCAATGAATTTGGTTTGCTGTATCAATAGCCGATCATAACTACTATTTAATGACTAGCAGACTTTCTAATCGACTATGTAAATAGATTATATTATTCATCCACAGCTTAAACTATCTGCCAATAAATTAAGCGCGCGATTCGTTCACCCACTACATAGGAGTTCCTAGGCAATTTCAGTTTATTGATATACCCACTGCACAATGATTGGCAATAAAATGACAAAACTATCGGTGAATATTAACTGAAATTGATTTTTTTTGCCGAAACGTTGCGAACAGTGTTAAATCGTGGTAAAATTCATTAAAAATGGTTTTTTTTTTTCAACATTTAATATTCGCGACAACTTTCGATAATATCTTGAACTTGTACTTAACAAGACACAACAACAACGTGTAGACTGTGTAACTAGTAGACTTGTAACAATCAAATTGACGGACAAGACAAGCCTGGTTTTATGATTATACTTAGACACTGCTTCCTTTAAAGTTATTACATTACAATTAACATTTGTGACCATTTTACTTCGGCATCTGAAGACCCGAGACGGCGTGCGGTTTTAGTTGGCTCGATCCGACATAACCTTCCCCGCCGGCCGGGGGTATCCAAGGGGATTTACGCACGGAAAAAAAGGGTAAATTACGGTTTCTCAGCGAGGTAAATTACGCTACTTAAGCGATCTTGAGGGAATACCTTGATAGCTTAACTAAGTAGATGAAGCTGGTCAGCCACAGTTAACAACTTGAGATAAGGTAAGTTAGAACGTTGTTGAAAGAGTTAGTAAGCATTTTTTGTAGCTACATAAACTTTTTAATTCCAGTTCTATCTAAAAAATACATCATGAAGGTAGTAATAAAATCCAATTATACGCAGCTATTTACTTCTTTCACACACGTGGGCGTTGGTATAAACCTCATTTGCACCAGAATACTCTCAAGGTCATATGATAATCTGAGATGAAACATAATGACTATATTTAATCTGCAGCTTCAAAGATTTGCAATGACTCATTATTTTTCATCTTTTTCTATAGTCCTCGTAAATTTCATTATATTTTTATACTCTTCTGTATTATATCTTCTGTTCCTTAATTTTAAAGAGCTAAGAACGATAACTATCTAGCCGAAACTGCGACTCGAAGGGACTTATGAATGCTTAAAACTTTCTCTCATTAAGGATTTTATTATCATTATTATCATTATGGGTCTTTAGCACCCAAACGACATTAGAAACCGTCGTCCCCAATATTGCCGAGGAAATGAACAACGAAATAACGTGCGCCGCACGTCATCAAGGAAACGACTATAGATTGGCCTCGCCCGTAGAGGACGCAAGTCAACCGTGCACGCAAAACAAATAAAGTGCAATTTACTGAACTGTATTGAACGTTTTCAGGAAACAAGTATTGACAGTATTGGTTAGCTTAATCGGCCATTTATAACATGATGGAAAAAGAAAGTTAAATCGAAACTAGTAAGTCAGTGACAGTTTTGCTAACTCATAAAATATGCAATAAAGTTTTATATTCGAAAAGTGTAACAGTCCTAAACATCTCACGAGAAAAAGTTTCGCAGTAGGAAATGGACGGAAATATAAGGAAATGAGTTCTCGTTTCGTAACAATTCCAGTTTCTGATGAGATAGATATACATAAAACCCTTCAAAAAAAATTCAATGGGTAGCGATTAAATGTCGAGCAAAAGTGATTTGGGTTTCGGTCGGCATGGCATCACTAATTTGAAGGACAGATCTAATTAACCATCGTTTTAAAATTGCACAACGCTGACGGAAGACTTTAATTTAAGGTAAGCAACATCTTATTTGCCGAAGCGTATTTTTCAGAAGTGCTTTTGCTTTCATCTGTCACGTATAGGTACAGGTTGTACTTAAAATAATTGAATAATTGTTCTTGACCAAAGTTGGTATGCAATATAGGGTTTACAAGCTTTAATTTTTTAATAAAATTTAACGATTGACGATTTTAGATTAGGGGAATTCTCCTCAAAACCAGAGAAAATTTGCTGTGATACCATTTATTTAATAATTTTTATTGGACACAAGATATAGTGATTTTTTTAAAAGGGGTAAATAGGGAAATGTTTGCTGCGACACATTTATTGTCCGATTTTGATTTAAACAAACTGTAACAAAATGGTTTTCCCCTGACTTTGCTTTCGGTTCTGTATTTAGATTCTGATAGTGTAACATAGATTTTTATGTATTTATTTTTATGTTTTTATTTGAATTTCTATTATATTCAATCTTATTATTGTGGGTCCTGTCGAAACGCAGAAATATCAATATATAGCAATATCATAGTTTTAGGATGAGACATGGCTTAGTGCCAACCATACTGCTAGCCGTTCTTGGACCTCGGCCACTGTAGCATCTAAATCCAAAGTTCAAGTCAGGAAAGGATTTCGACGCATGATTTGTCACAACGCAACGACTAATGGATTTACCTTACTTTGATTTACAAATTCGCTGAACGCTTTTGCGGCCACGAAACAAAATGAATGGACAAAAGTTTACTGAATGACTTATTTGCGGTGTAATAATGTAACGGTGCCTTTCTGAATTGTCCACACACACATGTGGGGTACATATGTGTCAAGACAATACAGAGTGGCATGGGTTCAACAAAATGGCATAACTATCGACGTGTTAAAATTAAAAGGAAACAAACATACAAAGAATTTAGGAACTGCGTCATACGGTTACTGCTCCATCATTGTGAATACAACGCAATTGGATTGCTGTAGGCGTGGGTTTAAGCCGCAGGACATGCTTGTGTGGCATAAGTCAGAACCTCAATTAATGACGGTAGTAAAGCTTAAAATATTTAAATATGTAGTAAGAATCTTGAGAATATTTTACTAAAACAGGACTGAGAGAAGATAGTGAACTAATTGAACGATTAACTGAAAATTGTGGAGGACAGCATCGAGTCAGAGAGTCATGACATAATTAGAATAAGGAAATAGAAGATAATTAAATGTTTCTTAATTTTTAAGAAAGCGGTGATGGCAAACTTTTAGTACTCATTCTTGACTAATATTTTACTTCTGTGGCGTGGCAGTAGAGTGTTCGACTGCTAAGTCAAAGATCGCGGGTTCGATTCCCGCTTAGTGTAAATATTTTAGTGCATGAATATGAATGTTTGCATTGGACTGGGTGTTTCTATGTATGTATTTACAAAAAAAGTAGGTACTTAAGTATGTTTATCCTCATTCTAGAACCCATAACACAAAGAATATAATTAGAATGTAGTAGAATATTTATTATTATTATTTACAGTAATTATTTTGTTAATATTCTGAAATATGTCACAACAATATTGTTAGACAAAAGTGACCTGCCGCTATTAAATCTTCTTCTTCTTCTTCTTATATATAAAAATGAATTGCTGTTCGTTAGTCCCGCTAAAATTCGAGAACGGCTGAACCGATTTAGCTAATTTTGGTCTTAAATTATTTGTGGAGGTCCAGAGAAGGTTTAAAAGGTGAATAAATATGGAAGTTGGTACCGATTGAGGCAGTACGAAGTCTGCCGTGTCAGCTAGTAAAAGATAATTTCGAAGCCTAAAATTAATAGAATACAAGTTACAACACTTGACAATTATATTATTGTGAATTATATTCATTCTTAAACCACAATGGCAGTTATCAACTAAATTAATTTAAAAAAAACTAGTATTGCTGTCAAGTGAATTTAATTTAATTGAAGCGAACAATAAAACCATAAACCGCATAAAAGAACGGTCATCTGTTGCCGTAAAACGGAATGCAACAAAATATAGTCGACAAACAAAATGAGTAATTAGTTTTACAGTTCGCTCCTAACTTTGTTAGCTAGTTAGTTGATAATAAATAAAAAAATACGGTATTTTATCGCGTTTTTAACCTAAAATGAAATAAAGATTTTTGAAAATATCAGGTCCTTAGACTAATATAAAATACTAGCTTTTGCCCGCGGCTCCGCCCGCGTAGATGTCGGTTATCGCGACAAAACATAGCCTATGTCCTTTCCCAAGGTCTAATCTACCCCTGTACCAAATTTCAGCAAAATCGGTTCAGTGGTTTAGGCGTGAAAGCGTAACAGACAGACAGACAGACAGAGTTACTTTCACATTTATATATTAGTAAGGATGTATCTGAGTGAAATTGTAAGTGAAGTATTGGAAATTATAATAACATAAGTTTTATTAAAAAAAATTACTTGAGTAGGTCACTAACTACTTTTGTTCAAGAGCATTGTATAGGATGTCTACTAATATTATGAATGTTAAGGTTTGTGAGGTGAGGATAAATATATAGACGAATGATTGTTGTTACTCTTTCACGTGAAAATAGCTAAACGGATCTCGATTAAAATGTGATACAGAGATAGATTATAGTCTGAAATAGCACATAGACTACTTTTATCCCGGAAATAGGTTCGTGTGCTAAAGTTATATTCAAAACAAATCTTTTGCGAAGTGACTAACAAATAGCAAGATAGTCGATAAGATTTATAATTAATTCCAAATACTCTGAAAATACTTAAGCCAACACCAAATACAAATTAAGCGTGTCTGTCATTGTTAAGGGCGCGGTCTGACGCTAATTTGAAATTCAAATGTAAGGCCTTCCTTTTCGATTCAATATCACTTCAGAAATGCAAGTTTCGAGTTTGAAATTAATTAATCCTTCCCTCTAATATTGTGGTGGTGTTGACTATCGTTTGAATGGCGGAAATAACACAAACAAAATTGACTTCACACTTTGGCGGTTGAAGGGTTATAGAACGCAAAATCTTAAACCGTGAAGAATAATTTGTATTCTTTCTGCACACTGTTTATATTGTTTTAATTACATTAAATTAAATTAAACTTTATTGTTTACGTTAATGTTGCCATTCTCAAACACATAAACAACATAACATAACTTCAGTATCCCCGAAGGGCTAGGCAGAGGTGTATTACACACCCACGATTCGCCAGTTATGTTAGGTCCCAATGTAATAGGGGGCGAGCCTATTGCCATCGACCGGGCACATTTAAGCGAGCGACAAAAAAGAAACACAAAGATCTTTAATGAAATTTTGAAACAATTAGTATGCTGACTTTTTTTATAGATTTAGTTCCGAAAAAGTGAACCTCCAGAACGGTTCTTGAACCCGTTCACAATTTCCGGACTAAATCTACATAAAGGTATATATTTGTACACGCTCGCAGCTGACATAGAGAGCTAATAACTAATGAGCAACTGCCGTCTGACCTCCCAACTCCAAGAAAAAAAACCTCCTACTACCAGCGGCTACCAGGTGAGGTTGGTTTGAGCCTTGAAAATGTTGGTAGGGCCGCATACACGCTCAAATAGACATTCATGAATACACATTATTTGCAATGAGCCCGCTCATTGTAAATAATAACTCTAACCCGTACCTTTTCTTTTGCGGAAATCCCTTCGGATACCCCCCGCCGGCCAGCGGGGGCGGATATGTCGGGCTTGAACCGACTAAAACCGCACGCCGTCTCGGGTCTACAGACGCCGGGGTGTAAGGTTGCCCATAGAGCATATCCCTCGCACCCCGACTGACCCTGGGCCATCTCCGGTTTCGAGATGGCCCCCTCGGAGTCTAACCCCGTACCTTATTTTTTTTTTTTTTTCGTGCGGAAATCCCTTAACAGTCAGTTAATTTCAACCACACATCAAAAAAATTTAAAGACTAATATAATAATGTAAACGGGAATACACGCAATCATAGCATAGGTATGATCGATTTCGAACGGGAGTTAACGGGGATCGATCGATTCCCGTTAACTCCCGTTATTGTACATTGTGTGAATTAAAAAATAAAATAAATTAAAACGATCAAAGCCGTTCCTCTTTTTGCATTAAGAACCAGCTCGTTATTTCAGTAGCCACGACACGAGTACCAAAGGATCCAATGACAATACGTTTTGATCGGACGTGCCGGTGCCAGCCCAGTGTTAACGCTCTGTTTGGCATCCATGCCGAGCCGAACGTGGATATTGGAACTATACCGAGATCTGTTTGTTCTGTGACCACGCGACAATGTTGTATTGAAATTTGATGTAAATCAAATCAAACTTTATTCCCTCACAATATGGTTACATATTTGATTACCATCATTATCCTTATAGCGATTTCGCAGTTGCATCCAGAGTTTGCACTTTAGAGCCCGAGGTCCGCTTATTGTTTTGATTGGTATGTCGGCTTTTACGGGAGCGACTTCCGTCTGTCCTCCTAACCCCAGAAGCAAGTCCTTTGTTTAGCAGATGCACCGATTAGCAGCTGACGTTTTTTTTTGGTCCCAATGGTGTTATTTCATACATATTAGGTTAAATATTACTTTGGGTTACAGTCAGGTCTGCAGAGAACAACGGCACAAGCATCACGTCTCCATAATTAAGCTCTTACACCCTTTTTTTTCCATTGTTTTGATATGAATTAAACTTAACCACCGTCCAGTAAGAGGGCTTAATCACCCTGTGGGATGTATTTGGCATTTCTGCCTATCCATATAATCTACCTCTCCGTCCACTAGTATACCGTCATTTATTAGCCCTCATCTTATAATAAGGGGACAATATGTTGCAATTCCAAATTCAAACAGTACTTCTCTCCTTTGCCTCGATACAAGTTTCAACGAACTCGAGTACTGTGACGGAAGGTTAAAGGTGTCAATACAATATGTAGCTCCACTGAATGTCAGGCTAGTGTCAACAACTCGAGCGTTTTAACGACATCATCGCTCTGGTTCGAATGAATGCACCCGCAGTATCCATAACCAAGTACACGAGGTTAGTTCGTTTGAATGTAAACATTTATTTATTGCTCCCACTGTTCTGGGAATGTTTCAAGGCGTGGTGCAGTGTGCAGTTACTACCTTTAATTAGTGCGAAGGCTATACATTTTTTTTTGCTGTTGTTGTTTATAACAACTTGATTCCAACAGTTAATATTGAAAATTTATAAATATGAAAGTTTGTCAAGATGTTTGGATGTTTGTTACTCGATCGCGCTCTAACGGCTCGAAGCATGTAGCTGAAATTTGGTACAGATACTTTCATTTCTAGAATAGGTTCCTATTGGTTACGGGAACAGGAACAGAATTCCACGCGGGCGAAGCCGCAGGTAACAGCTAGTTCTCTATATATCACATTTATAATATTAGGATACAATAAACTAGCTGCTGTAGCTCGCGGCGCCGCCCGCGTGGAAATCTTATCCCGTTCCCGCTTCCCATGGGAACCTATACAGCGATAAAGTGTGTTATTCCAGACTATAAGCTATCCCAGTACCAAATTTCAGCCAGATCCGTTCAGTCATTTCTGCCTGAAAGAATAACAAACATTCATACACACATACAAACTTTCGCGTTTATAATATTAAGTAGGATATGCGAGCTTGTGAGGATAGATATTTGTAACTGTTCCGCGCTAAAACTACTGAACGGATCTGGATGAAATTTGGCACCTGCTAATTAGCGGACGAGGCTTTCCTCTCTGAACATGAGGTGTCCGCCGGCAGTAGTTCCAGTAAAACCCAAGATAAGTCAAATCAAGAAAAAGAGAAGGAGGTTGCATCCGGAACTAACGCGGTGATGATGATGATGTTGATAACAAGACAGCCTGGACTTACCTAACAATGTGTTATCAAGTGACCGAACAAGGTATAATATTATTGACGTCAACAGGCTGTCAGAGTGATAACGTTACACTAAGACTTTGTCTTAAAACAAAAACATTTCTGTGTGACACCGACGCGTCAGTACGTTCAATGTTTTTATCGCTTACTTGCAATGAAAATTAGTCGTTAGGCCACACGCTAACGTAGTTTCATGTTACCTTGATAATAGTGTGGAGAAACAACAATCAAATATGTAGTTCTTTGTGTATAAGTATCGCTTTTTAATGAGGCTTAAATTACACAATTTCGAAGGAGGTAGGTTTATAATAAGTCTTGGTCAGACTTAGTATCTACCGTATGTTTGATTGCAATTGATTAAGTAGGACCGGAGATATGACCAAAAAGCGATAACCGACCGCCGCGCGGGCGAAGCCGCGAGCATCAGCTAGTATATTCATGTACTGCTTCATTCGACGCGATTTATGAAAGCCCTCCCAACTGCAATGATAGCAGTCGATATCTGACCTCTTAACTCCGAAAGGAATGCCTGCACCAGAACCTCGTCCATTAATTAGCAGGTGCATCGACTAACAGGTGAGGTCGACGTGGGCTCCGAAGTTCTTAGTTGGGGTTAGAATAGTTGCCCTTATTCACACAAATTAAAAAGTATTGGAAATACAATACATCTACTGCAGTAAAAAATATATTGCATTTCTACGGTTCTTAAGAGCTCTGGAAGCAATAACCATCCCATCCTATGCTCCTTTTCGATCTCTTACCCCCAAAACTCTCTCCGTCTGCCTACACTCCGTTAAACTATTCACGACAATGATTCAGATATTTATATCAACACAAGTACCTCCTACCCTATTCTCAGCTTGCTAAATTATACAACCACTCACACGAACAACCAAAGCACTCTATGTTCGTGGCAACTACACGAGTGACATGACAGGCCCTCAGACATATTTTCATTATTAAGGCACACGCTTAGAGTACTACAAGCGTTCCGAGTTGACACGCCCTGAGACGAGACTTTAATACGGCAGTCGTGACGGTTACGATACGATATTTATACCTAATTTCGCTATTTAGACAATCAAAATCCAATATTTTCAACAAAATTTTGTTACGAGAACACCTTTTGTGACATTTGGGAGATCGAGACTAGATTGAGACTGATTTTTGAACATCTTTTTATAACGAGAATTTGCCCTTTGGTTTTAGGAAGACCGTAGGCTACTGTGAGGGCCGGTGTTGTTAGTGAAATTCCTTGTCATCAGATATGTTGAAGCGTAATCAATCACATAATCATAAAATGAATGCTTTAGTAAGTAGTGTTGATCACATAAGATCCATTATATCGTATCGTTATGATACGAGGTGCCCAGAACAGCCGTATTCTTCCAAACAATTCTGCGCAGCGAACAGCCGAAGTCACATGACATTATTCAATTGGCCTGGCAAATTGTCCAAAATCGCCACTGATGAATTTTTATTGTAGTGAATAAACTCGTCTGAAGATATTATCTTAATACCCGGATGTTTTTACATGCATAGGTTTTATTCGCCATTTTTATTTTTCTTGCGCGCCCTATACGATCGTGGTCTGTCGTTTTGTCTAGATGTGGGTCAGCAGCCAGATAATAATTCAAAGGTACGTCGATGATTTGCCAGCATGAATGGGTAAGCTCGGGAAGTACCATTTTCTCACTTAATATTCATATTAAGTAGCGCTCTGTAAAAATCCTGGCGGCCTGAATATATTTCCTCCTCCTTCCACTCTGGAGGTGGCATAACGTCTATCATAAAACCTCACAGAAAAATGTATTTTTAATTGAGCTTATAATATATAGCGTTCTGTTTCTGCAGGCAAGTAATTCGCCGCAGCTTTATGGGGAGGTGGCTCAACGGTGACAATCAGGGTGGCCGTTTGATGGTTTGTTACTATAAACGTATATTATAAGATTTAACAAAACAGTATATTAATTCTAATCACGATTTGTAACTGACGAAGTACTCTACGTATCTGGTTACATAATACAATACTATACAGACATAACGCAATATTGGATAACAATGAATGAACGTAGTACATACTATACATCGAGGCGCCGCCTACTGGCACAATGCCAGCCTCAACGCGGCCATGCCTTCCTGATATACCTCAACTTATTGATACATTTATTATTACAAGATTTTGCGACAAATTTTAGTTGGATTCCGATTCTAGACCCCATTTTCTAAGTATTAACGATTGATCCCATTTACGATTTCTATTAATTTCATACATATTTGTAATTTAACGGAATTTCATAATTACGTTTAATGAGATCCAACGCCAAAAACATTAAACTGTGATTCAAAACTGGAATCCAACGAAAATAAATGAATTTGGCTCACCATTTCGCCTTTATATTATCTAAACATTATGTTTGTCGGTGAGAAAAGGCAGCGTTAATTTATAGCCCTTCCACCGACTTCTATGACTAATCATGATCAAGGCGGACTCGTTTAGAAGATTTTTTCTTGAACTCCCGTGAGTACCTATTTATCTGTTATCAGGGCTTTAGAATCCATAAAAGGTTATTCCTGAAATATCTTGTCACAAATCTCCCTGTAGGCGACAGTATGTGTCAATAAATCGTTGTCACTCTGTCAATTGTCGTCGACACCTACGCTTAGAATTAAAAAACAATTTTAGCTGGTGAGTGCGGGCCGTGGTGACAGCAAAGTTACTTCTTTGTAAATTACGTTACTATACAAATGAGATGTCGGGACAGTCTATTGCAATTCGAACTATCTTAACACTCATTAATAAATAATATTGTAAAAGCCATGATTTCGTTACCTTACAGTACTAGAAAGCACATTAAACTTCCGAATCATCGATTAGGTGTTTATCTAGCTATTGCAAATAAATGCTAAGATGCTAAGTATTTGAACTTTTTATTGCCACGTCGATGTTGTAATCTTTTGATATGGCTGCCCCTAAAAAAATATCCAGTGTCTAATTTTTAGTACCTACTCGTGTAATAATTGTCGATAACTCCTAATGACGACTAATCTTTGTCTCATACTTACTTACTGAACTGAGTAATCTCGCCCTATTTTTTTTAATTGTATTTAACTGTTAATTGGACATGAATTACCAGATGATGACTTAGGAAAAGAGGGGCCTCTCAATATTAGTTGAATTGTTAATGGTTGTAAATAAATCTATTTAAATGGTATCGATCATTATTTGCTTAGGTTGCGGAGGGCAAATTCTGTCGCGCAGTGGAAAATTGCTGTGGGACTAATGATTAGAATAAGGATTCCCATGAAGAAGTTAAACCCTCAGATGCAACCGGTACAAGGTTAAAATGATGGCAATGTTAAAGACTGCAAAATAAATTATGTTTAACGGATTAGTGGTTCTTTGATATGATAGAGGTGTATTGATGTATCAAGGCTGAGATGATGACTAAGAGTGAAAGCTATAGTTTACCTCAGACCACGCAACCGGCAATAGGTTTGTAGAAAACCATCAGTGACACAATAAATAGTAGCGGTTTATTCTCACCAAATACGAAATGGAACACTCAAACTGATAGGTGTCTATTTCTTTACCTTTTTTTTTTTTTTTTTTTTTTTTCGTGCGGAAATCCCTTCGGATACCCCCCGCCGGCCAGCGGGGGCGGTTATGTCGGGCTTGCACCGACTAAAACCGCACGCCGTCTCGGGTCTTCAGACGCCGGGGTGTAAGGTTACCCATAGAGCATATCCCTCGCACCCCGACTGACCCTGGGCCATCTCACCAGTAACAGCATCGCTCATCCTGTCTCCTCTGAAAGCAGAGGAGTACGGAGAGCGATATGTTCCCGCCACGTTGGGTATTGGCCGACGATCAATGCCAACCCTATGAAGGGGTGAAGGGGAAGCCATTGACCGCCGCCCAGGGTGTACCGGCCGCTCCGATTCCGTTCCCCCCGGACTGCAGCGGGATCGGAATCGGAGCGACACTCGAGGAGGTTACCCAACACACACCCATAGGTGTCTATTTCTTTACCTAATATGTAAAATATCTAGAATGGAATCATGACTGATTATCATAATGTTGATAATCATACGATGTCTGTATCTCGCTCTAACATGGCTCAGTAGTGAATCATTTTCATACAAAGAGATTAACCGGTCATGATGCATCCGTTACTCATAGTAACCCAAGTAGCTATAGATAAGTAGTTTGTACACAAACGTTTTATTTATGCTATTCTTGAATGAACTATTAATTTGTGCTCAATTTTGACAACTTTAATTAATGTTGCAAGTGTAAAATTTATTGTAGTTTTCAATTAAGTTACAGTTAATAGAAGAAGCCTTCAGAGGCTTCTTCTATGAAACTTGGTATGAAACTTGGTAGCATCATTTTAGCATTGTTGGTATCTATAATAAAAAAAACGTATTTGAGATGAATTCCGCTAAACTATACTATAAAACGTCCAGACTTAGAGAATCCGAGAATTCCCTTTCCATACTTCTATTCCGTTGCTGAAATTACTCCTCAGAATCATGCTATCAGCCTTAGCTCTCGCTTTTCCATTGTGTGGTCTTGTATCGTTGCCCTCTGATAGTATAGACTATAGAGTCACCTTCACTAGGTCATCGATTAAAAGAATTAGGTTTACTAAGTCATCATTTTATATTGTTCAAATGGTTTGAACTTAGATTTTTGTTAATCCACGTTTTGAAATAACGGCAACTTTATTTATTCCCACGCCCAATTCCAAAATTTTAAAACATCTCAGAAATGCAGTAGGGTACGGTCAGCAGACCGTGGACTACTTTTTGCTTGTCAAGATAATTTGACAAGCAAAAACTGCAGCAGAAATCTTTACTATTTTCGTCTTTCTGGTTCTTGTAACCACTGCGGAAATCCTGTCTCTGCGTTTTATTAAATCCACATTTGTTTCGGGCGGGGTTTCTTGACGACAAAACGCAATGTAGCGGAAAAGTTCCTTCAAGGTCTATTCTTGTCAGCAGACAAAAAGCTTTGGCTAAAAATGTATACGTATGCCGTTCACTGTGACTATGAGATTTCCAGGTGCAGTGTCATTCCTCGGCAATCTATATTCATACGTGAAGCGTAAACTACGGATCCATTTTTAAGAATATTGCACGCACCAAGAAGCGATGCATTTAGTATAGTTGAAGTTTGTATAGGTTTACTTGCACTTCTCGATATAAACTTTGTTGTTAGGTGATACAAATACATTAAATATATAAACATTAAAACATTAAATTAAATAAATTATCCATTGTTTATATTTCCAACAAAAACATGATAAATTCATGTATACGCGCATCTGAAGTAATAAAACAAGGTTAAAAACCCTCAATTATTATAATTCACAAAAAAACGTCAAAAACTTTCAAACTTTAAAATAAAACGAATTATCGTCGAACTTCGACTACACACACAATGGACCACTATTGTTTTTTGACTACTAGCTTTTGCTTGCAATTTCCTTGCGTAGAGTTTACCGTAACTGTAGACAAAATAGGCAATATCTTTCTTCAGGATCCAGGCTTCAAAGGTACAAAGGTTTTGTCGCAAACGTAAAAAACAGACATACAAACTTTATTACCAACATCGAGCACAGCACAAATAACTCCAGCAAAAAGTACCCTTTAAGATTCTACTTTAACAAGCAAACTCAAGGCGATTCGAATTGAGGCTTGCATTAACAAAATACGAATAGAATCCGTCGATAGTTCGCATAATGATACAACCAAGGTTTCAGGTTACGTAATGCTGTAGGTACAACTATGCAGTGGAGATAAAGATTAGTATCGTACTTATTATTTGTGGTTTTAATGTGAAATAAGTATTAGATTCAAGTAATTTTACCTGAAATGAAAAACTTTACAAAATATTCTCATTCGGTGTTTATACTGGCGCACGAGCTTTAATAGACGTCTATATTAAACATCCTAGTAGTTAGGAAGAAATCAATCTAATAGGTACAAAAATAACTACCTAGAAAAATTAATGTTCAAAACCAACATTGTATTTTATACACTGTATGTTGTACCATTCATCCTTTGCGATAAAACTTTATCGACTTATAGCTTCCTCTATACCCAAAGGTTATTAATATTAAAGGTATAGTACAAATTTATTGAACCCAGTAGGTATAGTCGGGTTATAGGATATTTTTACGAAATTTGCCCGAGCGAAACCGGGATAATCCAGTTGTAAGTCTGTAATATTATTTACCATAATTTGTATAATTAATACTATGTTTTAAGGATCAATTCCTTTTAACTCCTGTCAGTCAGCCTGAACATCTAGACTGTTGAACCTTTGTTAAACCTCACACAATCCTTTTCAGTGAATAAGCATGGATAAAAGCGCTGACTGGCTGTCTTGCACGTCTGTCTCAGAATTCAGACAGTCTGTTTCGCTCTGTCTGCGTTCAGAAATGTTTCCGTCTAGAATTCATGCATTAGTGTTGGAAACAATAGCGCTATTCTCAAAGTTTCGAAGCGAATAGGATTAATAATTTATAAGTTTTCTAATTTCCTTATGATCGAATACGTTGTATTATGCAGGGAAACTAAACTGTTATATGAGAAGTGTCTTTGTAAGCCTCTAAAATGTACTCCACACAGTTTCTCATTGTTTTTAAAAGGAATTATGAAAAATAATCTTAAATATTATACACAGTTCTAAGCAGCGCTATCTAGACTCAAAGTAAGCATAGCATAGCTTTACTAGCTTGTAATATGGGTTTTAAAATCATGATACATAACGTCTAATTACAGAACTTCGATGTCGCTAATGCGTTCGACCGTTTCGTAGTTAGAGTGAAAACCGACCCCAAGTCTTGAGGAATCTTCTTGAGAATCTTTATTTTGGAAAAGTCTCGGAGGAGGATGAAAGGTGATAAAAATACTTAGATTTATTTTTTTCTTGTAAATTGTAGGTACATAGAAATACCCAGACCAATACAAATACACATATTTTTACATATAAATATTTGCATTGAGAAGGAATCGAACCTGCGACTATCAAATTAGCAGTCGATCGCCTACCGCTACGCAAGACTGTTGTTGTTGTTGAACATAATACTTGTTTATTTCACAACGCGTAGTAAATATAAAACTGTTGCATTGTACGTTGTAAACAAAGTGCGTTTTCCATTCATAGTCCGTCGTTATCTATAGGATGTCTTTGGGAAGAATGTCAAGTAATAATGGCTTTAATTAAGAATGCCGCCTACGTAGCCTCCAGTACCCTTCTGTACGGAGTATTGTTTGTTGTACAATCGTGTTTAAACGAATAAACAAATTATAGCTGCTTTAGAGATTTTGTTGCAACCGAAAATCTTCAGGGCATACCGTTATACTCTATATATGCAATTTTGTTACCTTAGTTGAGTCTGGTCAGGGTTGCCTGGTACTTAAATGCGTCATCATATCATCGTAGCGTTTTTTTCCGACTGCATCCTAGGCTTTCTAGTAGTCACGGGGTCCGCTTATTCTTTCTCCTACGGCTATTATGGATATGACTGTCGTTTTACCTCCCAACCCCGAGGGGAAAGCCTGCGCCAGAGCCACGTTCCTCAATCAGCAGGTCGGTACACCTGCTGATTACCACACAAATTACCATTTTGTAAATACTACTACAGTAATTGCCACAAAAACGAAACCTTTACTTTCGTTCTAAGATAAATTGAATTACAGGGTAACTTCCTTTAACAATTTCGTTCACGTCAGACACAGGTACGGAATAACAAGTCGTTCCAAGTTGTTAATGCTTAATTTTAACTTGGACCGTGTTTGACACGCTTAACCTAAATTTGCTTTCACTAAAACTTTTTTAAGGTTATGTGCAACTTGATTCATTATCATCCCAGCGTTTCATCCCGATTACATCCAAAGCTTCAACTTTTTCCACTCTTCCTACTGACGGACGAACGGCCTAATATCAACAATGTCAACTTTGTTTGCTTAAACAAATAGCCCCATAGAAATATACATGAATCTCATCATATAACACCATTATTTTTTTTACACAACGGAGCCTAGACACCATTCACTGCTAGAATTTCCTGCTCTTAGTATTCTTTTCACAAAGTACCCTCTATTTGTTCTAAGTCGCGACTAAAGCTGAACTTTGCTCTTGATATTTTTTTTAATCTCCCACCATTCATGTTGAATTACCTACCTAGTGGAAGTGAAGAACGCCGAGAAATGGGGAACAAAGTGCCCACAGAGAGAAGGGTAAGGGATGTTTTTGAAGTATTCCCATTTCCTCAAGGTTTGTTTGTTCGCTTATCTAAATAACCAAGTCTGGTGGATTAGACGGTTTCATCTGCGTCGTATACTGATTTGAATTTTACGTTTCATTTTTATGTATGTTAATGGTCTCTTAATTTATTAATGCCCTTTTTTGCTTAAATTAGATATCGTTTAAAGTTTATGGCAAAATAGTAGCGAAATTTGATGAAGTCGTTTTTGTTTTCATTACCAAAGCTTCTAATTTTTTTTTAACTGTGCCGAGAATAGAAGAGATAGTATAAGTATAAGTAAAAAAATACGCTCTCATATGATGATTATGTGACTGGTAAATAATTGTAGCCTAATTCTTCTTATTTGAAACGCACATTGAAAGTTCACATTTAGCTTCCCTTCAACTGAACCTGTTTAAGTGAGCATAAGATCAAACGCAAGACCTTGTTCCAGCAAGTGTACTTAGGCCAAAACAAGCCGTCCATACGTCAATAAGAACCGTTGATTAGAGAAAGACAGCTTTGAAAACATGAGAAATGTCTTTTTGTGAAATGTATGTCGCGAAATCGCGTTTGAGTATATCTTAAGACGGTTGAAAGTTAAGTGATTTCAAATAATTTAAAACCAACTTGTGCATGAATACCCTTAATTTAGCAAGTATTAAGCAAATCAGTTGAACGGACTCGTAACAGATTTCATAAAATCTTCTAATATATCGATTACCCATTTGTAATGAACGTTATTATATTAATACAGTTTCATATCTACAACATAAGGCTCTGTTGAATTGAAATGGAGCGTGAAGTATCCGATGTAGATACTAGATACAACGCGACGAAATTAGATAATTTTATTGTCCACGGATAAATGACAACCTGACAACAGGCTCCTTGGGTGCGGATGGAGTCTTCGGGCAGTTCGTTATCTCGGTTCGTTCTGATGCTGTCCTGAGGGACCTTGAGGCGTCACAATGAAGTGAAATGTTATGCTATGCTTGTATTGTGCTTCGTTCGGTCTGATAAGTTTGATGGGTGTCATGGGGGTTGAGTGAAATAAAATTGGCCAACGCAATAGATTCTTTACGTGGTCGTAGGTTTTTTATTTATTTTATTTTACTGTTGGCGTTCGAGGTGTATCAAAACTGACATTTCGTCAACTGGATTTCTGTCCCGTGTCATTGCCTGCTATTCCATGACTCTTTTTTTTTTTCAAACAAATAAATTCAGCAACTATGAGCTATATTCGGGATCCGAACCGCCTTATGCTTAGCAGTTCCACTCGTCATCGTTGCGCCTCCGAGGCATTTCTCGTTTAGTCATGTTATATAATTTGTCTTTATTTAAAGGATAGATAAATTTATGCAATATCTTAACGTCATCTTTGAGTTAATGGTCTTTAAAGTTTCTATTCCTATTTCTTCCATCATCATCATAGTCCACTTCTATACAAAAGCTGGTAACTTTGACAGTTCAGCTGAGGGAGAGAGATGGAGCTATACACTGGGTATAGCTGCTATTAAAGCGCCGTGGCAAGGACCGTGGATGTCAATCCACTTATGAGAAAAGGACCCAATCTTGACAAGACCTGTGGTTACAAATCCCTTAACAACATCCACTTTATTTTTATCTATTTTGACTTCTGGGTGAATACTTAATGCGTATAGAAAGCTCGGTAGCAGCTGCTTTTAGAATTTTTAGATCATTTGAACCATTAAAATAATGAATACCTGCTTTTGATGCTATGCTAATATTTACGATGCTATGTTAATTTTTATTATCGTAAAAGTGAATTGATTCTGTAATCGAAATAGAAAGTTTTGCTCTGATTTTAAGAAAAAATCAAGCTGAGTGCGCCGTTTTTAATCACTATCGGGTATAGATTTTAAACTAAGTAAACAGGGCTCAAGAGAATTTAAAATGCCTAATGACAATTACTTTGTCCAAAGTAATTGTCGGGGGCAGATGTAACACGGTTTCATATAAATGTAATTCCCACACTCTACATTACATATCTATCTAGGATTTCCTTTGATGAAGTACGAAGAACGTTATAGGGATTACGTAAATAAAGAGATCACAAGAAATAGTAAATCTTTTGATTTGTTTACGTACTCTCTTTAGTTCGCGCATTTCCAGGCGAAAGTTCTTTAATGGTCAGAGCACTGGACGAGAGAGATTAAAACCAGATGGATCAATTTTCAAATTATTTAATTACTATCTGAGAAACAACTCATTGGTTTTTGTTGCGTGATGATAGCAGATCTATTATTCGGTCATTTATGAACTTAATGCTTAATTATGCTAAACAGTAAACATACAGCCTTTTTTTTTTAAACATACAGCCTAGCAAGAAGTATCCGACTGATGGTAACAGGCTGGCTCCCAATTACGTCGGTAGCGAAATCATATTCCCAAGAAAAGATGGATGGAATCCGTGAAAGAGGATATGTCAAAGAAAGGAGTGATTGAGGAGATGACATCTTACAGCGATATATGGAGGAGAATGATATGTTACCGACCCCAAATAATTGTGACAAGAGCGGGCAGGTGATGATTAAGGATATGACAAAACACTTAATCAATTGACTTCAGTCAACAAGTTTAATACTGTTTATACCTATCGTTCCATGTTCCAATGAATCGTTTGAATACGAGACAATGTTTCTGTTGGAACGAAGCATGGGATGTGAACAAAGGCAACTAGTTTGTTGTGGAGAGGAACTAAGAGGTATTCTATGTCCGCGTATGTCGATGTTGGAAGTGTTGACACTTCGATACACGTCGGACGTGAATATTTATATCGAACTAGTTGCTTGTCCTGGTTTCATACGCAGTTTATGTTACAAAATTCAAGTATAGAGTGAATAGATTGCTTCTAGACAAGCGTGTTCTATCCCCGACTACACATCAACACTTACCAAGTGAGATAGTGATCAAACGCAGACATATTAACAATAAAAAAATACCTTCATGGGAACATACTCGTAGTTGAACTTCAAAGTAATCCGTAAAACTGTTTGGGAGTTTATCTATCTCATATAGTAAACCAATATCTATCATAAACAGTGACAGACAAGAGTGCTTTTATGTGTCGATATTTCGGACACAAGAGGGAAAATGAGAACTGGCTAGGATTTTGGTAGTGCGTATTGATCTTTCTGGAATATAAATTTCCAACAATATGTTGAGCATAGTCGTAGTTTTCTCTATCTTTTACCAATAAACTTCATTATCCCACGTATACAAGCGTCGCTCGTTGTAATAAATAATGAATCGGGAAAGAATAGCCAACAGAAATCTTGTATTAACTTTTCGACATTGCCATACCTTGCCATTATAAGGTTCAATCGAAGCATTTGCAGAAGTCAGTAGACCAGATTAGATTCTATTTGAAAATTATGATGAATTTTCAGGGTACCTAGTTAGGCACCCTGCATCCAGCAAATCTAGCAGATTTTAAAAATAAAGCAGATTAGAAGCGCCCCAAAAAGGTTTCTATGAAAAGTTAAATTACAGTAGAGAAATCTAGTAACGTAAGTTAATTTTGTCTGATGTGGCATGAGTAAGACTTAATGTATTAAGTAGGTACAGTCAACGACAGAAGTGACTTAAGAAATTCTAACCTTTTGATCAACTTATCTCTTAACCTTTTCATAAAACAATAAATAAAATATGAATAATATTAACTTTGTCCTCTAGGGATTATAAAACTACTATAGTTTCATGTATTCCTATGTAATTTATTTATTGTTAACCAACTTTTGTCGTTGACTGTACATATGCATACTCGAGTACTGAAAGCCTAGGGCTACATGAAAAAAAAAAAACAACAAACTCGTGCAACCACTCTGATAACATATACAGATAAAAACGCTCTGTTTTCGTTCAATTACCAAACCAAACATATAATAGGTGGTCGCTTCCATTTAATTCAAGTGCAAAAAATGTTTTCGGTTGTAGGTAGGTACTTACTTCATAAGTGTAAAATTTTATGAAGCCCTTTTGAACTGTACTCTCTCCCGCGGATATCAGGAGCGGTTAGAGCCTTCGGTTATTTCTTCATTCTTCACTGAATCAGGCTGTTTTGGTAGATCACTTGTTTTGTATGTGACATCTGTATAACAATCTATTAACTTGAAAAAATAAAACTTGACACCGTCGATTTTTCAATGGCTACTAGTAAACTCCTCGAATTAGGGTTCATTTAGCTTGACTAACTGAAAAACACACTTCTCACCAAATGTAATGTATGGGATATTACATTTGGTAACAACTATTTTTAGCATTCTGTACCTCAAAAATAACCCTTATAGAATCACTTCGTTGTCCATCCATCTGCATGTCTATCTCAGTCAAGACATTTTTCTCAGGAGCGTGTAGAGGTATAAACTTGAAATTAATATCACATATTCAGGTGTACAATCCCTTAGACCTGTCAAAAAAAAACAATTTAACGTAATTAAAAGATTACAACTGTTTTGACACCTCCAAGGGAATTAAAACCTTTAAGAGTCAGTCTCGCTATGTACCTAAAACACGCTAAAACATCTCCAAATGAAAAGAAAACAAGATTCGGAATCTTATAAGCATTTGCTTTTTTTTTTCACGATCGCTTAATTAAATATCTTTCTTATTACACAAATACGTGGCTTTTAGCGTGAGTTCTTTTGAAACGGAGTAAAGTATTTTGTAGATGTTTACGGAAAGTTTTACGGATGTCTAAACATTGTTGGTGGTGGAAAAATATGGTGCAAACATTCTATTTATGGGTTGCACGGCAGGAGAGTAACAAGATGTTGCATTAGTTAGAATAATAAACTCTTGGAGGGGTCTTCTTTGATGATAGCCCTGAGTGAAGGGGCGTGATGCATGTAGAGCAATATGAATGAATTTTCGAACATTGGCTATGCTAACTTTTGCCTGGAAATGTAAGTTGGAAAAGGTCTAGAAATAGGGCAGGAGTTGAATTCTTCACCAACTGAGGTAGATGGACATCTTAGCCATATTTGCACTGTGTTAGTTAAGTAGTAGGTAAGTACAAATCTAAACTGAATTATTTTTATGGTTTCAATATTAAACCCATAAAAATAATTCAAAATAATAAAAATATTCTACTAAATAACTCGGCTTCCTAAAGGACAAAATATTTCAACTGAGTAGTAACATTTTCGTTACTTAAAATTACTATGACAACAAAAGAAAATTTAATTCACTGTATAAAGTTGAAGCTGACCATTTTCTTTACCATAGCCATAAACTTCAGCGAAGGTTTTTGTTTATACAAAAGTTAATTATTATCTGAACAAAAGGTACCCAAACTCACAAAGCGGTGTAGGGTCCACACTGCTTTGTGAGTGTGTGCACTGTTTGTCTTTATTTGAAATATATATATATTATATATATACCAACTAGTATTGTGTGGCGTAGCGATAGAGCGGTCGGTCGACATTTAATACCAATTTTTAGAAAAAAAATTCTATGAACTTGGCTTTTTTACAATTTACTGTGAGGTTTGCGATTAAAAGTAGAGGTAAAGTAAAGGTCGAAACACTAGGTTCGTAGGGCCAGAGTGCACGGTTGCTTTATAAAGAAAGACCATAAACCTGGCTTTTTTTTGCGCAAAGAGTTGGCATGCATTCTTGGAATGCCGCCTGCCTTTTGGGTACGTTACCAGTTCAGACCTTTTTATTTTGTACATACTCCCTCCCCCTTTTTTAAGGATGTAAATATTTTAGTTTGTATAATTTTGGTTTTATTTAATATGTTGTTTTCCCAAATAAATCATTGCACGTAAATGTAATATTTATTTCTTACGTCATATATTAGTGGAAAAGTACAGGTGATTAATTATTTCAATACGTGCACCGCTAGTGTTTCAAAACCGTTGCCATTATGCGTTAGAAACATAGTAACGATTATTATATTTAGTGTTGCAATGTAAACACCTTGGAACTAAGACTTACTTATGAAATGTATATTAATTATCGCCAGTGTCACTCGGGGTGATGTCACAATGATTCTAACGATACCCCATACATCCAATTACTGTTATGGGATATAAAAAAAAAAAGGTACACTCCTTTTTTAGGCAGACGTATTTTTTTTTAAATTCCGAAGTCTTTCGCTTCACAGCCTTGAGTCCGCTCATCCATTTTGTTTTGGCAAATTTTGTTTGTACCTCACGAGGAGGCCAGACCGCAGTCGCTTCTGCCGTCTGGCCCCTTAACCTCGAGAAGACAGCCGGCACCAGAGCCTCTTTCGTTGTCATGTACCCAATGGCAGGTGAAGCTCGCTTGGGCCTTGAAGAGGCTAGTAGGATTCCATACACCTTCAGGTATCCTTCTGAAGATATACGAGTTGACTTCTCTTTGTGTTATTGAATAACACAGATTTTTCCTCTGTAACTTCACTGACTACCTAATTTAAACCAAATAATTGACGTAAACTGTCCTAAGTAATTGTAAAAGTATTTAGCCGATAACTTTACGACGGCTTTATCTTAGAACATTCTTTAGCTTAAGTAAGTGACAAGATCGCTTAACATTCCAAAAGTTTCGAAATACACCTGTCCTTTAAAGGAAGTCTTCAAAATCGAATTAGGATACATTACACCTCTGCCATAGGAAGGTTTATTCCTTATAACACAGCAAGATTTCGTCAGGCAAAATTTTTTTCAGGCGGTTTTTAATCCGAGAATGAATTTTAACTTAAACGCACGGTGGATAATATTTCGTGCAATTGTTGTCGGTTTCTAGTAATATAACATTTTGTGCGAATTAAAATCACAATGGATTCTGTAGTAAGTAAAACACAATTTTTCGTGGTTTTTTAGGGTTCCGTAGCCAAATGGCTAAAAACGGAACCCTTATAGATTCGTCATGTCTGTCCGTCCGTATGTGACAGCCACTTTTTTCCGAAACTATAAGAACTATGCTGTTGAAACTTTGTAAGTAGATGAGTTCTGTGAACCGCATTAAGAATTTCACAAAAAAATAGAAAAATAACAATCAATTTTGGGGGTTCCCCAAAACTCAAAAATATTTTTTTTTAACTTAACCCGGTTCTCCGGGTCTTTGGATAGGTCTTCAAAAATGATATTGAGGTTTCTAATATCATTTTTTCCGAACTGAATAGTTTGCGCGAGAGACACTTCCAAAGTGGTAAAATGTGCGTGTGTGTCCCCTGTAACTTCTAAAATAAGAGAATGATGAACTAAAAAAAATATGTGATGTACATTACCATGTAACTTTCTACCGAAAATTGGTTTGAACGAGATCTAGTTAGTAGTTTTTTTTAATACGTCATAAATCGTAAACCTCAATTTACCTTTCATTCAATCAACTTACACATAAAAATTTAACTTGCTGCTACGGAACCCTTCATGCGCGAGTCCGACTTGCACTTGACCGGTTTTTTTTAGCTAGTTCGTGTTCCGTTTCATACAAATTCCATATAATGTCGTGGAATTCTGCGGAAACAACCAAGCGGTGAAATATTGTAGTGCGGGCTTTGCCTTACAATGTAAGTAATGTCTGCTTGTAACTATGATTAGAGTTCGCGCAATAACTTCCTTAAGAGGATGGGCAAAGACATCCGGCTTGTACTAACGCTATCTTAGAACGAACATAAACCTTTGTGGTTATTATGGCTACAAGCTCCTCCTAGATCCGTCCGTCCATATTTAGTCGTAAATAATTGTTTTGCGTATGATGTTATTATATTGTGAGGTAAAGAGGCATCAAATACATTTGGTTTTTTTTTTTTTTTGTGCCACTGTATGTTCTTAGGGTCCCGAGGGGTAACTAACGGGACCCTATTATAAAGACTGCTGAAGACCCGTATGCACATGCGTATGCTGTATGATATAAACCGCAAAAGTTAAAATGGCAGATTTTTTACACAATATGTATTATTGCTGCTATAATAATATGTATTTTAAATTTAATAACGGAAAAAATAATATAATAAAAATACGTTTTATAGCACCTTATTTCTTTTACAAAAGTACTTAAAAAGTATATCTCCGCATTTGAACTTTCCTTTTAATTTTTACTTTAAAAACATTATAATACCATAGATAATAATATATAATTACAATATTATAGTGATGCTCGTTCTAATTTTAAACGAACTCTGTTTCCCGTGTAATTGCAGTATTCAGGTCAGCTCAGATTTAGCAGCATTGTTTAAATTGAATAAAAATTATGTGTAAAGGATACAATCTTTTGAATATAGGATTATTTATCTACTGATACACCGAAAATTTGCTTACTTATTTGCGCTTTGTTAGTGTCGAGAATTGGCCTTAAAACAGTTAAAACCCAAAACATTTTAAATTAACTCTCGCGTGGATGATAGGGGTAATTTAAAACTAATATTGAAGTAGCTCGGGGTCGCTAAACCTTCAAAAATCACCGCAAATAAACTTTAGCAGTGAAAACAGTTGAAATATCTTCAAATACGGCCGGAAATTGTAATTTACATATCACAACGAGTTTCACATATCAGTTCTTGTATTATTGTGTATAAAAATACACAATAATACCAAATTCACATGGGCTGCGAAGCATCTCAACGCGTCCCGTTGTATTTCGTCAACCGAACATATTATCCAATTCACGATACATTATCCGGTAATTACATCAATTGGTGGTGACTTCATCGAAACATTGACCTTTTCGCGGATTATACGGACCTCGGCACAATACGCATCATTCGTTATCACTACTGTACAGACGGCCGCGCTCCCCATCCATCCGCTGTGTATGTATGACTGAGACCGACTTCAACTTCAGTTGGTCGGCGACTGGCGCGCGGTAAAGACGTGCTTGCGTCGTTCCGCATCATTAATAACAACAACTATATTATACGAAAACTGCTCCTCCAACCGGTCCGACCTGTTGAAGTTATACTTCTCCAATCACGTGCGACATTCATTACGAAACAATTATTTTTTCGAAGTAAAACTGACAGTTCCGTGTAGTGCACATACGATGTTTTATCAGAAAGCGTAAACGACACAGTATAAACGGATTGCAGTGTTATAGGATAAGTCATAAACATGGTTGTGTAAGTGGAAGTGTTGAAGGGCCGCCGGGAACGGTAGTGTCGTGATGTACGAGGTCTCGTGCGTCGCCGGCAACAAAGTAGACGCTGCCTACGCAGTCAAGAGCTTATCGAACGTGATACCACCAGGGATGGGGCACACGGTGTCCGTGCAGCGCCACCACGCGCACTCACAGTCATACAAACACAAGCCAGAGTTACCTCCACCTGTGAGCAAGCCTGATGCTTTGAAGTCTCACGTTATGAGACTCTTGAAGAGATCAAAGAGCCATACCCCAGCTACCAGGGCCGCAGAAAACCAAAACGATCCGAGGAATTTCGACAGACGCACGGTGTTCGCTCGGCCCGTTGTTGATGAGCAGAGGCGTAGAAGGAACTCCTCGGAGCGTCGTCGGAGCGCTGATAAACGAGTGATGGTGACTATCGTGGACGGTCTCCCGGTTGTCGTAACCGGAAAGAACCAGGTACCACAACCACCTCAGCATCCACCTCCAGTCACTCCGCACCATCGACATACGTATAAGGTATGAATAGTTTTATCTATTTCAAACATTTCAGTGATTTTATCGCATAACCTTAAAAATAGGAAGTTGTTACACAAAAAATAAGGGACTTATTATTGGTCTGCAATTTGTTAAGGGATACCGTTATGTGAAATAGTTGATCCCAAGTCCCCTTTTTAAGATATTGTGGGTTTTAATATCTCGTAGTAAATCATTACCTGCTGAGAGGGTAGAGCCTCGCGGCCTCGCAATTAATTTTGACCCTCGTATTTCGTCACTAAAGTATTGCGATTTAATGAAATAAAACCTTATTAATTTATAACAGTATTTTTTTATAAATTTATTATACTGGTGAAAAAAATATTAATACATCACAGTGCTTAAACATTCTCCTTACGGTATTGACTTAGTATATGAACACAGTTAATTAATCTACATCAAAACATATATTTTACAATTGAATCAACCTAAATAATTAGGCAATAAAATAATTAACACAACTGTGTTGGTTTTTTTTCATAAAAAAAAAACGGTTATACGAGTTTCTTAGTTATTGCACCAGAATACGCGAACGAAATTTCATAGTATTTTAACTTGACACAGTACAATTAATTTATCTGTTATCATTATTTAATTAAATAGCCTATTCTTTTTTATTAATTCGTTACAAAGTATAAAAAAATTGTTACATAATAGCAGCTAGGTACACTGTTTTGATGTAGTCAAAGTAGTCACGGATTACATCCTTAATAATAAACTGGAGAAATCGGTTTCATCTTTTTATATATACAAATGAATTACTGTTCGTTAGTCCCGCTACAACTCGAGAACGGCTGAACCGATTTGGCTAATTTTGGTCTTGAATTATTTGTGGAGGACCAGAGAAGGTTTAAAAGGTGAATAAATATGGAAGTTGTTATCGATTGAGGCAGTACCTACGAAGTCTGCCGGTTAGGCTAGTTATGAATAAAATTGTTGATAACGTCTACTAGGGTAGAGCCTAAATTTGTATTTCTCAAAGTATTTTATTGTAGTGTATTTTATTTTGCGCTAATAAAATCAATCAATCAATTAGCCTATTGCAGTCCACTGCAATAGGATTGATTGATAATAAAATAATTTTTAAATATGATTAGAAAATATTTATTTATTTATAGTTAGATTTTTAATTTGGAATCTATACAATCATCATCTACTTGTACACTAACTGTACAGTACATATACCTCTCTCAAAGATTTCCACAATAAGTACTCGTGGTTGACTTTTTTCAGTAGTTTTTTTAACGTATTGACTCGAGAGATAGTGCTAGTTTGTTTCTAATGCACACGAAATACGTATAGGTACTTAATTAAAGTGAAATATGTCAAAGGCTACAGTAGATGTTTGCGTATTTGTATAACGAACGATATTTGTATGTACGCGTCATATTACGTTATCACCTTGTTTGTAGGAGCCAGGAAAACGCATAGATGTAATCAAGTTCAACAATGTTATGTTTTTAGGAAAAATATTGCATAGATTATTTTTATTGTGGAACTGATTTCATTTATAATAGTTTCTCTTATATTCAACAGAAAAAAGTAAACATTAGAGTGAATTTCAAAATATGACTAAATGTCTTCCGGAATTTGAAAATGTGACTATAAAAATTCAGATAATGATCAATGAATTAAAAATTCTAATTTTGAATGTGTACTTATGATACAAAAGTCTTAAAAGAAGGTTTAGTGCGAAGTTTAGTTAAATACTTACTGAGTGTGAAAAAACAAAACAACATTACCTTAAAATATCTAAGGAATAAAGTATGCTTTCGTTGATGTTTTTTATAATAACTATTTCAATATACCTGCAATAATGAGGGCAATTTCCACTGTATCCTCTTAATGAACCTTGAAAATTTAAGTTGGTACTAGTTAAAGTTAGAGAGATAATACTCCATTCAAGACTTACAACATGTAGTTATTATTAGGGTAGTTTTAGTTAGTTAGTATTAGTAGGACACTACCGTGTAACAGTCGAGACACGCTTAGTGTGTTATATGATTAAATAGCCATTGAGGATCGCGATTTACCACCTGGACTATTCGTTATGTAATTCTATTGCTTTGTTAATTGATATTGGTGATATATTTGTTGCTATAACAGTGTTTTGTGAATAGGGAGGAATACAGAAATATCATAAATAAACTTATAATGCCTGTGTATAATATAATCGCTAATCAGCAGAAATGGAAGAGCAGTGCAGGTAAATATACCAGCGTCTCTTTTTAGTTTAGATTGGAAACTTTGATACTATGTTAACAATGCCATAGATGTATCTATGTAACTTTGTAATATAGATATACCTTGCTACCAGTGGCGAATACTAATCATTGTTTTGAAGAGGAAGCCAACGAAAACCTAACAGTAGTTCATTGGACGTATGTTAGGTGTAATAAGGTTTTAAAAACGAAACTGATTTTATACTTTTGTTTTGTTAAGCCTTCGCCATTGTTTTTATCAACTCTGTTGCTACATTTCTTTAAAATTGTAGCATTGTTTGCATATTTATCGCATAAGACGGTTGTCAGTATGAACGGTTCTACTAGAACTGGGTTGTTTCGAAGTAAATTCTCAAGCAATTTAGTGTATACGATTCCTTTGTTCTAAAATATAAGCGGGCTAATTGGTAACACTAACGGGCGAACATTAGTCATCAAAGTATATTTAGGTTTAAGGTAAAACTACCGCAATACACTTCTGAGCTTAAATTCCATTTCGAACGCTATGATTTTTTTTTAAATTCTGAACGTGAATTTATAGATTTGTGTGTTTTGGTTTCGATTTCGAACGACTTAAAATTCTTTAACTCCTAAAGAATTAGTAAATTTCTTGAAACATTTTAAACGTCATTTTTTGAACCTAATAGTCACTGCTCTTAAGACAGTTGATCGCCACTCAGAAAGTGTTCCTGTTAAGCTGAGAGGGTTGAATGGGTTACAGAACTCTCAAGTTACATCTTATGGTGTTGCGATTATTAGATACGCGTTGGTAAGCCTTGTAAATTCTATTTATATATTTGGAAATATGTGTTTTAGATACATAATGTAAGATGTATATCTTACTATATTAAATTATAGGTAAAGGAATCGATACAACAATCGGCTATAATCTTATACTCAATTAGAACTTACCTACTAGACCTTGCAGACGTTATCTGGTCCAATTAAACTACAAATTTCTTAGACCCCGATTCCCAACCGGATCAAATTGTGAATTTAAACCATTCAGGGATCCATTCATACATACAAACATACAGTCACGCCTCTTAACATTTGGCTATGCTGAGACAACATATTTCCATTTGCTACGATCCTGGCATACGCCTTTCGCTTCTCCTACTTTCGTCGTCCTCGATCTGATTGGCACACGGGCATTGGGATCCGTTCAATATCAACTAAACCCACCTGTTAACAATCTTTCCACTTGTGTTACCGCGTACACCACACTCGTGAGCGCCGGTCGTTACCCTACTTCTAAAATGGCGATCAAAAGTTTTTCCACGTCGACACACATACCTAAATACTGCACGTTAGTTGCATTACGAAACGACTGCTAACGTTTTAAAAGTGATAGTCTGTGACTAATCATTTGGATATCGGAATTGATTTTAATACCATTGCCCCCGCATTTGTTGACTTGCGCCCGCGAAGCTCGCGTGAAAGCAAAAGTATTGAGTTCTGTTGTAGGTTACTTGTTATTCAGGGCTGTATTTTGTATTATATATTAAAGAAGAATATTTTTATATTATCACGACCTTTGGCACTTTATATTACGTACACGTACCTTTTTTTTTATCGTGCGGAAATCCCTTCGGATACCCCCCCGCGTGCCAGCGGGGGCGGTTATGTCGGGCTTGAACCGACTAAAACCGCACGCCGTCTCGGGTCTACAGACGCCGGGCCGGGGTGTAAGGTTGCCCATAGAGCATATCCCTCGCACCCCGACTGACCCTGGGCCATCTCCGGTTTCGAGATGGCCCCCTCGGGTTTGGGAACCACGGTGTCCCCGTCTTGCCCCGGTTTGGGGGAGGGGCGCTAGTCGCCCCACCGTCCCGGCTGCTTCTGCTGGGGTGACAGGTGGCCTCACCCGCCACCCCCAGGCCTGCGCTCATGGAGGACGGAGGTCGTTAAGCGACCTCCGGCGCCTGAGTTGCCTGCGACGCGCGGCGAGCAAGTTGCGGGCTCGGCGGACCGGGAGAGTTCTAAGTCTCTCCCGGGCGCGCTCCGCCACCTCCTTCGCGAGCATTACATGCTCGCAGAAGGAGGCGGCGGCGGCCCACGCGCTCGCGCTCCGCACCATTGCCGCAATCATGCTGCCGAGCGAGAGGACTCCCACCCCGATGGCTGCCACGAGGTCACGCCTCGGCGCCTCCCACGCCGGGCAGTCCGCCATCGTGTGCAGCCCTGAGTCCTCGCTCGCGTCGCAGTGATGACACTCAGGCGTTGGCTCCTTCCTGATCCGATGCAGGTGGTCCCCGAAGCACCCCTTCCCTGAGATCACCTGCGTCAGTCGGTAGGAGAGGCTTCCGTGTCGCCTCTCCAGCCAATCCTCCATGATGGGCCTTACCGCTCCATGATGGCGTACCTATATGTATAATAATGATTGTCTTTTTTTTTTATAAATGGTTAAAATAATGGATTTTCAAGATACGTTTTTATAAAGTAATGTAAAATTCTAATACCATAACGTGTTGGGTATCACAATCAAAGACATTCATTAATTTAGATCACATAGTAAAACTTATGAACGTCAAAATCAATGCTTTCACAGGCAGATTCGAAAGATAAAAACTGTGCGAAAAATGATGTTCGCTTTATTTCAGAGCTACTTAGACCTAGACGTTGAAATAATTTACTATAGGTGGTGTCATACGGTTTTTAAACACGTTGAAATAATTTACTATAAGTGGTGTCATACGGTTTTTAAACACGTTGAAATAATTTACTATAAGTGGTGTCAAACGGTTTTTAAGTCTTAAGTCCTTCACAGTAATACTTAAGCTTGGATGGATGGTTTTTTGTTGTTGTTGGTTTTTGTTACTTGATCACGTTACGGACCCGTGATACCACCTATTGACACCACCGGTTGTGCAAGAATATTTTTCAATACCCATGATACTAACGGTAGTGTCAAAAGTATTATTCAATCCACATAACACCACCGGTTCATACCAGAACGCCTGAAAGGACCTAGATAAATCTAACACAAATAAATTAAAGTCTGGAATACCAAAAGCTTCTTTTTAACCTGGTAATAGATTCCAGTGGATCGCTGGAACATGATCAGTATTCCACAATTCGAAGGTCAAGCTAAAGATATTGATACCGCTTGCACTCAAATCTTCACCTACCAAGAAGCAATACAAAATGCTAGTAAGTAATACGCAATACGACGCTTACACAATCGAAGAGGGGGAAAGGGGGTTTGGTAACGGATAAACATGAAGTTCCTCGAACGAGACTGCTATATCGGGCCGCACGTGTGTAACCTACCTTTATTTTTAACACGCATTAAAGTGTACTGTGCCGTAAAAGGAATTTTCCTTCTTATGTTAATATCGGCTCGGGAAAGTTGGAGCTTTCATAGTCTATTAGAAATGTTGAGTGATATTGTTAACATTACACCGTACCTTTTTTTTTTTTTTTTTCGTGCGGAAATCCCCTCGGATACCCCCCCGCCGGCCAGCGGGGGCGGTTATGTCGGGCTCGAACCGACTAAAACCGCACGCCGTCTTGGGTCTGCAGACGCCGGGGTGTAAGGTTGCCCATAGAGCATATCCCTCGCACCCCGACTGACCCTGGGCCATCTCCGGTTTCGAGATGGCCCCCTCGGGTTTGGGAACCACGGTGTCCCCGTCTTACCCCGGTTTGGGGGAGGGGCGCTAGTCGCCCCACCGTCCCGGCCTGCTTCTGCTGGGGTGACAGGCGGCCTCACCTGCCACCCCCAGGCCTGCGCTCATGGAGGACGGAGGTCGTTAAGCGACCTCCGGCGCCTGAGTCGCCTGCGACGCGAGGCGAGCGTGTTGCGGGCTCGGCGGGCCGGGAGGGTTCTGAACCTCTCCCGGGCGCGCTCCGCCATCTCCTTCGCGAGCATCACATGCTCGCAGAAGGAGGTGGCGGCGGCCCACGTGCTCGCGCTCCGCACCATTGCCGCAATCATGCTGCCGAGCGAGAGGACTCCCACCCCGATGGCTGCCACGAGGTCACGCCTCGGCACCTCCCACGCCGGGCAGTCCGCCAGCGTGTGCAGCCCTGAGTCCTCGCTCGCGTCACAGTGATGAATCTTAGTAGATGGTCACAACATAAAAAAAACAAAAGTCACAATACAAAAGCTTGTAGCACCAGCGGCACTTGACACTAGTAGTGCCAAGGTTGTACGACTAACTATATTAGGTATATACGATATTGTCGGAAGTTACGAAATAAAACTATTTTTAACTGATTCTATCGCGATTTGTTTCCCGACGTTTCGGTTGCTTTTCAGCAGCCATGGTCACGGGGAAATATAAAATAACATTTGATACAAATTCAACAGTATACTGTATATCATCATCACCATCCCGGCATTATTCCCACTTGTTTCTTAAACTTTCATTTCGGACCCCAGGGTTCTCTTAAGTAAATAAACAGTTATGACGTCATACTTATTATTGTCAAATAATTAACTGTAAGTGGTTGGGTGGATGACTAAAAATTTATAAAAACGATAAAATAGGAACGGACATAATTTTTGCCGCTCTTTACGACTTTTCATTTAATTAGCTTAGTTAAATAGGAAACTGCCCGATTCAAAGTACTGTAGTATTTATTTAATAAGGTCAGTTAAATAATTAATTTTTTAATTATAGGAATGTACCTAATTCAACAATAAACACATAATGTATGTCTTCTCGTATTCTTGCGTTACGGTATCCGGATGTATGGCCAAGTAATTTTGCATAATAACTATTTTATTTGTACCACTGTTTGCCGTTTCCCACGGCATCTAAATTATACTGTTATTCGCTAATAATATAATACCACTGCAAATTAAACTATAAACATGTTTCGCACTTAACTTGGTGGAAAATTATATTTAAGTGTTTTTATTTCTGACGTTCCTATTACTGTGAAACCGCTTCACAAATTTTGCTTGATGTTAACCACCGTAATCGGTTACAATTAACCGATTACGGTGGTTAACATCAAGCAAAATTTAGCCTAAAAAAGGATGGCAACACAAGTGTTTTTATGTGTTACTGATGTTGCCTTTTGCCCTGAAGGAGCTCTAATTATAAACTGGAATACATTTGATGACAGTTCGAATTCTGAGATGTCGCGCTTTATTGCAGATATTTCACCAGTCTGGCGCCAAATTGATCCCTACATAAGTCAATCAATTAATTAGCCTATTGCAATCCACTGATGGACATATTTCTATATGACGGCCTCTGTGGCGTAGCGGTAGTGCATTCGACTGCTACGACAGGGGGCGCGGGTTATATTCCCGCTCAGTGCAAATATTTTTATGCATGAATATGTCTATTTGCATTGTTTTGGGTGTTTCTATGTATAACATGTATGTATTTACAAAAAAAAAGTATAAAAGTATGTTTATCCGCATTCTGGAACCCATATCACAAGCTAGTTAAACTTTGCTTACGTTGGGTCTATAAAGCGCTGTGTAGAATGTCGTAGAATATTTATTTATTTATATTTATGCCTTTCCCAATGAGCGCCATAGTACCCGATCCTCCGCCTTCCGCATTCAGTCTACCCAAGTCACCATTCTCAAGTCGTCATTCCCTAATTACCTACTAGAGATTGCCACGGTCGATGTAATTCAATCACAACTATTAGGAAGTCGCGCAAGTTCAAAACAAATTAATTAAGTACTTTAGAATTCGATTGTATAGTAGTGTAACTTCTATTTCATGAAGTTCCTTATTAATTTGCCATCAAGAAACCGTTAAAACAAATACGACACACGTTTCTAAACCAAACATTAGATAGCGACAAAAATAGATCACATTGCAAATGTTAATTTTCAAGTTTATCGCGCCGATAACGTTACTATCGCGTTTTGATAACGTTGAGATCAGGTTCTTTATTTTTTCTAAACGTATGATAATATACCGATATAGCTTTTGTGCACGTGTGTACAACTATTAACTAGTTACGACGGTAATTGATAAATCATCTTAATAGGGTACTTGCCTCTGAAGTCAAATCATCATTTTCACAGCCTTAGCCTTGTGTCTAAAGGTTGGAGCCCGGGGTCAACTTTCCTGATCTTTCTGTTGATTTGGCTTATCTTGGCTTTTGCGGGAGCGATTGCCGTGTGACGTCCAATCCTGAAGAGGAAGTCTGCGCCAGAGCCTTGTCCGTTAATCCTGCCATCGGAATATCAGCGCTGCTCATCATAATGTTGATGGGCAGCATTTATACTGAGATGGCGACCTGTTGAGGCTCGCACACCTATTACCTATCTATATGTATATATTTTTTTGTGTAACTTATTTGTGCGTGTCCTCAATAAACTTATTTTCTTTCTTTCTTTCTTATTAAGCATATTTACCCTGGTTTGGCTAGTATCCTTGGGAAGGTGTCTGTGAACTGAAATCAGTTAATTTTTATTCTGTAAGAACTTGGATGAAATAATTGAGTACAACGTCATCCTCCGTTATTTTCAAATAAAATATTTATTAGTGGTTAGTTCACATTAATAATGAATAAAAACGATAGAATAATAACGGACGTAATTTTTATTGCCGTTTTATTATTCTTCACTAAATTGGCTCAGTTAAATAGGAAACTACCGATTCATTGCAATGATTTCTAATCTCAATATTTTAATGCACAATATCGTGAAGATAAAAAAGTAATCACAGTTACGATACCAACATCTTGTTCAATCAGACTTATCCAAAGCAAAGTCCGTAATGAGTGAGTCTCAAAAAAATGTAATACGTTGAACTTGGTGTAGTCGCTTGGACATCTCATTCATTCTCCTCATATATACATTTTTTGTATCATCTTATACTATTATAAAATTCTATATTATGTGTGTCTGTACATTGAAGATATCAAAAATTGGGTTATGTTAAATGAACGATTCTGAACACAAAAATATATTATTTTTGGAATTCCTGTCTGTTTGTTTGCGATATACGCATAAACTACTGAACGGATTTTGATGCGGTTTCTTATTAGAAAGGTCTTGGTCAGACTTGTTTGATTGCACTAGAACCGGAAATATTACCAAAAAACGATAACGTCTACGCGGTCGGAGTCGCGGGCAACAGCTAGTTATAGATACAAATAATACTACAACTATCACCTTGACTGCCTCATAAGAATTTTAGGAAGAAAGAAACACGTAAATCGGAAATTTGAAATAATGTGGGTAGATGAATTTAAAAAAAAAACGTAATTTCTGCGAACACACGTATTCCAGCATTTATATCCATGTTGATTTGTAATTATCTTTTTATAATGTTCCCAGTGTTTATGGATGACGTAACGTAACTTATAAGTGTTTACAAACGGTTGAGAATAAAAAAAAAACAAATTATATGTGAATAATTATGTAATTCTATTCTGTGGTATAGAGCTGTAGCAAGATATACATTCAGTATGCATTAAGAATAGATTGCTTAATGAATGTTAAAGAATGATAACGAATTTCGTTTTCGTTTACTGTGTTATAAAATTATATTAGGAATCACTCGACTATAAATAGACATACTCACGCATACATGAAACGAACCCGCGACTGCTGAAGGTAGTCGAACGCTCTAAGTACTGTAGTGTTCGGACTCCTTCGAACACTATAGTTAGTTGCCTGGCCATCATGCGTCAGCGATATTAAAATAAAAATGTAAAAATCAATTTGAATTAAGAGCGTTTTTTTTTTTTTACGTGCGGAAATCCCTTCGGATACCCCCCCCCCCCCGCCGGCCAGCGGGGGTGGTTATGTCGTGTCTCGACTAAAACCGCACGGTGTCCTCCCCAAGTGTCCGTTGCCGGGCACCCCGGGTAAGCCCTCGAAAGGATAACCCCAGGTGAATTAAGAGCGTAGGAAAAAAAACAAAAGGTTTGCGGACACATTAAGTGAGTGGGTGACCAGGGGCTCCGTCGCTGACCCGCCAGAAGAGAATATCAAGAAGTGAAAAGTGTATTAGGCTCAATCACTGAGCAGAGTTCGCGACCCTCTCGTTCGTTTAAATCCCATAAAAACACGTTCAGTAGAGTTATAATTAAGAATAAATATATTAATCATATAAAATCCTTGTCTTATAATTTAAATATCACTAGTTATCGACAAGAAGCTGTGAAGTTAAACCCCAGACTCCACAGTACCGACACGTCAAACAGTGTTGTAACTATAATTGCACCAGACGTTAGACTTATTAATCAGCAGAATAAAAATAAACTAATATTTCATTGTGAAGACATTCAAATAATTCATTCATGCCGAAGGGACCTAGTTTATTAAACCTTTTTAGGGTTCCGTTGCCAAATAGCAAAAAACGGCATGTTTGTCTGTCTGTCCGTCCGTACGTCACAGCTACTTTTTTCCGAAACTATAAGAACTATGCTGTTGAAACTTGGTAAGTAGATGTATTCTGTGAACCGCATTAAGATTTTCACACAAAAACAGAAAAAAAAAAACAAAAAAATTTGGGGGTCCCCATACTTACAACTGAAACTCAACATTTTTTTTTCCATCAAACCCATACGTGTGTGGTATCTATGGATAGGTCTTTAAAAATTATATTGAGGTTTCTAATATAATTGTTTTCTAAACTGAATAGTTTACGCGAGAGACACTTCCAAAGTGGTAAAATGTGTCCCCCTCCCTGTAACTTCTAAAATAAGAGAATGATAAAACTAAAAAAAATATATGTTATACATTACCATGTAATCTTCCGACGAAAATTGGTTTGAACGAGATCTAGTTAGTAGTTTTTTTAATACGTCATAAATCGTAAACCGCAATTTACTTTTCATTCAATCAACTCAAATATAAAAATGAAAACAAAAAAACATTATAATATTACTTGCTGCTACGGAACCCTTAATGGGCGAGTCCGACTCGCACGTGGCCGCTTTTTTATATAATATAGTTTTATCTACATGATATTGTCTGAAGTTTACGCGAATGTCACATATTGAAATAAAATAACTTTTAACGTCAGGTTGAATGTAAATAATAAAATAATATCAAATAAATTGCGATCGAATCCGTTAAAAATAGTCTTAATTCAATATTTATGTCTGATTAATTTGCTTAATTGAGTTTCAAATTTTATAGTATTTTTATTAAAAATAAAAATGAGTTTTATACGTAACAATCTTTCATGTTAAATAATATCCAACTTAAATTGTGTTTTAAATGTCTAACATTTTGTCATGCAACTGTCTGCAACTTTTCGAAAGCGTATTTATAATTTAAAAACCTTCATTCAGGCTTAAGTTTGTTTTCCACTGAGGCGAACTTGAATAACTCATGTTTCTTGAAATTTGATTGAATCTTGACCTGACTCGTCCTAATTGCAGTTCTTTCCCACCTTCCACCTCTGCAGACCACCTGGGTGTGCCGCGGTAATTGTTTTTACTAACTGTTTACCTACATTTTTACAGTACACCTTGCAGTAGAAGAGCCCAAATGCTAAATGGGGATATACTCGAGCGTCGTCGTGGGAACCCATTGGATGATGAATATTAGATGCTGAAAAGGAAAAAGGTTAATGATTTATGCCCTTTCACTGGTCCCTACGACGTTCGAGTAAATCCCCATTTAGTATTTTAGGCTCCTTTACTACAAGGTGTACCGTAAAAAATTATTGTTTCCCGTGGTATGTATATCCAGGTGGACATAATGAACGGTTGTCAGGTGGTCTGCGAAGGTGGACGGTGGGAAAGAACCACCTAAATGACTGAACTAATTTACAAAGAAATTTCATATGTGTTTTTTCTTCATTCATTCGAGATGGATTGGATGGCTTAGGTTTACAATTAGGTAGATGGTACTGCAATCGGTTTAAATAAAATCAATATATATATATATATATATATACATATTTTGACTTCAATTCTTGCTACGAGATAATTTCCAATATATTGCTATCATCATCAATCAATTCACGACAAAAATGTTGGTGTGACATACTTTAAAACTAAGATTGCCTCCTAATGATAGCCATGATAAGCGTTTATTGCGGCATATCGACGCTCGTAACCATACATACATACTTATACTTACGCCTTCCTCTCTCCGGGGTAGGCGGAGACAACAGCCAATAAACTGCTTCTGTCCTTACATACTTCACAAGCTTCCTCTACTGTCATTAAACCTTTCATGTAAGTTGACTCCACGTGCGTTCACTGATTTGATCACTTTATATTCTAGAAAGTTGACCCGGCTTACCTACCCCCTCATATACTACGTGTGTCATTGGCTTAGTGGGTACTAATTCGTTCCATGTCCCCAAACAGCATAACCTTTTTAATTCTGGTAAGATCGTGCCTTATATACTTTGTGTGAAATGCGCTCAATAGGTACTAATTACCGTTGTCGGGGTGCGAGGGATATGCTCTATGGGCAACCTTACACCCCGGCGTCTGTAGACCCGAGACGGCGTGCGGTTTTAGTCCGCCCCCGCTGGCACGCGGGGGGGTATCCGAGGGGATTTCCGCACGAAGAAAAAGGTACTAATTAATTCCACGCGCCCAAACCACCTTCACCCTTTTCACTTCTCGTAACATCTCAAAGCTTATACACATTTTAAACTTGAAGATACTTTGCTTGTATTCAGTTGAGTGGTAAGCGACCTTAAAGTTCTTTCAGAATTGCGTATTCACAAGTCAACTAACGTCTGGTTATCACGAAATCAGTAAACTTTGCTACGGCCGCCAGTATATTAGGGTTATCGAAACGGAAAATTTATGTAACTGTATCACTCAAAGGTTAAAATACTTGCGAGATATGTTGTGAGTTATGATTACGTTCAAGTATTTGTAGGTAACATTACTTAAACTGGAGTTCATTACCAGTAAACAGATTACGACAGCTAAAGTTAATAATCATTGCGTTAACATGCTTTCTCGACCAAACATCTTTGATACGTTTCTAACGCCCGTACACCTGCTGCTGATTGCTGGAACCTCTGACGAATGTCTGGCGTAGGTTTTCCTCACGGGGTCGGGAGGTCACATGACAGTCGCTCCCATCAAAGCCAGTGTGAACCAAATTATGGAAAGGAGAAGAAGAGCGGATCCTGGTCTCCAAACCGCGATTGACGCTCGAATGATGATTGATTGATTAGTATCTTATGATTATCATCGGTATATACCTAAGTAAAGTAAAATACTCAATTCAAGTATTCACTGTCAAATAATCTTATATTAAATCTTCATTATGGTATATAAAAAGCACGCAAAACAAAGTTTAGCACTTAGTCGGATTTGACTCTAACTTGAATGAACTCGAACTAAATGTGCTCAAGTTTACAATTTAGTTGCTGGAGTTATAAAATATTGTGTTGTTGCTAGCAATATCCGTAATCGACCAGATGTAAATTTATTGCCAAACTTAAATCTACTGAAAACGGGCGGGTATTCCATGCGGTCTGTAAATATGTTGTTAATTAAACAATAATATGATTAATAAATTAATGAATGATTTATTCCGTTACCGGAACCGACAATAGAATACATTTAGATTTTGAAATTTAATTGTATAATATTTCGTAAGTTTTGATATGACGCGTTTCTAAAACGTAATTTTACTGAATCGGGCCCCAGAATAAATTCAAACTTATGCCATAAGGTTAACACGAGGCCATCTTACAGTAATTAGTTCTCAAAATATATTATATAACCAAGGCAACCTTTTCGTACAATGTCAATTTTCTTGTGAAGTTAATATGAATTTGTTATCTCGTGGAAGTTTAATTTTCCTGTTAATTTCGAGTCTCACAGCACCTGTGTGCAATCATTTACGGTTCAAGAAACAATAACGGTTTTTCGGAACCTTATTTTGCGCAGTTACGGTAGGTTTACGATGAAATCTAATGTAATATTGAAAGGTTTCAATCGTAGAATGTAAAGGGTCAGCAGCGCGAGTGTGATAACCCTGGTGTTGCACACGTCCATTGGCCACGGTAACCGCATCACATCAGGTGGGTCGTGAGCTTGTCTGCCACCTAAGTGGTATAAAAAAAACAGGAAGAACTTAAACCTCGTTAGTATGGAAACTAATGACGCCATCACCATCACGTCACAAAAAAACAATGACGTGAATGTTTTAATTTTGACGACCTCCGTCCTCCATGAGCGCAGGCCTGGGGGTGGCGGGTGAGGCCACCTGTCACCCCAGCAGAAGCAGGCCGGGACGGTGGGGCGACTAGCGCCCCTCCCCCAAACCGGGGCAAGACGGGGACACCGTGGTTCCCAAACCCGAGGGGGCCATCTCGAAACCGGAGATGGCCCAGGGTCAGTCGGGGTGCGAGGGATATGCTCTATGGGCAACCTTACACCCCGGCGTCTGTAGACCCGAGACGGCGTGCGGTTTTAGTCGGTTCAAGCCCGACATAACCGCCCCCGCTGGCACGCGGGGGGGTATCCGAAGGGATTTCCGCACGAAAAAAAAAAAAAAAAAAAAAAAAAAAAGGTAGATATTTATAAAAGTGAATTTCCTAAGAGAACGTCGTATTTTTTACTAACTGCGCTGTGAGTCTTCAACCGAGTACCAATCTTAGTTGCATCCAAAGCGCCGGGGTCCGATTTCCTACTTCTTTCTAATAATTTAAAACGTTTTAACTTTTCCGGGAGCGACTGCAATCTGGCAGGAATTTCTCGCGAGGAAAACCTACATCCAAGCCACAATCAACACTTGTACCGACGACGTGCAGGTGATTTTGGCCCCAAAGATCTTGGTGGGGCTATACACACTGCGCTGTATGTAACAATGGCAATGGGGGCGCAACAAGCAATAAATATAACATGGGGCGGATTAGGAAACCTTAATAATAACATAAAAATTCACGCCTGTATCCCCGTAGGGGTAGGCAGAGGTGTATTACACACCCACGATTCGCCAGTTATGTTTAGGTCCCAATGTAATAGGGGGCGAGCCTATTGCCATCTACCGGACACATTGCTAAGCGAGCGATAATTAAAATTTTTAAAACACACAACTACGAAAAGTCTGAGGTGTGTACCCGGGGCGAACTGGGGATCGAACTCGAGACTTCGTCTCAGTAGTCCGTTACGTACGCCACTGGGCTACCGCCGCTTTTACTACCGTGGGTCAACAAAAGCGAGGCGAACGCGGAATGAATCTTTTTTATCACGTAGCACACTCAAATAGCGCGGTGACGACAAACGGTTGACTGACCAGATTTTCACCTAATCATTCGTGTCGGATGACTTTTTATCTTGTTGCACATAGATCACAATTGATTAGAAAGTGTCTGGCTTGACAAAAAAGTGTCCAGAAAATGATTGTTGGTCTAGTGGAGTCGTTGACTGCTAACGACCGGGCGGCGTTAACCATTTATAAGATGTGTGGGTGGGTATTTTTTTTAGGAAAGTTTTGATAAATTTAGAGGTTTAGAGATTTTTGTTGCTTTGTCTAAACGATGGTTCATCATTTTAACGCGGATGAGACCGCACGACGCAGCTCATTACGTTATGTAGGTAATGTGTTTTTTTTTCAACTCTGCCATGAGGTACATTTGAATGTCCTTAAATTATGTAAATTGTATTTGTAGACATTTTTAAAGTTATAATCGGACACAATCTTAAGACTTATAATATTATCAAATATGTACATCAACAGAGATTCCTACGAACACGTAGCGGCACCTAGTGACAAATAGGAGAACTAAAACACCAAAACACACTATCTTTATGAAGTAATAAATATATTATTCAAATAAATGGCATCTATACTACCATTTTTTTTTCTAAATCAGGACTGTTTAATAAAAACAAACGTATTAGGATTGGTGTTACTACTTCACGCTAGATGGCGCTGTATGTTTCAACCTCGCAAAGAAGCTATTCATATTGTTTTCACGTTTCGTACGTTGTTATCTATCATATATTTCACTTCAATTAAATACATAAGTCAAATTATTATTAATAAAAAAACAAATATGATTATAATATTTAAAAAAATACTGCTAGTGTGTATAATTTAACTACTAGCTGACACGGCAAACTTCGTTCTGCCTTAGAATCATGTTATGTTGGTTACCTTATCAAAATCAAAGATCATGAAAATCGGTCCACCCATTCTTGAGTTTATCCCGGTCAACACTAACACGACTTTGTTTTGTAAATATGTATAGATTGGACATTAATTTATTTGTATCTTATTTCTATTTATTACTTTGAAAGTTGTCGAATCTTCTCTAAATACAATAAAATTGTAATTTAGTTGGCGATAGCAATACTTGTTTTTAAACAATTATTTTGAGACGACTTTTAGTCTTATTTGTTCTGATCCGCTTAACAAATAACACATATATTCTGGAGCTTCAGAACCCGATCTCACTCCTCCTTCGCATAAACTGGTTATGTTGACTTTTGCGGGAGCCTACCCCCAGCCCCGAGAGGAAAGCCTGCACCAGAGTTCTGTCAATCAGCAGGTGTACCGGTTTGCAGGTGGGTTGGCTTTAGTGGCTTGAGCCGCCGCAATCTTGGTACCCTCTCACTTATTAAATAATTATATGTTGTAAGTACTAACTTGGCGAGGTATGGACGTAACAGTAATGATTGGTCGTCGACCCCTCGCATCCGACAATTACCGAGCTCACCCGTTTAGGTTTAATGAAACCTTTATTTTATATACGGAACCAGTGCATCAATATTTATGAGATTTCTTCTGTTGTTGCTAATAATTTCGAACATTATACACGAATGATCTAGTATTCAAAATAAGTACGTCGATTGACTTTCAAATTTAAATACTTGTTAAACAGTTTTGAATAGTTTGTTTTTGGTATTCAAGGACTTTGCAAAATGTTGTTTTATGGTTATAATTGTTTAAGATTTGTTTATGCTTGTTAGCATATATGTTTAGCCAAAATGGTTTTGACTCTTCAAGCTAAATAGGCTTGGAGTGCTTCATAATTTAATTGTATAGGCGCGTGGTTCCCGGCGAATTCCCCTATCTCTTCTTGTCTCCAGATTCCTTAGTCACCTGGTAAGCCGCCATTACCAGGTGACTAAGGAATCTGACTGTTCTTGGTCCGACAATAAACTCAAAGCAAATGAAAAAATACCCGGTTTACCCTTGAAATTGTAGGTATTATTGAATGTCTGCTCGCCCCTTCTAGGAAATACAAGCGTAAGTATATCCGGGTATTTTTTCATTTGCTTTGAGTTTATTCTCAAAGCAAATGAAAAAATACCCGGTTTACCCTTGAAATTGTAGGTGTTATTGAATGTCTGCTCGCCCCTTCTAGGAAATACAAGCGTAAGTATATGTTTGTATATATAATTATGTTTATCTAAATCGTTGCCCAAAACCGTTGCGACCCCAAATAAGGTTCATAAGTACGTAGTGGGCGTACCTACCTACCTATCTAGTTTATACACTGGGCCTATTCAGACTAACCACTTAATCAGGTTATTGACCGTTAGTGTCATATTTTCGTATACATTATCCGTGATTATGTTCTATTTTTTTTAATAAACGATAGAATTTATTTTCGATTTTTGAGTTATCGATGGTGATCTTCGTTTAAACGGGACTAATTCCTCCCAAACTATCGAAACTCCTGTACATCAGTATAAACAGCAGTTACACATGAACACACTTAGTAAAATTCCCAGTGCCAATTTGCATTTATTTTTCAAAATTACCGGTTTGTTTCCTGACATGGCTTATTGGTTTTTGAAAAAAATCAATGATGCAGTTTTGGTTTCCATCAAAATCGGTCGCGAGACTCCAAAAGTACTTTTCGCTTGTAAGGTAATGTATTGGACTCATTAAAACAAGTCAAATAAGCCAAGAGTTTACTAGTAGCCGTTGAAGATGTCCACTATCGACATCCTGGCTCCATCATCAGAGCTCGGTAGTCACATCAATATTTCGTCCTTTATCATTGGTCGTTAACGCTTTCAACGCTGTCAAATCTTTTACTTTTCACTACCTCATAAAATACCTCATAAATTTCAGATTTGGCTATTCACGACCTCTTGAAAATTCACCCTCTATATGGTAAGTTATATTAAAACAGTTCAGTACCGTTTTCTTTTCTATTTGTCGATAGATTTTTTTCATTTTTGAAGTTACTAAGATTTCAAAACAATATTTTCCCTACTTTCGACCCGTTTTCCTCAAATTTTCAATATTGACTATGGCCAATTTTGACTAATGGGCTAGAACTAATAATAATAAATGGATGTACGGGTTAAACAATAGTAGTAAGCAAGTACAGGGAGCAAGCGAATTATACAGAGCATGTAGCACATGTTGTCATGTAGTAATGTCCGCTCGCTCATTAAAAAAGTCAGCTAGTAGTTACTTAGTTAAACACGTGTCTTAAGAAAACGTGAGCGGATTTATTGTCAAATGAGTCATGAACATTAACACGGACCTTTGCACATTATCTTTATGCATTTCAACGCCTTTGAATTCTTTCATGCATGCACGGCTTGCTTGAGAACTTCTTTAGGTACCGCTTTTGCCCGGGGTGCGAGGGATATGCTCTATGGGCAACCTTACACCCCGGCGTTTGTAGACCCGAGACGGCGTGCGGTTTTGGTCTGTTCAAGCCCTACATAACCGCCCCCGCTGGTCGGCGGGGGGGTATCCGAAGGGACTTCCGCACGAAAAAAAAAGAATTCTTCAAGGGAATTGAGCGAGAGTTTTGTTAAAAATGCACTTTATTATTATAAGTTTAAGTGATTGGGGTTTATAACAATCTATCTTCTCCTTCCTCCAACTAGACATTTTCTCATCATTTGGGACCGGCCTTCCTTGTCCTCATATGGTCGTCTGGGCGTCAGTTTATGTGCCATGCCACCGTAAACGCTTTTCTTTGTTTAGGTTATGGGGGCAACTTAATCACAACGCTTCTAATGCTAAAGCTTGTAAGTGTGTGTGTTTGTTACTGCATCACGACCATCATCATCATTACAGCGTTGAGTCCCGGCCTCGGAGCCTGGGATTCGCTTTCCGGCTTTTACTCCTTTACTTCCTGTTACTGCTTCACGACCTTGCAATACAAAATCAAGGATAATTGCCCCGTAGCTAGTTTGCCTTTGTGCCACAATGCTGTGAAGATGGTCTATGTTGTAAATTAACACCAATCACGTTAATGTTTCGTGTGACGTGATTGGATACTATTTCGTCATAAATGCTGTAAGGACTCTACCATGCATGTAAGCAAATCTTGGAAGTAGAATTTAACCAAGGTTTTTCATAATTTATTAAGTCTTAGTCAAAACCATTGGCGAAAATATTCAAATCAAGCTCAAATGCAGTCAGTCCTAAAAAGAAGCCAAAGAGTACCGGATACTATTCCCAAAAAGCCGGTTTTGACGTCTGGCGGAGGCACCATCTGCTTCATCGATTAAAAAAATAAAACCGTATTCGTTGGTGCCTCGCAACTTTTATCTTAGTATGAACGCGATGCATAAGCGTCTTATGGATTGAGTAACATCTACCAAATATTCAAACGTGTTGTCAGAACTAAACAATCACCATCGAATGCACAATTTGAAACGTGTTATCTGGTGAATCACGTGCGAACTTTTCTTTGTCGCACCCCCTTTGCCCCACCGAAGGCTGATAACCGGCAAGCGGAGCGGCGTCTGCGCACCACCGCCACCTCAGTCACCTCTCGGCCTCCGCACGGAGCGGACGTATCGCCGTTCATTCCTTTTTTAATATTATAGTCTCAGTGATGTGACATTAGAACGTGAAGTGTGTTTGTGATAGTGATTTCAGATTTCAAACTGATAATCGTTTCAGTTTGGCTGATGTGATATAAGGTGGAGTTATTATCTGTGAACGGATCAAGCCGATACCGTTGCGTCGCGCTTCGGTGATTCGGTTAATAACTCGTGGATCTACAGTGCCTGTGTTATAGTGGCTTTGCTAAGATTTAACGCCGTGAAAAGGTCACTTACCTTGATCGGACATTGAAAAAAAGTTCGTCTATAGAAATCTAGGCGATATATTCTACTTGTCGATGTTTTTACTTTGAAATTTCGTTGTCAAACAGGTTGTCATTTTCCGTTGTCTGCTTTCATGTTTTCTTTATCGTTTGTCACTAAAACTAGTTCTGGTATAGTGCTTTTCTCTATTGCACATTCCTGCAACCTTCAAGATTTCTCAACATAGTTCCTAAATATTTAGCCTCGTACATTTTAAATGTGAAAGGATAGAAGACGCCAAATCGTGTCCTCATTTTAAAAAGAATAAACTTTCATTTGTGTGATAAAGACGATCGATTCTTTCTCTCGATGTTTTCACGGTTGATGAGCGTTGACGGTGGAACGGTCGGTTTTTGTTTCGGCCAAGTGAAACGGCGGCAATTGGACCTTGATATCCGGAGTTGCAACAGGCTACAATTGAACGAGTACTAGTACTGGTGGAGTGTAGAGCAAGTTGGGAACTTATATGATCACTGTTTTATCCAACTTGTAGTGACGTAACAGTCAAATAAAATCAGTCAATTTGCCTAACTCGTCACCAATTTACTTAATTCATCATAGATTTACTTCACTCATCATTAATTTACTTAACTCATCTAGAATTAACATTTACTTGTCACTGATTTCCGTGTCTATTTAAAATATTAAAACTATAGCTACGTTTTTAACTACTGAAACTACTCGAGAGAGATATACCGGTGCGACAGAGAGCACGCTTTACAAAAACACCTTTTTGACATTTGGGAGATCGAGACTAGATTGAGACTGACTATCTTTTTATTACGATAATTGGCCCTCTGATCTTAGCGGAATTCTCACCCTTCTTCCCGACGACGACGTACGAAATGAAAACGCCGATACTGTACATTTTTAGAGGTACTTTGTGCATATTTAGATAAATTGGAAAATGCATCAAGATGTATATAAAGAATCATTAATTGACATAAAACTATTTTTAACGGATTTTATCGCGATTTATTTGATGTCACGGGGAGGTCATGGCTGCTGAAAAACAACCGAAACGTCGGGATCAATGTAAAATATAAAATAACATCAAATAAATCGCGATAGAATCCGTTAAAAAAAGTTTTATTTCAATGTTTGACATTCGCGTAAATTTCCGACAGTATCATGAAGAATCATTAACTTGGGTAGCTCACCTGTTGAAATAGAATACAGTCACGACATAAAATTGTACTGTATTTTTTGACTGTCAGATTCGCTATTCATTTGGCATAAAGATTATTTTCACTCCTCAGTTCTTTTGTCAGTAATCGGCTTAAGTTTTATACTTGAAACGCTTCACAACGTTAATTTCGGTAAAATCTGTGGCTTATTTTTGTAAAGCACTAACTAAATAATAAATACATATTCTAGGACATATATTACACAACGCCATGTAGACGCAAACTAAGCATAGTTTGTAATATGGGTTCTAGAATGCTGATAAACATGCTTATACACTTCATCATCCTAGCGATAGTCCCGGTCGCATCCGAGGCTGTCGTCTCGGAGTCTTTTTATTTCTCCACTTCGCATGGTCTTGGGCGTCCATGGTAGTGAGACCAATGGCAATGTAAGTGTTTAAGCATAGACAGTAAATAAAAAAACGTAATCTGTGAGAATCGAACCCACGACCTCTGACATAACAGTTGAACGCCCTACTGCCACCTCACACGGGTTGCTGTTTACGGTTATTATAATCTCGTTAAGTCAATATAATTACTGAAAGTGATTTATGTTTGTAGTTATTTCTCGTAGGTATGTCACGTATAATTCTTTAATAATATTATGTTATTAACGTTATATAATACATGTCAATATACTTACCGCGTTATATTATTTGTGACACATATGTTCAGTCACCCCTATTTCCCATTGTGTAAAGCACAGACGTCATGTTCCCACTTGCTACGATCCTGGCACACATCTTTCTCTTCTTCCACTTTCATAACTGTTGTCATACACGCTTGCCAGCTACACTTGACCTCGCCTTTCTTAAGAACGTCATCGATCTGATACGTACGCCTAGGTCGACATGCCCCATACATCCTCACCTCATAAATCGTTTTTGTCAATTTTCTTCGATTATTTGTGATGTCGTAAATGAAGTTAGCACTTAGCACATCACTGCAAACTCCTCTTATACATAAAATAAATAACGAAGGAGTTTCACGAGTAATATTCTCGATAAAAAACATATATTCACATTATTCTAAAACCAATTTCGCACCAAATATTTGTGTGACAGTGGCCGCTTATCAGCTGCTAGCAGTATCAGATTAGCACTGTTATCTGAAGATAGTGCCGTGGAAAGGCGAACAGGTGATGTCATATACGTTCGTGGATTCACTATGTTATGAAGTCGTCTATAAAATACATTATAAAGTAGCGATACTGACAGACAGCGATATTGTTATGCTCCGTCTGATTCAACCTGATAGGAGCGTTTCGTAGAAGCATTCGGGACTTGCTCAAATACACACAAATTTTCATTAAAATCGGTTCTGTTGTTTAAGAGTTCAGTAACATACACACGTAAAGTATATTTATAGGTATATAATATTTGAAGGAAAGGTGAGGGCAATCGAGTTAGTACCAGCTTCTATTCCGTTACTTGATGGCGCAGTGTAAGCAATTGCTACTGCTGTACATGACATCTCAGATTTGATTACGGTGTAGGGCAAATTGTAATTGAGTGTCTGTAAGGAATATCAAGTGCCGTTCGGTATCTGGCAAATATTTGATTAACAACATTTGCCGTGAAGGGGCTGCCATCTGACCTTCACAACCCACTGGTGATATTACAGTTCTGTTACCAGTTGTCGGACTTAGGGCTCGAACAATCCGTAACGAATGCCACAGAGGTTCGTATGGTTTATCAATTTACAACGAATGCAAAGAATAGGAACAGTTTGGAGAATCAGATAAGCCTAATACTAAGTACGTCAAGATTTAAAATCGCTTCGTGAATAGATACCGGTTCAAATCACGTGTCCGTAAATATAATTCACTAACTATGATAGCGTTGATGAGAGATAACGCAAACGTGATTCGGTAACGTATTACCTATCTGATTGATAGCGTGTGTTGTAAAAAGGGTCCAAAGTCAACAGGAGGGGGGTCAGAATGAAAACGAAGACAGTACAGCCTCCTGTGGAGTAGTAACGTTAGGCTCAATACTATCTAAAGCCAGCATATTTTGGTAAACTGGCACATCCTGCCAACGTCTACAAACGTCAACACAACTTGCCTTTGATAAAAATTGAAGGCCAAAACTGCCAAATGTTTTGTAGATGGTTCTTATGTATAGGAAAATTCAGAAAATGCCCAACAAAGATATTTCACGCGGCAGAGCCACGGACAACAGCTAGCATTATATTAGATAAATTCAACATTTGGCTTGACAAAGTTTGTTTTTCAAATGTTTGTTTCTCAAACAATAATCACTCTGAAAGGTTGGTGATTAAAAATTCATAAACAAGGACTATAGGTATGATATTGACAAAGTTTTTCGACCTCGGCAGGTCGAAGTCAGGTCGGGGCGACCTTAGCACCGATAAACTACTGGTACACTATTTGTCCACTATAAAAAAAAATGTTGAATGTTCATTTACGTTGGGTTCATGGTTGGGGCACGTTATTATATATTTATTTAGTTAATGTAAGTTTTTATGTTTAAGTTAATGTAGGGCATTTTAAGGAAAGGCCAGTTCAAAAGTACCCGCATACGGTGAGCATGTATGAAAACATTTCATTAAGTTGAAGAAGCGAAAGGTGTATTGCCAGCATTGCAGCAAGGGAGACCCGTTCGTGAAAAGTTTATTTCAAACAAATTTTTACATAGAAACCTTAAACATTCCGTACCAAGATATCCAAATGGTAATGAAAACACACTTCATGGTTTAAAAGACGTTAGCGGAGACAAAGACACGTAAAAGTAACTATAATGATTTCAGATTCCTTATATTACAAATTCTTAACTCTGCCCACAAAGTTTGCGTCATTGGCGGATCACTGCGGATTGTTTTTGACGCATATATGCATCATTGGCCACGACTTAATTAATTTGAGTTTTAATAGCATTGCTAATGTTAAGATGTCAGCAAATAATTACTTTTTAACCCACTTAAGGACATCCAATCATTAAAGCGGCCATAATTGCCCAATTCATTCAGTATTCGTACGTCGAAGTACAGTAAGAATTTAATTTAACATTGAATATACCAGTTGATCTTGTACCAGTTAATGTTTGATACGTGCCGCTCTATTGTTGTGTTGAATATTTTATTTTATTTTATTTATTTGGAACAAAAACAGTTACATGCTAAAATAGTTAACAAATTAGGTATAGATAATATAACATATTGGTGAACATATAACTCAAGCCAAGTTGTAGTCACGATCTCATAATAACAAAAGATTATGTGAAATATGAAATTCATAACAAGTTTATAACAAATTTACATGGTCCTATCTCGTAAATTAATAAAGTAATAAGGTAGTATCAATTACAGAGCTGACAAGAGCTCAATGACACGACTTTTAAATTGTTCGCTGGAAAATGCGAAGATGTCAATTTCATTAAAATGTGTGTTATAGGTTTCAACGAAAAGGTGCGCGGATCCCTGCGTTAGTTGTGCAAGTTCCCGTGGTAGTCAACTGGGGCACACGCACCGTTCCTCGATGAACAGTTCTAGGCACTATATAACACAACTGATTGGTGATTTCAAGGCAATCATATCTGTTGTTACATATACCATGCAACATCACGTCCAGAAGTAGACTAGAGAATATAACCGAAGATTCGGTGCGTTGAGTTGGTACTAAATAGATTGCTACTACCACCCTGGTACAATATTAACTATTACAATAATAGATACTGGTGTTCCAAAATTAAATAAGAAATTGCAACTAAACAACACTACTATGAGCACACACTTCTGAAGTCGCCAGAACTGATGGCAAGCGATAACCCTGACATACGAACTCTTGCATTACCATGAGATGTCATTCGCATATTGTCATCTGCAGAAGGGAAATGAGAAAGAAAAGACTAGAATGGGAAAAAGAACTGTCATTTCCCCCTTGCTCGTCTTTTGAAACCTTTTAAACTTGTTATACTCTTACAAACATATGAACCTAACCTAAATGGCAAGCTATAAGTGACCTGCGACCGGTTACCATTACCATCAGGTAGGTGCGTACAATTGTACATGTTAAAAACAAACATAATTTTGTTCATTAGTAAACTTTTCATTAACAAGTGTCAACAATTAAACATACAACTGTAGTCGTAAGATACGTACTTATAGACATAGCACGTCCTTGGCCTAAGCCGATATACTTAATTGACTGACGTGACGTCGTTAGATTACCGCAACCATATTGTATATTGTTGTCTTTGAATGTTTATTTATAGATCTCAATACAGATATAACACAGATTTGAATGCGTACACCTACCCTCATAACGTAGGAGGGTAGGTCCATAAAAACCTGTGTATGTAGAATATGAAAAAAATCAACCAATTTGAAAACCTCCTTTGACATCTTCGGTTAAAATATATATTGAAATAAAATTATATAATAATAATTAAATTATAAAATATTATAAATGAAATAGGTATTGAAATAAAATAGTTTTAACATTGACTTCCATCCGACAATGTCATAAAAAATTAAAATAATTTGTTTAATTGAGTTAGTTAAAAAATAATCATTAAAGAACGTTTAAAATTATATCAGTTTTATTTCCTCCTTTTTATTAATTATAATTGACTAACTACTAATAATAAATAATTTGATAGCACGGTATGACGTCACACCTTGTCATTTCATACAAGTTTCCACTAGACTTAGCGTTTTGACGTTTAATAAAAATAAACTGATTTGACTTGACAGTGAACAACTCTATTAGACATGCTTATATCCTAAAACTACTGTGGTGGCTTATAGTTTATCAACTATATCATATTTTAATATTCATATAGGTAATCGTTTTTATATCCTTTGAATGAAGGACGGTTTTATAATTCACAAGCATTTTTCAGACAATACCCTCGAAGGGGCTCTTACGATTTTCAATGGAGATGGCTTTCAACAGCGAACACCCTCTTCCTTAATAGGGTTCTTTTCTAACGTTTTACCCAATAGAAATAGTTATTTAAAATGTGAAAACTCAGTTGAGATCGAATTAAACTATTGTGTAAAACGTGAAAATTCGGTTAAGATTGAATTAAACGCGTTGATTTTCATTGGTGTAATCCGCACTTAGATTGCCGTAGGGAATAAACCACCCACAATTTTTATACAAAAAATACAATGAAATGTGAATGTTACTTACCGCCTCTTTTCCTTCTCTTTAGGGATATAAAACGGGAGTCTATACTGTGGGTATACTGTAGGGTGGGTGCACGGCGCCTCCGGCTGCGGGGCAATAGCCGGAGATCGTGTGTGGGACTCTCCCATCCAGTAGGACCTTTCGGGCCTAAGCCAGCCTCAACTGCTACTCGATGCACCTACTAAAACACTTTCGGGGTTAGGAGATCAGACGGCTGTCGCAACCTGGAAAAGCCGTCATACAAATCAAAGGCAATAAGTGGACTCCCGGCTCCAAACTTCAAACTTATGACGCAAGTGGAAAACAAGTGGATGATGGTGAGTCGGTGTATACTGTGGACATCCTGTTCCTTTACAATTATTACAAAAGTATATTTTCGTTTATGTTTATATTCCCCCTGTCGACCTTGTGTAACAAAGACCGGTTTATTTACATGTCGGAACATATCAGGCTTAGCTTCGAATGTCGCGCTGTGTTCTCTCCTATTTTGCCTTTATTCTTGTCTCTTTTTGTTTTCATTCAACCGGGACGAGAAGTAATTAACGCGGATATTTGCGTGGTGCAAATATTTCGAAATGTTGCCTCAGCGTTACGGTGTTGGGGAGCTTGATTGGTTGTTCTTTGTAGCTGCTGTTACAAGTTTAATTTAGTAGATATACGCTCGCTGGCATGATATTTTTTGTTTCCCCAATAGAAATATTCTATGACACGTAGATGATCATCATCTTAGCCTTGTTCTCGATTGCATCCGAAGCCTTTACTTCTGAGCCCCGGGTTCCGCTTACTCCGTCTCCTCCTTTTGGTTTGACTTATACAGCTTTTAGACCCAAAAAAAACGTAAAAAAAGCACTGCTTGTAATATGCTGCCAGTAAGCATTAAGTTTTGTAAATATATGACTACACATATTATACATAGAAACATCCAGACCAATTCAAATAGACATATTTATGCATACGAATATTTGCTCAGAGCAGGAATCGACCCCCCCTAACGTAGCAGTCGAATGCTGTACCGCCACGTCATTGTTCAGATTTCTAGGTAAATTGTACATCCAATTTTTGATGGTCGTCGCTTGTAACTTACAACAAAGTTTTTTACTGAATGTTACCTCGGTAGTCGCAGATCGCTCTCCCAATATGGCGTTGCCTGTCAAGTACAGGGGCCTCGGTAGCTATACCGGTTCTCGACCGGAATGAAAGGGTATATGAAAATCAACGCTTTTTTTGCACTATAGTAGCAGAAAAGTATATGGTGTGATGGTAAGCGTTGTTTAAATATGCGAGGGATATCAGATGCGCTTTGCAAGCTATCTCACGATCTTGTACGGATTCTTGCAAGCCGCCCTTCCTGCAAGCCGGTACATCTGCTGATTGACCTTATCTGTTTTCCTCTCGGGGTTGGGAGATCAGTCGGCAGTCGGTCTTATAAAAGCCGAGATAAGCCAAATAAAGAGAAAATGGAGAAGAGCGAGCACCCTGGCCTCCAAGAGGAAAATATTGGATGCAATCGGGACTAACGCTGCGATGATGAGGGATTCGTGCTGATATGAGGAGTGGAGGATTGTATAACATTACGAAAGCATCCAATTAGTGCCTAATAATATTTTTTCCTTACTGAAATTCATAGAACTTGAATTAATTTTCGAAAGTGTTTTAATTTGACGGTTATTTAATTAATTTATTAACTAGCTGATGCCCGCGGCTCCGCCCGCGCGGAGGTCCGTTATCGTTTTTGTTCATATTTCCGGTTCTACTTAAACAATTGCAATCAGACATACGGCAGGTATAAAGACTGACCAAGACCTTTTTACTTTTTAATAGAAAAACCGCATCAAAATCCATTCAAAAGTCGCATAAGCCAAATCTAAAGGAGTAAGCGAACCAATGTGAGTGCCTCGGTTGCAACTAGGAACCACGTTAAGATCATGACGAAAAATAGAACACGTCGGGAATAGGTCTCTGTGGGTCGTCCCACAGAAAGGAAGCCCTTTAGAAATCTAAAAAAACGCGCTTGGTATTCATCCCTTTCACACCTTTTCACATCTATTAGTCAAGATAATAATTATGTAGTCACTAGTATGTGTAGAATGACTAAGTCGAAATATTTTAAGCATTGACAATCCTTATTCTGTGAATATGAATGCAAACCGTATGTGTAAACATTACTTAACGTTAACGCTCTCGTTAGCGACACTTACGACGTAGATTGAAACTTTCTAAACTAGTTTTGAACTTGTATAAGCATTTTTTTTAATAGTTAACTTAAGATATATCGTAAAAAAATATTACCCGTCAGTTCAGATGTAAATCAATCTGTTTAGTCTTACATAAACATTAAATATCTTTATGTTAAAACAAAATATCAATTCGGATCATTTAACAAATGGATTTCTGTTTACATTAATATTTAATAATCTTTATGTTAAACATGTTGTTTAACATAAAGATACATAAAGACATAAGAAATAAGAACATAAAGACATGGGAATTTGTGTAGTATAGCCACACGTAATGTTTATATGATTTGAGTTTTGACATACCTATTGACATCAATAATGGTAGTCACCACGTCAGAAAAAATGCTGTACTGTAATTAAGTTTCACTTACCACGTCTTCTCTGAGTAATAATAAACTTTGATTATAAATTTCACTGTAATTTTATTATTTTCACTGATGAAATCCGATCTGAAGCTAGAATCAACAAAGCAACTGTAGTCCTATTCGACAGCATTCCGAGTGCTATGTCATCGCAAATGGCTGACAATAAACCATACACTCGATACACTGCATTAGTTGTGGGGAACCAAGGTCAGGATCTATGTTTACAGAGGAACATGTGCAACAGTACGTATTGAAATCGAATACACGTGGCAGGTGCATCTGATGAAGATATATTTGTAATAAGCATTACCTATAATAGAAATCTTGAAAAAGTTTTATGATGAGTTAATTATGAATTATGAAATTGCGATCGTCATAAGCGCGAAGAAAAGGCGTAAGGAATCATTAAGCATTCACGCCTTGGGGCAGATTTAGGGTAACCGATATGAATTAGAACTAAACTACGTTATCACAACAGGTTTTAGATTTTTTGACGTTTTAAGAAAACCGATATCGGTCAAGTTGAAGCTAAAGTTAAGAGAATTTTCACTGTTGATATCCAACCTTGGAGCGATATGGTGTTTTTAAAGTACACTAGTAACAGAAATTACTAGTATGTATTCCCGTTAACCGGATATGGTGTTTTTAAAGTACACTAGTAACAGAAATTACTATTATGTATTCCCGTTAACCGCTCCAGTTAAGCTAAATTGATTGTGTTAGGAACGGCTGGGGTTTCTTGCGGAAATCCCCACGGATTCGCCGGCCGGACAGCGAGGGTGGTGGTTATGTCGGATTCGAATCGACCAAACCCGCACGCCGTCTCGGGGCCTTGCACAGTACCTAGCAGGCTGCCTTGACGTTTGACAATTCTGATTTGAGTCGAGACTTGCGTTTAGCGATCTCAACGACAGATTAATATTAATCTCAAATTTGAATGTTATCGCAGTAATTGTCAGTTAAAACGGATGTGGTTATTTCAATCAAGCTCACGCCTACGAATAACTAATAATTCATAGATCCATATTAGAGGAGATAAATCATGATATTTGAGTGCTTAATCACTTTTGGGAAACATAAGTTTAGTAATCATAATAAATAATGTTGGTTAATAGGTATATTAGTTATTTTGTCATATAAGATGTATATTAGTGTTTGGTATCTACGGTCTTTATATATAGTAATATCATTTTTTTTTTCATCCCAGCGCTAATTCCGGTTGCATTCAAAGTTTCCACTTTAGAGCTTGGGGTAGGGGAGCGAACCTACTCGCCTTGATTGGTTTACTTTTAAGGGTACGCTACCGTCAATTTTTTTTTTTTTAATATTTAGGACACGTCAATTTGACTTCACCTCGCCTGATGGTAAGCTGAAGGTAAAGTCCAAGAAAGAGGGTCACCATTACAAACACATACCATGTAACAATGGTGGCACTCAGCTTGACGGCCTCATCAGAAGAGGATTGTCATCGCAGCAACGCGTGACACCCACCGGTCCCACTAGTGCTGCGACCACAATCCTCCTGCCCAGGTATGCACTTGCTGACCCCTGAACGCAATTAAACCGAAATTTGATTACTATGGAGGGTTTTTCACAATCGTGCACGGTGGTACCAACCCGGCCGAATGTTGTGACAAATTTGTGTCATCAAATTTCTACCACCAGTGTGTTGCCATAGATACAACATATTTCGATTATTTATAGATTTAAATTGTTTGTATAATACACATCGGTGTATCATCTCAAGGTTTTGGAGAGAATGCCTACCTAGACGTCAGTCTATTTTATGTCGAAAGTATACAAATAGAAACATGACAATTGAGAAATCTAGAGCGCTTATGAAATATATTGTATCATATTGTTACAATGTATTATTTCATAATGCGATGTTTGTATCACATTTCTTGTATTTACAAATTGAAATCACACACGAATTGTTTCGCGCGAAAATAGAATTACAAAGTATTTATTATTTACTAGCCATTGCTAGCTATTCCAAACTATAGCCTATCTTTGAGCCAAATTTCATACAGATCCGTTCAGCCGTATTTGCGTGACAGAGGTTCAAACATACCTCCCTCCTCAAAAGCTGCGGCATTTTACAATATTGGTAGGATTTTTCCTAATCTTTCAGTATCTCCTTCATTTAATAGCTACTTAACCAGAAAAATATTTATACTTGAGAACAATAATATCTAGTACAATGTAAACTCCGTTATACGATAAAACGATGTTTATTGAACCTTATCAGACAATGTGATAACGCTTCGTTGATTCGCTGATAAATTCTTAATCAATTTCCAAAGAATTATGGAACACTGGGTGATTGAAATTATAATTTTTAGATACTTGAATTCGTAATATTATCTATATTTTCTTAACATGAAATTAAATAATTCTAATTTAAATGAATTGAATTCTGATTTCGATTGTGATTCTGATTTCTGATTGCAAAAATCTGTCCCAGATACAACCACAACCCATTTTCCGAGGAGATGAACACGCTAGACCTAAAAGGTCTCGACAATTCGACTTCACCTTCATAGGGCCACATTAAAACCTATTTGACCTAATGGATTGGTTGGTGGATAAGATTGGGAAATGCAGTCACCTTACACCGCTCATAGTGAGAGGAGATTCCTGCCTAATAGTGTGAAAGTTAATTAAAGCTGATGGAAGTGTATTTTGAAGTTCAGAATCGTCGTCGTAGGCGTGTCTTCATCAATATTTACAGAATATTATATAACATAACTCTCAAAGTACTTTTCTTGTGAATAACTTGACACTATCAGTATGAACGAATGCGGCTGATAACACGACTGCAAGTTTCCTTATAGATAATTTGCAAGTGACACTATTTCATGTGTAAATACAGATACCGCTTGACTCACGACTCAAGTGTTGGGAGTGTTCAAAGCGGGAAATTTATTTGACAATATTGGTATACTACAACCATACATATCTAAGGTTTAAAAACGGAAGAGATGAAAAGCTCTACGACAATCAAGCTTGAACTTGGGTTCATAGAATGTATGGCATATATAACGTGACTTAGTTGTGAAAGAGGTGTCATCAGGATCTGTGGGGTCCAAGCCAAACTCACATACTAGCTGGTGCACCTACTGACCGACGCGACGGGACGATGCTCCGATGAACTCAAGTGGGATCAACGCTAAAATGATCATTCAAGATGTTGTCTCTGCCTACCACTATGGGAAAAAGGCGTGACTATATGTATGTATGTATGTATGAACGTGACTTGACTGAGGAAACCTCCACTTACCTTCTTCAATGTTTAAACTGTCAAACTAGTTTCGCAAAATTCACACATTATTATGTCCAATCAAGTCATTAAGAACAGTTGGAACAAGTGAATGAGTTCATATATTTGGGAACATTGTTTACGAGAGATGGAAAGCATGAAGAAGATGTTGAAAGGAGAGTGACAGCTGGAAATAGAGTGAATGGGGCACTACACAACTTTATGAGCAGCCGGAAAGTGTCCGAAAAGGCACGACTGGCTGTACATGGAGGAGTATTAGTGCCGACTCTTATGTATGGTAGTGAAAGTTGGGTGTGGCAGAAAAAGCATCAAAGTAGAGTGAATGCAGTAGAAATGCGTGCGTTGCGAAGTATGTGTGGATTGACTTTGAGAGATAGAGTGAGAAATAGCGTGATAAGAGAGCGATGTGGATTGACAGAAGATGTAGTGACGAGAATTGAGAAAGGTATGTTAAGATGGTTCGGTCATGTTGAGAGAATGAATGAAAGAAGACTAACGAAACAGGTGTATGAGGCGAGTGTGGATGGTACCGTCGGAAGGGGAAGACCTAGGCGCACATACCTGGACCAAATCGGGGAAGTTTTAGAAAAGGGGCAGGTCAGGAGTACCCTAAACCGACGAGCATGCATGAAGAATGTTATGAGAGTGAATGAGGCGAGAGAAGTGTGTCAGGATCGTGGCAAATGGAGATCCGTGATCTCTGCCTACCCCTGTGGGAAACAGGCGTGATTTTATGTATGTATGTATGTGTGATAGATTATAGTTTTCAAAAAATTCACGACAGCCATGTGTGAAAAATACAAGTGTTTCCCACAATTATATAACTAAAAATATTTATCGAATTTATGATTTGTTATATATTGTGTATTATTATATATATGGTTCATTTATTTATATGTATGTATATTTATTTATCAATACGTATAGGTACTGATACATAGTTACTGTAGTGTAGATATGCTATTAGTATACAGTATTATATTTGTAGTTGTTGCTCTCAATAATGCACCTACTAAGTTTTTCTCTGCACCACCTTTGGTTGACTGGTAGAGAATGCCTATGGCATTATGTCCGTATGTACTTGTGCATAAAGTTCAATAAATAAATAAATTAAACGCTGCTCAAATATATAAATATGTATCATTAAATCTATATCCAGCGGCAAGCCGCTGGATGCGGGCAGCGCAGGACCGATCGTTGTGGAGATCTTTGGGGGAGGCCTATGGCCAGCAGTGGGCGTCGTTTGGCTGACATGATGATGATGATGATGATGAAATCTATATTTGTATTTATTTTAAAAAGCAATAAGTAAATACAACAATTATGAACATTGTGCATTAAATATATGTGTTATGATCCACTTGTGCTGGGAAAATGTACCATAAAATAAATCCACGTCTTCAACCCGGATAGGGTTATAGATCCTTAGGATAATATTAGTTAGTAGCCAGTCGCATCGCGAATAGCATTGTGGCACAAGCAATAGTTGCCGAGTTCCGGCGTTTTGATTTAATTTTCGAACTTCTTTTTAAAGAGTACTAGTATTCCCGTTAACCCCTCTAGCTAAGCTAAATTGCTTGTGTTAGGAGTGGGTTCACATCGGTAGTTTAATAGCCAGGATTCGAAACCGGGATCTCTCGAACGTAAGGTTGACTCCTTAACCACTAAGCTATCGATGCTTCTGTGGACTGTGGACAAGCTCTTGAAGCTACTCATATTTCTAACGTCCTATTTGGAATCTCTTGATGTAAGATTAGATTTTATTAATTCCTACTGCTAAGCGAACCATAGGTAACGTCTACTGATACGATCTGAAACATTCGTGTACTTCAAGTAGAATTTCTTACTTTATGGTTAACCACATTCTTACTGTCAAAGCCTTATCTAGAGTTTCAGCCTTTGACAGTTAACAGAGAGGCACCCATTGTCCTCTGCTCGTGTGTCGACTGATTCTACGTATAGATACATATGGAAGTACCACTATTGTTCAATGGTAAATAGCTTGTATGTAGTGGGTACCGTCTGTTGATAGAATACAGTGCTACAGGAATTTAAATTGATAGTTTTGTTCAAGAAAAGGGACAATAGATACAGTGTGTGATTACAAAAGTGGATCGAAGGATCATGGTAGGTTATATACTTCGAAAAAAAAAAGCAGAATTTTGTAGGGAAATGCTATAGTAGAGCTATGTTTTTTGGAACACATTGGGGACCCATTTTCACACTGAATAGCAGTACCTAGGCTTTCGGGGCAGATAACAGTTGCTTCTGTATAGCCACAGAAATTATAGAAAAGAGAAGAAACAGTAGATTTGAACCCTGGACTCCAATATGCAAGCTTTGGATGCAACCGTGATTGGTGCTCGGATGAGGATGGCTGAAATAATTGAATTAAGGCGTTGCCTCATCACGAAAGCGTAACAAATCGATGTATTTTAGTAAGTTCAAGTCATTATTACGAGAGGAAAAGTACTAACACTTGAAAACGTCTATCACATACATTAGACTTCCTAGGGTGTGTTTATGTAATGTAAAAAGTGTGAAGATTTTATTACTGTATTATTTCACATAAACCTCTTTTTACTCGACAGTAAATTATATTGTAGTATGACTTGGAATTCACGCTTTTCTCGCTGTGAGGTAGATCTATCATAAATAAGTCCTTTAGAATAGGTTTTTTTGGTTTCGGGTATTAGTGACCTGCCCTTTTTATTTTCCAAATTTCACTGTTTTATCCGACTCTACGATATTGGCAGCCTATTGCAATTTTCTACTGTTGGATGAAAACAGTTCTATGACGACACCCACACCGTCAGAATTGTTCATTTAACAAAATCCTTTTTTTTTAAATATCGCCAATGTGCAGACACAACTAATTTACAATTTCATGATAGTATAGACTGCAATAAGATGTTACAGTATACGACAGTTATGGTATCAAAAATCTTCCAAAACCCCAATAGTCTGGTCGACAGTTTTCTAGAATGTGACTCCAACAGCCCCGCTGAATTTTACAAGTTCGAATTTAAAACCACAATTGAACGAACAATTTGACATACTTAAAATCTCATATGTTATTATAGCTGCCACATTAAGATTGTATTTCTCAGAGACTACAGCGCCCCTTCAACCGCAGCCTCCATTCATTGCTAACGGCATTTCTTACGGTACACCGTCCACATTAATAGTGGCCAAATTACAACCGACATTGCCATTTTAAAAAGAGGTTATATAGTTACTTCAGTATCGCGTTTTTTTACGGATGACATGTAGCAGGTAGCAACACGATTTTAATGTCACTACAGTAAAGACTGCAGCGATAGCCCAGTGGCAGACGTAACGGACTGCTGAGACGAGGTCTCGAGTTCGATCCCCAGTCGCCCCGGGCACACACCTCTGACTTTTCGTAGTTATGTGTGTATTAATAAATGTTAATTATCGCTCGGCCACATTACTAATGTGGCCGGTAGATGGCAAAAGGCTCGCCCCTTATTACATCGGGACCTAAACATAACTGGAGAATCGTGCATGTGTAATACATCTCTGCCTACCCCTTCGGGGATACAGGCGTGAAGTTATGTTATGTTACAATGGTAAATAACTACAAGAAACCCTTGATGATGTCGGAGTGGTCGTTGTCCATCTGTTCATAAATATTTGCCCTAAAGTGACATTCGCGCTTTTGCATTTAGGAACGACTATGAAGTCTACTCCCAGTAAACGTAATAGATAATATTGTTCCATACATATATTTACGCATGTATATCACCGAAGGGGTATCAACACAATACGTTCAATTCTCTAATAATATTTTTTTCAGATTTACATACTTTTTCATGGCAAAAAAAAATAGTATGTTTGTTTACTGTCGGATGAGAAAAAACCTTATCTCTTAAAGTAGTAAAGTATTCAGTGAAGATATGTTCAACTAAACTGGGTTTTTACGTTTTGCACAATGAAAACGTTATAACGCAGTTTAGTTTGTTTTCAGTTCTTATCTGTGGTTAAATCCGATCTCAGTCATCTTATAGGTATCGCTCCACGAGAAGCCTCCGGGCACACACAATTCACATATTTAATAACACGGTTGTTATCCGAGATATTAAATTAGTGAATCACTTAGTAATATAACAATGAAGTTGTTTGCCTGCAGGTAAATAAATTATTCCTTCCAATTTAAACATAAGCTACTCGTACCACACTATTTAGGTCTACAATAATTATAGTTACACAATAATCGTGTAGGTATATTGCATTATATACCAATGTCATTCATATATTGTACGATAAGCATGTGGCTAGCACGCAATACCTACTAAGAATAGGGTCACGTTAAGATACCTCTACATTAACTTACCTTGTAATCTATGTAAAAACGTAACCACTATCGATAACTATAAAATGTTTTCGTAAGTTATAGGTTACACACTGGTACATTTTTTTACGTTTGGTCTTTTAAGATGACTATCATTTGCCTGATATTAAGTTACGGTCAACTTTGAGTCAAGTTGACTCAATTAGATTTGAAACAAAGTTCAAAAAATAAAAGGTGATTCCAGATGCTATCAATTCTTAAATGGTGGGTCTTTAGTTTGATCGACACATGCTTTTTCACGCCCCGCGTAATGAAGCCGGGATTGTAGGAAGACGGGAACATGTGTGTGGGTAAAGCATTTAATTTTTTTATAGTACGACAATAAAATATGTGTGGGAAATTACTTCTCTACATTACTCACAATTTTTTTCCTCTAGGGTAGGTAGACAACAGCCTGCATTTGGCTTCTGTTTAAGCATCTCACGAGCTTCCTTAACTGTCATTATCAATTTCATACTAGCAAGACGGTTTTGAATGCTTTTGACCTACCCTTTTTTTCTCAACATCACCAATTTGATCGGTTTATATTCTTTGAGGGCGACCCCGACCGACTTGCCCACTTACATAGATTTACGTATTTAGACGCAATCATCCTTTTTAACACGGTTTTATTTATTTCATATGTAATTAACTAACAACGAGCTAACTATTTATGTTTTGGAAGTCGAATTCAATCAACTTCTTTATTTCGTATAGATTTGAAACTTTGTAAGTAAGTTATATCCAAATGATATAACGAATAAAAATATATACGAATTAATTTGATACCATCAAGATGATCTGATGACGGAACCAAGACGTGGTTCAGCTCTTTAACGACTAGTAGTAAACCGGTCGAAGGCGTGAATTATACAGAAGAGGCATGACGCGTAAAAGCAAACTCTTTCGTATCTACGCGCCTTTGCTTCGCGCCCTTGCCTTAAGCGCGCTTGAAGCTCGCCTCTACCATTTTTTTTTCGTGCAGAAATCCCTTCGGATACCCCCCCGCCGGCCAGCGGGGGCGGTTATGTCGGGCTTCTCATTTTTGTAATTCACGCGTAATTTAGACTTCTTTCATTTGTTTTACAAGTCCCATACACTACAACATTAGATTTCAGTATAAAGCTTATTTTATTTTTAAGTTATAAAGTTGAATTACGTACATACAAAATTCAACTGTACTTAGGAATTTGTAAGCTTGAATGTTATGATCCTTTTGGGATTGGTAGAGCTTTGTAGAAACAAGACGAGGTCGGCAAAGCCCGAGTGCCACTTTATTGCTGTAGTTTATAGACGGTGACCAGTAACCACCACAAAGGGCGTACATTTACCATTTTAATGGTATAAAATACTTGTCTCATGTGGAGATTAAACGCGCAGCTTGAATTTTTTAGTGATATTAGAAGCAATAGGAGAGAAAATTTGCTTTCGGTTATTTTTACATGACTACCCAAAAAAGGAGCTATTGACTTCAGGGTTTGAATGTGGAATTCTTTATTTCATCATTACTTTTAAATACGTCAATAGTTTTGGATGTATAGGGATGTCCCTAATAAATCCCTAATAAACTGCCAAGGCGAATTCGGATATGCTCAGACGTCAGTGAATTTAAGCGTAGCCTGTTGGAATTACTCATTGACAAAACATATTACTCCCTAAATGAATATTTGAAGTAGATCTCAAATTCAAAGGTTGTCAAAAACCTTTGAATTTGAGATCTACTAATTTATATCTAATGTAATTTTAATATTTGACATTAAATTTGCATTTTAATTTTCTATTCACTTGACATAAATATCTTTTACACGCTAATATTCACTGACATTCTTATTTACGTTTGCTTTATTTGTTTTATTCCTCTATTTTTTTTCAATAATATGGCCATGGAAATGTATTTATCGTATGCCTATAGGCGGAGCATAGAAGAGCATATATATTTTTGTTAATGTTACACCTTTATTTACCTATGTTTACGAAATAAACTGATTACTGATTCTTACATCACCCCAAATGACACTAAAAATTATTTTAAAGAAAATTATTTAAAGCAGTGCAGTCGTATATTTTGATATACCGGTATTGCCCGCAATGAACCAAAATACGTGTTATAAACACCGAATGCTGGTATATAGATATAACACGTATTTTGCCCTCAACTTTCGTTTCATTTTTTATTTTTAAATAAGGATGAAGTTATATACGTTTTTTTTACACACCCCTAATAATAACCGTCTAAACTGTGTCGCTTGCGCCCACAGTTGATCCAAAAGCATGTCATTATAGTTCCGTAGGTGTTGCGAAGTGAGCATAACGTTTGCTTGGGCAACTGTTTGATGTAGGAGGCACTACTGCTAGTTTTACTACAGTATAATGATTCAAATTGTGGCTAGAAGGTCAGTTTTGCTGAGTATATCATAAAAATAAATACCATACTGTGCGGTAACGTTTAACGGTTAACGTTTTTTTATGATATCGTTTTGGCACGATCGAGGTGATCTGATGATAATCAAAAGTGTCACATTAATGTATTGTCAGGTTCTTTAACGGTTAAAACAGAATTAGGGTTTGTTTTGCTGATTTTGGACTTCCACGAGAAGATCCGGTAGCATGCTTGTTTTTAATTTTTAAACTATAATAATTGATTGAATAATAATAATACATACAAAAATTAATCCCTCAATCATGCCATAACTTGAGAACGACTTAACCGATTTCAATTATCAGAAAATTAGAATATTTCTGAAAACTTACGACTCTTTCAGTATTCCAAGCGGGCGGAGCTGGGGGCATTTAGAATTAGTATTAGATTATGTAGATTTGTATGTGATGTAGATTTAGAATTTAGAACCTCCTCTATTGTTTCATTTAGAAAGCGGCCGTAATTGTGTTGTGTTGCCTTGTTTATTGCGAGGCCTATTTCTTACACCTGTTTCTGAACGTTTAGAATGTAAAAACAATAAATGTCTCGAGCCCCAAGGCCTCGGATGCTACCGGGAACAGCGCTAAGATCATGACCATGAAGGTAGCATACATAATTGCTTCAAAAATTTTTTTCGTGCGGAAATCCCTTCGGGTACCCCCCCGCTGGCCAGCGGGGGCGGTTATGTTGGGCTTGAACCGACTAAAACCGCACGCCGTCTCGGGTCTAAAGACACCGGGGTGTAAGGTTGCCCATAGAGCATATCCCTCGCACCCCGACTGACCCTGGGCCATCTCCGGTTTCGAGATGGCCCCCTCGGGTTTGGGAATCACGGTGTCCCCGTCTTGCCCCGGTTTGGGGGAGGGGCGCTAGTGCCCCGCCGTCCCGGCCTGCTTCTCCTGGGGTAACAGGTGGCCTCACCTGCCACCCCCAGGCCTGCGCTGATGGAGGATGGAGGTCGTTAAGCGTGAAATACAGTACCTACACAGGTATATTTTACTGACAGTTTAAGGCTATTTGTTGATCTCTATCTGCCAGTTGGTCAGGCAGCCATTGTTCGTTTATATCCAGTGCTTCGTGCTTCAATTAAACGAGGTGCCGTTAAACTAAACACCTTTAGGATGAAAGGTGTACCTATTTTATGGACATTTATTTTATAAGAATTTTTAATAGATAGCTGCTTATCGCCCTAAAATATATAAAAAACCAGAGGGCTCATTATGCATGTTAAAGCGTCTGTTTTCCGGGTGAGAAAGAAGGATGGAGTCATACACCTGCAACACGGACTCACGTTATGGTTACCCTCCAGCTAGCAGGACCTGCCTGCTAGCTCGGCTGGCAGAATATTTTCCTTAGAAAGGGACTGTATCAGGTACAAGTGCCGGTCTATCCGTGCCGCCGATATTGAAATTTTTCTATTAGAATTTATTTCTTACTACTTTCTCCTCTGTCTCGATGTACAAGTTCCAGGTTTCATAGCTTCTCAGTAGCAGTTTCGGGTATGGAAACAGTCTCGTAAATAATAGTTACACCCTTTATTACTTGGGATCTTTTTTTTACAACAGTATCATCAATGTCACTTCTCCTCGCCTAATGGTAAGGTAAAGGTAAAGTGTCGGAATGAGGGTCACCATCACATACCAATAATGCTACAATGATGGCCCTCAGACTGACAGCTTAATTAGATGCTTTTCCACACCGCGCTTAAAGTACCTTTTTTCTTTCTTTTTTTCGTGCGGAAATCCCTTCGGATATCCCCCCGCCGGTTAGCGGGGGCGGTTATGTCGGGCTTGAACCGACTAAAACCGCACGCCGTCTCGGGTCTATAGACGCCGGGGTGTAAGGTTGCCCATAGAGCATATCCCTCGCACCCCGACTGACCCTGGGCCATCTCCAGTTGCGAGATGGCTGGGACTGTAGGAAGACGGAAGAACGTGTACTGGTAAATCTGGGTGTTCCATATCTTCAGGCAAAATATGCAGGCGTGAATATGTACTCTCGTATCTCCTTTTGACTAATTATATCCAAATCTTGTTATTTTAAATCGCGAATTTTATTACTTTTTAATGGACTATAAAAGAGAAATGAGGTATCATATGTTTATAAATATCGTAAAAACATTCGGTTGCTACATATATTCTTATATATTAAAAAGCCATTAAAACCCAAATAATATTTCAATTAATGATATGAGATGTAACTAAATAAATTCGAAAGTTCGGATAGGTGTTTGTTACTCAATCACGCCAAAACGGCTGAACGGATCAGGACGAAATCTGGCACGGAAATAGATTATAATCTGGAATGGCACGTAGGCTAATTTTATCCTGGGAATAGGTTTCTGTAGGTCGCGGGAACGGCATGAGTATTTCACGCGGGTGAAGCAACGGGGACAGTTAGTTACAATAATAATGTTGAATAAGACGCTAAAACGAGTACTTGACCCGTAGAGGTATGGTAACCTTGTATTTATAGGCACACATGGCAAACAAGATACGAGGACCAACAATATAAGCTTAAACGGATTGTGAATATATGTATGTACTTGTATTGTCATATCCGTGGAAGCAGGCCGCTACTGACCGGTCGAAATGGAAGTTAATTGGGGAGGCCTATGTTCAGCAGTGGATTTCCTACGGCTAATATGATGACTTGTATTTTGCCATTTTTTTATTGATAATAGGCTCGCGTTTGACCATTATCTCTGTTGGCAAGTGATTTGATCGGCGATGGAGCCCGATTGCCTGGACGTAACCGGTTCAGATATTTTCAAAGTTTTATAGCAAGTCTCACTCCGTCCTTACCAATTCCAACCTTATATTTATTTTTATTGTACCCATTTCATTCCTCGTTCACTTCTAAAAAGGTCCCTGTTTCTCTGACCTCTTCAAACCCAGCAATATTTACGCTACCTTGAGCTACTACAGTTTACCTACTTACATAAAGTGTTTTAGCAATACACGTATAGGTAGTTTTGTTCCACCCAAGTGGAATAAAGCATACACACCACATTCCCATTCTATAGAACGACGAGTACTAAGGCTGTGGACTCACTGAGACGTTTTAAATTGCGATCACCGCGGACTCTTGCGTCTTTTTACCTGGATGTAAAAACTAAAATATAAATTGGCTTTATTTTACCTACGTGATGTCACCAAGGTGAAATGATTCTACAATATGCGTGTGAATAAAATGTTTACCATGCACTTAAATCAGCTAGGTGAACATATGAACGTGCTCGATCTCTCTATGCGTGTAATATAGCAGCCACGTGATTATTACGGCTTGAGCTTCATGGATAACAATATTGAATAACGATTAAAGGAATACCTGAACAGTAAACGCATTTTTCAGAAAAACCGAAGTTGACAAATCTGTATAATGTTTTGATACCTCCGATACTTGATAAAGGATTATTAGCTCATGTGTCCATCGCGTAGTGACGATAATTTTGCGAATTCAGGATGTAAGTTCTTTGGCATTATTCCTAATGCACTATTATAACAAAACTAATGTTATGGAATTTATTCAATTCGCGATTTCTAAGTCGATTAAAACCACGTGAAATACGAATTCGCTAGTCGTAAGTTAAGCAACAAACGGGAAGTCTATCCGTAGCCTAAGCTGTTTCACATACGTTCAGTCGCTACACTACCTAGTACAACGTAATATTTGCAGTTAGGGACATTTGAATGTGCCTTTAGTTTTACATTATACACAACCGGGTCGAGAGAAATGTCAGGCAAGCTTTCTATTGGACGTAGAATCTAACTGATTTCATTTCGGTTTAGATTTCCGGGAAAATTATGTTTCTTTTTTTTGTTTATAACTTAGCTTGATCACTTGTAAACCAGATGTAATATACAACTACAACTTGTAAACTAGATGTAATATATGAATTGAGGTTGAAGTTTTGAAGCAATTAGTACAAGTTAAAAAAAAAAAACATCGGAAAATACAACATTCAGGACACGCCCACGTATTGTTGAATTTAGTCATTGACATCTGTTTATAAGATTTCGAGATTCGATTCCCGGTTCTTGTAGGAAATTCTTAGTAGCAGTACGGACTGTGAAAACAAGTGCCCAGTTGAGAACAATAGGTTTTTGCCATAACGTGAGACTAATGTATACTTAATATTTACACCTATACGAATTCCTTCAAAAATGAACCTATAAAAGCATGTAAAATTTCAGAGTAGCAATAATGTCAAATAAAAATAAATGTCCGCTTGTAAAAATACCAATACCCATTTTAGTAGTGACCAAAAAATATATGAAGTCACAAAATGGCGCGATATTTGACAGATAAAATTCTCTGCGCTATACATGGTGGTGTGATTCATTGATTATCTGGTTTCCTCACCAAATATAGAGGTTACGATCGCACTCATGTAATGTTATTACTTACTATTAGTATAATAAACTTACCGCTGCCAGCTGCTCCACTTGTCTATATAGGAAACATTTTTTTGCTAACAATTGCAACAATTTTGTTTTGTGATCCTCCTCGTTATTAACACAACCTATTGTGATCATCATCATCATCCGAACGCCAGTCCCGCTTGCATACAAAGCTTGCACTTTAGATCCCTCGGTCCGCTCTCATACTCTTCTTTTTTATATGAATTGGTTTGTCTTGACTTTAACGGAAGCGATTGCCGTCTGACCCTTGAATCGCAGGGAGAAAAACCTGCGCCAGAGTCAGGTGTACTGCTGGTTGCTGGTGCAGTTAGCTTGGGCCCCGAAGATCTTGGTGGGGGCCCATACAACCTCATTACATACTCCCCCTAGTTATTGTATACAGTTTGCAGTGCGTCAGTGACACTTCTCATGTTGCAAGTGTTGTTGGGCTACGGTAATTAGGAGTTCTGTGCGTTTATTTGCTACCGTAGTAATAAAAAGAAACCTATGACTGACTCACAGTCACTAAATCACAGATAAAACCTGTTAGACATAATGGTTGCCAATATAATGAACCAACTAATGAAGTTTTTTTTGACCGTATATGGCAGTCATCGCTGGCCGGCGGGGGGGTATCCGAAGGGATTTCCGCACGTTACAAAAAAAAAAAAAAAAGGTAGGTATTGATTTCGACGAAAAACAAATGCTATCATTTCGTAGAAAATCATTGGTCACAAGAGAATTTGTATGAGAAAAGTGTTACTATTTTTTTTTTTACTATTTAATAGGATCTGTTTCAAATATTTAAAAATAGCTAACTGTTATGGTGTAGGAATAGGTTCCTACGCCACAACAGCTAACTTAACAATTGCAATATAGATGTCGTAGGTAGACTACGTCATGTAATCTCAAGGATAATGGACCATTTTCTTCACAATGTTTAAATGCTAAGAAAAACCTTCCGAAGCGGCTTAATCGTTCACAATTAAAGTAATAACGACTGCTGTTGGCGTCTAGTAATGAGTGGAAATCGTTCTGATAGCGCAGGAAGCTCTTCCACTGCACTACTCAATGTTGTCATATAGATATACCTGTAATTTTTTTTTTATTCCACCTATTTTGACTGCCTCAGTGACTGGGTTTTACTGTACAAGTAGCACGGTGCTTGGAATAAGTCTAGGAATGCAATAGAGTCTTCGTCTATGAAGAGGGACCCGGACAGAAGACAGTTACAAAACGTGGTACTCCATCCAAAGCTTGCATTTTGTAACCCGTGGTCCGCGTGGTCTGCCCCCGCTTTCCATTAATATGGTTGATCTTGGCTTTTACGGCATTTCTCCATTAGGGATATATACTTGTATAGGTTACTAGCTGGCCCTCCTCGGCTTCGCCTGGGACGTATTTCGAACCCCTTTAACCTACCTACATAATATATGCCCGTAATTTATTAGTTTTCATATGAGGTATGGGAATCTGCCGGATTTTTTAACATTTATGATTACTGCCCCACTCCCTTAGCTAGAAGCGTGATGATATATAACCTATGATACTACAAACAATGTGGCTTTCTTTTGGTAAAATAATTTTCAATATCGGTTCAGTAGATCCAGAGATAACCCTCTACAAACTCACAACATCCCAAACTTTATCTCTTCATAGTATTAGTATAGATGTAATTATCATTTTAAACTTATTGTTCTCGTTCAGTTCGATCCTCTCTCTCTCTCTCTCTAAAAAAATGGAAAATACACAAAACTATAAATTAATTTCAACTAGTTCTAATTTTATAAAGCTTTTTTGAATTTTGTCGTAATAGTTCAAAGAGGTAAGCATTATGTATGATACACGTTTATATCATGACAATGTCGTCAGACTTTCACCGTACATTCGTCCCACATGTTGTTACGTCACACTTGCATTCAAACGCGTATCTTTGTTTCTAATAAACATTTTCACCGCGGTTTTGACAGCTTTCTTTATGAAGACGCGACGAACCAACGAACTACGAACTATTATGGCTCGTTCGTATGAGTAATAACATGTTCAATTATTCTGTAACTAATTGCCATAAAATATCTATAAGTTCCATCTCCGGGCTTAAAAAGGTGCAATGAAATGAGCATTTATCTATCCGATGCCATTGCACACACCAGGCCCGCCCTATCACATTTCAGACTGACAGTTTTTGCCACTGCTAGGACAAAAGAGGTTATATTAAAAATATATATTATAGCTCATTCATAAGAGAGGTTATACTACCAATGAGCGGAGCCTATGAAAGTGGAGTCTTCACTAGCAAACCCTGACACTAAAATATTCAGTAAGAACTCATTAACTTTGTAACTTATACATACTTTTTTAACTTTTGAAATTTAACAGAAACTGTGAGTAATTTAGTCCTCGGTTTTGTGCAATTAGCCTACTCTCCTATGTGGGGTCAAACACATTTACATCAATGTGAGCTAAATAAGCTTAATTAGGGGATGTATGGTGTATATAATTTCCGGTCATTGTAACAGGTTTGGTTCATTTTGATGACAATTCGTCACGTTAAACAAATTGGTGGACGCTGCTTGTCTCGAGTAATTGTCATCCAAGTATAATACTTATTTCTTTACAATTACATAATTACTTTACTGAATCAATGACTCATCGTGATAATTTTATTCTTATATGTCCTTAGCATGTGCAATTTGATAGCTAAATTTGTTTTTAACCGCTTTTCTGACATTTCATTCCTTTCATGGCAGTTATTAGATTATAAAGATCAATTAAATCGCACTAAAATATTGCGGCCTAGTGTAAATTCTGCCATATTCGGTATTAAACATCACTAAAGAGTCATTCGGTTGGCCATTTGTTTGTGGCACTTGCAATGCTATCGATAAACTTTATATACAAACTTACAATCTGCTCTAATCAACAAAAATTAAAATATCGCTTGACGAGGCCTTGTCGTGGTAGAACGAGGCAGCTATACAAAATACTCGTTTAGAGAGGGACGAAGAACGACTCTCGCATCGATGCTCGTGAGTCATGCTTCGGCGCCCGCGTCGACTTCGATTGTGGTCTAAATAACAGAACATTGCGGTTTTTTTATTAACTTAATTATGACTGTAACGTATTATAATTTAAATAAAGTGTTATCTAATTACCACAAACTGTTAAAGTATTTCCATTCCTTCACATAATTAATGTAGTTTTGGTTACAAACAACATACACGTGGTTAAGAGCGTCAGCGGTCTGTGAAATAAGTAATAAAATAGTAAAAAATACTACAAGAAAACCAAAGTAAGACATATTATTAGCATATTATTGAAATACACTTTCGATGTTTGTTTTAGTTGCCAATACTCATGAAAGTTAATGAGGTTTTTATTATCCTGCAGATTGACGTAGCATGTGTCGACGACGTAGATGTAGTTATATCCTATTCATAAATTCGCGGTGTTATCAAAAGTTCATAAATATCTAATCAAGATTACTAAAGTCCATCAAATCTAAGAGGTACCGTTTGACGTTTCATATTTTTCAAACCGAAACAACTTTGTTCATACGTACATTATTCAGTTTCGATAACCTTTTTCATAAAACCATGAATTTAGAAAGATTTCATTATTGTATCTGTACTGTACAATTCTTAATATCTAAATGTAATTGAAAACTTTCAAACAAAGCAAAATAACACATATTTACACAGTAAATAATTTCTAATAGTTATATTCTTGACCTCATTACAAAGTTACGTAGTTAGGTCACTGCACGTAGTGTTGCGACTCTTCGGATACACTTGTATGCAAAAAAATCGTTTACATATACGAAAAATCGAATGTATTATTTACAAATTACACTTGACAACCAAACAAATATTTTTTCATGTGAATGGGATTTATCTCACATATTACGATTACATAACTAAATAGTTATGTAATCGTAAAATATGAGATAAAACCCATTCACCAAAAATACGTATTTATAAATCAAATATATTTGCTTCTTTAAAAAGTTGTCGAAAGCGATTTGTCGATTTTTGATTTTCGCGCCCAAATAAGTCGGGGTTTCTCGCGCTAACGCTGTCGAAATAGTAAATGGAGTCAGGGATAGTGTTTTTTACATTTATTTTTGTGTATGATAGTATGGGTTTGCATATTACAGAGAAATAAACAAATTTTTAACAAGCACATCCATTGATTTTACAATTACAATTTTTTCTTCTAAGTCTTATTTCTACGTCTAAAACTAATAAAAATAAGGTATGTAGAACCCATTCACAAAAATGTTGTTGCCTGATGTTATAAATTAACGACGTTACTGCGCGACCGCATAATGCACTGAATACACAGATACCCTAAAATAAATTAATTTAATTATTTTTAGGTCAATAGGCAAAATCGCAGGTGTCCAAGTCTCTACAATTTTTTTTTTCTGGCAACACTGCCAACTACAAGCGCACGCGGTCCGCTCGGTCGGTTCGGCGTCAGCGTCAGCAGTCTCTCGCCATCTTGGAAGCTGACTGTGCGCGTACTTGCTTTCTCGTTTGTGTTTTACAATTTGTGACTTGGCTATTACTTTTCTGGACTGATCATTCTTTATCCGTTTACCTTGGCAATATTTATACTGGACTCCGAACTAAGCAAGTGTTTATTAATAATGTCGAAAAGAGGACGTACTTTGAACAGCCAGGCTCGTGAATTGGTGGTGAAATTACACGAGTATTTTGAGCGTGAATCTCAAAATGGTGGACTTCTACTGCCAGTTACAGAAGTTCGGGATCGCGTCGGTGAAGCTCTCGGTATTGGTAGCCGCACCGTTGGCAAAATATTAAGTGAAAAATATGGGCCTTCGGGGAGTGACAGTAACGTACTTCACACACCGAAAAAACGAAAAAGAAATAAACCTGTGACAGGCATCGATGAATTCGATAGTCATGCTATTAGAAACCATATATACGGGTATTTTACAAGAGGCGAATTTCCAACATTGGCAAAGTTATGTGCAACTTTAAAAGATGCCGGGCTGTATAAGGGAAGCATAGAGTCGTTGAGAACGGTAATAACAGGAATTGGCTTCAGATACAAAAAAGTTGACAAACGAAAAATTGTTATGGAGCGACATGACATAATTATGCAGCGACTAACATTCCTGCGCGAAGTTAAACAAATTATAAACTGGGATAATGTAATATTTTTGGACGAAACTTGGCTAAATTCCAACCATTCTGTGCCGAAAACATGGACTGATGATTCTGAAGCTTCGTGCTCGAAGGTGCCGATAGGAAAAGGTGGACGCCTCATAATATGCCATGCTGGGTCAGCGTCTACAGGCTTCGTGGAAAACTCTTTATTAGCTTTCCAATCCAAAAGCACTAAAGAGTATCATGAAGAAATGGACGCAGTAAGGTTCCGAGAGTGGTTCTTAAATTTATTACAGAATATCCCTCCTAACAGCACAATTATAATGGATAATGCCCCATACCACTCTGTGCAAATTGATAAAGCACCTACGTCAGCCAATAAGAAAGCAGATTTGGTGGCATGGCTGCAAAGAAAAGGAGTGGATGCCGACATGTCACTATTAAAAGCTGAATTATTACAGTTAGTGAAATTGCATAAACCACCAAAACCGACATATGTAATTGACCAATTGGCCGAAGAGCACGGGCACAAAGTCATACGACTTCCTCCGTACCATTGCCAATATAATGCCATTGAACTGATTTGGGCCCAAGTTAAAGGTAATATTTTATAATATTATAATAATAACACGAGTACTTCTAACATTTATAATTTAAACAATGGTTTTCGTCTGCTATCAAATAGTTACATTATTGTTTTACAGGTTATGCAGGAAGACACAACACAAAACCACCCTTCAGTGTCAAGAAAATGGAAGGTTTATTAAAGGAAGCATGTGCCCAAGTTACACAGGAAGATTGGAGTAAAGTAGTACAAAAAACAAAGAAAATAATAATGGACGACTTCGAAAGAGACGTACACTTTGATAATGTAATGGACAATCAACTGGTCATTAATTTAAATGACGATGATGACGAAGACGACGATACTAGTACTAGTAGTGAATAAAAAAATATCCTAAACATTTCTTTTATTTAATTATAACAATTGATTTCTTAAAATTCGGATATTATAGTAATCGATCTCTTAAAGTTCGGATATTATAGTAATCGATTTTTTCATCCCATCCCTATCATTCAATTGTCAGAACTGTCAAACGGTACTTCTTAGATTTGACGGACTGTAATGCCACATATACCAATTGATTGACTAGTATTCTCTCAATCAAGACAATACTGCTCTAACACCTAAACTACAAATATATGATTAATTGAAAAGTGATCGTATAATGTGCTCAAAAGTTAAAAAGTAACTCGTAACCGTTTGTTCCGTGTAAAGATAATATCGAACGCGTTGACTTGGCCGGTTGTCGAGCGAAATGTATTACCACCATAGTCGTCAATGGCCAAGTTATATATGCCAGGTGGCATTACATCTGTCGATAGAATATAATGTGCGTGCAAAACGAACTTTGCTAAAGGATTATCTGTAGTTTAGAACCTTTTGACATTTATCTAAATGATTCCTTTATTTATGATAGAACACATATGATTAACTTAACCATAATAATAACTAGAATTACGTTTTAATTTTGACACAATATCATGGTTGGATGTCTGTGTTGAGATTACGGGCAAATTATCTGTTTCTAGTCTTTTTTTTTTTTTTTTTTTTTTTTCGTGCGGAAATCCCTTCGGATACCCCCCCGCGTGCCAGCGGGGGCGGTTATGTCGGGCTTGAACCGACTAAAACCGCACGCCGTCTCGGGTCTACAGACGCCGGGGTGTAAGGTTGCCCATAGAGCATATCCCTCGCACCCCGATATCCCTCGCACCCCGAAGTATCTGTTTCTAGTCTAATAATACTTACACTCGAAGTTGTGATTTAAAAAGATGTCCTTCACGTGCATGTGCAAGCAAACTGTACTTACTTAATATATTTCAAAATTAGCTTACACGTTATGCAGGAGATCGTCTCGATGCGAAATTGGCATCGGTGAGTCACCAGCTCGACTATTTAGTTTAAACACTTTAAACGTTACGGACCGGTTTGTGCTCGTTTTTGTTGAAGCCTTCGTTTTTTCATCGTTTTTTTTTTCAAGCTCACTTAACCGTATTAAGATCTTGCTGACAATGTTTTAAATTGTCTAGATTTAATCTTCTTACATTGTTGTGTTCTTCATTCTTCAAACATGGAATATAAATATCTGTTTTTACAAGACTAAATGCCCTGAAGCCTCGTTAGTACGGAAACTACTTTTGTCAAAATTTTGCAAATTATGATTGGTCACGTGACAGAGTCAGGTCACACAAAACAGTGACGTGATTGGTTATAATTTTTAACACAGAACAAGCCTAAGAGTCTATTTCAATTAGTAGCCAATTGCGTGTGAGTTATTTTGTAAATATGATAGTTTTTATGATAGTTTATATTCCGTGGGTCAAACTTTTAAATAATTCACTTGGTTTCGTGGTAATGTATTCGGGAAGCTTTTATATAGATTAGAAAGTATAAAAATAGAACATTCGCTGTCAAAAGTTTTCTTTTTTTAAATGTCGTTATGGGAACCGTTTACGTAATTTAATCTCTTAGATAAGGCTTCATGCGCACGCGATTTGTTTTTTTTTCATTCTGCATCGCCAGAGCTCGTTCGTGGGAAATTTTGCACAAAACAGTGATGATGTATCCATTTGATTTATTGCTGTGCAATTAAGTCAAACTCGCGTGAAAATATTTAGCGTGTTATCTTGCTGCACGAACATTTATTTTTTATGATGAAGAGGAATAAGGAGATAGAATAAAGGTCCATCCTTACACATCAGGGCCGTGCCCGGGACGTGTCAGGGCCGTGGCCGAGCATCCGGGTCAAGCTGATCTGTGTGAATAGACCTTATAAGAATGTGTGGAGCTTAAGCCAACCATACCTGCAAGCCGGTATACCTGCAGATTGACAGGCAGGCTTTCCTCCCGAGGTTAAGCATTCAGACAGCAGTCTCGTAAAAGCCAAATTGTGGAGAGGAGGAGCAGGAGAGCGGTTATGGGCTCCGGGCTCCAAAATGCAATTTGGATGCAATCGGCATTGGTGCTCGCATGAAGAAGACAGTATGATCAATTTAAGTAAATCAGAACGATGACTTCTATATAGGTATTTTCCAATTGAAATTGATAACAATCGATATATTCAAAATCAATTACACCTGTTCAAACTTCCAACTTATTAATTCATTATAACAAAGGCAGAAAACGTGGGTGTTGGGGGCCCCACCATGAGCGAGCCAACCTCACCTGCAGGCCGGTACACATACTGATTAACAGACGAGGCTCTGGAGCTCAAAAGTGGATTTGCAAAAACCCAATGTTGTGAAGCATGTGAACGTTTGTGAAAACACGATCTGAATGTATTTTGCAATGAACAAATAAAAACGCTGCGTTTGTACTGAAAAACAACTCTTTGTTTTAGGATTCCACTGCCTTAACCTCGGATTCGCTGGTAAATAACAGCCGATTTCTTTTTATTTCGTGAATGAACGTTAGTCATATTAAGTCCCATTATATGTATATTATTTATTATGCCTTGTAAACTCATTAATTTCGATTACATACATTCTTTTAAGGTGGTAATCAATAGCACGGAGCGCCTAATAGTTAAGAATCTTTTGCCCGTAAATGCTTGAAACGCTAAGGGTATCACGGAAAGGTCGTTGAAAATCACTCCTACTCTGCTGAATCACTACCGAAGCATATAAACACACGACTCACCTGTTGATAAGTAGTTACCGTAGCTTTTGGATACTTGTTATATAGGTCTCATTCGTTCGTTGCCATCTGAAGAGGTGAAATCAGAATAGGAAAAAATGAAAGGAACGTATGTCCTCTGGCACTCTTAAAAGCTGTACGATGATATGCGAGAAATGGGTGAAGCATGTGCAACTTATTAGGTCGAACTAGCTCATTCATGCTAAAAACATAGCTCCACCATCAGCGAAATAAGTTTCGATAGGACTAACACTTCTATAAACTAGGACAAATATTATATACTAGTGCAGTGCAAAAATCGAAATACGACACAATTGTACTCCGCCTCGCGTTATAAGAATAGAATCCAACAGTTGTATGCAAGCAGATACGGACACAATGGCGGAAGCTTGTGGTCCACACAAACCAATTAACCGCCACAACACCTGTAAACTAAAGCCCACCTTACAGCTATAGCAATAGATGCTAAATAGAATGCAAATGGTAATGCGGTATTTGCTCACAAAGAGTTGAATTACGTACAGTTATTTCAAGCTGGGGAACCTGAGACATCAAGACATGAAGTACACTTGAATAACATAGATTGAATTAACGAGTTTTATTTTGCATTTTTCATATTAACTATTCGTAAATTTACTCGGGTAGAGCAAAAACCGGAGAGTCGAAAGCATGGAAAGACGATTTTCGGAAATTCGGATATTTGAATATAATTTACCTAAGATTGAAACAGTAATTAGGACACTATTTTTATCACTAAAATTAACCACAAAGTACCAGAGATAGCATGAGATATGAGATTTAACGTCTTATAATTGAGTTGCGTCTCAGTATTCGGCTGTAAAAGAAAGAAAGATTTTTCTGTTACATAAATGACATATCCGATTGAGTTGAAATCGTCACTGAAGTGAAATACGCGACGAAGTCGGAAGTCTTAAAAGGAAAGTTTTATCAACATTTCGATAATTTCTAACGGTCCAGAAGGAACTCTGCTAGATTTAGCTTAATTTAATAGTGCTTTAAGATAGGAATAGTGACAAAAATTGGAATTTACCTATTACCGTCGGGCGAGCACATGTCTAAACTCCGCGCCCAGTAACGCTTCTTATCAACTTGGGAGTTGGACCAAGGACTTAACGAATCCACACGACACGAGCGCAAACTTTTGCTATAGAACCTTAAACTTCAGCCTCATTGCCTACACAATCAACCATTACTACTTGACCTGACCTTTAGTGCGATAAAATATGGCTGCCGTTTAACTTCCTTATCGTTATAAATCATGAACTGCGCCCTAACGAACTAAAAGCCCAAAATAAACCACTAAGTCGTGAAAATTATCAAAAACTTTCACCGTAATCGTACATGATTGGCTCACGGAATACCAACTTTGAGTATTAATAGATGTAGATTAATCTTGAGTTATTTTTAGCGTCGTTGAGCTATTTTGGGTGTCATTGACTACGCTATTAATATAGCTGCTTGACTGTTTACTAAACGGATGACACACGTTTGGCTAGTAGTATCACAACACTACAATATAACATCGCGTTATTTAGATCTATCTACAAGCCTTTCATTGGTAATCGTGTTTTTTAGACTTTATATAATTTCTGATTCCTCCGAAAACATCGTTTGTGCGATTGATGACCAAGCTAACCTCACTTGCGAGCCAGTAAACCTGCTGATTAACGGACGAGATTTTAGGTGTAAGCTTTCTTTTCGTGTACAGGGGATCAGGAGGCAGTTGCTCTGGTAAAAATTAAAATAAGCCTCATCAGGAGGAGTAAGCGTAAAAGGCGCAATTAGCCCGTATTCGAATACCTATCGAAGTCGAACAAACGACTAAGTGTAAATGAACGGAGTCGAGCACTTCGTATTTCAACAGCTTTCGTTTTGGTTACCCGACGCCGTTTTCTTTCGTTTGTCAAGCAGAAGCAGTACTTTGCGAGTCCGCACAAAGCGTAGTGTTGCTCTTTGAAGAAGCATAAATATTGTTTGTGATATTTTATCTATAGAATTGGCTCGCAGAATGCAAATGAAACGAAGAGTGTTCGAACAAGGGCGCAGGGTCATTTGCGCGTGGTCCAGTAACCGAACGTCGGTAAAACAATGTAATTAGTGCATCTGGTGCCCGAATTTGAGTAACGTCTTCGTGCACACGAATACGGTCTAACGACCAAGTGTAATTGTGCCATTAGAGAGCGGACCCCGGGCTTATAGGTGCAAGCTTTAGATGCAACTGGGATAGCCACTAGGATGATGATTATGGTTATTTGTAAATAATAGTTAGTTCGATTGATAAATGATACCGTCTTGCGTGCGCGCTTTACTCGTCAAGAGTTGCAAGCGTTTATAGGATACCGCTTACTTACCATGAGCCCTGTGCTTGGTTGCTACCTTAGCTGTATGAAAAATAATTTATTTCATCGCTGGTTTTCTCACCTTTATTGTCTATTTCACAAACTTTTGCCACACGTGCAGTCACACGCAGGTGTTAGTCGTCGAAGCGCGGCAACAATGCTAACAACAAATAATAAAATAAAAAGAAACCATATTTTTAGCGCCTCGCTTGTTTCTTTTCGAAAGTGTTTGTACGATGTTATGGAACCCTTTGTGTGCCCCCGACTCGTACTTGACCGGTCATTTATAGTTCTTTACGTTTCTCAAACCTAGGTTTTCATATCCTGTACTTTAATAAATTTATAATAACGTAGATTTCACCAAAAGCAACAAACGGTATACGTGTGCGCCAGACATAGACAAAGATATTTGAACACATGTTTTGCTTGCCTTGCAAACAGGCAGAGTTACCAACTTAGTCGATTTTCCACTAGAACTGGTTAGTTAGATCTTTCTGGAATATTGGTTTTTATTGGCTGGTGGTTTCTCTTAGTGGTTTAGTTTACAACACTGGCAGAGAAGATATTAAACACTACTAACACGTAAACGATGTTTTTGGTTGCGGAAAGGTTCTTTGACACGAGGAATATACAAACAACTTTTCACATGGCGGAAATGGCGATATAATGATGCGATACATGATGTTATATTTCTATGGTAGGTTTAAATATTTGTGCTACGTGTGGCACCGGCATTACATACACTATAAATTTTGTTGTCAATTATACAGAAACAAATTAAATAACAGAACGAATCCTATGATATTCTTCGTATCCAACGAACTACTAACTACATCAAATCGAATGATTCATGCCTACATTGCATAATTGTGAAACTGCTATTTTCTACCAGTTTACGTTATTATTGTAGTAAACGGGCGCTATTAACGTTACGTTTCATGCGAATACGTGTTTCGTAACGATCATTAAAGTTGCAGTTGTGGAATTAAAGTGCGATCAAGACTACACTACTGTCACTACGACACTAATGTCTTTCCAACAAGTCGACGTAAAGGTGCTTTTGCACTGGCTAGGCGAATTGAAATCTCCACTGCCGATTTGCACCCAAAATTCTTGTTATTGCGTATGTTTCTGCCATAATATTCACAGACGCACAGCACTGTCTAGTGATAGCTAGCGTGCGCTAGCGATACCTCTCACTGACCATTGCAAGCATGAGCAACCTTTCGCTGACTGTGCTGACTGATTATCTTGTGCGACATTTCCAACTACGCGATCTCGGTGATATTAGAATAGGGCCACCCGGTGGCCAATTTTTGATATTTTTTCATTGGAATACTGGTAACACGATGGTGAAGCCATTCGAACATATGTATGGAATTCTCAACAGACACACTGATCATTATTTTCTATAGCTAAGTGAATAAATAAACTATATTAACACTAGTAAGTTTCAATATTGTTCAATTCTTATCCACTGAATATCTGAATGTATTTAATTCTTCTGTACGTGTGTGTTTGTCACTTGGATGAAATTTTATGTGTAAATTCCAATGGTTCCTGGAAGATTTGAAAACACAATTGGCCCGGTAGGTGGTGCTGCTCTCAGTATGTTAACTTTTTTCGGGCAGGAAGACGTCTGCCAGGCCCGCTAGTATACTAATATAATATACAATTGGTTTTCGATACAATTTTGAATTCTCGCCTCGCCTCGTTGCCTTGCCAATGTAAAGGCACCTTAACAATGTGTTCTCGTGGCATAATAATTTGTAGGTACTTGCTATTTCTCATGCATGACGCCTCTTATACTGCGCGGTGCGCCACTGCCGTGGTTCACTGTGACTAATTTTGAAAGCAAACTAATCGAGACCAGACGTGTTACAAAATGCATATATAATAATAGTTGCATCTCGCAGTTTATTCTTCGGGATAAAAACAACATAACATAACTTCACGCCTGTATCCCCGAAGGGGTAGGCAGAGGTGTATTACACAAAAAGTGAATAAAAATCTTCTCAAAGTAAACAATTAGCCGAATTCAAACTTGGGTCTAACGGACTTGAGGATTGGTCGCGTATGCTCTTAACGTTTTTTATTTAAATTATTGAAACTGTTAACGGGTCAAACAAGCATATGGTCCACCTACAGTAAACGGTTACCGTACCGTAAACACTCGCATTATCAAAGATCTAATCGCACACGCATCTAGTACAACTAATAGCCGAGTACCGAGCACTTTAATTTATAGTAACGTGAATTTCGCTGCATTGCTAGATCGAACTCGGTAAGCGTATGACACAATTTCATCGGAGTCTTATTTGAAGTAGTCTTATAAGTAGTAGAAACACTGAGTCATGGGTGTTTTGCTGGCCATATGTTCTTTTGTCGTGACTACGGCCCAAGGCTCGAGTGTATGCCATACTGCTCTTAATAACACGTTTGTCTTTTGTAAGTTTTATAACACACGTAGGTCGGATTTCACCACTGGAAATATGTATAATTAAACGTGAGATTAAAACTTTACTGAATGAAAAAAATGGAAAATAAGTTGTTTTAAAACTCACATCGCGAGAATTTATATTTAACTAGCTGTCCCCCACGGCTTTGACATACTTCGTTCTCAATAATGTATGGAAATTTTTCCGAATTGTTGACATAATTATATGATTTCTGCTCCGCTCGCCTGGATAAATGCGTGATGATATATAACCTTTAACCTTCCTCGAAGTAAGCTATCAAACAAAAATAATTTTTCTATTTGAACGTTCATGAGATTACCACGTTCGACCAAACAAACAGACTCTTCAGTTTTATAATATTGATATAAGTATAGATTTTTGTATTGTCACACACTTAAAGTATTGTGATAATGCTAATTTATTTTTATTATACTTGATAATGATGAGTTCTATGTAAACTAGTGTAAAGCTGGGTACTCACATTCGGTTTTACTCGATCGAACAAAAACGTCGAAACCCCTCCAGCTAAGCTAAATTGCCTGTGTTAGGAGGCCAGGATTCGAACCCGAGACCTCTCGATCGTAAGGCCGAATTCTTAACCACTAAGCTACGATCGCTTCCATGATGCCATCGAGCCGGCTTGATGCGAGCCCTCGAGTTGTGAGATTAGCCGCGCATCCACACGTTGATTGTTACTTGCTTTATAGTAAAAGTATCCAGTAAAACCGTAAGTGAGTACCCAGCTTAAACTGGAAAAGAATGACAAGGCATGACGTCATACCTATTCTTAAAATATTTACTATCGGTGTTAGGATTGATGTTTGAAACAATCAAACGAGTAAATAACATCGAAGCTTAATTTAGCTCTTGTTATATTTTTAAAATTGACCTTTGACATGGAAAACCTACAGTCTTCAAAGAAATTTAATCACATACCTGCTCTTGTCCCATTTATTTGGGGTCGGCGCAACATAATATATCATTATCCTCCATACATTCCTGGTAGATGTCATCTCGTCGGTCACTCCCTTCCTTGCCATATCCTCTTTCACGCATTCCATCCATCTTTTCTTGCGCCAACCTCTACACCTAAAGCTATCTTCAAATAAATGTATTATCAAAAAACTATTTACTTCTAAAATCGATATTGTTTTGTGTTGTTGCTTCTTGTTTGTTGGTTCAAGTGTTGGTGGTGGTATTGGCATCTCTTTCAGGTACAACCGCTGCTGCTTTGTGTCGCTAAAGGGACTATGGTGAACGGTGAACATTTTCCGACTTACACTAACAATGTTTTGTCTCTTTCTTTCCAGATGGATTTATCCACCCGTCTCGCTCCACCGTTCGGCGAAATGTTTCTATCGTAGAAGTATTTTGCATTCATTCTGGTTCTTGGAAGCTTTGTTTCTACATTTGTAAATGGAAATGGGATCATTAACTAGTTATAAAATCTCTTTCATTCGGTTGAAATAAATCATATTCATAAAATATATACAGATTACATGGTAACTGTCTGTGTACAAAATTTAATCTGTTTTAATACGTGATACGTATACCTATAAGTGTTAAATTTATTTGATTCGTTATCCAATTATTATTATTATTCGTTGAAAATTATTGCAAAACCTCTCAAGGTTTCATAGAAACGGAAGTTTATATTGGGTTAGAGTCTTAATGCTTACTTTTCGCTTATTATAGAACAGATTAGCTCTTTGATGGCATGTTTTATCAGTTCATTCTTTACCTCAATTATAATAAGGTTTACATTTGTGTAGCTCGTGTGATTAATAACTATAATTTTGTTTGAGGCGTTTCTTATCAAAATCTGTCTTGTTACACTCTTTCTGGGATTTCACTTTTTGCTGACTTTCATTTGATTTTCTTAATATTTGATAAGGTAATCGTTTTGTGTATAACCCATTATGTTTTTCTTTTGATAAACAAATATTATACTTATTGGATTGGGTTTGCATAGTTTTTTTGACTGCTATCTTTTGGCAGTGTTATATTTAGTCCAAATCGGGGTTTTCCTTCACATAGTATTTTGCCCGCTTCTCATGTATGATTTGTCTTGACTGGCATCCCTCAAGGTTGAATTTCGGGGACCGAATTAACTATTCTATTGATTGTAAGTCTTTTAGGGGATATTTTGAGGGCGTTCGTTGCTTGTAAATATTATATGTCCATTATGACGTAAGAGAACCGCGTTATCGATCGATTGACTTCTTCCATAACCTTTGCGGTGTAGTCTATACGTAGGTCGGTAGTCGATACAGGTATTTAAGTCGAAATCAGATAACGTTCCTCGACAAACGATATCTTATCAACGTTGATGTGAGGGCGTTTCTATATTTAGTTGTACTTGTCAAGTCAGTGAATTTATTCTTTTTTCTTTTTACAGATTATTTACAATAAATTCTATATACTAAAATTTGAAAGTGATACAGTAACTGTGATAGACGTAAATTAGTATGAACTAAAACCTAGTGATAGTACCAGTGAAATGTCCTCTGTCTAAAATGGAGAGAAAATTGACACGAGAGGACTTTATGAGGAAAAGTTTTCGGGCACCGAGGGGTTCGTCAGCCTCGGACGGACAAGACCCTAGCGTCAACGGCGCACCACCACCATCGCCGGTCTCGCTAGCCATGTTGGAACGTACACCCCCACAACGAACCCAGTACGAAATCACTTCGTCTGGAATAGCTCCTAAGCGCCTAGAAATCAATAGAGCTCATCCAATACATCTGAAATCATTCCAATCGCCTGATCCTCCAGATGACAACATTGCAGCACCTCCCTCAGACGATGTCCTACGAAAGTTAGAAAGACAAATTGGCGAAATGGAAAGGGGACTTGAAAGAGCCCAGAATGGTAATGCTTCTGTGGATGAAAGAGTTAGATATGCTGAGCATGAAAATCTTTTACGAACTGGCGTATCTTCTGTAGGCGGTGGGGGATATCTTCCTGCAGATTCTGATACAGAACATGATGTAGTTCCGTTTAACAGAAATGAAAGTACACGAAGCAGTACTGGTGGATCTACTCCTGTACCTCGACCAGCCACAAAACTGGCACGCACGAATTCTGACACTCAGCAATCTGTCGCTGCTACTGCTAGGCTTATGAGGAAGTTAGCCGACGCTGGCAGTAAAGGAGAGGAAAAATCTAAGAATCTAACAAGGAAAGCTATTCAAGCGAGAATGGAGCGAGTGAAGAATTCTGTAGTAGGGAAACATGAACACAAAGTTCTTGCTGAGCACAGGGTGGAACAAACTTCTCCAAGGACGCCGACCTCGCCTGTCTCTCAAAGGTCTTCCGTTCAGGTAAAAATAATTCAGTTGTATTGTGGACGTCCATTTTATGTAAAATTTAAATTTTATTTCAAAATTATGGCTGTTTATGTATCTTCAAAGGTAGATAAAGTGATCTCTACTACGAGAAGCTTAAGTGTATGTTTATAGCTACTCGAATCAACATATTCCTTTCCATTGATATTTCTGCCTACACAAGAGTTTTCTTAAATCGTCTATTGAGTAACACAATTACCGTTTTATTTTATAGCGCCTACACATTTAGTATTATTATATCATCTACATGAATATAATATGCATTCTAACGCCTTTCTTACTTTGGTATAGGCAGATACAGTAGCTTTTTATTTACTTTCTGTCTTTAATGCTAACTTTTCGCTACCTACCGCCAAAAAAAATGCATATAGGTTTTCGGGTTTAGATATATTTACGAGGTAGACCCCTGACCTTTAGTAGCCTACCATGAAATGTACTCAAATGCCCGCAATTAGTAGTATGAACCGCATGTATCCCGCAAACGGGTCTGAAGACGGCACGTGAGATTTCGTTCGGGGATAACACTACTGAAAGAAATCCGAAGTAACTTCATGATACGTAAATTATAGACATACTATCGATGTTTTTCGAGGGTTAAAGTTTTGAATGTACGTTTCTTGGTACCCCCTGGTAATTGCTGTTGATTTTACATAGACTCCGGGTCTCAGAGCAGTGGGAGTGTAGGTGGGAATACGAGTACACATTAAAAACCCATAATTTATTTATTAACTTGAGAAGGTCATATCTGTTATTCACTCCAATAGTTAGCACTCATATTCAAGGTATTATTAAATGCTATATTTATGGACTGAAATGACACGTCACAAAAACATTATGATGAAGTGTCAAAAAAGAAAATATTGGATGTTTTGATAAATTACTTTGGCGGTTGAATTATTTAATATTAAGATTTTATTTTTGGCAAATAGTGGCCTATGGTTATAATAGGTGTAATATTTAAAAAAAAAACATTTTTTTATTTTCACAAAACGTTCTCGATTTGCATATGACGTAGCTGTTTATGCACCAACTTATTGAACCATTATTACATTTAAAAAAAGGACTTCGATGAACCAAAAACATGGTAGGTATTTATTGATTAAATACTTATATTATTAGTTAAAATAATAAGGTGCAAGTTTAACACGAAATTAGCTCAGCATTATTTGCACGAAGTCCCTAATAGTATCGGAAAGCGTAGTAAATTCATTGATTGCTTAAAATTCATTAACAAAACATTCTGATTGGTTGGGAACCTCATCGTTTTAAAATTGTTTATGAATAAAATAACATATTCGTGCCCAAACTTTGTTTGTGACATTCAAACTTCATTAAAAGTGTGTCGGCGCGTGGCGTATGGCCCCAACAGGCTGAAGTGATTTGACGTCATTACACTGTTTTGTCACGATTTGTGGTACATATAGAAATAGGTAGTAAATTTTATTACAAACACATTATTTAGGTTCAACATTTACTGTTGCTTATCATGAATTGTTTGATGAATACATTAGTTTATGATTTTGTTTTTGGGTTTAGTAAAAAAGAAGGTTAAATACAGTCTCGTACTAAAGTTGTTAAACACTTCAAAATTTAATGAAATAATAATAATTTAATTAAGTAGTATTTTTGTATCCACATAAGACAAGCTTAAAACAGGTCGTAATTTTTTATTGGTTAATGAATCGTTCAAGAGCAAAAGTATACTAAATAATAAAAAACAGCTTTTATTAAATAATATGCGTGCAAAAATTCATCTCGATCGGAAATCGGGAAGTGTGTCAAATTTAAATTGTAAGATTTGATATTGCAACGGACTGGTGAAATTAAATAAATGCTTGTAAAAATTTTAAAGCCCTCCGTGACCAAGGCTGCTGAAAAGCAGCCAAAATGTCTGGAACAGTGTAAATAATAAAATAGTAGGTACCTACTAATAGTCCAGGACCTCTGGTCCAATTTTACAAGTGATTACTATCTAGATAATTTTCCGAGAGTAGCATCATTTGAATATAAATATACATACGCCCAACTTTTTCTTTTACAAAAATTCTTGATTGTGGTAGCTAACAGGGCAATGACATGTCAAAAAATTACTGAGCGAAGGACAGGAATAACGTGTCACGCAATTTGTAAGACAACGTAGTTATAAAAATATTAACTAAGCCAGAATAAAAAAAACAGTTGGTACTAATCATTTTTGATGACCTCGTTGTCAATACATGTTAGACGGAGACTGCTCTTTGATCAAACATACATTTTGTAGCATAAACATTTTTTTAAATAATATTAAAAAAAACACAGTTATTAAGTACCTTATATTTTTGAGAATCGAATCGAAATATTTTATCCCTGCCAAGCCTGTTAACTCCAAACTCCACAATCGGCAATTTTTGTAAGAAAAAAATTCTCACCAAAATGAAGCTACTCGCGGTAAATTATATTGATAGTAATCTATTGTAAAATTGGATCCTGGATTATAAAATAATCGCGATACAATTAGTTAGAGTTATTTTATATCAAGTTACTTTTCTAGCTGACTGTACATTGATTTATTGTTATTGTCGCGTGGCCCAACGCTGTATTTATGTTAACGGTCTTGTAACTTTTAACTAATAGAGATAAAGTAAAGTAATGTTTTTTTTTTATATATTTAGGACACGTCAATTTGACTTCACCTGGCCTGATGGTAAGCTGAAGGTAAAGTCTCAGGAAAGAGGGTCACCATTACATACACGTACCATGTTAACAATGGTGGCACTCAGCTTGACGGCCTCATCAGAAGAGGATTGTCGTCGCAGCACCGCGTGACACCCACCGGTCCCACTAGTGCTGCGGCGACCACAATCCACAATCCCCCTGCCCGGCTATGCACTTTCTGACCCCTGAACGCAATCAAACCGAAATTGGATTACTATGGAGGGTTTTTCGCAATCGTGCATGGTGGTACCCACCCGGCCGAATTTTGTGACAAATTTGTGTCATCAAATTTCTACCAGCAGTAGATTAATGATGATGAGAGATGTCTACATTTTTGATATCTTACTTTTGAAACTCTATATAAATGGAGTTGGAGTTGATGGGTATATTGACCGCGGCAGCCTAGTGGTATGGGTAAAGGACTGCTGAGACGAGGTCTCGGGTTCGATCCCAGGTATTACCATGGCACACACCAATGACTTTTCGATGCTTTCCGAAGTTATGTGTGTATTTATCGCAGGTTTATAAGTGCCCGGTTAATGGCAATAGGACCTATTACATTGGGACCTAAAACATAAACTGGCGAAACGTGGGTGCTAGCACCTCTGCCTACCCCTTCGGGGATACAGGCGTGAGTTTATGTTATGTTATGTTATAAATGGAGTATTTATTTTACTCATCTCATACGTGCGGTGCATCTGAGGCTTTCGTGCCTCGTCTCGGTGCCAATCCGCTTGCCTACTTAATTTATGTTTGGCGTATTTTGCTATAATGGGGGTGACTGAAAGCTGATGAGTAACGTCGGTATACGTTGTCAGACGGGTGTATTATCGGACATGGTTCGATATCGGCTTAGCTTATCACTGGCTATATAATTATAATCCTTGTCTACAGACGATAGCCGCATATCTAAGGTCATAAACAGGTACCATAGAAGGACATAGACTACCTGATGAATGCTTGCAACACCAAGGTGTCTCTCCTTAGTTGTGTTCACACCTGCAGGGTAGTAGAATTTTATAAGGGGTATGAAAGGGAGGAAATTCTTTCGGCATGCCTTAGAAATCGTTCAAAATACTGTTATCGCATAGTGCTTTCTGAAGTCGAGATTGTTGAGAGAGCAGAGGCTCTGGAGCAGGCTTCCCTTTCGGGGTTGGTGAGTTTGATGGCAGTCACTCCCGCAAAAACCAAAATTGAATCAAATAATGGAAAGGACGAAGTGAAATGCGCTGCCTGAGACTGTGTTTCGGAAAAGCTATAACCTGGGAGTTTTCAACTTTAGAGTGAACGATTACTTCTAGACAAGCGTGCTCCACCATCGACCACATCATCACTTTCTAACAGGTAAGACAGTGGTCGAACGCGAACCTATTGATAACAAAAAAGGAGAGCGGATTTCACGCTTTGAACGCAACCGAGAGTGGAGCCCGGATGAAGTAAAGCTTTTGAAGAATACATGGTCAGATAAAAATAATAAATAAATATTCTACAACATTCTATACAGCGCTTTCTAGACCCAAAGTAAGCATAGTTTAACTTGCTTGTGCTATGAGTTCTAGAATTCGGATAAACATACTTATAAACTTTTTTGTGAATATATACATATTATACATAGAAACACCTAGACCATTGCAATTAGACATATTCATGGATACAAATATTTGCACTGAGCGGGAATCGAACCCGCGCCCCCTGTCGTAGCAGTCGAATGCACTACCGCTACGCCACAGAGGCCGTCAAGAAGATAGAAGAAAATATTGTGGTTTTGATAAAAACTATATTATTATTTGTGTCTCTCAATGGTGCTTACATTCATAAAATATTTACAGCTCAATGAATTAAAAAAAACTAATCACACGTAGAACGTCATTTAAATAGCATTGTCATGTGTAATGACCATGACTTCAGCCTGTCATGTCGCTGGTACAGGTCATTCACCCACTCATTTCTATAATGGATGCCGAAAGCCTATTATAAATTTATTACATACAACATTAACACAATATAAACTCTATCTACACCTGTAAAGTGTTATTTAGGTTATTATGGACGGTTTATCAGAGGCAGGGGAAATTCGTACGCAAAGATATACCCTGCACTGGAACAGTGCGATACTATAAACTAGAATACTGTTATTTACTTAAAGTTAAAGTTTCGTTCTGAGATAAAATAACGGATTCATATATATTTAATTATAATATTTCGAATTTTTGAAAAAAAGCCGCGGTAACCTAGTGGTATGGGTAATGGACTGCTGAGACGAGGTCTCAGGTTCGATCCCAGGTTTTACCATGGCACACACCAATGACTTTTCGATGCTTTTCGAAGTTATGTGTGTATTTATCGCAGGTTTATAAGTGCCCGGTTAATGGCAATAGGCTCGCCACCTATTACATTGGGACCTAAACATAAACTGGCGAAATGTGGGTGCTAGCACCTCTGCCTACACCTTTGGGGATATAGGCGTGAGTTTATGAGATTATGTTATGAATTTTTGAAATCATAATGACGATTATTTTATAATTTACAGTAAGCGACAAAAGTTGCTAAACATTTATACACTATTTTTACATTAAAATATACAAAAAAAATTGATTACGTTAAAGTTTAATTAAAAAAAAACTTAAAGTTTTGGAACTAAGGTGATCTGTTAATTGGAATGTGTTAATTGTAATCTGGTAATTGATATATTGGGTGCCCTAATTTTGAATTGCACATATTGGTATGGTATAGTTTCAGTAGGATTTGAATTGATGCTACTCAACTCAAATGGGGCACTGAATATCATGGCTCACTTTTGTAGCTGACTGTACCTACTATATACATCATTAATGTAATTTATTGTGTTGTTTGTGAATGAAATGTATACTAAAAGTTTGTTTATTTTGTTTTACAGGTAAGCACAAAACAACAACAAAATGATAAAGAGAATACGCGTCTTGAAGAAAACCGAAAGGTAGGAGACTTTAAAAAAAGAATTGGTAATGTTCATCCTACTAATATCATAAATGTTAAAGTTTGGATGGATGGATGGATGGATGGATGGATGGATGGATAGATGGATGTATGTTTGTTACTCAATCACGCCAGAACGGCTGAACGGGTGTGGTTGAAATTTTGTAAATTTAGTCAGGTTTTAGTCGGTAAGATTCCGACACGCTCACCCAATCGTCGGCACCGATGGGGTGAAGCCCGTGGGGGGGGGTTTCCACACGCTAAAAATAAGAAAAAAAGGGTTAGATTATAGTCTGGAATAGGACATAGGCTACTTTTTATCCCTGGAATAGGTTACCATGGGAAGCGGGAACGTGATCAAAATTGAGAGATTCAATCAATGAGAGATATTCAAACCAGATGAAGCCGCGGGCAACAGCCAGTAAATATATAAACGGTATATCTAACACGACTTGTATGAAGCACCAATAAGATCTGAGTGCCTAAGCCAACCTCACCGGCTTGTCAGTACACCTGCTGATGATCGAAAAGAACCCCGAGAGTAAAGCCTGCGCCAGGACCACGTCCGTTGATCCTATGGTTTACTGGTTAGCATGTGAGGTTTTCTTGGGCCCCAAAAATATTGTTGGGGCCCACACCCTCTTTTATTAGTCGCCAATACTATATTTTCTAACAAGTTTGCGAATTAGCTCATTCGTTCTATATAACGTAGGTACATAATATGTACGTGACTAAATAGCTTCATTTATATCGACCGTCGCATACGCAACTATATTTGTAAACTTGTAAACCATCAAAATGCTAGCAATTCAAGATCGTCTAACTATAACTGATGAGCAAGATTGGAATGGTAATTGTGGAATGCGAAAAGCATTTCGTGCAATGAATTTAGATTTGGTGGTAAAATTGAGTTGTTTACGTAATATTTATTTATGTATCATATATACATGTATGTATGTGTGTGTATTTATGTATTTATTTTTAATTATCAGTATTAAAGTAATAGTATGTTTCACTTTTCTTTTTATCTTGTAATGTACACTTCACACCCTTTCTTTTAAACTATTCTTCCTCTGGTACTCAAAGGTTTGCTGGGAGAGAACTCATATTGAGTTAAGCTCGCCTTTGTACATCTTTTTTTAATGTTATTTATGTTATTATCATTTTGTTTGTGTTTACAAAAATAATTTTATTTTATTCTTTTTGTAACATGTTATGTTATGTTAAAAAAAGAATAAAATAAAATTTAAACTGACTGACTTGTGGGCAAGCCATTTGTTGTTATTGGACTAAATGGATCATACGTCTTTTTGGATGTATCATCATCATTCTGGCGCGTATCCTGGTTGCATCCGAAGCGAAAAATGTACCCGGGCTCTGAAGATCATTTTTCTCCACTTCACACGGTCCATTTACTCTTTGTCCTCCTTCTACTTTAACTATATGGCTTTTATGGAAGCAACTGTCGCCCCCACTGTCTGACTGTGGCCCACTGTATCTCACTGACTGTGACATGCCGACCCCGCAAGAAAAACCTGCACTAGTGTCGCGTCCGTAATCGGCAGATATACCGGTCAGCAGGTGAAGTTGGCTTTTGACCCCCGAAGATCTTGGTGAGGTCCTGTCAATCCCTAGATTTACACTGGGATGATGATTAGATTAGATTAATTATTTTAATCTAATCTTATCTTATCGTTATCGGCTTCTACTGTATGATACGATCTGTCTCCCACGAGATTTGTGAAAGCAAATTAATTCAATAATAACGACGTTATTATTCAATTACCATGTCCTATGAATTGAAAACGCCCCACTTACCCGGTTTCCCGCTTAGAAAACTATAATTGTCCCGTAATTACCATCCTCAGTCTTTAATTAAAATTTCCCTGTAATTTATATGATCACGTTCCATAGTATAAAATTATGTTTACGGGAATTAACGCGTTTATGGTATAGATATTTGTGAAAACTATGGGTCAGTCGGGGTGCGAGGGATATGCTCTATGGGCAACCTTACACCCCGGCGTCTGTAGACCCGAGACGGCGTGCGGTTTTAGTCGGTTCAAGTCCGACATAACCGCCCCCGCTGGCCGGCGGGGGGGTATCCGAAGGGATTTCCGCACGGAAAAAGAAAAGGTACACTAAATACTATATATTAAAATAACTTGCGTAGGTCTTATTCTCCGAGGCGGCGCAGCGGTGCTACCCTCGCCCTCCTTCCTGGGCAAGTTAGGGTCAATGAGGTTCCCATACCCGAAAGGGTCATCTCAAAGCCGTAGATGGTCCTGGGTCAGCCGGGGTGTGTGGGATTTGCCTTTTAAGTCCACCTTACATCCCGGTATGTGGCTCGAGACCGGCGTGCGGTGGTTTTAGTTGGTTCGAGTCCGAGATAACCACCCAAGGCGATTGCCTCTGTGGGGATTGCCGCACGAAAACATAAAAGAAGGTATTCTTCGTCTTCATTCGAGTGCACTTCCAGGTTGCATCCAAAGCCTACACTTTGGAGCCCGTTGTTCACTCTCCAACTCTTATTTTTCATAATTTGGTTAATTTTGATTTCGAAGGCAGCGACTGCCGCTTGCCGTAAGCCTGCGCCAGAGCCTCGTTCGCCCTGGTCCTATCCATACTAAGATACATTTTATTTATAAATACATAGGTAAATATTGTGCGTAGAAACAGGCGTAAAGTTATGTTATGTTAGAAACACCCTGGCCAATGCAATTAGGCATTTTCATGCATACAAATATTTGAACCGCGACCCTAGCGGAACGGCACATAGGTCATCCACGTCGTAATTAGTCAGCTGGGCATTGAAGACAAGGATACGCCAGCATCGAGCCTCAACTAAGTAGGTCGCTCGATAGCAACTATCGAGCCAATATAATAAACCTTGACACGCGGACTCACCTGCATTGATTGTACAGTTTCCCCTCCCCTTATTAGCAAATAGTAACAATTCTAGATTACGTATTTGCAAGGGCAATTCATGGGCATTCCTTAATCCTCTCGTCAGTATCGTACGTAGGCGTGCGTGTAAGGTATAAGACTGTTCTCCATCCAATAATGATGATGGCAAAATAATATACCCACCACCTGGTAATTTGCGAAATGGGTATAAATGCAGCCACAGTAATATGAAATTAAGAGGAAGTGCTCCGCAGTCATCGCTTGTATGCCACAATGCTGTGCAGATTTTCCTAATATGGCTTGTTCTCCAGTGATGATTATAACCGAAATGACGTCACTGTATTGTGTTACGTTATCGGTTCTGATCTTCGAGGGTGGAGACCCTAGTTTCCATTCTATTAAAGTTTCGGGAAAAAAAGATAAATTTGCTGCATATTAACAAAAAAAATCGCAAATCTCAGTTATTCTAATGAAAACACAGGCAGAAAACCGAAATATTATATGGTGAGCTAAAAATAACAACGGGCATTTTCCCTTGAAATTAAATTTCGTAAATACACCGCTGCCTACCCTCATCCTCGGAGCTTTTTTCAACTCAGATGTATTCAGCTTTCAGTCTAACTAGAAAACGGCCGGACTTAGATATTTTCCGTGAAGTCGACTGCCATCAGATCTACTTATCGCACTGGCGATATCTAAGTTTCTTAGTTTGACCACACCAGACTTTATGTATGTATGTATGTAATATGTATATATAACATAACATAACTTCACGCCTGTGTCCCCGAAGGGGTAGACTAAGGTGTATAATACACCCACGATTCGCTAGTTATGTGTAGGTCCCAATGTAATAGGGGGCGAGCCTATTGCCATCTACCTTGCACATTATAAATAAATAAAAATGATATGTATAAATATATTAAAGGTCTCGAGTTCGATCCCCAGTCGCCCCGGGCACAGACTTCTGACTTTTCGTAGTTATGTGTGTATTAAAAATGTAAATTATCACTCGCTTATTAATGTGCCCGGTAACATGTAACCTAAACATAACTGGCGAATCGTGGGTGTGTAATATGCCTTTGCCTACCCCTTCGCGGATACAGGCGTGAAGTTATGTTATGTTATTAAAAGTAATTATGTAAGTTATCTTCTTCTCTTATATATAAAAATGAATTGCTGTTAGTTAGTCTCGCTAAAACTCGAGAACGGCTGGACCGATTTGGCTAATTTTGGTCTTGAATTATTCGTGGAGGTCCAGGGAAGGTTTAAAAGGTTTGTCATCGATTGAGGCAGTACGAAGTCTGCCGGGTCAGCTAGTACATAATATTATTATAGTATTGACCTTGAAACATAACGTTTAATCCGCAACTTTCAGACAAATAAATACATTGTTAAATAATTTCCTGGAAATACTACTTTGTGTTACAAAGTCTTTTTATTTCGCTAATGAACTCAGTTCGGAAGCCGATCGGGATTTTTTATTCACCTTCTACTAGGGTCGGTTACCGGGAAGTTCTCTAGAGCGATGAATGAATGATTGAATCAAAAGTTGGCAACCAAAGATATTACATTACAAAGTGGTAGTTATTTTACTTATTACTAGTAGAGTTTTGGCAGGGAATCAAGCCAAAGGACACAGCATAACATTATATGCAGTCAGAACGTATCTAGACTAGCTTTCCATGGAGGAGTGCCCCCCACATATATTTGGTAGTGAATGTTAAGTGTGAAGTAGCATAAAAGTAAACTGTACGCTGTGGAAAAGAGAAGTCTGAGAAGTTTTATAGCTGGAGTGACGTTGATGGACCTAGTGAGGAACAGCGCGATAAGGGATCGTTTTGGTATGATTGAAGATGAGCAGAAGAGGTAAAAAAAGGAATGCTTAAATGGTTTGGACATGTGGAGAGTGTGGACGAAAGAAGATTGACGAAACAGATTGGGATTTGACGTCAATGGGCTACCTGGTAAAGGTCGGCCTACGTATGTCTATCGTATCCTTTCTAACTTTTCGCCAGTGCAAGTTGCAACTAAAAAAAAACTAAAACACACGCTTTTTATAGCAAACCGAACTAAAAAAATAGAAATCAAGTTTTAATATATTTAAATTAAGAATAGTGATAATTAATAATAGCGAAAATAAAAAAAATGTATTTATTTTTAAAAAAGCGTGGTGTGCATGGGTCAATAGATATAAATATTTTATTGACAGACATAAGTAGAGTGATTATCATTATGATAAAATCTTAAAAGCACCCTACGCTTTTTTATAAATATTTTTTTTTAAATTTACTCTATTATTAATTTATATTTATTGAATTTTTTTTAAATAAGTTATATTAAATTTTACATTATGAATAGTGATTCTTAATGTAAAATTTAATAAAACTTATTTTCTTTTTTCTTAGTTCGGTTTTCTACAAAAGGCGTGTGTTTTATTTTTTTTAAACTATTTTATATTTTCTACTTTTTAGTTTCTAAAAATTCTCTTTGGTGTTTGAAAATTTGTTAATATTAGATAAATCGGCTAAAGATAATGGTTGGAAATTAAAATTTCTGCCTTATCGGCTAAAATTATATAAATTAACAAAAATCTTATTTTGCAAATTGAAAAATATAATAATTTAATCAAATTAGTGTATTGTCATCGGTCCTCGATAAATCTACAGAGTTTGAACGAAATCTGGCCGTTTAAAGTGGGTCAAAATCGCCCAAAGGATTCGGTTACAAACAAACATACAAACAAACATACAGGTGAAGCTAATAATAAGCGTATAAAAACTTTATTGAGAATAAATATGTTATTGTTTACGCATAAATAATTAATGTATAAATTGTCAGTTCGTCGCAATTTAAGGAATGTAGGGTAAAGAGACGCCCAACTATCGGCTCCTATGTAGCTTATTGATAACAGTAATACCTCCGAAAACTAGCGCTGTCATGCTCCAACCGTGCCAGCATCAAGCTGAGAGAGGCAGCCCGATTCTACGCAAATGTGCCGGTATTTTAGCTTGTATGCCGATGCATACAAGCTAAATTATCAACACTTTGTTATCGATTTTTCTTCTTTTTTGCATTTTTTTTTGTGCCTAGTTGAATTTACTTTTTACTTTCAATAATCAGCAATAGATTATACCCTTGCTACTATCATCAATGCGAAACTCGACGGACTAGCCATCCGTCTAGCCATATTAAAGTCAAAATATAGGGTTCAAAAAATTAGGGCTGGTAGAGTTACTTGTAGCGTTAGGGGATTTATAAGTGGTAAAATGATGTCCTAACAGCTTGACTGAGTATTTATAATGGGGTTAGGTTAGGTTAGATTACATTTAACATTGAAACTCTCCAAATCGTTACTATATTAAAATACCACAGCCTTTATTAAATCCAAGCTCCTGCCTATCTATTAAAGGGGTTTGATAATAGATATGCAAAAATTCTACGTCTTGGTTGCCCGTCGCGATTGTCCCTTTGTTAGCAGTTTCACAGAATTAATTTTACCGCTCCTTATAGTTCGACTCGATATTGAATATTTGTATTCGGAAATGTTGCCTCAAGCTTATTTGCTCAAGCTTAATCCGCAAGAGTAAAACAGTTTTTGGATGGGCAACCTTACACCCCGGCGCCTTAAGACCCGAGACGGCGTGCGGTTTTAGTCGATTCAAGCCCGACATAACCACCCCCGCTGGCCGGCGGGGGGTATCCGAAGGGATTTCCGCACGAAAAAAAAAGGTAGTACCGAACCGAAGTGATCACTGATTGGGAGTTTTAAGTAGTTCTCATAAGAGGGTATTCACTGATTTCTTAATAAATATTAGCTTATACACACAGCTACCATTACCGTTTCCCACAGTAGCAGAAAGTTGTAGAACCATTTCCCACCACTTACAGAAACGTATTCTATTAAAAAATAGCCTTCGTAAAAAATAGGCAATGAAATTAATTAAATAAAATGAGGTAAATCGCCTTAATCGCATTTCTGTTCTTAACGTCTGTTTAACCTAGGTTCTCACAATTCACTCAACCAAAGCATAAACGAGTAAAACGTAATAAAGCAGTCGACATTTAATTGTACTTGGTCTCTATTATCGTCGGTGAAATTCGCTCTAAGTTTAAAATCTTCGTGTTGTTAGTGTTCCGAAACTTGAACAGGTTCAACACATATTGTAACACTTTACACAAATATAAGCTTGCAGTAAAACCAGTACGTGCCTACATTGTCCATACTCCATATGAATCGAAGTTTGGGCGTATGCCACAAAAATTGAATCGCTATCATACATAAAATTCATAATATTAGAAGTCTTTGGAACGGATAAAACGGGACCCTATTACTAAGACTCCGCCGTTCCTCGATCCGTCTGTCACCAGGCTGTGTCTCATGAACCGTGATAGCTAGACAAATTTTCACAGATGCTTTATTTCTATTGCTGCTATAAATACTAAAAATAGAATAAAATGTATATTTAAGGAGGGCTTGTATTTAAAGGCGCTTAAAATATTCACAGAATATTAAGTTTTATATTCACTTCAAAAATAAATAATTATTTTAAAATAAATTAAGGGGGGCTCTCATTGTATGGATACGGAACCCGTCGTGCGCATGTCCAACTCGCACTTGGCCGGTTTTATTAGTTATTCGATAATGGAAAACTTGTAGAAAACCAATCTTAGAATATTCTCTCAATAAACTATAGTATAGGGTCCCACCAAGATCTTCGGGGTCAATGCAGATGTCGGGGTGCTGATTGACGGACAAGGCTCTGGCGCAGGTTTTCCTCTCGAGTTGAGAGGTCAGACTGTCATATACTGGCACTCGCTCCTATAAAAGCCGTATAAGCCTAATCCAGTGGAGTAGAAGGACGGAAAGGAGGAGAAGCAAGCGGACCCCTGGCTCCGAAGTTAAAGCCTCGGATGCAACCGGAAACAACGCTAAGATGATGATGATTTCATGGTTCAGCGTGTTTTTTTTTTTATACCACTCTGGTGGCAGATAAACTCACGGCCCACCTGATGGGAAGCGGTTACCGTGACCTATGGACGTGTGCAACACCAGGGGCGTCACACTCGCGCTGCCGATCCTGTAAAAACCTTTTAATGCCCTTCTTGAAGAACCCCATATTGTAGTCGCTTGGGAAAACCATAGCAGGGAGATCATTCCACAGCCTGAGGGTGCGTGGGTGTATAACTGAATACAGTAAAATCGGAGATTTTCTATGAAACTCTGGTTAATCTCACATCGTACATACATTCTATTGACGTCTAGGAAGCCTTACGTTGTCATGTGTGGAAGCCGGACGACACTACGTAACTGCGATTATGTATCTCATGTAGTGGCAACTCTTTTACTTTACAGGAAAGTAACATAACATAACTTCACGCCTGTATCCCTGAAGGGGTAGGCAGAGGTGTATTACACACCCACGATTCGCCAGGAAAGTAACACGAAAAGTTTATTGATTTGCTTGAACGAGTCTTTAAATCTAGACTAGATTCCTAAAACTAAAAATCGCTTATGCAGCACTAGAGCGACTAAGGAACACGAAACGTTTTCCATAAAAAAACATGGTAAAATTATATTGTGAGTCTGACAGATCATATTATACGAAGGTAAAGTAGGCTTGTGAAGCGTGGCTTGAAATATACTCAACCTAAATTTCTCAGTTCAGAAACCAGTCAATAGCATTGCTGCAAGAAAAACAATAAAATAGTAGTAGTAGCCTTGAATTTAAGCAAAACTCTCGTCTTTCAACTGAAGTTGTGTAGAATAAAAACTATTAGATAGTTTGTGCTTCTTGTGAATAATTCCAAAGTTACTTGTATAGTTAGGAATTAATTGTTCTAGCTGCTTATTGTTATCTGAAAGCGAGAATTTAAAGCAGTTAGATAACAATTTAATTTTAAAAATTTAATCATGGGCTATATGATTACTGTCGGATAGATAATAGCCCGCCAAGGGGTGTTTATGTCGGACTTGAACCGACTAAAACCGCACGACGTCTCGGGTCTTCAAACATTATGCATAAGGCATTTCCCTCGCACCCCGCCTGACTTAGGGCCACCTCAGCTTTCGAAATGGCCCCCTTGAGTTTGGGAACCACGTTATCCTCCCGTTGGGCCCCGGAAAAAGGGGAAGCGCACAACGCGCCGCCGCCCTGGCCTGCTTCTGCTAAGGTGACATGCGGCTCCACCTGTCACCCCGAGGCTTGCAGTCTGTACGACACCCATGAGAAGAGATAGGTGATTCTATCCCGAACTGATCACAAATTATTCGGTATTGTTTCTAACGAGTCCTTGAACAATTGCTTGCGTGATGTGTTTATATAGGTAGCTCTAAAGCGTTCGTGTCCCGTGCGAGAAAGAGGGATGGCTATTTTCATCTTGAAACCTCTTGAGCCCTCAGTTAATTATAAAACCCTGGTCAACAATTAACATTAATTATTAGAGTACTTTGGAATAAATTCAGAGGAAACCAAGATACACAAGTTTAATTTATTAATTAAGGAATTCTTTGGGAAAGATTAAAGTTTATAGTTTATTTAACATCAAGATTGTAAATTCTTCAATCATTATAGCTTTAAAATGTTTCGATATAAGTATTCAGTTTACTAATCGTGTGGTTATGAAATATTTGTCTTTTAATGCGCTCCGCGGTTTTACCGGCGGCTAATTTTTACGGGATGTATCCGAGCACCAATCCCGGTTTCATCCAAAGCTTGCACTTTGGAGCCCGATGTGGCTTATCTTGGCTTTTATGGGAGCGCCTCCCAACCGACCCCACAACCTTAAAGGCAAGCCTGCACCAGAGCCTCGTTCGTCAATCTGCAGGTGTACCGGCTTGTAGGTGAGGTTGGTGCGGGCTCCGAAAATCTTATTGCCTTGAAGAAAGACGAGAGTATCTATGCAGTATTCGTCTTTGTCTTTAAGACCTCGATTTATTACGTAGCACCAGGAATTTAAATTACCAGCGGGCAGCGCTCTGTTCGCCTTGAGCTCAGGAATTTTTCTATACTCTACCGCACTCCCACCGTGTTTATAGGGAATTTGTCGGGCTATTTAAAAAGTATGTGTGTAGCGTTAAATTTATATGAACGTTTGGTTTTGGTTTGTAATACTTTAACTAATACTTACCTGAGAACTTAAAGTTCAAAAACTACAAAACATGTCCAAATTTTATATGTAAGACTTGTTAAAACAATACGAAGAAGCTCCAATTCAACTTTGCGTCGATGCTCCAGACTCTGAAATCGTTGTTAATGAGCCTCTTGACCGGTATCTCTATCATCTCTAGCGCTTATTTAGCTGAGCTATCACATAGATACGAGCAGTACTCCATACAGGATCGAACCTGCGCTTGGTACAAGTTGAGCAGCTGTTCCGGTGTGTAGTACTTTTTTTATTTTCTTTTTTTATGCCACTAAAGGCAAGGGGATGGGAAAGGAGTTTGGGAGGGGATGGGAAAGGAGTTTGGTAGGGGATGGGAAAGGAGTTTGGGAGGGGATGGGAAAGGAGTTTGGGAGGGGATGGGAAAGGAGTTTGGTAGGGGATGGGAAAGGAGTTTGGGAGGGGATGGGAAAGGAGTTTGGTAGGGGATGGGAAAGGAGTTTGGGAGGGGATGGGAAAGGAGTTTGGGCTCCGGCACTCTCACTCACCAAACGGAACGCAATAGTTCAAATACTATTACTTGGCGTCGATATTCTGTGAGAGGGTGGTGCTTCCCCGGTCGAGTCGGCCCATTCACGTAACGGCCCAAATGACTGTTGCTTGACTCTACCATCTACCAAAGTACTGTCGCACCTTCAACAGGATGACCAGTTTTTTAGCAGCCACTTGAGCTTTAGCCTCAATGTAAGAACCCCAGTTGAGGGTGGATATCAGAGTTACACCAAGAAGGTCGAGGCGGTCGGTTGTGGGAGTCCTCTCGCTCGGCAGCATGATTTCGGCAATGGTGCGGAGGCGAGCGCGTGAGCCGCCGCCACCTCCTTCTGCGAGCATGTAATGCTCGCGAAGGAGATGACGGAGCGCGCCCGGGAGAGATTTAGAACTCTCCCGGCCCGCCGAGCCCGCAACTTGCTCGCCGCGCGTCGCAGGCGACTCAGGCGCCGGAGGTTGCTTAGCGACCACCGTCCCCCATGAGCGCAGGCCTTTGGGTGGCAGGCCCCTCCCCCAAACCGGGGCAAGACGGGGACACCGTGGTTCCCAAACCCGGAGGGCCCATTTCGAAACCGGAGATGGCCCAGGGTCAGTCGGGGTGCGAGGGATATGCTCTATGGGCAACCTTACACCCCGGCGTTTTAAGACCCGAGGCGGCGTGCGGTTTTAGTCGGTTGAAATCCGACATAACCAACCCCGCTGGCCGGCGGGGGGGTATCAGAAGGGATTTCCGCACGAAAAAAAAAAGGCACGGGTGAATTTCGAAGGTTGAGTTAGGCTGAAATTAACTTCACTTGGCAGAGAAAAGACACGCCTGGGTCTTAGTAGCATTGAATTTGACCAAGTTAGCTTTCACCCCAATTGGACTCCGCCATCAAGGACATATTCAAACTCTGAACCATAGCTTCTCGGAGAGACTGGATCTGACCCACGCTGGCTCGGGGGTTGGACTCGTAACTCACGACCACTGTGCTGTCATCTGCGTAGCCAAAAGTACCGGACTTGGTCAGGTCGTTTATGTGCAGCAAGAATAATGTAGCCGAGAGTACCAGAGTAGTTTCCTTGAAAGAGTCACATCATAAGATTAACTTGATGATATCAAGTTTATTGTCCTCCAGGTATAACTCACTTACAAAGTGTCATATTATATGAATATATAGTGTCATAAAATTAGAAGTTGGTGAAAGGCCAGGATCGAAGTCCGGGCGAAGTGCAGTAGAAAACACTCCGAGCGTCGAGGTAAAACCCCCAGATGCAACTTGAATCAATTCTAAGATTACGATGATTAGGATCGTAGCAAGAGGAGAGATGTAGTGTCTGCTTATCCTAATGCGAAAGCTCTAGCGGGTCATTTATCTGACAAAATCAAGTCTTCAGTATAAAAAATAATTCCTTTTATACGACCACAATTATAACGATGTGCTCGCTTTCCACATTGTATGTAAATTCAATTGTCATGTATTTATAGCTGCTAACTATTGGGACAAAATGTGCGAGAAAAAAGATTTCTAAACGGTTCCAAGACAAAAGGAATAAAAGCAAAACAAAACCTAACAAATAATTCAATCGCAAGCCAAATGACGCAACTGAGGTGGATGCATTAACCATAATAATTCCACTTTTGTACTAAACACATAAAACTTAATATCAAATATCAACCCTCATACCAAATAATAGAGCTTATATTGTTTGACATTTACAGTTATATAAGACGTTTTAATTTTCGGTGAAAAATATAGGGCGGTGGGCACGCCACCCCATCCACAGTACACTTCCGTTAGTCGTATTCCGAATGTCATAGGAGGAAGACGTGTTTGAAGTTATAGAATATGGTGTTGTCATTGTGTAGTGAATTGTAACATGGCTAGAAAAAGGGTAAGCAGTGATTGAAGTAACAATACCATGCTAGAAAACAAAAACGTAAAACTGAATCCCCAAAACGTGGTTTCCAATATGTTTTTACCGAAAACTTATTCGTTATTTTACTCGACACGTTAAAACGATCGATTTTTTGAAAGCGCGATCGCACTCTTTGATAAGAGTTTTTATTGAATTGTATTATAAGCTTTTGAGTAATGATTTTTGATATTAATCGCTACAGTGATCTTTATTTTCGTGTGTATTGAAATACGAGATTGGTTTTTGAATTGCTTTTTAGTTGCATACCGATTTTATTCCGTGCAAGTACAGAATGAATAGGACGGTTATAATAAATTAATGTATTCAATTAACAAACGCATTTTGTACGTTATTGGATTTGAAATGTGTAACGCATTGTGTTCTGTTAATAACTTTTTTTTAATTATACTATTTTATGGCCGGTTTCTGAATTGAGATATGGAAGTTGAATCTCATCACCGTCTACTTACGCACAGTTTCGTTTCCATAAATGTCTATGATTCGGATAAAGTGTCGTAAATATGTCCACCGTCGGCAAAAGGATCAGAATCACCCTTTCGTGAATTTACCTTGATTTATCAGCCGTTTATTCTAACAGGGTCAGTCGGGGTGCGAGGGATATGCTCTATGGGCAACCTTACACCCCGGTCTTTAGACCCGAGACGGCGTGCGGTTTTAGTCGGTTCAAGCCCGACATAACCGCCCCCTTTGGCCGGCGGGGGGGGGGGGGTATCCGAGGGGATATCCGCACGAAAAAAAAGGTACGTTTAAATTCCCTGTATTTGAAATAAATATTTTTATTCCGTATACTGCGCGTGTGTACACAACATTACATTATAAGGCCTATAAATAAATTAAAGCCTATAAATGATAAGGTGTATATATATCCGTTCAAATAAACTTCTTAGATTTTATTCAATGAAATTTAGTTTCACTTGTTCGCGTTTTTCTATCATTAGTGAAATCCGCTCTTGTATCGTTTTATAAAAACTTTCTCATGCTTAATTTTCCTTTAATGATATTATATTAGTTGTCGAATACTGAGACCCATCAGAATCTAAGATGCACAAACCAACCTTACCAGCAAGCCGGTACACTTGCTGATTGATGGATAAGGTTCTGGCGCAGGCTTTCCTACCGAGGTTGGAAGGTCAGACAACAGTTGCTCCCATAAAAACCGTACAAGCCAAATCACAAGGAAAAGCAGTAAGTAGACCCCGGGCTCCGAGGTGAAAGCCTCGAATGCCGGGAACAACGGGATGATGATGATGAATTTGATGAGACGGCGGTCGCTCCCGCAAAAGCCAAATAGGCCAAATCAAAAGAAAGAGTATAAGAGCAGACCAGGGACTCCTAAGTACACACTTTGGATGCAGCCAGGACTAACGCAGTGATGAATGTGCTGATGATATCTTCATACCTTTTTTTTCGTACGGAAATCCCCTCTGATCCCCCCCCCCTCGCCATCCAGTGCGGGGCGGTTATGTCGGGCTTGAACCGACTAAAACCGCACGCCGTCTCGGGTCTACGGACGCCGGGGTGTAAGGTTGCCCATAGAGCATATCCCCCCGCACCCCGACTGACCCTGGGCCATCTCCGGTTTCGACATGGCCCCCTCGGGTTTGGGAACCACGGTGTGATTAGTATTTTACGCAAGCGGAGCCCCGAGCGAAAGCTAGTAAATAATATTCTGAAGGTCCTTTCCTAAATACCATCATACATTTCGTGTTATATGTAAATACATAAATCTTAAATTCACCGTGTGAACAAAAATAAAAGCACATTATTCCAAGGGAACTGCGCACGTTTGTGAATAAAACATTTGCTCAAGTAGCCCTCGATTATTGTTTTTTTTTTTTTCAAATAACCCTCGCGAGTACTTGATAACAATAAGGGATCTCAAATGTATTTTCGGAAGGTCTTTCACCGGGAATATTAATCACCAATGAGTGAAGAATGAAACCTAGGTTGTGGAATTCATTGAGTAAACTGTGAAAACTCTTTTTCACTTGTGGAATCTAACCATAGGTAATTGATAACCCTCAGGCAGACAGTGTGCTTCAGTGCTGCTTTAGTAGGTAGGCTCTAGTGTAACCACATACCATAATGTGGCCCGTGAGCGCACTATCTCAGTCTGGATTTCACTATTGAAATTCGTTCAACTAAACTGATAATTGACGTTTTGTGCTCAGAGAATTTTACACGCCGTTTCAATTTAATTGTAACATTACTTTTATTGGTAAAATCCAAACTTGTAGGTTATATACAAAAATTATATTTGTTGTAATTTATCTAATTCAATGCCCTCATTCAATGGATTTTATTATGATTTTCCACTACTCTACAATTTAAACTAGATTTAAAAATTATGTGTGCAATCTCGACGCGAGCGAATGTAATCCCAGTAAGGCGAGGTCTGTTATACAGCGGAAATTGAAGCGTAGACGGTAGCGGAAACAATCCTATAAACGCTCACTGCTAATACATACATATCATCATTAATCGAGCGCCAATCTCAGTTGTTTCTAAAGTATGCAGTTTGAACCCCGGGGTACGCACTCCTACTCCTCCATTATTGGTTTATTTTGACTTTTATGGGTGCGACTGCCGTCTGATCGCCCAATTCTGCCAGGAAAGCCTGCATCAGAGCCTCATCTAAACCGTCTAGCAGGTGAGGTTGGTTTTGGACCTTGAAGATCTTAGTTCACGCTTGTATATCCTAGAACTAATTATTCCTCACGGTTTCACCCACCGTACTTTTAGGTATGTTTCGATGAAATCGATCTACCTATTGGTTTCTTGACTACTGTCGAATTTAAAAAAAAATTCTTCATAGGAGGTCTAGTTATGACCCCCTGAGTCCGAAATGACCACTGGTCAAAAAGTTTAGATATATATATATGTATGTATGGTTCCACTTCCCAAAATTCTCACGGTCGCATTTTTGCCCCGATCGCTTTCAAACTGCGGTCAAAAATTGCTTGGGTGTAAACTTAGTTTAAGTTCGTGAACGGGTGGAATCCGGCCTAAGGGGACGGTAGGGCCTCACTTTTTGTGAAATCAGTTTTTCTCAAAATTTCACGTTCCATGAAAGATATTCGAACCGTTCTAATTTTATCCCATAGTATACATGAATACCAACAACTTTTAATTATAAACCTATAAGATTAAAACTTTAACTAAAAGTGGAAATCATAACTTCTAACCGGTGAACATTCTTGCTGTCGGAAATTAATCGATAGGCCATTTTTAAGTCTTAAATAAATGTCTGAAAAGTTTTTCGCTAAAAGTTACCGTTTTCGAGAAAAAAAAATTAAACATGTTAAAAAATAATATTAATTGCTTCACGAAATCTACCTGTGCGTTCCTCTGCGGGAAGGGATTTTTTTGTCTTTGTATTTGTATTTGTCTTCCTCCGCGTCTCATTGCCCGCCTGTCATGTCTCTTTTCTTATTGCTCGGCTCCTAACATAGCCTACAATCTTCCCAAAGAATTGGACTATCAATTTTAATCTGAATCAAAGATTAGCGCGTCAAACAAACAAACAAACTCTTCAGCTATATCATTAGTGTAGATAGATGGTAGATGCATTAACGTCTACATTTCACCAACTATGTTTTTAAATAAATGTTAGGCCTAATGCGAATTTGCCATAGAGCAAAGAGCGTATAGACGTGACAACAAACTTACTACAAAAGCATTGTGCACTGTATGCAGGCCATGCAGGGTATTGATCCATAACGTCGACCTGGCTCGCACCCTCACTGTATTACACAGCTACATGCCGGCAAGCAATTCAGAATGTTGTCTCCACGTTAATAGAGTTTATATTGCATGTTCTTAGAATTAGTTATATTGAAAATATTGAGGGGTTAACGGTTGTCACAAAGGATTTTAGTGGCGGTTAATGTCTTCGCAAGATATTGGCGTTATTGTTTGTTTTTAACAAGATTTGTGTGAACTATAAACAATATATATGTAGGTATATATTGGGGTTCTATTTTGTGTGTACAACCAGCTTATTTAACAGTAAGTATATTGTGTACTTTCATAACAGAACATAACATAAACATAACATAAACTCACGCCTATATCCCCGAAGGGGTAGGCAGAGGTGCTAGCACCCACGTTTCGCCAGTTTATGTTTTAGGTCCCAATGTAATAGGTGGCGAGCCTATTGCCATTAACCGGGCACTTATAAACCTGCGATAAATACACACATAACTTCGAAAAGCATCGAAAAGTCATTGGTGTGTGCCATGGTAATACCTGGGATCGAACCCGAGACCTCGGCTCAGCAGTCCTTTACCCATACCACTAGGCTACCGCGCTTTCATAACAGAGATGTTTGAAAATATAAAAAAATTAGTAGTAATTGAAAAACATCGTAAACTTAAATAATATTTGTACAATGACATAGTGTTAATTGTAATAAAATTATAAATATACAAAATTATTGAGGAAATGTGGATACAATTGTAACTGCCGTGATAGCGCTAAATAAATACCCCAGAGACGTCACCATTCGTTCTCCAATTACAACAAAATTTGAATATTAATGCTAAAACTAAACCTAATTACTAAAACTATTTCCATTTGAAATTATCTTTTATTTTAATCTGTTTTATTAGTAGTTTCTTCTATACATTCATAAATCTATTGGTGGAAATATAGTTATTTACTAACTGCAAACGTTTCGTGGTCAACGCAGGTACTGGATATTATATATATAACTAAGATAGCGAACAAGCACTCGGTCCATCTGAAGCTAGGACAAGCGATACTAGTTACCGTTGAACACTCGGCAGACAGAAGTAGCATTCACGTACATCATTATACGCATAGAAAAAGGCAGTAATAAGGAGATCAACAGGGAATGGGAAGATTTTAAGGATACTCCCAATTTCTTTGCAGTTAATATGCTCTGGCTTCGAGAGAGAGAGAAAATCTGTATACTTGACAATAATGGACTGGTTGTGAATCTTGTTGGAGTTAGTAAGTACACTGAAACAAAATATATTACAGATATGCTCTGGCTTGATAGATAGCCGGAGCGAAATAACTGCAAATCTGCGATCTTTTAATTGTAATTTTACATGCTCAATTTTACTAAAATTATTATAGGAAAATTGACCACGCAAAATTACAGTTAACAGAGTTCTTACCATGATGTGTTAAAGCGTCTGTGTTCTGGGTGAGAAAGAGGGGAGAAAACACGACTCTATTAATTTATTAGGTGCGTGTAATCCACTGAAATATCGAGACCCAAATTTTATTGTTGTTTAAAGCACAATAGTATAATATTGGTCCTGATAACGGTAAAATAATAACATCATAGGTATATTTCAATCTCAATCCTATTTGTCGATTCATAGAAAAAATAAAAAGTGTTATTTCACTAACGTGAAATGTTAAACAAAATGTGTGATCTCAAGTGTGAACCTTTAACAAAGATGAACTGTAAAACGTATTTAGCAAGCCTTATCACTTGAAGACATCGCCGAGAGATGGGTGTCAAAGGCAGATACTTGGTGAATACAACATTTCTCTTGCATGATACACGTATCACGGTTCTGCATGACAGTAGTAATAGCGAATTTGTAGATTTCTTTATTGTTTTGTAGTTCGTAGTTAGCGGTAGTACCAGGTCTTAGTTAAAGTTGCTGAATATTTTGTATGGATTTTCAACCTTTTGTTCTGTTTGGACCGTTACGGCTGTTTACCGCTCGGTTGATGATGATGAAACGCAGGTAACGTTGATAATCAGAGTTAATTAAATTCCAAAGTTGCCAATCTCACGAAACTAATAAAAAATTAGAAGAGAGACACGCACATTTTCAGAGAGCCTAGCCATACACTCGAAATAGAAATCAAATTATTTATATACTATATTGTCATGTCTAAATCGAAGTACATAAGTACAGCCAGCAACGACAATAATAAAATACAAATCTATTGTCTTTTTTGTAAAGGTACTATTATTCGGCCCAACACGTGGTATGCGGTTACCGTGGGTAATGAATGCTCTTAATTGACCCTATGAAATGCGGCAAACTGATATTCAATATTTATTAAAACGATGGCACTTTCCCCGTAGAGCCGGCCTTTTCTTGCTACAAAAGACACCTACACAAAAAATGCTTTAATAAATACTAGATATTATAGTAGATACCATATAATATACGTCACTTCTGGATCCATAGGCTTATCCATAAGTGGGTATGGTATGGTATGGTTTCGCGAGCTGGTATCCGCAGCTCCACGACAAGGCGCGGTTTTTGCGTGATCCGTAAGTGGGTGAAAGCATCTAACGAGGTTTTCAAACTAAGGACGACCGTTTTACCTACGAGTATAGGATATTAGACGTTTGGAGTTAGAGTGCCCGCAGGGCTAGACGCAAAACTTTATTAGGAGCTCGTGACGAATCATGGACGACGCGACGTGATCGTGGGAAGCGGAGTGTGGGCCCAGTGGAAGCGGTTTATTTGATTTAGAACTTTTTCAAGTGTGAATCTATAGAACTCAGCGTCAAATGGCGTAAGTGTCTGAGAAAATGAAGTATGTAGGTGATATTCTTTGGAAAAAAGGAGTCATGCATCACAGACCGGTAGCCTCAAGTAGAATAAGAAATGTGAGTGATAGGTAAGGTACCTACATAAGTCACAGAATAAAATGAAAATAAAACACCCAATTAAATGGGTAAAATCCTCGTTACAGGTATAAACATAGGTCGTATACGAATTCCTAACAACTTAGATGTCTAAAAGTGAAAGGAATTTCTACCTTCGTTATGTCATGACGTGGGTTATCTTCCCGTGCTCTGCCCACATATTGCACGGTTTGTATTACAGTTTATCTGTACACGAACCAAAGACATCTATACTCGTATACTAAGACGCAAGCAGTTGAGAATAAAAGTTGCGTTACAGACACCCGTAAATGCTAGGAATGCAACTTACGTAAATCAAATTTCCAATACTGTTCTACTATAGGTTCAAGCCCGACATAACCGCCTCCGCTGGCCGGCGGGGGGGTATCCGAAGCGATTTCCGCACGAAAAAAAAAAAACGGTAATGTTCACTCTGTCAAGACTACCCAATATTGGGTCTTCGAGGTACTTCGAGAACTTGCAGTTGGCTTGAGAATTCAAGGCTGCAAGCTGGTAAACTATTGATTGATGGACGAGGCTCTGGCGCAGGCTTTCCTCTCGGGATTGCGAGGTCAGACAGCAGTCGTTCTCATAAAAGTCTAATACATAACATAACATAACTTTACGCTTACTTTACTTTACTTTTGTATCCCCGAAGGGGTAGGCAGAGGTGTACGCCAGTTATGTTAAGTTCCCAATGTAATAGGGGGCGAGCCTTATTGCCATCTACCGGGCACATTATTAAGCGAGCGATAATTAACATTTATTAATGCACACATATCTACGAAAAGTCAGCGGTGTGTGCCGGGGGCTACTGGGGATCGAATTCGAGACCTCGCCTCAGCAGTCCGTTACGTACGCCACTGGGCTATCGCAGCCGCCTAATAAGCCAATCTAAAAGAAGGAGAAGAAGTAAGCGGACCCCGGGCTCCTAAGTGAAAGCTTAGGATGCAACCGGGAACAACGCTAAGCTGCTGATGATGGCCATTGTTCGAAGAGATTCGGGAGACACAAGCCTTCTAATGCTGAGGCTGCAGGGAGAAAAATTACGACATGCGGTGTATTGTTACTTGTTACTCAACGTTGATATTTGATGTTGTGCTGAAAAGCGTAGCTCATACTTTGTTTATATAATAAAAAACAAACAACCATTTATTCTACTACACAATTGCATGCTTATAAATAATTTAATATATACTTTTTAATCTTTATGTAGCAGTCGCCTCTTTAACGTAGGCCTTTCCATTGCCTTCTAGTACCACCTATCTCTGGCCTTACACATCCAAAATGTTGTCATTGAAGGCCAAAATAGGCAAAAACAAAAGTTTATATAAGTACTGTTTTTATTTCCAAAATGGCCGTCCATCTTCATTTAATAACAACATTTGGGGTTTGACCGAAAAACAAACTATAACAAAAAGAAACAAGGCCCATAAATTTCCCTCCTCAAGAATGCTCTACGAATATAAAAAGCCACAGATAACAAAAGAAAACAGGCCGTAAGTAAATACGCGGGGCGTTTGTAGATCGTTGCAAATTTTCTTATGAGAAGAAGCAACTTAATCTTATAAGGCACACACAAAGTGTTCTTTGTAAAGACGGCGGTTTTGCTTTGATATATTTTTTCTTGAAAATTTTCTTAAGACAATATGATTGCGATAGCAAACATATTTTAAATAGACTAGCTGTCTGCTCCGGTTTCTGATGGGATAATTTCGTAAAAAAAAACAAATCCGATTGCAGCGCCACCTAAGCGGGACCATGTAATTGTACTTGCGTAGTATCTTTGCGCAAGCGCAAGTTATAGGTAAGTTGAAGTTTCATCGCAATCGGATAAACGGTACCTTTTTTTTTTTTTTTTCGTGCGGAAATCCCTCTGGCAAACGGGGGGGCCGTTTGCCAGCGGGGGCGGTTACGTCGGGCTTGAACCGACTAAAACCGCACGCCGTCTCGGGTCTACAGACGCCGGGATGTAAGGTTGCCCATAGAGCATATCCCTCGCACCTCGACTGACCCTGGGCCATCTCCGGTTTCGAGATGACCCCCTCGGGTTTGGGAACCACGGTGTCCCCGTCTTGCCCCGGTTTGGGGGAGGGGCGCTAGTCGCCCCACCGTCCTGGCCTGCTTCTGCTGGGGTGACAGGCGGCCTCACCTGTCATCCCCGGGCCTGCGCTCATGGAGGACGGAGGTCGTTAAGCGACCTCCGGCGCCTGAGTCGCGTAAAATACAAACAAATGTAGAATTTTATCAGACTTGCTGAATGCCATCCGGGATTCACAAGAAACTATGTCCAAACTATGTCTATAACTTTTAAGATAAGATAAGATAAGATAATATTTATTTGCAAAAACATGTGTACATATAATATACATAGTCAAGTGCTTATTATATAGGTCTTAAACTTCGATTGCACACAACATGTTTTACCATTGAGTGGTGTACAAATTATTATTTAACTCTAAGTCATCACATCTACATTATGCATCAGTCATCCAGTTACAAATAAAAGTCAATCCTACAGGGTCATGTCCTCGAGAAAATCCTTAATACTATAGTAGCACTTCTCAGTCAACAATCTTTTGAGCGCCCACTTAAAACGATTGTTGTTCAAATTTTTTTTATTTTTGGGAATTTTGTTGTAGATTAATGGAGCCATGCAAATTACACTTTTATGTAATAGGGCAGTCTTAGCAGGATGGACACATAGCCTGTTTTTATCGCGACGATTACGCACGACTTTGTCCATTAATCTTGAAAACAGGTGTGGGTTATACCTGGTAAACAGTGCTACCTCTAGTATGTATATGCCGGGGAGTGTCAGAATATTGTGCTCTTTAAAAAATGGCACACAACTGTCAGTGCTCTCAATACCAAACATGGCACGGATGCAACGCTTTTGCATTTGCGGCAAGAACATACCTACGCGCTATAAGATGGTAAAGTTTTACAGGCCTTCCTCTTACAAATACTAGAGGTAGTTTTAATGATGATATAAACATGACACTACAACCTCCACCTCTACAGAGAGAAAAGAGTTAGAAGCTTCATTCTCAGAAACACTACAACATTCATTACATTTACTTAACAATCGAATTAAACTGAACTTAGTTGAATTATAAAAATTTTGTCCTGTACAAAAGCTTGTACTGGCTATTAATGATGTCACGCCATGACTGCGCCTTTACCTTCTAAAGGCAAGCCTCCGAATAGCGTGCTCCGCTAAGGAATTTCACGTTACATGAACGAGCGCGTTAACGTACCTTGATGTGATTTAAAAATGTTAATAGGAGATGAAATGGCGATATTTTTATTTTCTTGTTGGCTAAAAGTAGATTTTTTTCTAGCTTTTTAGACTAACAGTTTTTATATCACTAAAGTAAGGGTGGGAACTGGAAGATTTCCATTTTCCAGTGTTCATAATTTTCATCCTTTCGGAATTAAACTCTAGTTTACTTGAGTTTTCAGAGAAGGCCGGCTTCTCCATGAGCCATGCGGTCCCACTTGAGCCATATATAAACGGGAGTAGGGCTAGGCTCGAGGCACTTTACAACAAGTGTAAGCACATCCCAGTTTCTTTTAAGGAATGTAGGTTAGGAAGCCGTCGACGTCCGTCTTGTACTTCCCTCTATGGAGGCTTTTGTTTGTGTTGTTTATGTGCGTATTGTGGTGTCGGTTATTAACTAATAAGTTATTTAATAATTGAAGAAGAATACAAGGGCAGAGCCAACTCTTACCTTGGGTGTCGTGTTAGGCTTTTAATCACGAAATATGGAATCTTCTTTCTTCTTCTCTTATATATAAAAATGAATTGCTGTTCGTTAGTCTCGCTAAAACTCGAGAACGGCTGGACCGATTTGGCTAATTTTGGTCTTGAATTATTTGTGGAGGTCCAGAGAAGGTTTAAAAGGTGAATAAATATGGAAGTTGTTATCGATTGCAGATTGGCAGTACGAAGTCTGCCGGGTCAGCTAGTATGGAATAAAAAAGGTTTCCTTTAATCTTATTGGTATGGAAACTGGTGTTGCCAAGCTCTCACATATCCAAATCAAGATACAAACCGTCCTAGATGTTCTCTTTTTCCAATCTCAAATCTATAGGAAAGGTTAGCATCAGATGCTTAAAAATTTCATTGAATATACAAAACAGTTACGTGATTAGTTATAATGTTCAACGGAGAACTAGACTAAAAGTTAATGTCAGTTCGTAGCCAATTGCATTGAGAATGATGTAGAATATGTTCGCAGTATTAAATATGGCTTCACACTTCGTTATGATTCCAATATTTGCGTTGCCTTCGGCAGGAGCAGAGACGGTCAGTTAGAAGAGCTACACATTTTAGACTAGTTTTCGTAAAATCATTAATTAAATTAAACACCAATTTTATAAGAAAGTTGTTCAAAGACAAATACGTAAATTCTTATCCTAAGCCCTAAACCTTACAATGCCAATCACAATAAGACAATTCGCTTTTAATATATTCGTTAAACTCGTAAACCAGCGCTATTATAAGCTGTCAGCTACGAAACAATAAGGGTAGAGACTCCGCATTGCAACTTGACGCTGAAAACCGGCCGTTTTATCGACACAATGATTCGGATCTCATTTAAAAATAGGTGATGAGTCTCTTGCCACTGGTATTTTTCCTACCGCATGGAAAAGAGCCTAAATAGTCCCAATTTTCAAAAAAGGAGACAAAAGTGATGTACGAAACTATCGACCAATAGCGATCCTTTCTTGCCTATCCAAAATTTTCGAGTCATTGGTTTCTACAAAGCTAACTACACATACTAGATCATTAATCTGCGACGAACAACATGGTTTCCTACAAAAAAGATCTGTGCTTACTAACTTGGTCTCGTACATCACCCCCATCATAGAAGGCGTAGATAACAAGGAGCAGATAGACTCAGTCTATACAGATTTTGCCAGCGCTTTCGACAAAGTTGACCATCTAATTCTTGTAGAGAAGCTCCATAATCAGTTCGGAGTTCGCGATGGACTTCTTGGGTGGATTGAGTCTTATTTAAAAAACCGGGAATATGTGGTAGTGGTTAATAACGTTGAATCCCGGAGTTACATTGCTGATTCTGGTGTTCCACAGGGCTCCCATCTTGGACCGATTCTTTTTCTGCTATACATTAATGACATAGTAAGTCAGATCAAGCATTGTAGCTGCTCACTTTATGCCGACGATATGAAAATATCTCGACAGATTAATTCTGAGGCTGATGCAGAGCTGCTGCAAAACGATCTTGACCGAATTAATGACTGGTGTCGGGCTAACAAAATGTTATTGAATGCTTCTAAATGCGTTCATATCCGATTTAGTAGGAAACGTAAAATAACCGAGACTCATTTTTATATTGGAAATGACGAAATTGCTACATCAAGTCAGGCGAGGGATCTGGGTGTAATCTTTGATTCTAAATTAACCTACATTCCACACTACAACAATATGGTTAACAGAGCTACTAAAATTATGGGTTTCATTAAGCGTAACTCTAAGGACTTGCACGTTTCCTCAAAAATATTACTCTTCAATAGTCTAGTGAGAAGTGTCCTAGAGTTCGGTAGCGTCGTCTGGAACCCTCAGTACGCAGTCCATTCACAGAGTATAGAATCGGTCCAAAGAGCCTTTACCAGACATCTGGCATTTGTCACTCCTGGACTTCATCCTGGATGTCCCTACCGCGAACGGTTGGTGTATTATGAATTACAATCTCTCAAGGATAGAAGAAGCGCTATAGACTTATTGTTTCTGCAGAATTTAGTTAGGGGCTCATCACATGAACTGGGACTTTTAATGCGTACGAAAGTATGTGTTCCGAGGCCTAATAGCAGATTTAGGAACAACTTTCCATTTTTCCATGTACCGTGTTATAGGACCAACTTGGGTGCACAGGCGCCCTTGGCCAGGTTAACTGCCACATATAATGGTAGCTGGAGACACCTAGACCTCGACATTTTCCACGACCATCCCAGGCGCTTCAAGGCTAAGTTGACTCAACAGCCTAAACAGAAGACATCGGAATAATTATAATGTATTATCTGTCTGCATGTTATTTCTGAATTATTATTTTTTAATTATTTTTAATTAATTTTGTACATTTTAATATTTTAATTATTTGATTTTATTTTTGATTCTATTTTTATTGTGAATGATTATTTTAATTTTTTTCTTTTTTTTTTTCTTTTTCAATTTTTTTTTTTTTTTTTTTTTTAATTTTTAGTAGTTATTTAATACTTGACATGCAATACTTGTATAATTATATTTATATATATATATTTTTTAATTGTTTAAACCTATGTTGACATGTTTGAAAGCTCTATTTTGACATATTTTTTTTTATAATTATTCTTGCTATGTACTCTCAATTATTATTTTTGTATGACAATCAGCCAATGCTGTGCATATCTATAATTGGTGTAGCACATACCTAATAATATATTACCAAAGTAACCTATAGAACAATGTTTGTGTATACACTGTTGATATGCCTCTATAAATAAATAAATAAATAAACTCAGAGTGCGATTAAATTAAAACAATAGTATTGTAATCGCAACTCGCCAGTTAGGCACGTTGTGTGTCGATTGGTCGATTGTCACGGTAGACCGAACCGAACCGGTTTGACGAAATTCGGCTGTATTGGCATAGTCGGATTGTTTGAACGAATTTTGGTGTTTGTGATCTAGAAGGAACTATCCGCTCACCTTAAACAAATTTTAAGTGATTGACCTAAATATTCGTTAAAGGGAAGCTAACAAAGTTTGTGTACCTTTGTTACTATCATTGAGTGAAGTTCTACTAACTTCTAGGAGGCCCAAGATAAACTCACCTGCTAGCTGGTACACCCTCCGATCAACGGATAGAGATCTGGCGCAGGGTTTCGTCTCCGGAGTTGGGGGGTTAACAGCGAATAAAACTTCATAAGTACAATTTTAAAATAAAATATTGACGTCTGAGTTCTCTGTATTTTTAGTGATATGTATTTATTTTATTTAAGAATTTTATAGGGACATAACTGTGTTAAAATGTAGTGTTGTCAAATAATTAATATTAATTGTGTATAGAAACAACAAAAAAACCTTCACCTGTCATATCAAAACAACATAAGTTATGTAATTTTGAACTCTATGAAACGGATTGTCGAATTGAATAGGACCACACCTTAACACACGGCCATTGCGCAATCCCAAAAGACCCCAGACCTTAATCGTCAATATATATCCATAAATGTTATCGTTTAAACTCGCCCTGACACGCGACATGCTACCGTAAGCTAAAAATATAACAAATTCCCGGGAAAGGAGGACATATTTTTTTGGTAGTGGAAAAATACGGGTAGATGTGAATCTTTGCGTCTGTTTTCTGAGTAATCCTAAGACTGGTTATTGTTGTGAAATCCAATTGAACACTGTCATTGAAAGAACGGTGATAAATTTGATGTTAAATTTAAATGGTATGAATATATCCTTTCTTTTTTTTTTCGTGCGGAGATCCCCTCGGATAGGTCCCCGCCGGCCAGCGGGGGAGGTTATGTCGGGCTGGAATCGACTGAAACCGCACGCCGTCTTAGACGCCGGGTGTAAGGTGGCCCAAAAGGCATTTCCCTCGCATCCCGACTGACCCAGGCCATCTCCGGCTTCGAGATGGCCTCCTCGGGTTTGGGAACCACGTTGTCCCCGTCTTACCCCCGAAAAAAGAGGGGAGCGCACAATGCGCCTCCACTCAATGCTTCTGCTAGGGTGGCAGGCGGCTCCACCTGTCGCCCCCAGGCCTGCGCTCATGGAGGACGGAGATCGTTGAGCGACCTCCGACGTCTGAGTCGCCTCCCCGCCTCGCGGGCTCTGCGGGTACGGGAGAGACCTGAGTCTCTCCCGCACCCGCTCGGCCGCCTCCTTCTCGAACATTACTTGCTCGTGTTTCTCTCTCCTCCGAGCCTTTTTTCAACTTAGTTGGGCTCGGTTTTCAGTCACCAAAATGTTTGGGCCAAAATGTTTGTTTGTAGTAGTGTAAGCGCTTTTGAATGTATTTTTTCTCAGCTTTACGCATACCAATATTGTGTTCACCTGATTTATTAACTATGTTGTGTATCTGTTTTTAATTGTATTCTCTTCTCGTTACAGGTAAGCATAAGAGTCAAGGTTTAAATTAAGTAAACGTTATTTACTGGTAAGTTTTAATTGAATATTAATCGGTTAGATATTGCTATAGCTTAACTACATATTTACCAATGTATTGCGACGTAACTTTTTTTTTCCTTGCGGAAATCCCTTCGGATACCCCCCGCCGCGCCGGCCAGCGGGTGCGGTTATGTCGGGCTTGACCCAACTAAAACCGCACGCCGTCTCGGGTCTTAAGACGTGGGTGTAAGGTTGCCCATAGAGCATATCCCTCGCACCCCGACTGACCCTCAGGTTTTGAAACCACGGTGTCCCCGTAATCATAATTTGCCTAGCAGTAACATCTCCTCAGCTGCTTCTTCCATAACAATTAAGACGTCTGTAGACATTTTTGTTAAAAATAAACAACTAACTAACAAACTAACTTAAATATATATATATATATATATATATACCTTACTAGCTGATGCCTGCGGCTCCGCCCGCGCGGAGGTTGGTTATCGTCTTTTGGTTATATCTCCGGTTCTACGTAACCAATTGCAATACGGCAGATTTTAAGTATGATCAAGACCTTTCTAATAGAAAATATCGCATTAAAACCCGTTCAGTAATTTTGGCGACCCTCGCAAACAGATAAACAGACAAAAATTCCAAAAAAAATATTTTTATTTTCAGAATCGTTAATTTAACATAACTCAAGATTTTTTTTAACATCACCCATGTACAGACACAAGTAATTTAAAATGTTATAATAGTATAAATAGATTTTGAATATATTGTAGGCATCTGGGCTATAACGGCCATCACACCTTTTTACACGGGCTGCCTGCATCGTGACAAAAGTTTAAGCCTCAATAACTCCTGGCTTTTAATAGCATCACCCCAGCGACCCACGCTGCCGATATCGCCAGTGTGCTCTCAGATATCGATACATCGATACGTATTCGATTCTCGATTATCGGATGTTACCTGCCGTGTTTGTTGACGCGAACATTTCGTACCTATTCGAATACGATTGCCGGTGCGGTGTTGTGATTTGTAGATATAGCAAATAAAGTTTTGAGTCTAAAGTATATCTTCAAATATACGTACTACGTATATGTAATTAAATGTTAAAGCTTTTTATTAAACTCTCTGAAAATTAATAATAAAATGTGAAGGAAAATTTACTTCGAGTTATAAATTCTTGAAGTAGACTAGAAAATAATTGAAGATTCTAGCGTGTGGATCTAGCATGCGGTTCTAGCATGCAGATCTATCATCCGGTTCTAGCATGCGGTTCTAGCAATCGGATCGAGCATTTGAATCTAGCATGCGGTTCTAGCACGCGGTTCTAGGATGCGGATCTAGCATGTGGATCGAGCATGCGGTTCTTACATGTGGATCTAGCATCCGGTTCTAGCATGCAGCTCTAGCATGTGGATCTAGTATGCGGATCTAGCAAGTGGATCTAGCATCCGGTTCAAGCATGCAGATCTAGCATACGGTTCTAGCAATCAGATCGAGCATTTAAATCTAGCATGCGGTTCTAGGATGCGGATCTAGCATTTGGATTTAGCATGAAGTTCTAACATGTGGATCTAGCATCGGGTTCTAGTATGCGGTTCTAGCATGCAGTTCTAGCGTGTGGTTCTAGCATGCGGATCTAGCATCTCTGACGTCTGTTGTGATGTGTTGTTTGGGGTTTGAATTCGCAAATCTTCGATCGCAGTTCTAAATACCTCGACTATTACTGTCGCTATCAAATAATTGGGATTTAGAAGATTTATGTATCAATAATATAATTTTCCAGTCCCAACCGCCTGTTCCATCCACAACTAATTAGCAATATCAAAGTAATCAAGAACTTGATCAGAGTTCTCTGTGATTCATTAAAACTTGTGTGAGTCTATTTTGTTACTTACCTCGTCCAGTCAACGACGGAAGCTGCTCAGCACTATAATATTTACAAACAATTTTTTCACATTGAAATACTTACATGTTTCAATTCTACTAATGTAATAAATGTCAAAGTTTGTGAGAATGAACGGATGTATGTACCTATGTTAGTCTTTAACGCAAAAATGGCGGTACGGATCGGTATGAAATCTGGCACACAGACAGATTTATAGTTTGAAATAACATAGACACTAACTGACTGGGAATAGGTTCTTGTGGGTCACGGGAACGGACAACAACGGAACACATTCCATGTTTTATTTATTATTTTATGATTTTTTTTTGAACTAAGGTGATCTGTAATTTGAAAATAAATGTGATGAGCTGAGGGCGACTGTACTCTTGGCATGAGTTTTGCGTCTGTTTTTGCTTTGCGAGAGGCCTTGTCCTTTTGGATATTTTTGTTAAGGAAATTCTTAGTAGTCGCATGGGGCTTGGAAACGTGCCCAGCAGAGGTTGACCCAAAGAAAATAAAGCTAGGGTTATGTAGGTGTGTAATACGGTTCTATCGGACCTAAAGGGGATATAAAATAAAATATAATGATGTGTCTATATTATGGAAAATGAATTCAAAAGAAATTGCCCCTAAACCTCGTTGTTATGGAAACTAGGGTTGTATGGGGGCCCCACCAAGATATACGGGGCCCAAGCCAACCTCTCCTATAAGTGGTACACCTGCTATTGAATAAAATTCAAAAATGATATAGGTGTAAGAAAATTTGTTTCAAATTTTTTACCTTTTTTCGTTAATAATTTTGTTATTTCTGGTTCTACGGCTAAAAGTTGCAGAACAAAAGTGTAGGGATTTTAATTTGCTACGAAACTGTTTTTACAAATTATCTGTGCCAAGAATAGTTCACCCAGTAACCCTTTTTAGAAGATGGCGGCCGCAGTAACCCCACAAATTTGGATTTAACATAACATAACTTCACGCCTGTATCTCGCAAGGGGTAGGCAGAGGTGTATTATACACCCACGATTCCCCAGTTATGTTTAGGTCCCAATTTAATAGGGGGCGAGCCTATTGCCATCTACCGCTCACGTTACTGAGCGAGTGATAATTAACATTTTAAACTTGAATACACTACACAGACCCCTCTTGACATCCAAAAATCTCTGACTATTTTGCACAGCAATCAGTGATGTAGTCATGTTCTTACAAGCTTTCATTTAACTTGCCCTGTTCGTATGTAAGTAAGTTGCCCGTCAAAATTTGCAAACCATTTTTCGACCATTTGTTGGCATCTGATCGAGCTGAAATTTGCATATACGTTCAGATTGTATACACGTTGGATGACAATTGAATATGAGGTTGTTTTTTAAAACAGTTTTTTAATTAATTATTTATGACACGTAACATTTCAATGAACATAACATAACATAACATAAACTCACGCCTATATCCCCGAAGGGGTAGACAGAGGTGCTAGCACCCACGTTTCGCCAGTTTATGTTTTAGGTCCCAATGTAATAGGTGGCGAGCCTATTGCCATTAACCGGGCACTTATAAACCTGCGATAAATACACACATAACTTCGAAAAGCATCGAAAAGTCATTGGTGTGTGCCATGGTAATACCTGGGATCGAACCCGAGACCTCGTCTCAGCAGTCCTTTACCCATACCACTAGGCTACCGCGGTTCAATGAACTACACTGTTGTGTAAGATGATTAGTGATAACTATATGAGTTTGATGACACTAGTTTCATTCTAACGAGGTTTAAGGACTCTTACTTTTGATTTTAGATTGCATGGATTTAACGATGTTTGCTGGGCAAGTATTTTTGTTTAAGTACGTTTATCCGCAGTCTAGAACCCATAACATCAGCTATTTAAGCTATGCTTAGTTTGAGTCTATAGCGTTGTGTAGAATATCCTAGAGTATTTATTTTATTTATTGTAACCGAGTTATCTATGAAACTGGCTGTGAATTGCGACAAATTATGAAACAAATTAGTTATCACAGTGGAATTCTAAATAAATCTAGTTTCGAGTTAGTTTGACTGAGCTGAATATTGAACTAAATTTATGTAACTGTGAGCCGAGTAATAACATGTTAGATAAAATTTAATGTCTACGAGAATCTCCTCATTTATAAATAGCTAGCTAATCGTGCGCCCGGCGTCTCCCGGACTCCAATATTTCACATGGCTTTCTATTTTTTTTTTCATATAATCATTGTCCTCACAATTACGTACATAAAAATAAATCATTTAAATCGGTCGAGCAGTTCTCAAGTTTTGCTCTTGGCAACGCTATTCACTAACTTACTGTTGCCCGCAGCACCGCCAGCTTGGATGTCCGGTAACGCGACTAAATTTAGCCTATGTTCTTTCCCAAGCTCTAGTCCATTTCTGTACCCAATTAAATCAAAATCGGTTTAGTGGTTTAGGCGTGCAAGCGTTACTTTCGAATTTAGAATATTAGTATGGATTTTTCTTAATGTACATTTGTACTGGTTTTCGTACGTTTTGTCTTTTTCCTTTCCAATTTTCGCTGCTGGCGTGGCACACACCTCTCATACCTTCATAGAAAACGGTGACAGCTTACCATCAAAACAGTCGTAACTTGTTTCTGGCCTTAGCAGGATAGAAAAAACAATAGCTAATTCTAAAGTGTTCGTATTAACAGCTAAATATAGATTACATTGCGTGTCGATTGTCCCTTGAATATTTAAGCTGCACGCCATATCGACCTTGGATTCTCCTAGTTTTGTTATCGTTTCTATAGAAAACTATATTTGGAGACCTATATGAATCGTTAATTCATACATACATTCATATAGCTACGTCTTCATTTGTCTCCCCCCCCCCTCGGATACCCCCCCCCCCTCCCGCCGGCCGGCGGGGGAGGTTATGTTGGACTTGAACCGACTAAAAAAAACCACACGTCGTCTTTGGTCTTCAGATAGTTCTTCAGATGATTGGTGTAAGGTGACCCATGAGGCATTTCCCCCGCACCACAGATTAATAAATAAACCCCAATTGACCCAGGGCCATCTCCGGTTTCGAGATGGCCCCCTTGGCTGCTTCTCTCCTTACAAACTTACGATAATTCCTCTACTGTCATTAAACCTTTCATATAAGCGGCGTGCTTTGGACCTGTTCTTTTTTCAATACATCGTCTGATCAGTGTATGTTTTGCGAGGTCGACCCCGGCTGGCTTGCTTACACGTGCCTTCCATTCTTGGTGCATCATTCGCCCAGTGCTCATTCGTTCTACGTGCTGCAACCACCTTAGCATACCCTTTTCAATTCCTGATACAACTTTCTTTGGGCCACACGACTCTCGTATATCTGTATTCTTGTACCCTTTTCAATTCCTGATACAACCTTCTTCGGGCCACACGACTGTCGTATATCAGTATTCTTGTTCCTATCTCTCTTTATCGCCAACCTTGGTTGCATCCAAATCTTAGATCCCAAGGTCGGCTCTCCTACTCCTCCTTGCCTTGATTTGGTTAATTTTGGCTTATAGGGGTAACTGGTGAATCCTGTGAAGAAGGCCTTTTTTTTTTTTACGTGCGGAAATCCCTTCGGATACCCCCCCGCTGGCCAGCGGGGGTGGTTATGTCGTGTCTCGACTAAAACCGCACGGTGTCCTCCCCAAGTGTCCGTTGCCGGGCACCCCGGGTAAGCCCTCGAAAGGATAACCCCAGGGTTGCCGGCGGACTTTGGCCGCCACCGCGGCCTCGCCTGGTGGGGTCGAGTTTTATCCCGCTTCGGTGAGTTGGCAGGCGTGTGTAGGGCACACACGACACGCCTCCGCCACGGCCTGCTTCTGTAAGGACGGCGAGTCGGCCAACTGCCGTCCTCAGGCCCCGATCATGGAGGTCGGTAGTCCCGGGCGTAGATGAGTCTGCGGCGTCCTCGCCGCAGACTGCGAAACTCGGGAGGCAGGGTTCTTTCCCGCTCCCTCTCCGCCGTCTCTTTCGCGCGCATTACCTGCTCACAGAAAGAGGCGGCGGCGTGCCACTTGCTCCCGTCGGAGACCACGGCCCTCACCATGGTCTCCAACGAGAGAACGTCCACGCCCAGGACCGCAACGAGATCCCGGCGTTGACTCGCCCACGCAGGGCACTCCACCAACGTGTGGAGCGCCGTGTCTTCACCAGGATCCTCGCAGTGCTGGCACTGCGGCGTTGTCTCCCGGTGGATGCGCCACAGATACTTACCGAAACACCCGTGTCCGGTAACCATCTGGCACATCCGGTAGGAGAGGTCCCCATGGTCCCTCTCCAACCACTCCTTCATGATCGGTCTCACCGCCGCAATGGTGGATTCCCCCCACCTTGGGTGCTCAAGTCGCACCCTCCATGTCTCCATGAGTTCCTGGCGGAGCAGGGACCGCTGAGCCCTGATTTCTCGGGGCTCCGGCCTATGGCCCCGCTCCAGCGCCTCCTTGCGCCACTGGTACAGCAGCGCAAGGGCTCTCGCTTCCAGGTCCCATGGAGGGGTCCCAGCTAGGAGACATGCCGCCTCGATGGAGATCGTGCGATACCCCCTGATGACTCTGACGGCCATCGCCTTTAACGGACTGTTAAGAACAGCCACGTTGCGGGCCGCCAGAGTCTCCGCCCATACGGGGGCCCCGTATAGGGCCATGCTTCGCACGATCCCCAGGTACAGTCTCCTAGTGGGGGCGTTGGGTCCCTTAACGTTGGGCATCAGCCGCGATAGCGCGGCCGCAGCCCCCCTCAGTTTCGGGACCAGACTTCGGAGATGAGGTCCGAAGTCCCATCGGCTATCGAGTACGAGCCCAAGGTACTTCATCGTGGGCTCGATGCCGATGCTTACGCCCCCTACGGTTATGCTGGTTCCCGCAGGTGGCCCCCTCCGAGGCCCGTGAAAACACATAGCCTCGGATTTGTGGAGAGCCACCTCGAGTCCCAGCCGCCGTATTCGACCCACGACTTGAGCAACCCCTGCCGTGGCCTTCAGTGCCGCGCTTCGGTACGTTGCTCCCCGTGCCATAACGAGGGTGTCGTCAGCATAGCACACTATGCTGACACCCTCGAGCAACGTACCGCGCAGCACCCAGTCGTATCCGATGTTCCACAGGAGTGGCCCTAGGACCGACCCCTGCGGAACACCGCACGACACTTCTCGCCGCCCTGGCCCTAGCCAGCTCGGGTAAACTATGGCCCTCTCGGATAGGTATGCCTCGACAATGCGGCGGAGGTAAGGAGGCACTCCGTGATACGCGAGCGCCTCCCTAACGCAGCTCCAGGGTAGGGTGTTGAAGGCGTTGGCGATGTCGAGAGACACCGCCACCACCACCCCACCCCGCGAGACTACTTCCTCCGCCAGGCGCCTAACGCGCATGATCGCTTCCACGGTGGAGCGCCCCCGGCGGAAACCGAACTGGTTGTCCGCCAGATCTGGCCCCACGTTCGTGAGATGCTCGACGAGGCGCTCTGCAATAATCCGCTCAAAGAGCTTGCACACCTCGTCGAGCAACACGATCGGCCGGTAACCGGATGGCTGATCCGCCGGCCGCCCCGCCTTCCGGATAAGGACCAGTTTCCCCGTCTTGTGAAGAAGGCCTGTTTTTGGTAACTTGATTACTCATAATATATTTGTTTGACGATACGAGTTTCTATTTTAACGAGGTTCAAGGGTATTTCCAATTGATTTTATAGTCCGTGACTAAGAAAACGTTTTGTATAAAACGTTATATCGGTTTTAAGCGCCCTCTTAAACGATTGTTGCTGGTCCTACCTGACGAGATCCAAGGTCGGCGTTTGGCGAGTGTATTCTCGGTCAGACTGCACGCTCGGCTGGCTGATTTGATTAAGTGAAAATGTATTGTGTTCATATATCCACGAGAGCGTTATGAATATTATGACGTCAGTAAGGAGTTAATTACTTGCACAAGTATGCTATAAGTTGTAATTCAATTGTAAATTCGACTTCCAATATCTAGGCGAAACGAATAAAAACTAGTTTCGCAGTAACTGTGTGTGTCATCCTTCCTTCCATCCTTCATTCCTTTTTTCGAGTTAAATCACTGCATAATATAAAACAAAGTCCTCCGCCGCGTCTGTCTGTTTGTTTGCGATAAACTCAAAATCTACTGCACCGATTGTTATGCTGTTTTTACTAATGCATAGCGTGGTTCTCGAGGAAGGGTTAAGTGTATAATTTGTCAAGTTTTTGCAAACATTGGCTAAAATATAATGATATTTGTTGGAGGTGTCAGAAAAAATAGGAAAAAATAGCCGTTTGGGATCTTTCAACGTAAACGCCGCCTAAACCTTTTGAAATATAATAAAATGATGTTTGGTGGAATCGTGTATCTTATATAGGTTGTGGTGGTGGAATAGGATCAAATAGGTAGCCGGAACGGGATCAGAATTTCACGCGGGTGAAGTCGCGGGCTACTCTATAATAAAAACTAGTTAAAAAATAATGCAAGTGAGTCAATAGCACTTCAGTATAACTGATTGTCCTAATCACAAAACGATTCCGCAATCGCTCTGAATCCGGTAGCTGTGACGATACGTTGAAACTAAACAATAGACGTCAGACAATGGGCTCTCGACGTGAGTTCGCTGACACTTAAGGCCCCTTTGACTGACGCTTAGAGAGCACTCAGCTAATTGAAATTAAAAGCCTTGATGGAGAATCTGTATCTGGAATAGTATTGTTAATGGAATGAATATAATATCATGGAACTAAGACTACACACACTCACGTCTATCTCCCTCCAGGGTAGGCAGAGACAATAAGCCGCCGTCCGCTTCTGTTCTGACACACTCACAAGCTACGTCTACTGTCAGTAAAGCTTTCATGCAAGCTTACTGGTTTCGAGTGCTTTTCGCTTGCCCCTTCTACAAGACTTCATCAAATTGATCGGTATATTTTTTGCCCCCGGGCCCCGGCCTGCCTGCCCACTTATAGGTATACTAATTGATGCCTGCGGCACGGAAGTCGGTTATCGTTTTTCGGTCATATCTCCGGTTCTACTTAAACAATTGCAATCAAACATACGGCAGATCTTAAGGCTGACCCAGACCTTTCTAATAAAAAAGGCATAAAATTACGTTCAGTAGTTATTGCGTCCATCGCGAATAAACAGACAAACAGATTAGCAGACAAACAGATTAAAAGACAAACAAACAATAGTCAAAAATAAAAAATATTTGTCTTCAGAATTGTTAAAATATCTCCAATATACAGAAATCTTGCCCACGATGCTGATGCTGTCGAAATATAACTTGATTTTTAATTAGGGGTACTATAGGTTTAAATACACTAAACGTGATCACAATCCTAATACAAGTTACCTTTTTTTTTTCTTTTTTTCGTGCGGAAATCCCTTCGGATACCCCCCCGCGTTCCAGCGGGGGCGGTTATGTCGAGCTTGAACCGACTAAAACCGCACGCCGTCTCGGGTCTACAGACGCCGAGGTGTAAGGTTGCCCATAGAGCATATCCCTCGCACCCCGACTGACCCTGGGCCATCTCCGGTTTCGAGATGGCCGCCTCGGGTTTGGGAACCACGGTGTCCCCGTCTTGCCCCGGTTTGGGGAAGGGGCGCTAGTCGCCCCACCGTCCCGGAATACAAGTTACCTAAGTACATATTTAGCTGATCTAGTATAGTAATACTAGTCACGTACGCCTCATACTGGAAAAAAACACTATTAGATCGAGAATTCGGTATGCCGTAAATATCAAGAAAGTAGTATCAACTCAGTAGGGTAGACATCACTGCGGAGCTTTGTATAACCTAGACGTGAGTTATACGAAAAAGGAATAAGGAATAATGAAAGCAAAATCCACGCTAGTTCGTCGCCTCATGCCTTCGCGGATGCGAATTTGCTTTAATTATGCCTATGCCTTATAACTTCGTGTGTAAACCCCAACCGACTCCACCCCATCGGTGCCAACGATGTGATGGGTGTGTCGGAATCGGATCGACTTACACTACACGGTGTCCTCCTCAAGTGACTAGGATGACTTTGGTCACGATCGCGGCTTCGCCTATGGGGTCGGGTTTGATCCCGCGTCGTTGAGTTGACAGGCGTGTGTAGGACGACACACGAAACGCCTCCGTCTTGGCTTGCTGCTGTAAGGACGGCGAGTCGGCTGGCTGCCGTCCTCAGGGCTCGATAATAGAGGTCGGTAGTCCAGGGCGTAGATTAGTTTTTAGAAAGACGAATGCATCGTGAGAGATCTTGGACTAAATTTATATAGTAAAAATAAGTACTTAAGTACCTCTGGCCCTACACCCCGGCGTGCGGCAGACCCGAGACGGCGTGCGGTTTTAGTCGGTTCAAGCCCGACATAACCGCCCCCGCTGGCCGGCGGGGGGGTATCCGAGGGGATTTCCGCACGAAAAAAAAAAAAAAAAAAAGGTACCAATCTAACACAAAGAATAAATGCATTCGTACAAAGTTGTAAAGAAATATCGCTGAATATACGAAAATAAATGAGTATCACTATAACCTGGGAGTCTACAAGTTTAGAGTGAACAGTTTACTTCTAGGCAAGCGTGCTCCACCATCTTCACCACTTTCCAACAGGTGAGATAGTGGTCAAAGAGAGCCTATTTTAAAAAAAGTAACAAAACATTGAAGGAAACAATTAAATATACAAAGAGGTCTAGCCAGTGCTAGACCAAATATTTAAACCTACCAGTAAAGTACATCCAGTCAAAATAAATCCTCAAACGATGCGACACCGGGTGCTGCCTCTGCTAGCACCGGTGTTCCTCTCCAAGTTCTGGAGACGCAGGCGTCGGGCGAAGGCCATCGAAAAATTTCATGGGGTATGTAAAACCAGACGTGACTGTTCTGTCAACTGATAGAAACCGTCCTTTAATATCTGTTCTTCACCTGGCATGTCGTCCCTCAGTGTACATTATAGAGAACTGTGATGGTAGCATCATCATTACAGCGTTAGTCCCGGTTGCATCCGAAGCTTGTATTTTGGAGCTCAGCGTCCGCTCTCTAAACCTTCTCTTGAACTGCTAACCCTGAGAGGAAAGCTTGTGCCATAGCTGATCGTTGAAGATGATTAAGATCATCATTATCTTCATTGGAGCGTTCTCTTTGAAGCCCGGGGTATAATCTGGTACTCTTTCTTTTGATTGGATTTTTATGGAAGCGGCTACCGTCTGACGAGGTCTGGGAGGAAAACCTTCGCCAGAGTCTCGTTGGTTAATTAACATGTTTACGGACTCGCAGGTAACATTAACTTGGTCCCCGAAAGCCAAGGTTGGTGGATCCTTATACAACTCTACCATCAAAAGCTCCCTTCCATCGTGCATGCATAAATCTCACTGTCCTGATTTACATTATGAGCACTTTTAAAACGAGCTTAGTGATAAAATTAACTGTCCGTATTCTTAAATAGTTGATGTCGAAATTGTAATTATGGTCTAGTAAGGGCATTCACATAAGACGTTTTTAAACGAGCTTTAGACGTGCGTTAAGCGCAATTAAGACGCTCAATAAACGCAAGGTAATTAGCAAGAGCTTTGCACGGGATCATTCGCATTTGTTTCACCTTTTTGCGCACCGCTTACACTTACCTTTTCTGCCGCTTCGGATGTTTGAAGCACGTTCTAAACGCATAAAATGCATTGATGACACCCAGAGGAAGCTCTCATCAAAAACGCTCGTTCAAAGTTCGTATTAAAGACCCTTATACTTAACCGATAGTAGAATAGGTATGCAATTTAACTTAGTTTTAACGAGAACTTAAGTGAAATGTATACAATTGTTTTTGTTATCAGTTTGCGTCAATAGCATTGGTTTTCCCCCGCTGTTTTATTTGTAGTTTCCGAGTTTATGTTTTGCCTTATTGAATATTACTCGTGGATATCAGGCAACTTATGAAAGCGGCTACAGAAATATCGGCGAACGAATGGTTACACTCGAGCATTTTTACGCCTGACTTATGGCGAGAAACAAACAGAATGGGCATGAGACGCGGATGCGCCACAGATGCTTTATCGCGTCCGTGACGCGTCTGAGGTGCACCCGCTTCTCTCGCCCGTTCTGTTTGGTCAAGGGATGGGGTTATTCTCCCTCCAACAGTTGACATCATCCCAAGAAAAAGTGCGCAGGTAGACTGCAATAATCTCGCACATGACTTCTAACGTGTGTTGCAAAATCGTTAGTGAAATATAGGTGTTACATCTCTGCTATTGGCTGCTTGGCGTGTAATAAAGTAGACTAGTGACCCCATGGGATGGTGGAAATTCGACCTTTATTGGTTGTCATAAAGTTAAAAATTATTGCATTTCTTTTTAATTTTGTTATAAAAAGGGATGTAAAGTTTTCCCTTCACATCTTAATATATAGATATCATATAGTCTTGGTGAAGGAGCGAACTCCAATAACGAAAATTTTAACGTTCCTTTACTTTGAGTCAATAAAACGAGACTGTTCATAGAGAGCATGGATTTACGACGTCCAATTTGCATTTCTTTGTGAACATTTGTTTGAGTTGTAAAACGTCGGGAATTTATACGAATGAACGTTTGAGTTTACTGCGATAACTTTATCTTTTACCTCTACATTTGAACCTAGTTATGCCATGGGTGTAGCCTGAGAGGAGGAGGGAGGGTAGAGATTAAAATGCCCCGATATTTTTAAAATTGTACGTCAATATTTACTTCACTTCGCCGGATTATCTACAAATGGGCCTTATGTTATTTTTTCACATGAATATTATTTCAATTAAATTTTTAAGCAATTAGTATACTTACTTTTCCTATGGTTTTAGATCAGAAAAAGAGAACATCTAGGACGGGACTTGAACCCGCGACCAGTCCCTTACAGGGGGAATGCTCTGACCAACTGAGCCACCTAGACACGTCCCAGATATTCGACTGGTCGCGGGTTCAAATCTCGTCCTATATAGATGTTCTAAATCGATATGAATACTAGCTTTTGCCTGCAGCTTCACCCGCGTAGATGTCGGTTATCGCGACAAAACATAGCCTATGTCCTTTCCCAAGGTCTAATCTACCCCTGTACCAAATTTCAGCAAAATCGGTTCAGTGGTTTTTGCGTGAAAGCGTAACAAACAAACTTACATTCGCATTTATAATAGTATAGGATTATTAACATTTCATATACATTTTGGATGTATTGATTTATTTTAGCTTTTACGGAAGCGACTAAATGTCTGACCCCCTAAATCCTGAGAGGAAAACCAGCACCAGAGTTTCATCCATCAATCAGCAGGTATCATAAAAAAGCCTGAAAAGTGAAAAAAGTGAAAGTATACAATTCGTTTAGCAATCATTATCTACTTGCTCTTGTCTCAATTATTTGGGGTCTGCCCAACATGTCATTCTCCTCCATAAATTCTTGTCAGATGTCATCTCCTCTGTTCTTCTCTCCTCCCTTCCTAGCCACATCCTCTTCACGCATTTCTTTATATCTTTTCTTGGGCATACAATCCGTTTAGCAATATCATAATTAATTGATTATCTAAAGTTGCAAAACAAGCTGTTTTAATATTATAATAATTATCGTACATTTACAGTGGATATCATTAAAACTTTCGAACAATTATAACGACTAATTGTTCACCGAAATTTGAAGGATTGCCTATTATAATAAAATGATTGGTTGCAAAATATTTGTGAAGTTTTCGATTGTCAAGCCACAATTCGGCTACATGCCCGTCGACGTCTCTAACTAATCATCATCTTCATCAACCATATTCTAGTCCACTGCTGGACATAGGTCTCCCCTAATGAGCGCCATTAATAAAATTTTATAAATAATGATTAATGATTTTCCATAAAATAGGTTGTGTTGTCACTCAAATAATTATTAGGATTAGGTTCATATTTTTATTAAAAAAATTTAAATGTGAACCGCTATAAATGCAAAAAATGTACTTGTTCAAAGAGCTCTTTTTCAGAATTATTTTGTTTATTTTTCTCGTTTTGCAATATACTTCCTTTGTATTTGTTTAGTTCGCTCGCTGTTCATCATTTTCTCTATTTCACTTAAATTTATTGTAACTTTGTGTAGGCACCTCCAGAAAATTTACTTTATTACTATTTATATGGAATTTGGCGCGGCAGTTAGCAAGCCTATTTACTTCAAATTATTAATGCAGTTTTCAAGGCGTTTGATTTTCAAACTTGTGTTTATTCGTATGGTTGATAATCGGAATTCGTATCCAAACAGAACACTTTACAAGCACACACTTTACCTTAGTGGTATAAAAAAAAACTGACAATTCGGATTTTTTATGGTTCGGTATCTTGAAATTCGACATTCTGACAATCATAATTATAAACATTAGAAATTTTAAAATTCAGGTTTTTACTAATAGGATTTATGATACATCGGATTTCTGATTTTCTGAATTTGGAATCATTCGGAAATATGAAATTCGGAATTTTGAAATACGTCAGTGTGTCTTTCGAAATTAAGTTTTTCGTATTTATGTAGTGTATATACCTTCGCAAAAATGCTACTCTCAGCAGCAATCAGCGGGACTACCACGACGCGCATTAAGTAACTCCCTCTGAGCTATACACGGTGTATAGCTCCATCTCTCCCTCTAAACTACTGAATTGAACTGAATTGCTTAATACGCGTCGTAGTAGGCCCGTAGAAAGTCTAAGTGTAAATAAAACATACCGAGTATTACGAGCTCAAGAAACCGTCGTCTGTGATTTCTTACAAGCGTTTAGCTGCTGGAAATCAACTTAGAAACCTAACAAAGTTACGCTTACGTCAACAAAATACATAGATATGAGTAGGAGTAGGTACTGGTCATGACCTACAAAGTTATACTTAATTAAGATAATACGCGGCTAGGCCATAACTGTACGACATACGTTTTAAACGTAATATATATTTGAAATAAAACTATTTTTAACGGATTCTACCGCGATTTATTTGATCTTATTTTATATGCCTCCTGCTGAAAAGCAACCGAAAAGGGATCAACGTAAAATATAAAATAAGATCAAATAAATCGCGATAGAATCCGTTAAAAATAGTGTTATTTCAATGTGTGACATTCGCGGAAACTTCCCACAATATCAACTAATAAATGTTGATTTGGTAGGCGGGGTAAGGATACTATGGTGGACATTAAAATATGTGGAAAGGAATATGTCCAGCGATGGAATGCAATAATACCCTTTGACCAATTAATATGCTGAATAAATACGCGCTAATTAAAAATACCATCTAAATTATATCATCATCCTGGCTGGAGGCTTTACCTCGGAGCCCGGGGTTCGCTTACTCCTTCCCCTCCTTTTGATTTGGCTAATACGCCTTTTGTGGGAGCGACTGCCGCCTGACCTCCCAACCCTGAGAGGAAAACTAACGTCAGAGCCTCGTCCGTTAATCAGCGGGTGTACCCAGCTTGCAGGTGAGGTTGACTTGGCCCAAAAAGTTTCGGTGGGGCGCTCATACACCCTCTAAATTGTACATATCCACATAAATATTCCTTTTTTCTCCGTCTGGGGTAGGCAGAGAATACAGCTATCTGCTTCTGTCCTTACCAAACCCGTATGGGAAAGAGGCGTGACTTTACGTATGTAAGTACCACATTCTAATCCCTCTACGGTTAACACGTCATTCCAATTAAGTTGACTTATGGCTCACGTATTGACATTAAATAATATTTATAGACATACTTAACTTTATGAGGCTTGTTATTCCACACACGTTTCCACCTTGGGGAGGTTACATTTTAGCATAGGATATAAACAGTATATGGTTTTGAAGTACGATAACATTTTATAAGGCGTAAAAATGTTACGGCATGTTTATGAGCAAACAACAGTTGGCATGGTAGAGATCTCTAACTATTAGCAGCCGCTCACGCCTTATTCTCTATCTTCTCTATCGGGTAGGCAGAGACTACAGCCTGCCATCTGCGTCCGTCCTTACCCATTTCACGAGCTATATAAGCGTATGTAAAGTTGAGGTTTCTATATAATAATAATGATATTCTGTGCTATCTAGATCCCAACTAAGCAAAGCTTGGGCTTAGGGATGTTAGAATATTGATAAACGTTTCCACGCACCGTTTAAAGAACCCTGGTTTATAGGAAGAATGAAACACGTGTGTGGGTAGAACATTCCAGTTGTTACAAACTACGACATTGGAAATGTGAATAAATAAATCCTGAAGCTGTTGACATTAAATCTCATTCATCATTCCAAAACACAAAATGTGCTATTTGATGGCGATAGTGAGTGATGATTCACGCTGAGTGTGTCTGCGCTATTTAATGTCAAGTGACGTGAAATTTAATAAATAATCGCCTGACATCCTTAGCTGAACAGCACGCGAATTTGAACACAATACGGGTGATGTAATGAGTCGTGTTTTAAGGGCTTTGGTCCAAGATTAAGGCTGTGTTTCCACCAAAGATGTGCATGGATGCGCAACTATAACTCCATTTACTTAACCGCGCTCAGCGCAGCTCTAGTGGAAACGACTCAGCGGAGCGAGGCTAGGTAAGTGAAGTGTTTCTATTGGGTCCTAACAAACACATCCCGCGCTACGCATCCTCACAGATCTCTGGTGGAAACGTAGCTTAAGAGTCGCCAGATCTAGTATTCAGTAGCCATGGTTATGTGGAGATTAAGATCGTATAATTGTACACACGGAATATCAAATCAAGAATTGTAATGCAGCTATCGCTATAAGATGTTCAGCATAATTTGCAAGGCGATTAGATAACTGACATTACTTTAAGGCTTGACCTCTGTTAAAAAATATAAACAAGCACGTCAGTGTGTCGTATGATGACGTGATTGGTCATTATATGCGAGAGTTTGGCGACACTAGTTCGATATTAAGGAGGCTTAAGGGCACTTCAGCGTTCTCAAAATAACTGGCCTTGTTTCATTCATAATTGTTGGTGACTACGGAGAAGGAACTCCAAGTACTCTAACGTCTTTTTTTTTCGAGATACTTATATTAGCATCGCTAATATTATTCATATATTTAGCTAATATAGCAGCAAATATTATTCATGCATACAAGTATTCCCCGTTTTTTTTTCTACGTGTGGAAACCTCCACGGGCTTCACCCCATCGGTGCCGACGATGGGGTGGGCGTGTCGGAATCGGACCGACTAAAACTACACGGTGTCCTCCCCAAGTGTCCATTGCTGGGCACCGTGGGTAAGCCCTCGAAAGGATAACCCCAGGGTTACCGGCGGCCCTTGGCCGCCAGCGCAGCCTCGCCTGGTGGGGTCGGGTTTTATCCCGCGTCGGTGAGTTGACAGGCGTGTGAGGACACACACGACACGCCTCCGCCCCTGCCTGATTCTATAAGGACGGCGAGTCGGCCAACTGCCGTCCTCAGGCCCCGATCATGGAGATCGGTAGTCCCGGGCGTAGACGAGTCTATTCCCCCTGAGCTGGAATCTCTGACTGCAGCCAAACGCTCTACCGCACCACACCAAACGTCTAGTAAATAAGTAAATATTCAAACGTGACTAACTTCAATCAAAAACGTATTTGCAAACTTTCGTAAGTTATTCTTATTCACTACGTAATAGGAAAACACATGTATTACACGATCAGTCGTAACGTTATCAAACCGCGCCCGGGCAAACAGCGCACGGGGTGAACGAACTCACTTGTTGTAGTATTAGGCCGACACAGCCTACAAGATGTCACGACTTGTCACTGTTAAAAGAGAGGACACACTAAGCTTTGTAAGCTTTGAATGTTAGTGATAACCGGGATAAACTCAAGAACGGGTGAACCGATTTTCATGGTCTTTGATTTTTTAGGTTTGTCTCCGCCTATACTGTGCCATTTTGTGTTTTTTTTTGCGGAAATTGCCACTGTTACCTCCCCGCCGGCCAGCAGGGGTGGTTAAGTCGTACTTTAATAGACCTCCCGGAATCTCACGCCGTCTCGGGTCCTTAATGCCGGGGTACAAGGAGACATTCACGTTTTATAGACATGCTCCTTCAACCTAACCGGCATTCATCACAGATGAAACCACGAAAAAAAAAAAAGGTACTTGATTCGTCCCGAGGGGGCCATCTCGAAACCGGAGATGGCCCAGGGTCAGTCGGGGTGCGAGGGATATGCTCTATGGGCAACCTTAAACCCCGCTGCTTAAGACCCGAGACGGCGTGCGGTTTTAGTCGGTTCAAGCCCGACATAACCGCCCCTGTTGACCGGCGGGGGAGTATCCGAAGAGATTTCCGCAAGAAAAAAAAAGGTACTTGATTCGTGCGCTCGACCAAGTCATCGCCTATGCGGGACGGGTGTCAACTATTGAAAATCGTAATACATAACGTCACTGTATTGTTTTGTTTACATGACTGCAGTGACTCTACCGCCATATGACACAAGTCGAACTGCAATCAGTATCATTATCCTCTTATTTCCCGGTTGCGTGCAAAGGTGCAAAGGTTGATTGGTTTTTACGAGAGCGTCTGCCGTCACACCTCCCAAATCCCTAGAGGAAAGCCTGCGTTAGCGTCTCAGGCGTTGTTTAGCGGGTGCACCGACTATCGTGTGAGGTTGACTTAGGCTCCGATGGTGCTGGTCCTTTTGTGTCCTGCAGTATAATTATTACTAAAAAAATACGTTATGAGCGAACATGAAAAAAGGCAAAGTACCCTTTTTGTTGTGCCGATATCCCCTCGCCGGGCAGCGGGAGCGATTATATCGGGTTTGAACCGACTAAAACCGCACGCCGTCTCAGGATATAGACGCCGCGCCGGGATGTAAGGTTGCCCATAGAGCATATCCCTCGCACCTCGACTGACCCTGGGCCATCTCCGGTTTCGAGATGGCTCCCTCTGGAGGCAAAGTAGCCTTTTTTTTTTTCGTGCGGAAATCCCTTCGAATATCCCCCCGCCGGCCAGCGGGGGCGGTTAGGTCGGGCTTGAACCGACTAAAACCGCACGCCGTCTCGGGTCTTCAGACGTCCCATGGGACTTTACGTCGTCGGTATGTTAAAGTAGGTACATTCATCAGATACAAACGGTTCAACTTCTTGTTTGTTGTTCAGTAAGAAGGCCACGACACGATGTGAGCGCTGCGTAATTAATTTCTCTCGGGAATATGTGATTAGTGTCCCAAGTAAACTAATCACGAAGCTGTGGGTCCTCTGGGAATGGCTTTATTGCGCACTAAAAGTTTATTATTTCTGAGTCACACCTTTCAACATTTGTTATTAAGGTTCAAAGAGTTGTTAAGTGCAGACTGAATGAATGATGATGTGGCCGGGAAGGGAGTGAATGTTAAGATGACGGCCAGCAGAGATACTAAAAAAAAACCGGCCAAGTGCGAGTCGGACTCGCTCATGAAGGGTTCCGTTGCAGCAAGTAACATTTTTATATTTGAGTTGATTGAATGAAAGGTAAATTGCAGTTTACTTACTAGATATCGTTCAAACCAATTTTCGGTGGAAGTTTACATGGTAATGTACATCATATAGTTTTATCATTCTCTTATTTTCGAAGTTACAGTGGGGGACATTTTACCACCTTGGAAGTCTCTCGCGCAAACTATTCAGTTTAGAAAAAAATGATATTAGAAACCGCAATATCATTTTTGAAGACCTATTGATGAAAAAAAAGTTTTTTTTTTTTGACTTCGGCTACGGAACCCTAAAAAGCACACATTTTTCGCCGACCCCAAATAAGTGTGGGATAAAGAAAGAAAGATGATTAGCTAATTCGATATTTGAGCCATTATATAACTGAAAATACCCAGTAAAATAACCAGTAAATCGTCTTACGTCGCGTCGTTTGTTTTAACTTATCCTATATATAATCTGACAACTGCGGATTGATAGTCCGTAAAACATATGTACGAGTCCTAATTAGTGTGATTAATCCCTCCACGGATGGGTCTATACCCTGATGAATTAATTATTGAAGGCCCTGACTCAGTTAGCGAACTGCAGGCCTACCATGACACGTACATACGCAATTCCGGGCCCGCACGAAACACGAACGACAGAAGTGTAATTTAGGCACCACGAAGTTACTTCTGATTTTGTCCTTTCAGTCGGAATTATAAAGTATGCTCGGGACTAGATCAAACATATCAAGGAAATTTTCGTTTATGATATATTTCTAATAAAAAATTAACAATTATAAACCAACAATTAAAAATAATATATTTATGGGTTATGATAACCTTTTGACCTTTTGACCTGCTTGCCCTTTAGAAATAAGTTGTATAGTACCGTGTTTTAATTATTTTTTTTGACTGCCCGTCTCAATTCCTAATTTTGCGGTTTCGGGTCGTTTCATGGTAAGGTTTAGGCCGAATGGACTGTCACATACCGTCTTCGGGCCCGATTACGGTATAACTGCGTTGCATGGAACCGATTGCCCATAATTTCGGTCCGCAATTGCGGATGTATGTTTCATGGTAACTGTTAAAACCAAGTTGTAGAGGATTAATTTTAGTTTATAATTATGCACACATTTGGGTATGATTGAGGTTATGTATAAGTTAGGATTGGCATAGACAAGACAATGTTATTTTTAGTTTATATTAATATCTACCTTCAAATTGAGTTGACTAATAAGTCGGGGTGCGAGGGATTTGCTCTATGGGCAGCCTTACACCCCGGCGTCTGTAGACCCGAGACGGCGTGCGGTTTTAGTGGGTTCAAGCCCGACATAACCGCCCCCGCTGGCCGGTGGGGGGGTATCCGAAGGGACTTCCGCAAGAAAAATAAAAAAAAACGGTGCATTACTCGGCTTTTGTATTAGCACCGGAAGAAGAGTGAGAGTCTGGTTATGATCGGTTTAGTAGAGCGTTCTCAATCGCACATCCTTTTGCAATAAGTACAGTGGTTCCGAAGATTACCCCAAACATATAAACAAACTTACAAAATTCTGCCTCTCTCTTTATGATATTAGATTAAAACCATAGGTTTGGATTTAGCTACTCTAAAGACCAAGTGCTAGTCTCGCGCACGAAGGGTTCCGTACCATTATCCGCTCTAGGTATAACTTTTTTTCAGTTTCACCTGTTGTCGTTGTTAATATCGAGCAAAAAACGGCAAAAAACCCTATTGTTGTATGGGAGCCCCCTTTTTTTTTTACGTGCGGAAATCCCTTCGGATACCCCCCCGCCGATCAGCGGGGGTGGTTATGTCGTGTATCGACTAAAACCGCACGGTGTCCTCCTGAAGTGTCCGTTGCCGGGCACCCCGGGTAAGCCCACGAAAGGATAACAATTTTATGTTAATTAAATTATTTATTTTCAAAGTAAATATACAAATGAATATTCTGTGAATATTTCAAGCGTCTACATGTTGCCTTTATTTATATCGAGCAAAAAAACAGCAAAAAAAAAAAACACGTTTCTTGTATGGGAGCCCAACCTCACCTAAATATTTATTTTATTTTGTTTTTAATATTTATTGTTATAGCGGCAACAGAAATGCATTATCTGTGAAAATTTCAACAGTCTTGCTATCACAATTCATGAGCGACAGCCTGGTGACAGACAGATGGACAGTGGTGTCTTAGTAATAGGGCTCCGATTTTACCCTTGAGGGACCTATAGAATATCAAGCTGTAGATGCTCTACAAAACCGATGCACGCCGAACTTAGCCGAACAACAACACATTTGACGACCTCTGTGGCGTAGCGGTAGTGCATTCGACTGCTAAGCCAGAGGTCGCGGGTTTGATTATTTATTTACAAGAAAAAGTATTTAAGTATGTTTATCCGCATTCTAGAACCCATATGACAAGCTTTGCTTAGTTTGGGTCTAGATGGCGTTGTGTACTTTGTCCTACAATATTTATATTACTATTATTTTCTTTATTACATTTTAAATTCATATAAATTGTATTATTAAATAAATGTATTCTATATAAAAAATAAAAAAATTGTTATTATTTTCTGACGACGACGCGCCAAATCATCTAAGTTCATTCTAATTTACTCGAGAATTTAGAATCGTAAACTCATATTGATGTGTCCGGGAACTAACCGCAGAATAACTTCGGTAACAAAAAATATCTTAACAATGATTTTAAATACGACCTTGAACTGCAGAATTGCAGTATCATGCTTTTTTTGTCGTGTGCAGAGATTAAATCCGCAATACCTACTTGAGGGCATTACTGGCGAGGTGACTATGCTAATTAAATATTACGTCAACTGTCCAGTCACCATATGATTTATATTTAGCTGGCAGCATATCAATTACATATATATCTATCTTTTTCAAATATTAAATACTAATATAATAATAAAGCGTCGGTGGCTTAGTGGTTAAGGAGTCAACCTTACGATCGAGAGGTCCCGGGTTCGAATACTGGCCATTACACTACCGACGTGAACCCACTCCTAGCACAAGCAATTTAGCTTAGCTGAAGGGGTTAGGGGGGATATTAGTAATTTCGGTTACTAATATTCTTTAAAAAAAAAAGAGTTTGTTTATAGGAAGATATAGGCTATATATAAGGAAACGTAACATATAGGACAAGTTAGCATGCTAATACTATTACTAAAATTCTGGAACCGCACGTGCGGTTTGAAAAAATATTTTTACATTTGATAGCCCAGTAATAACATAACTTCACGCCTGTATCCCCGAAGGGGTAGGCAGAGGTGTATTACACACCCACGATTCGCCAGTTATGTTTAGGTCCTAATGTAATAGGGGGCGAGCGTATTGCCATCAACTGGGCACATTATTAAGCGAGCGATAATTAACATTTATTAATGTACACAGAACTACGAAAAGTCAGAGGCGTGTGTCCGGGGCGACTGGGAATCGAACTCGAGACCTCTTCTCAGCAGTCCGTTACGTACACCACTGGGCTATCGCCGCCCAGTAATTTGGGAAGGCTATGTCTATAACATCACGTTACGCACATTAGGAGCAATAAGTAAAAAGATGCAACTCAATTATTATTTACTAGCTGTGCTCCGCGTCTTCGACCGTGGCATACTTCGCCCCCGTGGCACCCATTTGTCCCATAGATGTCCGTAATTTATTAGTTCTTCAATAATGTATGGAAATTTGTCCGATTTGTTAACATTTATGATTACGCTCTCCTAGGTAGTAGCGTAATGATATATAGCCTATAAACTTCTCCGATAAATTGGCTATGCAGCACAAAAAGATTTTTTGAATTCGAGCCACTTTCCTGAGATTAACGCGTTCACCAAACAAACTCTTCAGCTTTATTTATATAGATTAGTATAGTTGCAAAAGTTAAATAAGGCGAGCGCGAGTTTACCGCAATAAACGCTCGATGAGCTTAAAACCGGTCTCGGGAAATAACCGCTTCTGACAACACACGTGTTTCCTTCTTCCTACAAACCCGGACCCTGGCAGGGCTATGGCCGTCAAACTGAGGTCCACTATCATAGCATTATTTGAATCTGCAGTAGTTACCCTCATTCCTGAGACTTCCTCTTTAGCGTACCATCAGGCGAGGTGAAGTTTTGTTCTTACATAACAAAAGTAAGGCCGCTTGTATAAGATTCATTGACTCACAAAGCTTACGAATAAAAACTGTTAACGGTTTAATCGTAGTATAGTACAGTCTACGACAAAAGTTGATATACACTAATATATTTACAAACCTTTTCTTCCATTGAAATACATACAACCTATAATTGACTTATAATTAGATTTATATTCCCCAAAAGACAAGGTTGATATAATTAATGTTTTATTTCCTATTTTATTAAAGGTTTAAGAGCTAAGGTAATCAATAAATAAGAATTTGTTAAGCTACTTTTGTGGTTGCCTGTGCCTACAGTATATATTATACATTAACACGATATTTTTGTTAATTTCAGAGCGCCTCGGAGTCGTCAGCGGGCGCGGGGGGCGGCGGCACGTCAGGCGGCAGCGCCCGCGTGTCCTCCCGCTCGCGAACCTCCGAGGAACCACACATTGGTAAGTATTCCTTCATCAACATCATCTTAATGTGCTTCCCAGAGTCTGGGGCCCACACACCTACTCCTTTTGGGTTGCGTTATACGGATTTTATGGGAGCGACCGATTGATCTCCCGCACCCGAGAGGTCAAACAGATGGCATTACAGAAGGGCGCGCTATGTCTATACAGATAGTTGTCAAAATTCATTAACTCATTTATCTAGTTTCCAAATTCGAACTTCAAAATTCATTCCCGCCTCACTCAGGAACCGTGCCACAATTTTTTGTTCTAAACAGCTTGTTTGGTATACACAAAAGTCATTGCATAAAACTGTAGAATATATTATCCAAGAATCTTGGTTCTATAGCATAACTGCGTGGATGGTGCGATCGATGTTGGTACGGGCTCAGCCTCTAACTGACCCATTTATGTGTTTCTGTTTGTTCTTTGATAAAACTCGCTCCGGCAAGCAACTGTTAAGACTTAATCCAATTTTGTTTAGCATTGCATCGCGTCGTATGAAAGATATAATATACTAGCTGATGCCCGCGGCTCCGCCCGGGCGGTGGTCGGTCATCGTATTTTGGTCATATCTCCGGTTCTACTTTACCAATTGCAATCAAAGTTTAAGTTTGGCCAATAGTCAATAGAAAATACCGGCGAAGTGCGAGTCGGATTCGCCCATGAAGGGTTGCGTAGCAGCAAGTAATTTTTTTATATTTGAGTTGATTGAATGAAAGGTAAATTGTGGTTTACCATTTATGACATATTAAAAAAAAATACTTACTAGATTTCGTTCAAAACAATTTTCGGTAAAGTTTACATGGTAATCGTACATCATATATAATTTTTTTAGGTTTATTTTTCTCTTATTTTAGAAGTTACAGAGGGGGGGGGGGACACGCATTTTACCAATTTGGAAGTGTCTCCCGCTTAAACTATTCCGTTAAGAAAAAAAATGTAATTAGAATCCTCAATATCATTTTTTAAGAGCTATCCATACGTATGAATTTGATGAATATCATTTTTGAGTTGCAGTTCTAACTATGGGGAACCCCAAAATTGATTGTTTTTTTTTCCAATTTTTGTGTGAAAATCGTAATGCAGTTCACAGAATACATCTACTTACCAAGTTAAAACAGCATAGTTATTATAGTTTCGGAAAAAAATGGCGGTGACATTTGGCTACGGAACCCTAAAAACCACATCAAAATCCGTTCAGTACTTTTTGCGTCCATCGCGAACAAACAGACAAGAATTAAAATTTTTTTTTTGTTTAGAATCGTTCATTTTACTTAACACAAGTTTATTTTTTTTATATCTGATGTACAGACACAATCAATTTTCAATTTTATAATAGTATAGATGGTGACTCTTCATTCCGGGGACTTTACCTTTAGCTTACCATCAGGCGAGGTGAAGTCATAGTGAAGTGGTAGTGCCCTTTAAGCTCGTTGCTATGGACTTTTTAATTTAATTTTTCTTTGTCCTTTTTTAGGAAAGTACAAGCTCTTAAAGACAATCGGTAAGGGCAACTTCGCTAAGGTGAAGCTAGCGAAGCATGTGCCCACAGGCAAGGAGGTCGCCATCAAGATCATAGACAAGACACAACTCAACCCTGGATCGCTTCAAAAGCTGTTCAGAGAAGTAATTTTTATTTTGTACTTGTATGGACTTTTTCATATATATTTATGTTTGAACTTAAGGGATTCAGTGACGTATGAATGAAAGGGCTTTAGGAGCAGAGGTAGGCCCAAGAAAAATGGATGGATTGGGAGGAGTAATGGATTCTTTCCTTGCTATGGGCTTAGGAGATACCGAAGGAATAAATAAATATAAATAAATATTCTACGACATTCTACACAACGCTTTCTAGACCCAAAGTAAGCATATAGTTTAACTAGCTTGTGTTATGAGTTCCAAAATGCGGGTAAACATACTTATATACTTTTTTCTGTAAATACATACATATTATATATAAAACCACTCAGACCAATGCAAATAGACATTTTCATGCATACAAATATTTGCACTGAGCGGGAACCCACACCCCCTGTAGTAGCAGTCGAATGCACTACCGCTACGCCACAGAGGCCGTATGTATGGAATGTATGGAAGAAACTGACATGGGACTTGTATATTATTGTCTGACCTCTGAACCCTGAGAAGGAAGCCTGTGCCATAGTCTCGTCCGTTATTTAGCAGATGCACTGACTTGTGGTTGGCTTGTGGTTCGTGAGGTTAGTTTGGGCCTCTAGGAAGTTGGTAGAACCCTCTACACAGTCTACACCCCTCTTAGAATCGCCTTATAGGCATGAATCCTCTGTTCTAAATTGTCCAACCAGCAGTTCTAATAACAATAAAAATTAACGTGTTTCAGGTCCGGATAATGAAGATGCTGGACCATCCGAACATAGTCAAGTTGTTCCAGGTCATAGAGACTGAGAAAACGCTCTACCTCGTGATGGAGTACGCGTCCGGTGGAGAGGTGGGTCATCATCATCACCATCACATTAGCGTCGTTCTCGGTTGCTCAGAGTCCGTTTACTCCTACTCCTTTTGATTTTTTGGGTTATACATCTTTTATGGGGGCGACTGCTGTTCGAACTCTCAACTCCAAGGGGAAAGCATGCGCTAGGGCCAGGGTCAGATTGATTTGAGCTCCTAAGATGTTACACTCATGCAGTCTCTCCGCATTTTAGCTTTTTTTTTATTCGTCAGGGTAAATGTCTTAACGCATACAGCGCGACGCGGGGAGGCCGCGCGGTTATGTGTGGCTCTCACACACTAAAACCCCTGCAGTGCGTCATACTCTGCACCTTGTCGGGGGACCGCATTCTAGCCTACCGCAACCTTCGCAACCCATATTGCAATATGCTTAGTTTGAAAGCGCAGTCCCCTATTATCATCCTTATTTCCCAGCCCGACATCCGCTTATTGTTTTTGATTGGTATGTCGGCTTTTTCGAAAGCGACTGCCGTGTGACCTCTCAACCTTTAACGGAAAGCATACGCCAGAGCCTAAGTTGTTCCGTTGCTAAGATGGCCTCAAAGATGTTGTTCGGACTCCATACAGTAGTGTTCTGAGCTAACGAATTTTGTTATACGTTCCAGGTGTTCGACTACCTAGTGCTGCACGGTCGCATGAAGGAGAAAGAGGCCCGCGCCAAGTTTAGGCAGATCGTCTCTGCTGTACAGTACTGCCACCAGAAGCGCATCATACACAGAGATCTCAAGGTAATGTCATAGTACCTGGTTGTTGACTGGCTTGGCTCGGCGTTTATTTTTGGTGAAAAATCGCGTTTTTTTATTCAGAAACGACACCTCAATTCCTAAGTAATATATATATATATAGTATTGCGTATTTAAGGAGAAAACTGATGAGGATTATATTCAGATGATTATCTGGCCGTGGTCACAAATTGACTTTGGTCAGTGCCATCTGGTCGAAATATTAGGCAGTTCTATCTCATCTCTTCTCGTGGATGTCGTAAAAGGTGACTAAAAGATAAGGCTATTCTCCATCAGGCAGTAAACATGCAGCCCATGCAAAAGTATCCGTTTGAATATAAAAGGCTCGCCCCGTATAATGTGGGAGCGAATAAAAATGTAGTCTGGTCAATATGAGATTCAATCAAATCAACCATTTAACCGATTGCAGTCTACCACTGAACATTTCTTCAATATCGGATTGAAAGGTTATGTTTTAAAAAATGTTAATGATCTTCTGATTTCAGGCGGAAAACCTGCTGCTTGACGGCGAGATGAATATAAAAATAGCAGACTTCGGTTTCTCCAACGAGTTCACACCTGGGGCGAAGTTAGACACATTCTGCGGTAGCCCGCCCTACGCCGCGCCTGAACTCTTTCAAGGTAATGTTCTTACTATCAAGATGAAAGAGGATATCGCAAGGAAAGGACTGACATGAGATGACATCTGACAGAAAAGTATCGAAGAATGACATGTAGCGATACCTCATGTACCCAGCGCCATCTAGCGACAGCAAACTGAACCATTTCTATACTACTACATAACTACAGATTCTGAATCGTGAAAGTGATGTTCGCCGGCCGGTATATTATATATACAAAATTACAACGTTAACCGTTGGACCGCAGCCCGCAAGCCATGATCACCTCCTTTGCATCTGGGGAACATCACACCCTGTTCCTCCATAGACATATTGTGCCGCCCCCAAATATAATTACTCCGCACGTATGGGCTGGTACGACTTTCGAAGTATCACTTATCGTTCATCATCATCTTAGCGTTGTCCCCATCAACCAACCGAAGCTTTATTCTCCTCCTTTTGAATTGCGGGAGCAACTGCCGTCTGAAGCCCCAACCCCGAGTGGAAAGCCATCATTAGAGTTTCGTACGTCAATTAGCAGGGATACCAGTTTACAGGTGATACTGGCTTGGTCCCGACTCCATACATCCCTGGTGAGGCCCCGTTCACTAGTATCATCGGCATCCAGTACTATAAATCTAACCATGTTCACCCACGCCATTAGGCAAGAAGTACGACGGGCCGGAGGTGGACGTGTGGTCGCTGGGCGTGATCCTGTACACGCTGGTGTCGGGCTCGCTGCCCTTCGACGGCTCCACGCTACGGGAACTGCGTGAACGCGTGCTGCGCGGCAAGTACAGGTACCGACCACATGAGAAACTAGCTTTTTTTGCGTGATTCCTTCTTAAAATCTCAGGTTCTTTAAGCGGGGCGTGAAAAAGCCACGCCCATTTGAGGATCGATAGTATCGGGAATAGTGGTCCATATCTTCTGGACTTTACCCTAGCTTCTTACCATCCAGCCGGGTAAAGTCCTTTGACGAGCAAAATATATAAAAAAGAATACAAAAAACAGGACACTTCAATAAGATTTGATACGTTAGATACTAGGAGTTGAAAAGTGAAGGCCATTGACAATACTAAAATAGTTGTCCTCAGTTGCACCCCCGCTTTAGGGACTACTAAAAATATTTTTATATTTCGTTCGTGTTATTATTAATATATTAATAAATTGTTTTAGAATACCTTTCTACATGTCAACTGACTGTGAAAATCTTCTTAAGAAGTTCTTAGTTCTAAATCCAGCGAAGAGGGCGTCCCTCGAAAGTATAATGAGGGACAAGTGGATGAATACGGGATACGAGGAGGATGAGCTCAGGCCCTTTATAGAACCACAACAGGACTTCAAAGATCATAAGCGGATAGGTGAGAGAGCATACAGTATGTACTATTTATACTATTTAGGACGCGTTCGCGTGTAGCGTAAAGTTAGCCTGACGAATATCGAAGTGCTTGACAAAATTTGGTTGTTCTTGTTCAAATTTGAATTTTCCTTGAGGTTAAAGCTTATTGAAAAATATTACAATATTATTCTTGTTTGGGTGTATGGGTCCCTATCAATACCTTCGGGAGCCAACCTTCCTGCTGGCTGGTGCACCTGCTGTATAAGGCAAATCAAGGCGAGGTGACGCATCTTAGCAACCGCTAAGATAATAATGATGAATATATTTACAAAAAATGGTAAAAATCTGTTAAAAATTACATATAGGGTAGAGAAAATTATACTACTAAGTACTAACTTAAATTGATCTTTTTTTCAATTTTCACTAGAGAAAGACGCTTTTCAGCGAAGAAATACGATAGTCGGCTGCTAACTGTACGCTATATGTGGACTTAACGCAATGTTATGACCAATGAATGACGAGGGCTGTGGGTACTTGTGGTCTTTAACCAATAACTTTGGGTCGATGAACTGTTATTGAAATTTATTACTTTTTACATATTATGGGTGAATTTTAATTCGTACGATTCGTTCCCGCCACGGGTTTTGCTACACGACTTTTTAGATTAGCTTACTAACAAAAAAAGAAAAATATTTCATTCAGTACGCCTAAATATAGGGCTTTCTCAATAAAATTTTTCACTACCCAACAACGCAATATCAACCTGAGACAAGAATGTAAAGAAATGAACAAAATGTGTAATTAAAGATACTCGGAAAGAACTGAGACTAGCAGGAACGAACCGCCTCTCGCAGTAATAAATCTGATGTCAAATCTGTGGTTTAATCGTTTCGACTTCGACATAACTGCTTCGTTGTGCATTGAAGGAATTGGACGAGTTAAAATTCTCTATACCTAAGATACATTTTTAACGAGAGTAACAACTAAATTCAAAAGGTACTCAAGTACTCTCAAATTATGGCATCTCAGATATAGTATCATTTCAAAATAACTTTCGTAGTATTTCCATCACAGCCACCATTGCTATTTATGAATATCTATTTAAAAATGTCATAAATAATTTTCAAATGAACTCTTAACTAAGCTTAACAAGACTCACACCAATAGCATGCTTATAAAACGTTATTTAATGGCTAATAACAACCTGCTTTATAATCTCCGCTAATAACATTGGAAAACCCTTAATTTGGTAAAAAAATGTTGTTTCTTGTATTCCATGCGAACTATTGGCACAGCGCAAGTTGGTACGTCTGCAGGGGGTTGATTATGTGTTTTAGATTGTTGTTTTTGTGTAATGTGGGGGAATAGAATAAAATTCTGTCTTTTTGTAAGTTAGCAGTGTTAGTTTCAAATAATAATTGTCGTTATTTTTTATTTATCGCATTCGGTAGGTATTGGTAAATCATTCTAAGGTTGTTTTCATGCCAATATTCAGTATAATAATATTGCCAGATTCTATTTCATAGGCGATGCCTATTGCATTGCGAATCTGGCTGTAAGTTATAGAAGCAATAACGTTAATGTTCATAAGTGTTACTTTGTACAAGAATAAAGATATTTCTTTTGACTTTTAGATATATGTATGTTTATGTTCAAGGCATTCTAATCACCAAAAATCACTGAGACAGGCTCATCTCATAATATAAATTGAGATTAACATGTGTTCCAATCTCGCTTAAGCTTAGCTTTTCTCAAATATACATAGATGCATTTTTCCCTCCAGAGTAGACAGAAACAGCAGCCCCCAATTTTTGTACCAGAAGTGGCAGTGGAAGTAAAATTTAAAATAAGTTTTGAAATGACTGTTAGCTAAATGCAATCCTTATAATGGTTTATCCCGCTTTTCCAAATACAAACTAATAATATGTTAATGCTAAGCGCGATTCAGCTTAGCAGCTTTTGTACATAACTGCTATAAAATATGTTACGATAAGACAGAATTATTTATACATTATAATTTGCAACGAAAGGGGTCAGTTTTAGTTCTTTTTAAATGTAAACGTTTGCACGTCATTAATAAAATGCTTTTATGTCTAAATGTTAATGCTTTATTTTATTAGTGAATTATTATTTCTGTCGTATATTAGATTTTAGTCATGTGATTGTTTTAAAATCTTTCTGATTTAAATAAGATACACAAAATATTGTAGTTATGTTGTTATAACGTCAAATTATTAGATAAATTTGATTTTTTTTTTCATTTAAATTTAATTAATTTTTCATATAAATCTAATTATTTCCATTTAAATCTGATATTGAAATCAAGTTCTTTTTATATAAATGAGTTATAATTAATTAAAATTTTATAATTTAAGTTTACTTGACCTATAATTACTAATCGAAAACTAACATAGCATACTTACCCCCGGTTTCTTAAACTCTTAGCATACTAAATACTGAATGCTCATTGTTTATTTGTTCCTATCCAACGTCAACCAGTTAGCGTACAGTTTTAGTGTGTACATTGAGACGAGAAACCAGAGGTTATTGATGTTACCTACACTAATAAAACTGTATGACTGTATGTAATGCATACAGTCAACTAAATATTGTAGTGTATGTATGTACTGATGTATATATTGTAATGTTTGTTCAGAGGCGTTAGTGTGCTTGGGTTACAACAGACAAGAAATCGAGTATTCATTAGCGGAGGCCAAGTACGACGATGTGTTCGCCACATATTTGCTGCTTGGGAGAAAAAGTACCGATGTAAGTGTGTCTAATATATTTATTTAGACTGCCTTAATGAAAAGCGATAGCGAGCGCCATGATTGTCTAAATATCCCGTGTTTGGTATATACCCGGATTGGCGAAGATCATCCTCCGAGATTTTTTCCCAACTCAGTTGGGTCGGCTTTCAGCCTTGCAGCGGAACGGCGAAGCGATAGCCATCCGACCTCCACAACGCATCGGCGGTATCGAAGTTGGACCTTGATGGACCCTGTAGCTAGACCAGATTGTCGAAAATTCATCCGTAGCGAATGCCACATAAATGTTCGCATGACCAGCGGGACTGACGAACGTGCTCGCCAAGGCGAGGAGGGATCTCAACGGTCACCCATCCTAGCTAGTTTTGGATGCGACCGGTATTTGCGTCCGCATGATGCGATCCTGAAATGCTATTGTTTGTGTGTCAGTTTGTAATAAAACCCTTCTGCCGCAGCCGGAGTCGGACGGCAGTCGCTCGGGCTCGTCGCTGTCGCTGCGCACCGGCGCCGGCGCAGCGCCCGGCGCGCAGCCCGCCGCACACGCAGGTACACCCGCACCCACACCCGCACCCACACCCACACCCGCACCCGCACCCGCACCCGCACCCGCAGTGCGGCTAGTGTCGGTCTACACATGAACACTCTCATAGATCTTTATATGGAGCGAATTTCTATAGCTCCTTAGTTAAGACGCATTCAAGTTGCACTTAACTGGAATATTATCCTTTAAGGCGTGAATAAATTGACAAGTCGCAAGAAATACTTTTCAGGGCAGTCATTTTTTAAGTATGAATTTTGTTGGTAAATTTAATGTTATGTTCTTTTATGTGATTTATTGTTGTATGTAATAAGTTTTGTGTGAATTTTCAGATTCAGTCTGTGTTTGCACAATTTAAAATTTCGTGCTAGTCAACTTAATCAGCTTATTCACGCCTTGTAAATAAGTTTGTCAAGTTAGTGGAATATTTTGAATCGCATTCCACTAACTTGACTGTCAAACATAATGAATGATTTCCAATAATACTATTGGTACTAATAAGAGCGTGCCCGTGAGTTTTGTAGCCGGATTTTTTTCTAACAGGTTTTGCCTATTGTCTTGTCAATCTGGCTGTAAACATAAATGTAGGAACGTTTATATATGTTACTTTGTGACCTACACGACCTACAATTTTGATTTCAATGACGAAGAATGACTTTGTCATGTTTAAAATTATCTAGGCAATAATATATTACCAATGGTATTGCTTTCATAATAATAGAAACATAACTTTAAACGGGAATCAATACATAGATGGCGTTACTAGCACTTTCATCAAAACTGTCATATAATTTTTGAATAATAACGAAATTCTTTACCTAAATCGAAAACCATCAATCTATAACAATATGATCACAACATTGGATGCTTAATATGCTTCTATAATTTACTGTATTACTGTATTCATATGGACATGTCACCGTAAATAACGATAACCGTTTTTTATGATATAACGCGTTATGATTTAAAAACGAAAAAGACAATTCACGTTTCGCAATTTAACGTATATATACAACGTACATATTATCGTATATCATAATAAAAACAATGTGGCTGGCTAGGATTGATATTGGATTACTATTTGGAGTTCGGAGTTTTTTTTTTGAAAATAAACCGTATTTGCGTACCTCTTAAATTGCAAAACGTGAGATTTGTTTGCAATATTTCAACAGCATACAAGCTGATAATTAATAATAATGTAATGTAATGATAATAGTATTATCCGTTATAATACAAGAAAACGGCTCTCACATATTTCCGTTGATTTTTATTCGTTCAAGATTGTGTTGTTGTCAATGTGCTAGAGGTGTCTTTGCTGGTATCGTTAGCTTTATTCATATAATGTTACTGTCATTGACAGAGATATATACAGTTGAAAATCATTGTATTGTTAGGGAATAATGACGTAAAAGTTATATCAGACGCCATATAATAGTAGTTTATGCAATAAACTAATAATAGGGTATTAAAACACGAGAGTCTGTTTATGCGATAATAGGTTGACTCGAGTGTTTTAATACCTAAGTTATATGCAGTTTCATACACTACTTTATCTTCACTCATAGGAAAATTTGAAATTAAACAAAGTAGGTAGGTTACAAGGGTGCCATTTTTTTCACAGTTCGAACTGCGCATGCGTGCGCCTTTTTTTTCATATTCAGCCTAAAAGATTAGACTAGTTTAATGAATAAAAAAGATAGCGATACCATAATGAGTTTTATGATACAGTTGGCGGTACTATAATAAGTTTTATTTTTAATTTTATGTATATGCGTTTATAAAGTGCGTATGTACAGAATCGTCTTTGAATTCGTAATTCGAATTTTTCGATTTGAGTGTAGATAAAAGTAATTGTAGTTCAGCTTAGCTTTCTCTAACTTGGTATCCATTTCACATAAATCATTATTGTACTGTCCGGTCTAATACATGGCGACTATGTTAGTTTTGATAGAATATGCCGACATTTATCGAATTTTAATTATCAGCAAATATTGCACCTTAAGAATGGAAGTGACCAACTAAAAATATCCTTCCAGTTTGCATAATTCATAAAAAAAACTTACGCTTAATGCCCAAGTCAAACTGTAGACCGCCAATACAAGAACACGTTATGATTTTGAACTTAAATTTATTGGACCTTCAGTTTTGACGAAATATATTAAAATATAATAAGTTTACTTAGAAGTACCCAAAGAGATACATGAAGAGATATATACAAATAAAAGTTCGTAATGAATTTCAAACAAAATGTCACTTCTTATTTCAAAAAATGTGAACATAAAAAAAATGCTTTTGCTTTAACGTTAGATTAAATTTAAAATGAAAAACGGCATATTTGATATTTAATGACTCTGCAATGTGCTTTTAAGTCTTCTTCTTTATCTCTCTTTTAACTTTTTAACTCGATAAAGAAAAGCTTCGAAATGAGTCACTTTAATTCTAAAATTTATACATCTTTTCGTGTCTTTTTCCCATAATAGGGTTTTCCCATTTCCCATTCCCATATTATGAGTCTTCTGTTATATGTATTTCTTAAAGTGCAGATCAGGCTTTAAAGGTGCGAAAAGATTATCTAGATTTTATTGGTTCTTGAGCAGACTAAATTCGAATTCGTTTTTCGATACCGTAAATGCTGTCATATATTTTTACCCCGAATAATTTGGATCATTTTATAATATTGCTTTTTATTATTATTGTGTATTGTGTGCTTGTACGTATTGCAAATCGATCACAACCGGTTTTACTAATGTCGCCAAGAAATATAATTCTACATGAAATGAATATGGGTACATTATTAAGGACTGGTTATTTCTTGAAATTTTATATAATCATATAATGAGCAATCTCATTAAATTCGTAGTATTTAGAAAAAAAAAGTTTTTAGTACTATTGCCATTTTGTTATTACCAGTGATTATGTCAATCAAATAGATACTTCAATCCTATTCGGTTCGGTACCCATATTCTTCTGACTATTCTCGTTCGTTTTAGACAGTATTCTTTATGAAAAATATCTAACTGTTCAACACTTGAATTACGAATAGAGTGTTTTGAGTGTGTTGTGTGTTGTGAGTGTTACGGGTCTAACTACTGTAACCCCTGTCCACCAGAATCAATAGTTTAACCCACAAAAACAGCGAGCAATGATACTCGGGCAGTTCCAGGGAAAGTTAAACTGTTATGTAACTCGCAACGAAATTAATCGGAAGTAAATTGTGGGAGGTTAAATTCGTTATCATGTATGGGGATGTCGTAGGATACGATTAGATATTCTAGTGAAATATTTTAGCTCACTGAACGGGTACGTAGCGGAGATGTTAGGCGGGTGCAGTAGGGCCGCTCTGAGCGAATGCGCGGGAGTGGGAGCGCGAGGCCGGTTGTGATCGTGCGCGCGGTGGCCGGTGGCCGGTGGCCGTGGCCGTGGCCGTGGCCGTGGCCGCCGCTAACGTCGGGGTGCGCAGGGGCGGGCGCGGGCGGGGGCGCGGGCGCGGGCGCGGCGGGCGGCTCGCCGTCGCACCGCGGCGTGCAGCGCTCCAGCAGCGCGTCGGCGCGCCCCGCCGCCAGCCGCCGCGCCTCCTCCGGCGCGGAGGTGCTACGGACGCAAGGTACACGCCCTCCCCATACACACACCTGACAATATACAATTATATAACCACACAGACACATCTTCCCACTCACACACACGCATCCACACACACACACCTTTACACAAAAATACATACACATACACACCTTTACACAAAAATACACACACACACACACACACACACACACACACCCTTAACACACTAGTCACCATACATTGAAAACTCTCTAATTATAAAATATCTATCTATAAATATACCAAACTCCTCTATACACACTTATATATCTGGATTTGACAGAACCCGTCCGTTGCCTCATTTGTGTGCACGCATGCGGGCGCCTGTTTCGTGTAAATAGTATAGTGCAAATTTCGTGCAAAATATACATACGATTTGCACGACACAGAGTGCCCACACATGTGCACACGCGTAAGGCAGCGAACGCAGTGAGACCACGCGTTACATTATATTCCTATATTGTAGGACAATATAAACATTTGATGAATCGGCACCTTGTCTTAAGATCCCCAAATTCAGTATCAGCATGTAAGTTTAGTAATAAGTTTATATGAATTATCTATTTCACCTGTTCAACCTGTATATAACACACAAGCATTATATCACCACTATACAAACGTAACACACACATGCAAATATTGATATAGCACTATTATGGAATAGAAGCACTCCGTTTATATTTTATCATTTATTTTTTCTGCTAAAAGCAAAAGGCACATTGTTATTATACACTTTCCACTCATTTGATTTTTGACACGTCGTGCTTACATACATTAATGACTCTTAGCGCCACGTGGTAAAGTTCAAAACACAATTTCTAAGGTCTAAGTACTTTTGACCAGTCAAAAGGAATGAGTGGAAATAGTTCTGCTGTAGATTAAATACAGTATTCAAGATACACATAGGATGCTAACATTTAGAGTAATCCTTTACATGCAGATACCTTTTCATTGTCGATTAAACTCGCTAGGTAAATGTCTGTTGAATAAGTGGCATTCAGTTCATATTATGCCAGTAAAATTGTATATTCAACTCTCAATATAGTATATTAAACGTGTATTTATTACTTCTGGTAACCATTTGTTAACAATCCTCAGCATCCGGCTCGAAGGACCAAAACGTACGATTTCTGTCACTACTTGTCAAATTATTGTACCAGACGCTAGAAAATAATGCTAATCTGACACAGGACGCTTCAAATAAGACCTCTATCGTATTTCTGTCTTGTATTTGCCAAATAATTTGATGACATTTATAATTTCAATCAGAATTGCAGTTCATGATGTGACGTCACATTTAAGTCATAAGTTTGGATATTTATTCATTTTGGCAAGTGATAAATATTACTAAATGCGAAAGTTAAATATGATAACAATATGATTTGCTTCACAAATTTTACAATTAAATTGTCATATTTTATCAGGGATATATTATTATGAAAAGGTTCTGCATAGCTTATAAATTAGTTGCTTGCTGTATAGCGTAATACATTTTACTTAAGTTCTTTTATTCACATAACGTCACATGGAAAAGGTCCATTATTGGCATCACACAAACTTGCTTCTTAATCAAAACGCACATCTCATGGGTGTATGGGCATAATACATACGGTTTTATTCGTTACATTTCTGTGTCGGCGAAGGGTTCATTTCGGCTTTCTAGCAGGGAATAAATGTGTACCGATTAGCTGTACTTAACTTGTCAACATATACACATGTCACTATTGTTATATTAAAACTTGACTGAAAATCTATGTCACTAAAAATGCACTTCAAATCTTATTTGGCACAATGGTTTGGTTGTTGGTATCGAAGATTTATCAATAACTTAGTTGAGATTGGATTCATTGAAATGTTTCATCAATGGATCCAATGGATCCATCTTCAAAATTTTGATAATGAATCTTAATGGAGGAACGGGGTTGGATTGGAAATTATTCAAAGCGAAAGTGTGAAATATATAGAGACTTACTTCCATCCGTAATCATACTGAATAAATACGTGCTACTGCTCATGTAAACTGGCATGACTATCATGTCAACTCAAATCAGATATTGACTGTGGCAATATTCGTTTTTAAATCTATGTCATATTTTAAAAGTTTACGATATCTTGTATTTAAGTCTGTTTCATCAAAAAGGAAACTAGTACGGTCTCAATTAAAAGCAAATATAAAGCAATTTTCTATTACTTTGTAATATCATAGCCGATTCCATACCATACACTGACACAAAAACACTTAAGGTGCACTTGTAACGTGTTTATAATTATTTGGTCTTTGACAGAAAACACGAAAAATCACTTGCACTTTTTGTATTTATAGGGTGGCAAATATGCTTACAACACGGAGTAAAAACCTGGCTTACATATAAAAATACATACAAATATTACGACACTCTTAAGCCGTTACGAAGCACTTAAGCGTTCAAGGGTTGAACCTCACTCAGCTACAGAAGAACTGGTGTCCCCACTGTTTTGGTGACTTCTGAAAGGGAGTCAATTGCTTTATAGGTGTGTCTTATCTCATTTCTCCTTCTTAATAAGTGGAAGCGAGAACAAGACATAATATGCTTGAGTATGGCCAAAGTCCAATACTGACACTGCAGAGAATCAAAACAGTTTAATATACACGGCTATTGTGTTAAACAACGGAATATAAACTTAGGAGGCACTGCCCCTAAACATCTGTAGTATTGAAACTAGTGTCACCAAATTCTCACATACTATGACCAATCAATTAAAGACCGTCAACAAAATAGTGACGTGATAAGTTATAATTTTGAACAGAGAACAAGCCTAAAACTAAATGTAAGATAATCGCTTCGCGAATCATGTTGAACATCTTCACATTGTGGCAAGCGATAATCCAAGGGTAATTCCTCTTGATGTTATATTCTGTGTGTTTAACGGTGATAAATAATCTTTTCAGCAACAGTTTGTACGTCGTTCACACAGTGTCAGCGGTTGTGATGCTTAAGCCCGTTACTTTGCCAGGTTTAATTTCATGGCAGGTTTTACGGAGTAAATAATTAGATGTTTCATCCGATAGTGACCAGTCGCCTTGGTCTATTAACGTCTGCAATATCAGAGGGGAAAGAGAGTTCACTGCCTTCGTAGTATAAAAAATATAATGTTTTTCGAAATAGGCTAATAAAACAGATTTTGGTTGTCAAAATTGCCACCATACCATACCAGTAATTAACCAATAATTCGCATTTTTTTACAACTGTTGCTGCTCAGATTATTTGTATTCGGTACATATTTTACGGCAGTTACATTTAAAACATACATTTCAAATATAACGTTTGTTATTTATTTCAAGTGTGATTTGAATTTCGAATGTCAAATGATTCGAATATCGATAGAGAAGAGACACATTGCAAACGTCATAGCTGAATTTTATGTGAATTTCCTGGCTTATTGTAATTAAGGTTATTATTCTATTATTTATGTTAATATAATTACAGTTGGTACGACCACGACGGTTGCCAACAACACGACTTCGACAGCGACGACCACCACATCCAATTTCAAAAGACAAGTACGCGTTTCTTTTGTTCTATAATATTAATAAAACTGTTTTGAAACGAATTTCCAATGTTGTATGACCAAGATTTGTAAAAGTAATGTATTTAAGAAGACTTTGTAAATATTCAATATTTTCTATTATCTATTTCAGAACACAATTGACTCTGCGTCAATCAAAGAAAATACGGCACGGATCGCTCAAATGCAGGTTAGTTACTTGTATAATATTTTAATATACAAGGAATTTATCCTCACACTACACCTCACATACGCACTGTTTCCGGTCGCAATGACCGGAAACAGTGCGTACAGTGAGGTATGTGAGGCACTTCATTCCGCGTACTCTCAGGCTTTGGAATGATCTCCCTGCTGTGGTTTTCCCAAACGACTACAATATGGGGTTCTTCAAGAAGGGCATTAGAAGGTTATTACAGGGTCGACAGCGCGAATGTGACACGTCTGGTGTTGCACACGTCCATAGGCCGCGGTAACTGCTTCCTATCAGGTGAACCGTGTGCTTGTCTGCCACCTATGTGGTATAAAAAAAAACGAATGAAATTTTGATTAGACACACCTAGATATAGAATAGAATGAACCAATCAAATAGAAAATGTTGAGTATAATTATGGGTTAACTATTTGTGAAAAAGTGGTGTAATACATCGGCGGCCGGTCCGGCAGGTGGCGCACTCGACGCGGCCCAGCAGCGCGGCGCCCAAGGTGGAGCCGCGCTCGCGCACCCTCACGGGGGGCGCCCGCCGCACGCAGGCCTACGACGCGCCGCCGCCGCAGCCGCCGAAACTGTCACCGCCGCATGACGCGCCCAGGTACGTCTGCCCCCACTGTTCCCCCACTGTGCCCCCACTGCTCTCTCTCTCTCTCTCTCTCTCTCTCTCTCTCTCTCTCTCTCTCTCTCTCTCTCTCTCTCTCGCGCGCGCTCTCTCTCACTCTCTCTGCCAACACATTCCCGCTACAAGTCACTTTCCCCTTACCAGCGCGCTCTCATTGCCACTCACTCTCCCGCCAAGTCATAAGGGCGGCTAGCTATGTAATAATAGCTACAGCAATTTTAAATAGACCAATTGATTAAAATAAAACTTTTTAACGGATTGTATCGCGATTTATTTAGTGGTATTTTTTATTTACACTAATCCCGATGTTATTTCGGCAGCCGTATCCGTTTCAGCGGCCATGGTACCTAAAACGTCGGATCAGTGTAAATAGTAAATTTACACCAAATAAATCGTGATAAAATCCGTTAAAAGTAATTTATTACAATGTGTAATATTTGCATAAAACTTCCGACAATATCATATAGAAGAATAAAACAACTTTACTGTTCATAACTTGAAGTGTTTTTTTTCAAACGCGCGAATTAGCTTATCATTTTGTGGAGTACTTGTAATGTCCATTTATTACAACATTATTAACCCATATATCAATTTAATCTAATTTGCAATACTTAAAATAAGCTATTTTAACATAAGTCGAGTGATACTTTCTTGTAAGTACCATTTTATTACTACTACTACACTTCCCTTTCAGTTCCCAAAAAAAAAAATGAAATTGACAAATTGAGTGTGTGTTGTTTTTTAGCAATATACTCCATTCCTGTAATCTACCTAAAATATAAATCTTATCATCTTTATAATAATACTTACATTTTCATTTTACGTACCTGTAGGATACTCGTAAGAACTATTTCTTTAACAAATATATATAATAATACTTATATTTATATAAATAAATATTCATTGTATTGTATATATTATATAAAATGTATTCCATATAAAAACTGTAGCATTATAATCGCATGAAGGGGTTACTAAGGACTTGAGGAACTAACAAGCATGTATGGGCAGTGCTCCTGCGGAAACTAAGAACGGAACGGGCAGTGGAAGCAACGGTACGACCAGTACTGCAGGCAAGACACACGTCAAGAGTGCGTCCATCTCGTCCGCCAGCGGAGCCCCGCCGCTCGGGGCGGAGGCCCAGCCGCACAACGCGTCCGCCAGGGACCTCGCGCAACCGCGCCCGAGGTACTTTCTAGTGCCTCATGACCAGTATACCGTTTTTTTAGTGCCACGTGAACAGCTATGAAATTCAGCTCAAAAACCTTGCAGGCATTATTCTGTGTGTATAGAAATCGTTATATATATTACTCATCCAATTGGACACTGACAAATTGCCTCTTTTAGTCTCCTTATGACCATGACTGCTGAAAAGCAACCGAATTGTCAGGATCAGTGTAAATAATACAATAACACAAAATAAATCGCGATAGAAGTCGTTAAAATTTGTTCTATTGCAATTAATCCATAGATGTTTTCTTAAGGGTTGATGTTTTTGCTATTTAAATCTGTAAGTTACTGTATTTTGTAGTTTATCTATTCAAAAGAAAATAGCCTTCTTGGTAATAAAATTAATTCTAAAAAAACAAATTAATATTTTAACAACGTTCCTTGGTTAAAATGTACAAAGGTAAATCACGCGTGTTTTGCAATTAAGTCTTTGTTCCATTGGATGAATACTGGCATATTTAAACAATCTTGAGTAAAAAAGAAATCTCCTTTCATTCTAAAATTTCAAACACGTTCGGTGATACTAAAGTTGCTTGGCACTATACTCGTATATCGCGATACTTTTTAGTGGCAGATTGTTCGCTTCCTGCGGTTGGACAGAAGTTTTGAAGAAGCTTTGCGCTGATTTTTTATATTCGTTTTGGTTGGGTTCGAGTTGGGTTTTTTTTTCGTACAGCTTGCTTAGTAAAAATGTATTATGTAGACCAAAGGACGTGTCTTTGGAGTGAGTTGTAATTCAGGCTATTTTTATATGACGAATTCAGCGGCTTAGCTTTGCAGGATATACTTAATTTTTATCGCACTTATAGTGGGTTTTTAGCACATGCTGGCTTGATTTTGTTAAATAAATCTCCGGTTTCTTTGTTATTGGTTTAAAGTTACACATAAGTTTAACGTTTACTAACAATACATACTTTTATGTATCTTTTTTCATAGGTTATAAGTTACTATTTTGTTTTTATTTTTTCAGGTGAATTTTGTATATTTTGCAATGGGATATATGCTTGTGTATATAATATATGTTACTGATATCATTTTAACACACTTGTAGCAGTAGTAGTATAAATAATTTATGTACATATTGTAAATATATTTGTGTATACGTATATCTGTAGATAAATCGGCCATTACCGTATTATTATTTTTTTTACTTTTTTCCTCACATTTCTGTTTTTTAATACAAAATTGAAAAGAGGTTAGGTGACCTAATTTTCAGTATTATATATGTTTTTTAATTTCCTATATATTTATTGGCACTTTTTTTGTATACATCCTCCCTGTAGTATGTAGTTGTATAGCAAGGTATATTTCATATTAAATTGTATAGTCGTATGTTTTACAGCCTAAACTCTCAAGTATCAGCGACAGGTGGCGGCGCGGCCGGGACGGGGGCCCGACGGGACTTCCCCAACCCGCTCGTCTTTCCGAGAAATGTTCCGTCTAGATCTACCTTTCACTCAGGTTAGTAGTTAAATATATTATTATATGCTTTTCTAGCTGTAACCACGAATATTCATTTTAAAATACAATTGTAATATTTGTTATTTTTACAATTAGAGGTTCAACTTTTATTATTTCAACATAAAGAATTGCAAACCATGTGCCTAAATTTTATTAATATCTTTCATTACTTCACAGATTCCCAGTAATGATTAAATAATATTAAAAAAAATCATGTAAATGGGAGAATCAAATGAACAAAATAAATAAGTAGACAATATGCGAACCCACATACGGAGCCTTCCACTACCAGCGTGAACCCTTATAACAAAAGCAATTCAGCTTAGCTGTGGAGGGGTTAGCGAGGGGCTAGTAATTCTGATTACTGGTACTCTTAAAGAACCGTGTTAAGATAAGTACAGTGTGGCTCGGTGCTAACCGCCGCGTGCGCAGGTCAGACGCGGTCGCGCGGCTCGTCGGGCGGCGCGTACGGCGACGGCGGCTCCCCGCACCAGGCGCGGCCCTCCTTCTTCTCCAAGCTCTCCTCGCGCTTCTCCAAACGGTACGTGCCCCCCCCCCCCCCACCCACACTGCAGCCCACCTACCGCACGCGCCTTACTGGCGTCGGTGAAGTACTTGTTGCTTATTTATTATGTATAAATAATGTATTTGTACTACTTTAAATCAAAAATCATTTAATGCTAACATATTCAATTACATTTATATGATTAATAAAATTTTCATTACGAGTTAAAAATGTAGAATTTATTATAAAAAATCTGAGACCTATGACTAAAATAATTAAATAATTATAAAACTTATAATTATTTTACATAATAAATGAGCAATATGTACATTACAAATCACAAACAAGACTATGTTATCAACGTATTTAAATGGGTTTTCGAGGTTACTACGGCCTCTTCTGTACCATGAACTTCCGTAAATAACACATTTCACACAATGTAACATACAGTACTCATCTAGTGACTAACTACGGATATTATATAATTCTTTTCAATGATAATATTTTATTACAATTATCTCAGTTAGCTCGTCTGCTTGAAGCTAGCTCGCTCTTAGCTCCTCATTTTCATTTAAAAGGCGTTTTGTTAATATTCATAAAAATTACACATTATAAATATAAATTAGATAAACATATATTTTTGGGAAATAAAAAAAAAAGTTTTTTTTCGATAATATACTGATTACTTTCAATTACCTTTAACATTTTTTTTGTCAAAAAAATATTCTTGTGAAAAAATTTTTTGCTCAAAGCGCCTTTTATATAGCCTAAGAAGCAAATCACGCTAAGCATCGATGTTAGCGACACAGCTTTCATGCACTATTTTCACCTTTCATCCTCATTACTATATAATTAGAATTATAGTGAATGTGATCTTGTATTGGCGCCCGACTGGGCCTCGAATCTGTTAGTTTATGTTTTAAAAAGGGTTGTGGAGAAAGACTCGTGAGTTTCATATTTTTTTGAGGAATATTATTATATTTCGAATGGTAAATTGGAGTTATGGTTGATAATGTTTTATCTCTCTTTTATATAAATATATATATTTATTATATTTGTATTTTTCTAGTTTTTCTTTCAAAACACTATTTATAATAGCACGAGTATACATATTTTAGTATCAAACACATTTTTTTGAATAAATATTTTCATACCAACTCCATGTAATCCGTTCACGACATACGTTTTTCTTATACTTTTTTTTGTAAATAATTACACCATAGACACACTTTCTGTCTCTAACTAGGCACTATTAACCCATTCGTATGTCTCGTATGTGTGAATCATTATTTGTATTTATTTATTATTTTTTTAATATTATTTCTTAAGATCAAATTGTCTCCCTCTAAAGATTCCGAGCTCTTTTTTTATTTTCAATCTCGCGTCAACTCAGGGGATGCACGATGCTACCTACCTCCCGTTTCGTCGCACTCGATCTACCGGTATCCGCGCTAAATTCCCCTCAATCAATGAGTAGATTAGAATCGAAGCATGGCATACTCCCCTTATTTATTACTTTCTTTTTTATTAGTTTTGCTAAACAAAAATGTGAGTTAAGGCCACAAATGCCTAGCCTATTTGCTTTGAGTGTTGTCCGTAGCGCTTTGTCGATAGAAAATATATAGAAACATAATAATAAGTTTTTATTACCTCGTCGACCTTAAAGAGGTGTACGGAAATTTTAAAAAATAAGTAAAAAATTAAACAAAAATAATTAAAAAATCATGTCTCGTGCATCCCCCGTGTTGCGTAATATTTTTTACCTAACCGTACGCTTCTACTAACGTTTGACGACAGTCGCGACCTTTACTGATAACATTTTTGCTTCTAGTCTATTCCACAACCCTTTGATTGCAACGTGACGGACTTTGTACGTGCTATGATTTTTTTAAAACTTTTTAACGGAGGGAGATACGATTAGTATTGTGCATCTTGTGTTGCGGCGGGAGAGTTTAGGTTTGCCATATAGTTTATAAGTAATTTGTAAATAAAATAACCTAAAAAATCATTAAAGACATTAAATATGTATACATATATTATATAGCCTGTAATAAATTTAACAAACGTAATGTTGAATAAGGAAACCCAAATTTTATTTCGCCGAATGCTTTGATATTAAATATTGTTAAATAATATGGCAATCCTATGAGAAGAGAATAACAACTTGCGCCTAAAACCGAGCCGGATCCGGAAGAGGGGGGCGATTCACCTGATTGGTAGATTCGCTTACCCGTTCCGTTGTACGCAGGTTGAATCAGAACCCGTGAAGGTGTCACCGACTGCAGAAGTGCTGGGGAGATTATTAAATTTTATTATTAATAAATTATAGGGAATTGTATACAATACGGAAACTTCGACGATTGGAGAATTATTTTTTGATGGATGGATTATATTTCAGTAATGTTTGGTGTATTAATAATGCTTATATAAGTCATATTATGTCTAGAAACAAAACGCATTTCTCGAATTATTTTTTACTACGAATGACATAAGATGTGTTTTCCAAAAACTTTTGCTGAAATTACTTATGATCTTCAGATAGTATTTTTAATACACTAAATGTTTTTGTAACATGATGTTGTTCATAAGTGTTAATCTTTTTTATAATTGGCTAAAACTTTGAAAATCTTTTTTGTTTACATACAATTAAAAATTCGATTTATAATCATAATTGTCATTATGAAAAAATCGCGACGACTTCTGTCTACATGTTATTTTATTGAAGTTTTACGTTATTCATTTAATTCACTTAGTAATTGTACTTTTTTATTTGTACGTGTATTTAGTTGTTTGCGAACCAGAGTGAGCAAACAGGTAACTAGTAATTTATGTTGGCATTATTATTTTCTTGAAATAATATGTAGCGGATAACTAGTCCCGTCGCGAAATGCATTTTATCACTAGCTCATAAGACGTATAGAGTTCTAATTTCGAGCGAATTTTCAACATTCCAGGGTTCCGTATATATTTTTTATATTTAAGTTCACAAAAAGCACAAAACTTGTTATTATTTTTTCTGTTTTATATTGTCTATTCTTATCTAAATTCAGAACTCTGCCTAAATCGTTTAAAATATCATCGACTGAAACAATATTTTGTATATTTGTATTGCATATACTATGTAAGTAAAGGTATTCTGTGTAAAAAATCTCATCGATAACTATGGTCCATATTATATAAATACATATAGATTGACACTTTATTTCCTATAGATATCCTTGTTATTTTGTAGGTAATAATTCGTAGACAATCCTATTAAATATTTTCCAGTAATGGTCCACAACAGCAATCATATTTATAATTAAGGCGTGAGTGAGATAATTATCAATACATATACAAGGTTGATGTATGAGATGGATATTTAATTTACCTTTATATAGTATACGTACTCAGGCCTTACTCCAAACTGCATGGAAATAGATAACATGCAAAATACAAAAATATTTTTTTCAAACATATTAAATGGCTCATTAATCAAGGTGCAATGTAAACACCATTTATACGATTTATCACCCTCATAATGAACGTTTAAATGTGTATATTGACAGTTTCTTCGTTTGTATTATAATATTCAGGTGAAATTTGCACAGAGCGGCAACATATCGTAATATTTTTATCCTTTCGAGTACTCGCAATTATCCCTATATATACACCGTCCACTTCAATAGTTCAGATACTAGATATTTGAAAAAGTAAAAACTAAAAAAATGTCCTGTGGCTAAAATACTGTTTATATTAATTTATTTAGGTGTACCGCTTGGTAATCGTCCATTATTTACGTGGCTTCAATTATGCCCCTCACGTGTATCAACTTTGTATATATATATATACATATATATATTAAATAGGAACATATAAACATATTTTAGCAATAAGATTCAGGTAACCCTATAGCTTTGGTACAAATACTCAGTAGATGTTACCATAAAATGAATGGACTCGTTTAGGCAGCTGTATTTTAATAATAACAAATTAATTAAGGGCCAAATATAAGATATTTTCGTGTCCGGCTGTACCCTACTATGTGTAGGATTTTTTATATAGTAAAATCATTTATTTGTATACAAGGTGTATTTATAATGTCTTGTTATGCAAAATAACAACCTTATATAAAATGAGACATTAAAAAGTGAGTTATATACAAACCTAACTAGAATCCGGCTCAATTTTTGCGGAGTACAAAATTGCTGCACTATTAATACTGTTATGAACACCTTGTAACGAAAATAGATAGTTTTGATATTGAACTTTGTACATGTCCGTGTATAAAATATGAAGAACTATTTTATCTGGATGAATCCCTACGTGTCTCATATTTTTCCCCATACTTGTTTACTCATTAGTATATTATTATTAAATCATTAGGATCGTTAAATAAATTGTACATAAACCATGTTTCGAGTGCAAGTGTGAGTGCGTTTGAAGTTTTTTAAACTTTTCTATCGTTCGTGAACAGCCCATTATTAATATCCATAAGTATACGTATGTATATATATTATATTCTTATTTCAATTTTCAATCGGTATGTATATTTGTATCTATTCATTTGGAATATATGCTTCACACTGTATATAAGTGATTTATATAGTTAGAAAGCATTATATTGGAATTATTATTAATATTTACATAATATTAACTTTTATATTTATATCCGAAGAGTCCTAAAGCAATAAAAGATATAAAATATACGACAAAAATATATATGTTAACTTTTTAGGAAATTATTTAGACAATTTTGACGAAACTGTTTAATTAGGTATGGTTATACTTTATATCTTAACATCTTATATATATTTAACCAGAAATAGTGACATATGTTTTTGAATACATATAATGCGTCCTTGTCTTTCAATATATACTGAGAGAAAGAGACGAAGAGTTATTATGTTTTACTTCAACAATATCTATTACAGTATGATGTATGTATATCATTGGATAAGTTGGGAGAGCACGGTTTCAGCGCTATTGCCCAATCACAAATGGCATTAGCGTTCTTGGTTGAGTAATAGCGAGCTGACAGCGCTAACAGGATGCTCCCTAAACTTACTCATTGTCTATTCAGTATTTTTGATTAATCAGTAGAGTACTGAACAAATTTATGTCAAAACTTAGGTGCTGCTAACGAAAACCCGATGTAGAGAATATTGTTTCTTATTTCTTATTATAAAAAATAAGGAGATAGTCCTTTGTGAAATTCGATGCTCAAAAATATTCCAATTGTTTTTCACGAATAGAACAATATACATCGATAACACATTATGTACCTCTTAACCGGAGAATGGACGTCACTACTTATACTGGCAGTCTATCTTTATACAAATATAATACATTTTATTTACATACTTATACTTCCCACTGCCAACTATAAAATATTTTATACTAGCTTCTGCAAGCGGCTCCACCCGCGTAGATGTCGGTTATCGCGACAAAACATAGCCTATGTCCTTTCCCAAGGTCTAATCTACCCCTGTACCAAATTTCAGCAAAATCGGTTAAGTGGTTTAGGCGTGAAAGCGTAAAAGACAGACAGTTACTTTCACATTTATAATATTAGTAAGGATTGACTCCTGTGAATCTGTTATTAATATACTCTATGTATAAGAAGAAATATTTTTGAGCAGCGAATATATATTTTGACATTTATTTTAAATAATATATAAAAAATTTGATTTGATATAAATAATATATCAAGAAAATAGAAAATCTATAATTTTTACGCACATGAATAGTGCATTACTTTTTCTCTGAGCATTTTTTTTTACTTTAAGCAATAAATAAATATATTCTGTAACTATTACACGATATAGGAAAATGCAATACATTCTAACTTAGTTCGCTAAGCGTAGTTAGATATTTAATTTTAAAACTTTTCATCCGAGATTGTTTTCTATATTTTTGAAGCGTTTTGCATTTTGAAGTAAACGATCTTCAAATGTAATAAGGCAATTTATAAGTACTGGGAGAGAATGCGTTTTGCAGTAACAGATTTTTATTGATTTCATGTAAACTTTAAAATATCCAAGAGCCTTGAGTCACTGCATTGTTGCATAATATTATAAAAATCTTGTCGACCGTCCAATTGTAAGGCCTTATGCTCGAACGGTGCGTATTCACTAGTATCAAGCCCCGGTCTGCTTCAGTATGGAGCCCGAACCCATTCACGGCTACAGCAACGTCACAGCCTTACACTCCAAATGCCCAGTACCTTTAAATCTTCTCATAAATTTAAATATAATTGGAATCTGTATTACTGTCTATAAATCATGGGCATTGTTTAAGATGCATTTATATCATACTCTAAAGTGTTGTTAAACTTTGAAAATACAATTAAAACTATAATAGATAAATATATTTTTAATTTCTTGGACACCGAACACATTCTATAAAAGATCTAAGTTGGCATATATGGATTTAAATTTATAATTCCGATTTTATTTCGACAGTACGCATAAAATGGATGTTACGCTTTTCCAAATAATCAAGGTTTTAATAACAAAAATTTGTTTTATTTAAATTATATATTATATACATACAAACCACTACTCCCTCTGTGAAAAGATTTTTTTTATGTTAATATTTTTATAGCCCGTCACGTTGCTTGCTTTCATAGGTTAGTATATAAAAGTGTATTTTATAACTGAAGTTGTGGCAACATTGTACATTTTGAATAGAAACCTTTCATAAAATAAATAACATTTATATTTAATTTTTATTATTTTAAATAATTTATTATTTTATACGCACAAATAAAGGTTTTTAACTCAAATGTCACAATTGCTATAATTTCATAGTTAAGAGAGTGCTTTTAGAAAACAAACCACATCATTGTGGTCCAAAATATTTTGGTAAAATATAATAATGTGGTGAGTATTGTCCTGGCAGACTGTCAGTACTGGGAGAATCGACTGGACGACAGAAACCTCGTATTTTTTCCTCCCTGGACATACAACGGAGGTAGGGTGTCGCGCGGAATAAGCAACCTTTTTGTTCAAGTTTTCTTGATTACAATATTTATATGGTGGTTCGCGAAAGATGCTGTTATGTGATTTTGATGATACGAGTCAATATAAAGATGAAATAAAACACAGTTCTGTTCTTAACTCTACGTCTCCATCTATCTTATTTTCTGACATTCTGAATCTTTTTCATTCTCTATATTTTTTTCCGTCACTCAGTTGAGCTCTCTTTCTCTTACACACTCTCTCTCTTTCTTCCCCTCTCTCTCTCACTTTATCTGTTTCTCTGTCTCTCTCTCTCTCTTCCATTTCTTGTAGTCGAATATTGTGTGCAATTTAGTAAGTGTGGTACCAAAAGTTATATTAGCACGATGCTTCGTATAACTTCATTCAAATATAAATAAATATATTGCCTCGTGCTTATCAAATCACCATGTATCATGTATCATTCGGCGAAGGGATAACTTCTCAAAATGTATTTGTGTGTGATTTAACACGTAGTCCAACCGATTTATACTTGCCAAGAACAAATGCATGTCCCTACTATTTACTTCCCTTACATGAAATGCATGCGGATATGATAATATTTTACTTTTTCTCGTAATTGTGTATTAAAAATTCAATAATGTAACAAACCTATTACCTAGTTAGTGATAGCGCAGTAAATATCGCAGTATATAAATTTACAAGATTCTAGGGATGTCGTGAAATAGCTTGAAGTCTTACTAGTTAAATCAAAAAAATCTCTAAAAGTATTTGATCTTATGAAAATACACAAATTGTGAATACACTTCACATCATTCACATCATCAATAGCCTTGCATCATTATTATATGCATGGTATCTTTGTTAAAAAAAAATTAAATCTGATGTTTTTTTCTATCTGTAATCAAATAATTAACTTAGAAACCTGACAAGAATCATGTGATATTGTCCCTTCGCCACTGCCAGCTCGAGATGTATGGTTTAAGAATATTAGGGCTTACTGATGCTATGTTTAAACTATATTGCACTATCACCAACGATATCTTTCTTTCTTTTTTTTGTAATTAAAATATTTATTGAACTTTATCATTATAATTTTATATAAGTAATAAATTGGATGGATTACTTTATTTCGTAAATAACAATTTTTAACCCTTTTCTTTTTGGTTTTAATTTTTTTTACTGACATCTTGATATAATAATATTTATTTTAATCCGTGCTGCATTTTGAATTTAACGTATTATATATACAAATATATGTATATATTCATAAATTATGTAAAAAAAAAATATTGAAGTAGTCTTATTTTGAACAACTTACAATCCCAATTCACATAACACAAAGATCAATGCATGCAGGTTTGTTTCTTACTTTTAAAGTTTTGGATCTTGAATCTTAAATATCTTTTTATGATTAAATTTGGCAGTCAATAGTTTTTAAGTATGGCAAGTACTGCTAGGAATATTGAAAGGAGATCGTGTTGCAGGTATGATTCTTGCCAGCTGTATTGTGTGTCTGCTTGCCATTGTGCGCTTGTGTTGTAGATTGACCTTTTATATGCACTTCCTCTACATTGGTGATATTTTGTAGTACGCCGCAAAATTAGGAGGGCTCCTTTATTTCAAATTCAGACTTTTATATGGAGAACATACTAATAAACATTGTATAGACGTCGTGTAAAATTAATGTATAAAATGTATATTATATGTAAATAAATGTATCCCATTATATTCAAAATGTCAAGTTCTTTTTTTATTTGTGATAATTTGAACAAGTTGTTTTGTGACAAAATTAAACATTTTTGGCATTAAAAAACTAATAATATTATAATGAGAATTGGCATTTAAAAGTGCGTATTACAAAATACCAATGTGTGTATGTACTGGCAACACCCTGTGCCCTAGTGTTTAGTGTTAGTTTATGTTTTTCTGTTTTTAGGCCATTGGACGGTCCCACCCCGAAGCATGCAGTAGGCGCTAGTCCGCAAGCCATGCTTGGGTAATTATCCTAGTTCATTTTACCCTCTGTTGTGTTTCGATTGTCCAGCAATAATCCGCTAGGAAGATTATTATTTTTGTCTTTTATTTTAAACAGAAACGCGTTGGGATTTATTGACTCGATTGTTTTGATAAGAATTGTATAACATGTTGAAATAAACAAAGACTTATGATAAGGTATATGATAACAGACTGAACATTTCCGATTTTTTTATGCCAAATTTACCACATAAGCTCAGACTGAACTAAGTATGAAAACTTCTACGCATAACTACATAACTGCAAACATTCATAAAATTGATTGAGAAAGGCCAGAATTAATCATTTTATTATCCAAAATATTTGGCAGTTCACTGAATTTAGAATAGAAACGAGTAGAATTTTTCAGTTATTTATTTATTTAATTTTAAACAATATTAATCTTTTCAAGTGACAACTTAATATTGGCAGTGAATCCGACTCTGTCTAACAACTGACAACTAATACGCCAAAATTCTTATATTTCTTACTCGTTACCATGGCGATCAGTGACGACTGGGTCGAAAATTTTCTTCATCACCCTGCTTGTGTGAGTAATGTGTATTTACAGAGAAAAGAGGATAGCGCATATTACCAAGTGACTAGAAAGATAGAGATCGTGTGACATAGAATTTTAATTTAGTATCCCGTCTGTTAATTATATTTTGTCTGTTAATTATCTTTTAACACCCAGTTTCTTTTAAGTTGTATGCTAATTTTATTTCCAGAGACTTATGAGTCTGTGGAAATAAAATAAGCATACAACCTAAAAGAAACTGGTTCTTAAAAATTAAAATTGAATTAAAAGTTCTTTTTTTAATCCGAGTTCACATTCACATAACGTACATTCTTTAAACAAGTAAATTTACTGTGATAGTCAGTCTTATCCATAATTGAAAGAAAAATTATGTTCTTAATATATTATTTATTTGTATGAATAATTGAAATTTGAAAAATGAAAATGAAAACTATGTACCTTACTACAAGCGTTTAAATTTGCAAAGTCAACATAAAGGACGGGGCTTGAAGTCGTAACAGTCCTATAATAGGGTGAACACTTACACTGAGTCCAAATAGCTCAGTTGGTCAGAGTATTTATCCTAGATAGTCACCAGTTCAAGTCCCGGGCTGGATTTTGTCTTTTTGTGATTTCAATATATAAGTGTTAAAAATAAGACAAAAGACTAAATACTATTAGGTACATCCTTATTTTGACAATCGAGTAGAAATCCGCAAGCGCTCGGTTGACTAACGACAAAACATCAATTTTCATTTTAACCTTTTTAACGATATTGAAACGATCTTATATGCAGACGATGGATCGTCAGATCGATTGAGGTTGAGGTTTTGAAATGTATTATTTTGTAAAAAAAAGTAGTTTAACCAAGTCATTGCTAAAACGATCCGTTGTTTGGATTTAAGATTCAGAAATAATAGGATCTACACTTTATAGCATACATTTTAAATAAGTAATCAAGACTTCTGGGTACACAATTTTATTGTTAATCAAAGACAATGACTGAATTATTTCGAATAAGGTAGGATTCTAAACGATTTGTGTAAAATATATCACTTAGAGGGGTCTACAGTAGCCTACAAACAAAAGTTAACATGAATAAACCTAAGTAAAACACAAAATGAGGTAGACACAGGTGTATTTACATAAATAACGTTATTATTTTTCTTGTTGTTAAAATTAAGTCTGATTTTACCTAATTTTAGATCTTGGACACTTCCCAATGCATGGAATTGAAATATCTATCTGGAACTGATCCATATTCACTTCCAAGTTTAAATTAAATAGCCCGTCCTTTGTACATAAAATTGATATAAATAATATATATTACTGACACAGACAAGGCAATGAGGAACAAGTGAAGCCGCGCGTACTGCGTTTCACGTGGAGCATGAAGACGACCTCGTCGCGGGATCCCAACGAGATCATGGCCGAAATACGGAAGGTAGGTGTATTTGTGTTGTGGACATCAACAGTATGCATATTATGTCGTAGAATTTGTGTCTATTCTACCACATACTATACAGCGTTACCGCATGCAATGTAATCATGGCTTAACTAACTAGTGATATGGGTTCTAGAATATGGATAAACTTATTTAGATACATTTTCTTGAGTAAATACATGCACATTATACATTCAAACATCGAGACCAATGCAAATAGACATGTTCGTACATGTAAATATTTGCACAGAGCGGTAAACAAACCTGCTACCTTGTAAGTAGCAGTCGAACGCTATAACGCTACGCCTCCGAGGTAGTCAAATAATAAATCCGACAAATTAAAAAAAATTCTTAAAAAGACCACACTGTTGGAATCCAAGAGAGATTTACGCAGTCGTCCATGATATTTTGAGGATCATTGGAGGAACCTAAGTTTGTTAAGGATCTTGAAACTATACCAGCTGGTTTTTGAATGCCATGCGCCCCGACGTGGATAGAATAAATTTGTATTAGAAGGGCATGGCGGGTAATTCTTGGAGACTTCCGCCTTGCCCTTCATGTTAGGTCAATAGAGATAATAATGAAGAAATAGTAGTTCAGCGAATCGTGGGCCTCTATCGACAATATACTATGAAACGCTGTAACCGGTACCTGATCACCGCATCCGTCAATCCATCCATCGAGCCGGTCATCGTTCGATAAAGTGATGATCACTCGGAATTTACCTAAGTTGGATTTTGTAACGCAAAAACCGCGGTAGCCTAGTGGTATGGGTAATGGTTTGCTGAGACGAGGTCTCGGGTTCGATCCCCGGTTTTACCATGGCACACACCAATGACTTTTCGATGCTTTTCGAAGTTATGTGTGTATTTATCGCAGGTTTATAAGTGTCCGGTTAATGGCAATAGACTCGCCACCTATTACATTGGGACCTAAACATAAACTGGCGAAATGTGGGTGCTAGCACCTCTGCCTACCCCTTCGGGGAAATAGGCGTGAGTTTGTTATGTTATGTTATGATTTTGCAACGATTCTAAAAAGAGCTCAGACGGCTGCAAATATCTGCTTCGGATTTCAACTTTCAGGTTTTTTCCAATCATCCTAGGAGTTTTGCAATGAACCGATAGGTACGTATCCTACGACACATGTCATATAAAAATATTCTATTACATCCATCTGAAGCCAAAATTTCTTGACTTTTAGTTTACATTCATTCTCTACGTTTGTTTCCAGGTTCTAGACGCAAATAACTGTGACTACGAACAACGCGAGCGGTTCCTTCTGCTGTGTGTACATGGTGATCCCAACGCTGATTCCCTCGTGCAATGGGAGATAGAGGTGTGCAAACTACCCAGATTGTCGCTGAACGGCGTGCGCTTCAAGCGGATATCTGGTTTGTGCACATGTTGTCTTTTTATTTGGTATAGATGTAACTAAATTTTCATTCAATAAAATTCTAGAGTAGTGTTTCGTGCTGAGACTAGGATAAAAAAAATAAGACCACAATTATTTCACTTGTTGGGCGTTGTAAATGATAAAAGTATTGGGCCGAGAACACCTCCTTGTGGTACTCCATACATGTGTCAATATAGTTAAAATTAGATAGTTTTAGTGTGATGCCAGACGTCTGATATATTTCTCGTCTTTACTTATAAGTACCGCGGTAGCCTAGTGGTATGGGTTAAGGACTGCTGAGACGAGGTCTCGGGTTCGATCCCAGGTATTACCATGGCACACACCAATGACTTTTCGATGCTTTTCGAAGTTATGTGTGTATTTATCGCAGGTTTATAAGTGCCTGGTTAATGGCAATAGGCTCGCCACCTATTATATTTGTACTTAAAACATAAACTGGCGAAACGTGGGTGCTAGCACCTCTGCCTACCCCTTCGGGGATATAGGCGTGAGTTTATGTTATGTTATTTTATAAGTAATTTGTGATTAACTAAATTGAGTGCTTTAGACATGACGATGGAGTATCTTGATGTTACTCGAATCATTATTTGTGTATTGATTGATATGTATATCTGAACGTGCTAATTCAACTAGCATAGGCTTAAAGCATTTATAGTTTTGTGTGAAGCTTGCAAAGGATCTCGGTTCCTAACTAAGGTCCACCGCCGCTCCAGGTACAAGCATCGGGTTCAAGAACATTGCATCCAAGATCGCCAACGAACTCAAGCTGTGACTGCCGGGAGCCGGCAGCGGCGCGCGGCGGCGGCGGCGGCGGCGCGGCGCCGGCGCGGCGGCGCGCGGCACGTCGTCCGACGAGCGCGAGTCGCCGCCCCCCCCGCCGCCGCCGCCGCCGCGCTCCGACTCGCTGCGCCTGTCGGCCGACGACATGGCCCGGGTGGCCAACGGCGGCGCGCGGACGCCCACCGGCGCTCTCAAGCACTTCCTCGCCGCCTACGGGCCCGCCGAGCGCGCGCTGGCCCGCTCCGACTACCTGCGGCCGCCGCTCTCGCCCGCGCGCAGCACCCCCGAGGCGCCGCGCTCGGCGCTGTCGCTGCGCGGTGAGCCGGACGAGCCCCGCGCGCGGCCCCGCCTGGCGCCGCACGCGCACTCGCACAGCGTGCACGCGCTCCGGAGGCAGGGCCGAGCGCGCTCCCCCCCCTCGCCGCCCGAGCCGCCCTCGCCGCCCTCGCCGCCGGAGTGCGACTGCCTGCCGGTCGACCCCATCCCCCCGCCGGAACTCTTCGACTTCTGAAGCATTCTGAACGCTCAGGTTTCGTTCCGTTTGTACATTCGAAAAATTAAAGTGTTTGCGGGTAGTGTTCGTTTTCCAATTTGAATTTCCCGTTCTCGAACTACCGAAAACGTTGAAGTTGAGGTTTTGAATAAAAGAAAAATATGAAATGTAAAAAAAAATAAAGATGAAAATCTCGATTTTACAGGAGTCTGACCGAGCCGCTTCCGCAGAATCTTTTCACATTTGAAAACGAACCCGCCGTCCGACTCGAATTTGTATCATTGTTCGATCTATAGTTTGGTATTGTCGACCGCGGTAGTGTTGTCCGTCGATCGATCGAATGTATATCGATCTGTATCATATCGATTGCTGTTGTTTTGCTGTTATGCGGCGGTCGCACAGTCGAGCATCACTCGCTTGTATAAAATAAATGAATTGATCGTGACCTAGAGTTTTATTTGTCGATAGTAGTGTTGGACAATGTATGGAGCGTATAAATGTGCCAAGTGGTAACCAGGGAGTGCGACGCAGCGTTATGATCTTTACCTATCATAGTTAATCACCGCTCTCAATTCAGCGCATCTTTGTATAAATAATTTTACTCGTGTCATGAATTTTTATTATTACAAGATTGTTTTTTTTTCTGTAGATAAGTCGTCTGTTTGTCCGTGTGTATCGCGCGTCTTTTATTTAATTTATATTTGGAATTGTTTGTTGATGAAATCGTGTTTTTTTAAAAGACATTATTTTATGGTACTCTTGCGTGCTACGCACGGACAGACAGTGTTATTGTGCTATCGCTTATATACTACATTACATTATGTATTTTAATCGTTGTAATAATGTACAAAGTGAGTTTGAGCTCAACAGATACAATCTAGCTTAGTTTTAATTATATTCTTTTTTTTTCATTTTCCAATATACTTAACAAAATATAAATACAAAATATGGCTGTCTCTGTATAGCAATATAATGTTTATAATGTGATTGTAAGTCAATATTGTGCGGCCAGTTTACGTTGACACTCTGAATCTTTGGAAGTCTAGGGTCGTGAGTGTCAGGTTAGACTGGCTGGATGATGCGCGGTCGCCCTGCAGTTGCCTCTTTCTAATTACAAGGCTGAATTAGAAAGTGACAAACGTAAAATATGTAACTGTACGGGTTGATACACACTCTTCTTAGGCGCGTTATAGTCACTTCACTTTAAGAACGCATCCATTGAGGACTGTTGATTTGACTCGGAGATACGCCGATATAGTGCTAATGCAATTTGAATAAAAAATATTTACGTACCGATCGCATGCCTTGAAAAAAAACCTAAAAAGGTTATATTAAGAATATTTTTTAAAATTGAAAATGTATTAAATGTTTAAATTGTAAATTTGCATATAGATTTTATACAATTGAAAATAAAAAAAATACATTTTGAATAGAGAAATAAAAAGAAATTGTTTCAAAATTAAGAATTTAATAAAACGATTTTTTATTGAAAATAAAATGGATAAAAGAAATTATACTTTTTTTGTTGAAAAAGAATATTTCCTACAGATAACTTTTCATCCCCCCATTAAAATGTAGGTATTGCATTTTTAGTACTAAGTATGTAAATCCATTGACACCGTATTTACGAGTCATGTCCACATTCACATCAAGTGCGTTTGAAATATTTTAGATGTGTACCTAATCGTGATCAAAGTATTACGCCGTTGTAGTTATATAGCAATAATTATTGTTGTCAAGTCGTGTAACTTTGGACTATCTACTCGATGTAATCAGCCTTTCGATATTGTGAACTAAATATGATTCTTGTTCGATTTGTGTGATGCTTTTTTACGTATTTCCTTCCGTGTGGACTGTCGCATACTCTAGGTGATAAACATTGTTATAATTATACGTGTGTGCGGTGGGGCGATCGCGTCACTTTTTCTATAATATAATTAAGTGTAGTGTTATAACTTTTACATGGAATCACAAATTCTGACGGACCGGACGACTGTCGTGTGCCAGTGTCATTTTGGCGCCTAAACTAACCTCCAATTTATGAATGTCACTTTGAATCTGCAGTTTCTTTGCTCAAATAAAAAAAATGTGTAAATAAATTAAGTAGAAACATTTTAAATCATGTTTTTATTCACACGTATTATATCAAAGGTATGTTTAAATTTAGCAAATGGTTCTGCCGATAAATCAAACTAGAATTTCGTATTTTCATTTATTTATTTATATATATTATATACTGTTGTCTAATACAAACGATTCAGACGCAGAGTCTATTATATATACCACAACGAAAATAAACACAAAAATAAATAAGAAATTTATAATTTTATTATATTTAAAAGTTTTAATTCTCGCGGGTTTTATTTTGTTTTAACAAAAGTTATTATGTTGAATATCCTGTTCAAATACAACCCAGGGCTGTTTTATGAGTTACTTTATCGAAATGTACACGAAAATCATGCACGATATTGTAACAATTCATCAGAAATTATATGTTGGTTAACGAAACGACGCGATCAGTTGTCCCGACATACATATTACTGTTTTAATGTAGTTATATATTTATATATATAATGAGCTTTGTTTTATAAATAGTGTAGTACATTTTGCCTGCGAGGTTGACGCGTGTGAAGAACTTGTGAGATATTCAAAATGAAAAATAAATTTTATTTTTAATTCCAATCGTGTAGTTTGTTTCTTTGTGTTATTTTATGTGTCCTATTAATCGTGAGAAGCGGGTTAGCGAGAAACTTGGGGCTACCATAAAGCGTACCATAAACTATACAGTCAGCATTAAAAGTAGATTATCATTTTGAGATTTAATAGAAATCGTTTTTGAGCAAGGTGATTTATATTTCTTAGTGAAAATGCTGTTAAACTACTCGGTAACTAGGTTATATAATTTACAAATTCAGTAATCCTGTATTCTGCATCATCTATTCCCCGTAGATACATCTTCTTCGTAGATACACTTTTAAAAAATCTCCACTTTCGTTCCCGTTAGATACACTTTTTAAAGAACTCAAATGATCATTACTCTTAAATACACTTTTTGGTACAAATACGTACGAAAATATATATTTCTTTTTAACCAGTTTTAAATTCTCATCAAATGATAGGATTTTATTTTATTATACTTATGTAATAGATGACCGTTTTTTAAGGTTCTGGAGTATGGTGTTGACTAAGGTCTCATACTCAAACAGAACCCCTTATAGTTTCGGTAAGCATTTTTCAAAAGTGTATTTACGAGGAAAGTATCTAGGGGTAAAAAACCTTTAAATTAATTAATTAAGTAGTTGTTAATTGGATTGTATTTGACTGTACTAGACAATAGTGTATCTAACGGGAACGGAAGCGGGGATTTTTAAAAAGTGTATCTACAAGGAAAGTCTATCTATGGGGAATAAACCGATTATACAACTGATACTTCGGGTACGCACAAAACGCGAACGGGAAACGTAGCATTTAGGTAGCAGGGTGTAATAGATTACTTCGAATAGGCCCCGATTGCGAGCTAAATGCTAGTTTAGCCTTGTCGGGTCACCCATTCACGCTCTCTTTATAAATCTAACTCACTCCTAAAATGCTTAGTTGACGAGAAAGCTAATATTGTGATAGCTGGGATGATTGGTGTATTTTGCTATTCTTGGCATTTCAAATACTCATTCTTATTTCTATATTCATCATTAATTGCGAATCTTGTCTGTTTGTTTAACAGCATCCCATCTAAATATATCTCCATACTAGGAACAGAGGCTTGAATCCTCCGTACTCGATTCTTAGATTACTCATTTTTGGTACTCTTATGTAACGAACTAGTCTATAGCCGAACAGATCACTAATAATAAAAAATGAAAAGCATTTCAAAAATATTGTTTATTTTTTGTTCAACAATTCCATCACTTTATTTACATTGCTTACAAACTATAATATTAGAGTAAATAAATTTGTCCAATAAGTTAAGAATATAATTTATTAGTATAAATTCTGTTCTCGAGTTTGATTTATTATTGCGAGTGCCATCAAATCATTAGACGAAAGTAAATTATATGTACAGTCGCTGACAAAAGTAGTTTAACATATTATTCTAATTTACATATCACCATTTCCTCTAAAATCTTTCATAAAGATTAAAAATATATTATTAACCTTGTCCTGTGACATAAATTACGAAGGTCGTGGAGTGTGTAAGGTCAGAAGCAGATGGCGGGCTTTTGTCTCTGCCTACCCTGAAGGGAAAAGGGCGTGGGTATGTTGAAAACTACTAATACAACACGCGTGTAAAGCAAAATTTGTAACCGACTTTATATTTTATAATAAATCGCATAACACGTGCAATCTATCATTATACTATGATTACTTAGGTACTCGGTTATAATCTGTTAATGAATTAAATCCATACGTATGAATAATCGCAGTCACGACGCTGAATAAATTTACATAAATAGCTTTCTTCGATAGAAAACTTTCACTCAGTATAAATTTGTAATAGCCAATGAAAATATCAACGAAAAACTATTTTAGCGATGCATCGATGATAATTTTCTAGCATACAATTTAGATTGATTCTTCTGTAGTTTTAACGGGCTTATAGAATATTATTTACCATAATAAATAATTTGTTTTACAATGGACAAAAAAATAGACAATCACTTCAAAATTCTCCAGATCTGACTTGCACTGAAATGATGACATCCCAAATTTCAAGAAATGCTGATAAATAAAATAACTATAAATTATAACAGAACTTTTTACAATAAAGCTACTTAAACCTAAAACCGCTCTAAAGTAAGGCAACTGACAACTTTAAGCTGTTCTACGGCTAGTAATTCATTCGTTCGTTCATTTTATCGTAGTACATCCAATGTCCAATAAAATCGCAAAATGCAATGTTTTGTAAGATAAAATAACTTTTTCAATTCGGTGCTACCACGGTAACGAGTACTTTCACAGGCATAAGGTACCAAATTCAATAAAGTTAAGTTACCTGAGCATACCAACTTTCATTATCATCTTCCTACCCTGTGGTCTTATCCCCGTCCCATATTTATTTGGGGTTAGTGCAACATGGGTCCCAATTCCATTCATTTCTGTTTTTATCTATCTTATCAGTATACCGACTTATAGGGACAAATACTGAATCAAATCATCACATCAGAAATTCGAAAACTCCTGATTCAGTTGCTTAATGCTGGTCGGTTTATTATCATTATTTCAAAATACAACTGTATTTTGCTATTCATGGCATTTCAAATACTCATTGTTATTTCTATATTCATCGGTAATTGAGAATCATGTCTGTTTCTTTAATGGCATCCCATCTAAATCTACCTCCGTACTAGGAATCAGAGGAGGCTTGAATCCTCCGTACTCAATTCTTAGATTACTCATTCTTGGTTCTCTATCTGTCCTTCTCATTTTAACCTCAACGATATAATTTTTATTACTCTGCCACCAATCATCTTGAATTTGAATTGGAACTGGACCATAATACTTATTGGCATTTCGACTATTTGTTAGATAATTTAAATAACCAGCTAGATTATTATTATGTCTCTTTTCCTCATTAGGTTTGATCTCTGTCTGATTTATATACTGGTAAGACGATGCGTATTGATTACCCCATCGAGTGGACTGTACTGGTTTTTTCAACTTCTCTTTCTCTTTTAGCAGTTGGTAATATTGAGATAGGTAAATCTGTTGTTGGTCACCAACTTTCTTTGATTTGTCATCTTGGAAAATTTCAAATTGAGGATTATATTTTGATTCAGAACGTATTTCTGAATGACTATACGCATATGGAGATCGTATATTTGTAGGCCTATCTTCAATTTTCTGCACAGGATAAGGAACTTTAACTTCATAGGGTACTTTTACCTCAACTGGATAGGGAACTTTCTTTTCAACAATTTTTTCGACCGGGTAGGGTACTTTTTTCTCAACCGGGTATGATTTATCTACGTATTTTGTAACGATAACAGGCTTCTCTACAATTTTCTCAACGATTTTCTCAACCGGGTATGGAATGTTTACGGGTTTTTCAACAATTCTTTCTACTTGCACTGGATAAGGTACTTTCTTTTCTACAATTCTGTCCACTGGGTAGGGGTGGTGTACGTGGACTGGAACAGGAACTGGCTGTGGAACAGGTACTTGTATGTGTATCGGCCTATCTACATACTTAGTCACTGTCACAGGTTTCTCAACAATTCTCTCCACTGGAACAGGTATTCTTTTCTCAACAGGATACGGCACAGGTACTCTAGTTTCATAATGAACTGGATAAGGTACTTTCCTTTCGACTGCGTAAGGTACCGGAACTTCTTTATGAACTATTTTCTCAACTGGTTTTTCTACTTCAACACGTACAGGTCTATCAACTGGTACTGGGTATAATATTTTGTGTTCAACTGGGTATGGAACTTCAATAGGAATCGCTACAGGTGTTGGTACGGCCACGGGTTGTAGAACGTGTTTCTCCACAACCTTCTCAACAGGGTAAGGTACGTGGACAGGACGGTCAATATAGACTTTCTGTTCTACAGGATAAGGTACTTTGACTTCGACAGGGTAAGGTTGAGGTATTTGAACCGGGTAAGGATTGTTAACGTACTTCGTCACCTCAACTGGTTTTTCAACAATTTTCTCAACCGGTACTTCCACAGGATATGGTCGGTCAACTGGTACTTGTACTTGAATTTCTTGAGGATACGGTACCTTCTTTTCAATAAATCTATCAACGAATTTAGTTACAGGGATTTCTTTTTCGATAATAATAGGTTGAATTATTTTTTGATTATCATTTCCATAAGCTTCATAATATTGGACATGTTCGCTTCTCTGTGTATTACTATCTTCATTGGGCTTCACTTGAACTTCAGAGTGAATATTTTCACTAGGTTCTATATGCTCTGAACTATTTTGCTCATCATTTGCACTGTGCTCCTGTTTTACTGCGTTATATTGATGAAGAAGTTTGTGCATATTGTCTAGAATTTTCTTTGATTTCCAAGCGTCTACATATCTATTGTAAAGGGATTTTGCTACATCAAAAGGGCCTTTATTGTTGCTGCGTCCTTCATCAAAATCTATATACTCATGAACTTCTACGTCATTTATATGAGTGATTTCAACAGGTATCGATTCTTGGACTTCTACAATAGTTTTTCCTCTAGGCGGAGATTTTACAGTATCTGAAATGAACTCGCTATCGGAAGCTTCGTGATCTTCTACCGTATTATACGCTTCGGTTTCGTTAGCATTGATTAATCTTAAAGCTACTGTTATTGGTGCTAAATAATTCTGATTAATAGGTCTAGGTGTAACACTAACAATTTTGTTATCCTGGATACCGTGATTCGTATCTTCTGAAGTATCTTTGACACCAACTATTTTATAACCGTTTGCCATATAAGGGACCATTGTAGAAACAAGATTATCTACAACTTGTTCTCTGAAACTATTATAAGAATTATCGGAGACAACAATGGGTGTCGCAAAGTTATAATTATTAGAATCTGATTCTAGTACTTGTTGCTTCATTTCATCATTTTCTAAGTGTTGTATTTGACTATTGATAATATTTCCTATCTTCGCTTTCACAGTTATATGCTTCTTGATATCTTTTCCATAAGCATCGTTATTTTTATTATTATTAGACCTTGGCTTTATATCCTCAGATTCTTCATGGATTTGTTCTTCAGCTGCGTGATTGATGAATAACAAATCCTCGTTGGATATAAGATCTTGAGTCGAAGCAACTAGCTTATCGATTCCATCTAGAGTTGTATTTTCATTAACAGGTGTTTCAACAGTAGTATAATAAAACCTTTCATGACGGGAATTAGGCCTTGGTGCTTCAACTCTGAAGTTAACTGCGCCTTTATAAAAGTACGGCTGAGGATAACTTGTAGCAAAATTATTGATGTCATGAAAATTGTAAGATTCAGCAAATAGCTCTGTGGATTTCTTCAGATCGTTTTGTAGGTCTTTGGACATATGTTCTTTTTTGTCTGTGCATTTGTGGTCTTTGAAAACTTGGACGCGTGAATGGTACTCGTCGATATCCTCTCCTTGAAGAGGTTTGGAGTGTTCTGTGGTGCTGATTATCTCACTAGGCGCATAACTCGTTAAGGTGCCAGGTGTTGCTGTATTATAGGACCCAGTATAATCATGAGGGGTGGTTGATACTATGCTAGGAATCTGCACAGCTGGTTCAGTTTGTCTATAGGGCGTGTACTGTTGCTGTAGACGATAGATATCGACTGGTTGCGCCTGTGGAGGTGGTTGCATCTGGGTCAAATTCAATTGGGCCGATTTATAGATATTTTGCGCCTGGAAGTAAAAAAATGAATATTATATATAACAAATGGGTGATGTAAACTGCTGCATTTGACGAATTACAGTAAGTGAATTGGCTACTGACTCCGAAACTGTTTAGATTATTATATTGAGTAGGTATTATGAGCAGCAATTTTTATTTTTTAGCATTATTATTTTCAACATTCGCCAAGTTTTCAAGAATAGTACCAATTTTTTTTTCGTGCGGATATCCCTCCGGATACCTCTCTGCCGGCCAGCGGGGGCGGTTATGTCGGGCTCTTGAAACGACTAAAACGGCACGCCGTCTCGGGTCTACAGACACCGGGGTGTAAGGTTGCCCATAGAGCATATCCCTCGCATCCGGACTGACCCTGGGCCACCTCCGGTTTCGAGATGGCCCCCTCGGGTTAGGGAACCACGGTGTTCCCGTCTTGCCCCGGTTTGGGGAAGAGGCGCTAGTCGCCCCACTGTCCCGGCCTGCTTCTGCTGGGATAACAGGCGGCCTCACCTGCCACTCCCTGCCCAATAGTACCTTTTTTATTTTTTATCGTGCGGAAATCCCTTCGGATACCCCCCCGCGTGCCAGTGGGGGCGGGTATGTCGGGCTTGAACCGACTAAAACCGCACGCCGTCTCGGGTCTACAGACGCCGGGGTGTAAGGTTGCCCATAGAGCATATCCCTCGCACCCCGACTGACCCTGGGCCATCTCCGGTTTCGAGATGGCCCCCTCGGGTTTGGGAACCACGGTGTCCCCGTCTTGCCCCGGTTTGGGGGAGGGGCGCTAGTCGCCCCACCGTCCCGGCCTGCTTCTGCTGGGGTGACAGGTGGCCTCACTCGCCACCCCCAGGCCTGCGCTCATGGAGGACGGAGGTCGTTAAGCGACCTCCGGCGCCTGAGTCGCCTGCGACGCGCGGCGAGCAAGTTGCGGGCTCGGCGGTCCGGGAGAGTTCTAAATCTCTCCCGGGCGCGCTCCGCCATCTCCTTTGCGAGCATTACATGCTCGCAGAAGGAGGTGGCGGCGGCCCACGGCCCAGTAGTACCTAATCCTATAAACACTTGCAATACTAGAAGGATGTTCATGGAGCCCGATCAAGATCTTTAGGGCCAAGCCAGCCTCACCAGAGAGCTGGTACACCTGCAGATTAACGGACGAGGCATTGACGTAGGTTTTCCTCTCGGGTTTGGGCGGTCAGACGGCACTCGTTCTCTTAAAAGGCATTTAAGCTAAACCAAAAGTAAGAAGACTAATCGGTGTCCAGGATTCGAGGTGTAAGCCACAGGTTACAAACGAGAACACGCTAACGTGATGACTAGAATGATCTACGTTACAAATCGAGAGGTCCCGGGTTCGAACCCACTCCTAACACAAGCAATTTAACTTAGTTGGAGGGGTTAGGGGGAACATTAGTAAATTCGGTTACCAATATTCTTTAAAATGCCCTCTCCTCATAAAGTTCTGGCAACTCTAGTAACCAAATACCCCGTCCCTTCCAGCAAGAACACAACAATATAAAAGTTATAATGTTTGGACATCCCTGTCTGTGTGATGAAGAACTTCCGTACCGGGTTAAATGATGGTGGAAGTATTTTATAATTACACCTATTGTAGGTACAAATTAGTTCACAGTGTTACATCTAAGATTGCTGGGAAAAGGAAGGATGTACATCGCGTCGCGGTACGGAAGCTAACTGCTGAATGTAGTTCATGCATACATACATACATATTATTGTATACTTAGTTTCTTACAAATATATGTAAGTATATGGTCTTGCCGCACGAAAAAAAAAGGGGTACAGATATCTTCTTAGTTTAAGGAAATTTTGAAGCAATTAGTATGCTAATTTGTCCTATAAACTTAGTTCGAAAAAAGTCAACATCCAGGAAGGGAGTTGAACCCACGACCAGTTCCTTTCTAGGGGGAATACTTTGACCAACTGAGCTACCTGGACACGTCCTGGATTCTCGAAATTACAAAAATACAGTCAAAATAAATTGCAAACATACAGTCAAAATAAATTACAAACATACAGTCAAAATAAATTACAAACTTATAGTCAAAATAAAATATACAAAGCATGTCTTGCGGAGCCGCTGGAAATATCGAAATTCTGTGTGTGCAAATTAATGCAGTGGAGTAATCTAAAGCCAACGTTTAAAAATTATTGTAATATTATTCATTGTTTCCTTTAGTTCATAAGTAACGTATCAAGGTAGCTCAGTTGGTTAAAATATTCCTCCTAGAAAAGGACAGATATAAAGATCTCTTCACGATGTACTTCTGTCCTCTTGAAGCGAATGTTAACTAGAATGACAGATGGAACAAATTCACTTACGTCCTGTTTATGTATCTGTTGCAAGTTGTGGCCGAGCGAGAAGCTGTGTGCCTGAAGCATGTCGTGGAGGTTACCGTTGAAGCCCTGGCGTGGGTCGTTTGCAAAATAGCGCACTTGTTGTTCTGACTGGAATGACAACAATAGTTAACGATTAGAAGAGATAAGAATGGTATATTTATTCAGTAAATTACTGAACTGAAATACAGAACATCGGTAGCTAAGTAGTTTAGTGTTTATGAAGTCGGCCGTACGTTCGACAGGTCCCGGGTTCGGACTCTGGCCGTTACACTAGTGACGTGAACCCATTTCTGACACGTAATTTTGCTTAGATGAAGGGTTAAGGAGAATTCTAGCAATTTCGGTTAACTATCTACTAACATTATTAAAAAGAATATATGTATAATCGTCATCCTAGCGATATGATCCCAGTTCCATTCGAGGCTATCACCTTAGACCCCGAGGTCTGCTCTGCTTCCTACTTCATGTTTGGCTTATTTAGGCTATTACGTGAGCCACTGCCGTGTGATCTCCCAACCTCGAGAGGAAACCTTGAGCCAGAGCCTCGTCCGTTGATCAGCTGTGTAAGAAAACAGATCCACTCCAAGAGAATTAGGAGACTGCGAATTCCTCGGCCTTGGCAGTTCTTGTTGGAAGATGCTAGCAGAAGCAACGATAACCCACGCCCCACCATTTGAATGTCTTTCGATCCAGTTCTCCGGAAAACAGACGACAGAAGTTAGTCCAAGGTCTATAATAATGGGGGCGTCCTTACCTTGCGGTCAGGGGCAAAATCCGCCCAAGGGCGCCACTGCTGACCCAGAGCCTCCAGCCGGAGCGGCTGGAGGGGATACTGGGCTCCTTGTTCCCAGCGAGAGCGGAGGAGCATGTCCCTCCGCGTATGGCTCCGCCTCAGGCGCCTGACGCTGATAATAGCGAGAGCGATGTGCCCGAAGTCAGGGAGAGTGAACTGGGGGTAGCAGTGCTCCGGCTTTAAGCCCGGAAATGCACTGCCCCCGGACCCGACGGCATTCCAGGCCGAGCATGGGTCCTGGCCCTGGAGGAACTAGGGCCTCGACTGGTGGCGCTCTTTAGCGCATGCCTCGAAAGGGGCCAGTTTCCAAAGGCTTGGAAGACGGGGAAACTGGTCCTTATCCGTAAGGCGGGACGGCCGGCGGACCAGCCATCCGGTTACCGGCCGATCGTGTTGCTCGACGAGGTGTGCAAGCTCTTTGAGCGGATTATTGCAGAACGCCTCGTCGAGCATCTCACGAATGTGGGGCCAGATCTGGCGGACAACCAGTTCGGTTTCCGCCGGCGGCGCTCCACCGTGGAAGCGATCATGCGCGTTAGGCGCCTGGCGGAGGAAGTAGTCTCGCGGGGTGGGGTGGTGGTGGCGGTGTCTCTTGACATCGCCAACGCCTTCAACACCCTACCCTGGAGCTGCGTTAGGGAGGCGCTCGCGTATCACGGAGTGCCTCCTTACCTCCGCCGCATTGTCGAGGCATACCTATCCGAGAGGGCCATAGTTTACCCGAGCTGGCTAGGGCCAGGGCGGCGAGAAGTGTCGTGCGGTGTTCCGCAGGGGTCGGTCCTAGGGCCACTCCTGTGGAACATCGGATACGACTGGGTGCTGCGCGGTTCGTTGCTCGAGGGTGTCAGCATAATGTGTTATGCTGACGACACCCTCGTTATGGCGCGGGGAGCAACGCACCGAAGCGCGGCACTAAAGGCCACGGCAGGGGTTGCTCAAGTCGTGGGTCGAATACGGCGGCTGGGGCTCGAGGTGGCTCTCCACAAATCCGAGGCTATGTGTTTCCACGGGCCTCGGAGGGGGCCACCTGCGGGAACCAGCATAACCGTAGGGGGCGTAAGCATCGGCATCGAGCCCACGATGAAGTACCTTGGGCTCGTACTCGATAGCCGATGGGACTTCGGACCTCATCTCCGAAGTCTGGTCCCGAAACTGAGGGGGGCTGCGGCCGCGCTATCGCGGCTGATGCCCAACGTCAAGGGACCCAACGCCCCCACTAGGAGACTGTACCTGGGGATCGTGCGAAGCATGGCCCTGTACGGGGCCCCAGTATGGGCGGAGACTCTGGCGGCCCGCAACGTGGCTGTATTAAACAGCCCGTTAAAATCGATGGCCGTCAGAGTCATCAGGGGGTATCGCACGATCTCCGTCGAGGCGGCATGTCTCCTAGCCGGGACCCCTCCATGGGACCTGGAAGCGAGAGCCCTTGCGCTGCTGTACCAGTGGCGCAAGGAGGCGCTGGAGCGGGGCCATAGGCCAGAGCCCCGAGAAATCAGGGCTCAGCGGTCCCTGCTCCGACAGGAACTCATGGAGACATGGAGGGTGCGACTTGAGCACCCAAGGTGGGGGGAATCCACCATTGCGGCGGTGAGACCGATCATGAAGGAGTGGTTGGAGAGGGACCATGGGGACCTCTCCTACCGGATGTGCCAAATGGTTACCGGACACGGGTGTTTCGGTAAGTATCTGTGGCGCATCCACCGGGAGACAACGCCGCAGTGCCAGCACTGCGAGGATCCTGGCGAAGACACGGCGCTCCACACTTTGGTGGAGTGCCCTGCGTGGGCGAGTCAACGCCGGGATCTCGTTGCGGTCCTGGGCGTGGACGTTCTCTCGTTGGAGACCATGGTGAGGGCCGTGGTCTCCGACGGGAGCAAGTGGCACGCCGCCGCCTCTTTCTGCGAGCAGGTAATGCGCGCGAAAGAGACGGCGGAGAGGGAGCGGGAGAGAACCCTGCCCCCCGAGTTTCGCAGTCTGCGGCGAGGACGCCGCAGACTCATCTACGCCCGGGACTACCGACCTCCATGATCAGGGCCTGAGGACGGCAGTTGGCCGACTCGCCGTCCTTACAGAAGCAGGCCGTGGCGGAGGCGTGTCGTGTGTGCCCTACACACGCCTGCCAACTCACCGAAGCGGGATAAAACCCGACCCCACCAGGCGAGGCCGCGGTGGCGGCCAAAGTCCGCCGGCAACCCTGGGGTTATCCTTTCGAGGGCTTACCCGGGGTGCCCGGCAACGGACACTTGGGGAGGACACCGTGCGGTTTTAGTCGAGACACGACATAACCACCCCCGCTGGCCGGCGGGGGGGTATCCGAAGGGATTTCCGCACGTTAAAAAAAAAAAAAAAAAAAAGGTCTATAATAAATGTGAGAATGGCTGAGGTATCGCGTAGAGTGCACAAGGCCCAACGCCTTAGGAGCCCAAGTCGACCTCACTTGGTAGTCGATGCGACTGCTGAGCAACAACGAGACTCTGGCGCAGGTATTCCTCTCGGCGTTGGGAGGTCAGACGACAGTCACTCTCGTACAAGCCAACAAACCAATCAAACATAATAAGCAGACGCCAGGCTTCGGGGCAACCGGGAAATCGGTAGGAAGGTGATGATGACTTAGCTATCGCGTTAATGGAATTAACGTCAGCGTTGATCAACATTCATACCAATAACAGTTTAGTGAAACTCGTACTAGGCATTGAAATAAAACTATTTTTTAACGGATTCTATCGCGATTTATTTGATGTTATTTTCCGAATTACGAATTCCGTTATTTTTAGAATCCGTTTTTTTTTTCAATGTGTGACATTCGCGTAAACTTCCGACAACATCGCACTACCTAGGCATTATTCACTAGAATTCACACGCCAATCTCCACATATCTTATCAGCTATCACACAGCAATAAGAACTTGCGCGCACGTAGCACCTACAATGTTATGTAAACAAAATTAGCCAACATAAGTCAAGAGGGCTAGTATGAGAGTGGACCCCGTGCTACAAAGTGCCAGCTTCTGATGCAACCGGGGCTATTTTTTTACGTGCGGAAATCCCTTCGGATACCCCCCCGCTGGCCAGCGGGGGTGGTTATGTCGTGTCTCGACTAAAACCGCACGGTGTCCTCTCCAAGTGTCCGTTGCCGGGCACCCCGGATAAGCCCTCGAAAGGATAACCCCAGGGTCGCCTGGTGAGGTCGGGTTTTATCCCGCTTCGGTGAGTTGGCAGGCGTGTGTAGGGCGGGCACACATGTCACGCCTCCGCCACGGCCTGCTTCTGTAAGGACGGCGAGTCGGCCAACTGCCGTCCTCAGGCCCCGATCATGGAGGTCGGTAGTCCCGGGCGTAGATGAGTCTGCGGCGTCCTCGCCGCAGACTGCGAAACTCGGGGGGCAGGGTTCTCTCCCGCTCCCTCTCCGCCGTCTCGCGCATTACCTGCTCGCAGAAAGAGGCGGCGGCGTGCCACTTGCTCCCGTGGGAGACCACGGCCCTCACCAAGGTCTCCAACGAGAGAACGTCCACGCCCAGGACCGCAACGAGATCCTGGCGTTGACTCGCCCACGCAGGGCATTCCACCAACGTGTGGAGCGCCATGTCTTCGTCAGGATCCTCGCAGTGCTGGCACTGTGGCGTTGTCTCCCGGTGGATGCGCCACAGATACTTACCGAAACACCCGTGTCCGGTAACCATCTGGCACATCCGGTAGGAGAGGTCCCCATGGTCCCTCTCCAACCACTCCTTCATGATCGGTCTCACCGCCGCAATGGTGGATTCCCCCCACCTTGGGTGCTCAAGTCGCACCCTCCATGTCTCCATGAGTTCCTGGCAGAGCAGGGACCGCTGAGCCCTGATTTCTCGGGGCTCCTGCCGATGGCCCCGCTCCAGCGCCTCCTTGCGCCACTGGTACAGCAGCGCAAGGGCTCTCGCTTCCAGGTCCCATGGAGGGGTCCCGGCTAGGAGACATGCCGCCTCGACGGAGATCGTGCGATACCCCCTGATGACTCTGACGGCCATCGCCTTTAACGGGCTGTTTAGAACAGCCACGTTGCGGGCCGCCAGAGTTTCCGCCCATACGGGGGCCCCGTATAGGGCCATCCCCAGGTACAGTCTCCTAGTGGGGGCGTTGGGTCCCTTAACGTTGGGCATCAGCCGCGATAGCGCGGCCGCAGCCCCCCTCAGGGGCTAACAATGATTATGAGTATAAGAGTAGATTATAGTACGTATAAATATGTTACCTGGGGCAATTTGAGATAGTAGTGTCCTAAAGTGGGCTCGGCGACCCCCGTGGGCGACAGCCGCCAGCCCCACCCGAAGGTAGCGCCATCTTGTGATATTTTCTGGAATAACCATAGATTACATGCATTAGAGATCAGGCGTAGTAACAGTTTTTAGAAGGTACTTGTCTAAACTTTATCTAAGATATTATGTGCATGTAATACGAGGTTCTGGTTACTGTCGAGGTTGGGAGGACCGACGGCAGTCGGTCCCATAAAAGTCATATAAACCGTAAAAAAGAAGGAGGAGTAAATGGACCGGCTTTTTGGTAAAAGCCTCGGTTGCAACAGGCAACAATGCTAAGATAACTAGGAATTCAGTGCAGGGTGCGACTGAAATAAATTGAGCTGAGCAAGCAGGACTCTTACTTGAAAATAAGACATCTTACTACGGTCGCGCGCTTAGCTGAGGCCGCGCATTCGTGAAACTGTTTTTCGCTGATTATCCCTCAATGGTACATCGGACATGAACCATCTCGCTTCAAAACACTCCTCAGCGTCCACACTATCACCGTGGTAAATTTGGTCAAGATCGCGCGAATGCTTACGGAGGAGTTCAGCCACCAACAAACGGATATGCCGCGTATAAGCTGATTGCTTTACTAAAATAGTTCACTATTTTCGTTAATTAGTAGCTTAGCGTTTAAGGGAGTTGGCCTCCGTGAAGCACTCCTAACATAAGCAATTAAGCTCAGCTGGAGGGGAGGAAATACTAGTAATTTTGGTTACTTTAAAAAGGCCGCGGATAATCCAATTTAACAACCTCATAATAAAAATAACATTCGGATGTAATCAAATCTTGTTAAGTCTAAGACTGAGCGTAGATTAAAAACACGACAGTGTTAAGACACATTTGTCGCCCGTACAGACCTTGTAGGTAGACAGTTTTGTGTATAAAAACATTTTGTTCCAAGTATGCGCACTTTCATCATTTTGTAAAGTCTGTCTTAAACCTGTCGTCTCTTATCTGCGCTCAGCTTAAAGCTATATCGACATGTATTATCTCCTCTTATGTCTGTAATCGATATGACGTAAGGATACGCCACTTCAATACACCACTGACATAATCAAAGAAAACCAAGATTGCTATTATTAATATCACGTACCCTACAATTAACTATTAGCAAACTCAGAGCGCGGTATTGTAATAGTTGGCGCGTGGTGCAGCCGCTGTAAACTATGATTTACTATTATATTGTACATCTTGCATTCTGAATGCTCTATTTAGCGCATAGCTATTCAGCAGAGCGAAACTTTGCTAGATTGCTATAGAACCGGTTTGATATAGCCTATAATTACTTCATAGATGACTGCTGCCGAAAGTCTTGCTTTTAAGCTATGTACCTCGAGGCTGTCCTCAAAATTTTACTAAAATTCAAATCCAACAACTTTTACAGAATGGTGACGTAAAGTCGATATTTCGTAGTTTATTTCACCTTAAAGCCAGGTAGCTCATCATTGAAATATCCGAACTTTTGGATCGCAGTTTTAGGCAATTGATAGATACCATGAAAAATTGGTAAGAGAAGTTTGGGCCCTACAATCTTATTTGGCCCCTAAACTATAATTAATTCTGAAATAATAACTATTAATTCAGTGCAGGGTGCGACTGAAATAAATTGAGCTGAGCGAGCAGGACTCTTACTTGAAAAATAAGGTTGCGCTCATACCTAAGGCCGCGCGCTCGTGATACTGTTTTTCAATGATTATTCCTCAATGGTACATTGTATTTGAACACTCTAAATACTCAGCGGTGTCTACACTATCACCATGGCAAATTTGGTCAAGATCGGTATTGTGGTTCCGGAGGAGTACAGTCTCGACCAAACGGCTTAGCCACGTAAGAGCTCCCGCTTCGCTCAGCTCAAAAATAAGTAATAACTGATAACTACTTGAAAGCGATACCACGGAAATTTTATTACTCAAACATAAACTCATAGACATGCGGTAACATTTCTTACATCGATATAACACACACGTATGTGTGCATATATATATGAGTACTTATATGTGTAAGTACGGAAGAAATATTCACTTTACGACAGGGCCACTGGCCATATATGCAACTAGAACTAACTGGCTTCAAGTAAAAGTGGTTAGGAAAAAAAGTACGATGAAAGTGGAACGTTTTTGCGCTACCCATTCCTATAGGATAGATACGAAGCTTTTGCGGCACTGAAAACTGGTTCACGGTACTGTTATATTTGTACGTACCTTTTTTTTTTTTTTTTTTTTTATCGTGCGGAAATCCCTTCGGATACCCCCCCGCCGGCCAGCGGGGGCGGTTATGTCGGGCTTGCACCGACTAAAACCGCACGCCGTCTCGGGTCTATAGACGCCGGGGTGTAAGGTTACCCATAGAGCATATCCCTCGCACCCCGGCTGACCCTGGGCCATCCCACCACCAACAGCATCGCCCATCCTGTCCCCTCCGAAAGCAGAGGAGTACGGAGAGCGATGTGTTCCCGCCACGTTGGGTATTGGCCGACGATCAATGCCAACCCTATGAAGGGGTGAAGGGGAAGCCATTGACCGCCGCCCAGGGTGTACCGGCCGCTCCGATTCCGTTCCCCCCGGACTGCAGCGGGATCGGAATCGGAGCGACACTCGAGGAGGTTACCCAACACACACCCCTATTTGTACGTACCTATCCACTAGAGAAGTTATTCGGTAGAATAACCGTGCTCCAATCTTATAAGAATCCCACTAATATTAGATATAACTAGCTGATGCCCGCGGCTTTGCCCGCAGCTCCCTCCGCGGTGAGGTCTGTTATTGTTTTTAAGTCATATCTTTGCTTCTATTTAAGAAATTGCAATCAAACATACGACAAATTTTAAGTGTGACCAACACCTTTTTAATAGAAAAAACCGCATCAAAATCAATTCTGTAGTTTTTGCGTCCATCGCGACCAATCAAACAAACAGATAAACAAACAAGAATTCCAAAACTTATATAGTTTTGTGTTCAGAATCGTTCATTTAACATAACCCAAGTATCTTTCTTTTTAATATCTCCAATGTACAGACACGACTTATTTAATATCTCCAATGTACAGACACGACTTATTTAATATCTCCAATGTACAGACACGACTTATTTAATATCTCCAATGTACAGACACGACTTATTTAATATCTCCAATGTACAGACACGACTTATTTAATATCTCCAATGTACAGACACGACTTATTTAATATCTCCAATGTACAGACACGACTTATTTAATATCTCCAATGTACAGACACGACTTATTTAATATCTCCAATGTACAGACACGACTTATTTAATATCTCCAATGTACAGACACGACTTATTTAATATCTCCAATGTACAGACACGACTTATTTAATATCTCCAATGTACAGACACGACTTATTTAATATCTCCAATGTACAGACACGACTTATTTAATATCTCCAATGTACAGACACGACTTATTTAATATCTCCAATGTACAGACACGACTTATTTACAATTTTATAATACCTAGTATAGATAGACGCTTGATGGAAGTGGTTCTGGCACTGGCTTCTGGTTTCCGGTCTGGGTCAGGGGGTAAGGGTAAGACGGCAGTCGCTCCCGTTAAAGCCAAGATAAGCTAAATCAAGAGAAAGAGTAAGAGAGAGGACTTCAAGCTGCAAGGTGCCATCTTTATATGCAACCAGGTCTAACAGTGTGGTAATGACGATATTGATAATTTTATCATCACAAGTATGTTAAGAATTGTGAAGGTATGTTATATTTTTTTAAAGTTAAAATGTCGGTAGTGTAGTGGTAAGCAGTCGGCCTTACGATTAAGAGGTTTCGGGTTCGAATCTTTGCCATTACCCTACCGACGCTCGAACACACTCCAAACATAAGCAATGGTAATACTTTAATAACTAGTTTTTTCAAATACGCCAAAACATGGTTCATTCATAACCAGTTTTTCGTTACTCCATGTCAGAATCAAATTCACTTAAAAAGTTTTCTGAATGGGCATCGAACCGGTGGAAGTCACGAATTAGCCGCTGACTGTTAATATCCATGTTGTTTTCACCATCATTACATCACTAAAAGGAAATGTTTTACTATTAAAGCACGGTCTTAAAAGCAATTCAATGCACTAGTAATAAAATATGTTCAATTAACTAAAGCAGTCAATTATATCGTTATATAATATTATATAAAGTCTGATTGGATGGCAGACGGCACGTTGGAGAGTAGAGCTTCATATAATATATCGATTTTTTTCTAACTATCGATATACATTAATTATATATTTATTTAATTTTTTATTGTACGCATACAGTAAAAAAGATTAAACATTACAGATAAAATCAAAGTACAAAGGAGAGCATAAGTGAGTATAGGGTTTTCTTCCAGCAAATCTCATCATCATCCCATCAGCAAAATCATCCCAACGGAATCCCGATTGCGTTGAAAGGTAGCACTTTGGAGTCCTGGGTTCGCTGTCCTACTCCTTCTTTCCATAGTTTTGTTTATCTTGCTTTTTACGGAAGTGACTGCCGCTTGAACGCCCCTAACCCGAGAGGAAAGGCTGCGCTACAATCATCCAGGTGTAGGTACGGGCTTTACAGGTAAGGAAGGCTTCTTCGTGGGCCACATGCAACTGGGACTGTTGACTATCATTGGTTTGATTGTTCATTATATTCCATTCAATAATACGGAAATAATATCATTTAGATAGGTACTTATATTACTTACGTATGTATTATTTAATTGAAAAGGTACTTCATTTAAAATATTTAGTTACACAAAGCAAGGACTATTATAATTTAATATGCTTTGAAGAATATTTTCGATTATCCATCAATTAACAGAACAATACATTTATTTACTACAAACAATTAGGATAAATATGATTAAAGTATTATAAATAACTAAAATAAAATACATAATTTAAAAAAAACCTAATACGAAAACGAATCGTGGAATTCCTCTGCAACGAAAATTACAATACCTGTAAAAAACCGTGGTATAACAAAATATTACATCGGCAAACCATCGATACGTTTAACATGAACACCACTACGAGGAAGTAAGCTGTCTCTATCCTCTTGTCTAGTCATGGAGTGTTTGTTATTGTATACTTGTCATAGTTAATAACTATAACAAAGAAATTTAAAAAAATAAACGAGTTACTTCAGCATCGAGCATTAAGAAATAGTTATGTGGAAACCGTTATTGTATAAACTGGTTATCAGTAACGTATTATCGCTAAAAGCAGTAAAAGCAGCGATGGCCTAGTGGCGGACGTAACGGACTGCTGAGACGAGGTCTCGAGTTCGACCCAGTCGACCCGGGCCCACACCTCTGACTTTTCGTAGTTATGTGTGCATTAATAAATGTTAATTATCGCTCGCTTAATAATGTGCCCGGTAGATGGCAATAGGCTCGCCCCCTATTACATTGGGACCTCAACATAACTGGCGAATCGTGGGTGTGTAATACACCTCTGCCTACCCCTTCGGGGATACAGGCGTGACGTTATGTATGTATATATGTATGTATTATCGCTACGTGGCTAATCTCACTCGCATTCCAACTGCTGTAACTTCTGTACTCCAGGATCATCACCCAAAAAACACCGAGTGATGACAAAGTTCCAGGCAAGTCCCAGGGAATGTTAAACTGTCTTGGAAGCTTAGTTTCGGTAGGTAATATGTAGTTATAAAATAGACCTAAAATTGACACTTCGATTCGCCAAGTCGTCCACACTAATTCATTTGCGTTTGTTACCCATATTCACTGTCATTCTGTAGGTGTATACACCACACACAAGAAGTCGCAAACCTACCACTACTGTAAAATCAACAATAATCCTGAATTCCATATAGGATCGGTATAAGCTTCAAACAGGAAGTGAATCTGAGCCTTTCACTGTCGGAACTCGTTATTTAGATAAAGTACACATGTCATATTATATAAGTAAGGGCGTGCAGCGAACATGCGCCCATAAAAGTAAAAGGTGTGTTGGACAGTTAAGTAGTAATGCGTGTTTACTTAACAGTAATGTTGTATGAGCGATTTGATAAGGATCGATAATTGTCAGCGTTAAATACCGCTAGTGTCGGTTACCCTTAATCTCTTTTATTTATACCACTTAGGTGGCAGACAAGCACACGACCTATGGACACCATACCACCATTTGCAACACCAGGGGCGCCACCAACCAACACCACACTCGCGCTGCCGACCGTGTAATAACCTTCTAATGCCCTTCTTGAAGAACCGCCATTTTGTAGTCGCTTGGGAAAACCACAGCAGGGAGATCATTCCACAGCCTGAGGGTGCGCGTAATGAAGTGCCTCTCATACCTCATGGTAAGCACTGTTTGCGGTCGCAACGTGTGAGGATGAATTCCCCGTCTGTGGCGAGCGGTGCGATGATAGAATGTGGCCGTGGAATTTGCCACTTTCATCATCTTCATCGGCACGTAAACTGTTCATCCCGGTTGCCATACGAACGTCTGGTCTTTGGCATTCGTTACGGGTAATTGGAGGGCGTTTTTCAACTAAGCTGGTGTCGGCATTCAATAACTACTTTACTTCCATATGTTCTCCACAACCCACTGGCAGTATCGAAGTTCTGTAGTCAAAATGGTTTTCGAACTTTTTAGGACTCCAGCTATCCTTAACGAATGCCACATATAGTGCGTATGGCAACCGGGACCGACGGCTTCACGTGCTCTCCGAGGAGTGTGTCTCAATGGGTTAAGTATTTACACCAATCCTAAGATTGAGCTAGCTAGAATTGCCCAACCCTGCAATGTACTAGCCTAGTCGGATACCTGTAGATTTAGATCGGAAAAAGAGAACACCTAGGACGGGATTGAACCCGCGACCAGTCCCTTACAAGGGGAACGCTCTGACCAACTGGGCCACCTAGACACGTCCCAGATATTCGAAATTCTCTGATATATTATATACGTCTAAAGGCGACGCTGGAGCCGTCTACCGTAATTCTTGCGGAAACAATGAATGACTTTACAGTCATTTTTAAACATTGTTTTTTGATGACTCCTCCTAATTAATTAAATAATTTTTTTAAGCAATGTGTATGCTTACTTTTCCTATAGATTTAGATCGGAAAAAGAGAACATCTAGGACGGGACTTGAACCCTCGACCAGTCCCTTACAGGGGGAACGCTTTGACCAACTGAGCCACCTAGGTGTTCTCTTTTTCCGATCTTAATCTATAGGGAAAGTAATAATACAAATTGCTTAAAAATTTAATTGAATTACTCGGATACCACTTAGCCACGTACGAGCCCTCTCAGTTTTTGCATTCAATAGAAGCGGGAACGCCATAAACATACATAACTAACCATTGCTAGATATCTTTCGATTCATAAAGCGGACTTTCTCTCAAGCTAGGCAACTGGCTGATATGGTATTGTTCGCCATCTCACAATGAGAGATGTTAATGTGAAATGCGAATGAACGAATCATTCATAAATATTCACGAATCTATTTAGTTCATTGTTCGGTCATTTTATTGTTACAAGTTTGTTAAGAATTGTGAAATTATGAATGTGTTTTAAATAAAGTTTATGCAATAGCGTAGATGCTTTCAATTATAGGTACATACATATACTCACGCTTTTTCCCTCCGAGGTAGTCAGAGACTACAGACCGCCATCTGCTTCCGTCCTTACATACTTCACGAGTTTCCCGCCCGCCCGCCGGTTTCAAGTGCTTTTGACTTGTCCTTTTTTTCAATATATCATTTTGATCAGTATATAATCTGTGGGTCGACCCCGGCATGCCTGCCTACAATATGTGCCTTACATACTTGGTGTGTCATTCGCTCAAAATGGGGGTGGCGGGTGAGGCCGCCTGTCGCCCCAGCAGAAGCAAGCCGGGACGGTCTCGGAACCTGAGATGGCCCAGGGTCAGTCGGCGTGCGAGGATATGCTTTATGGGCAACCTTACACCTTCGTCTGAAGATCCGAGACGGCGTGTAGTTTTAGTCGGTTCCAGCCCGAGATAACCGCCCCCGCTGGTTGGCGGGGGGGTATCCGGGGGGATTTCCGCACGAAAAAAAAAGGTACTCATTTATTGTATAAACCATCTTAGCAAATCCTTTTCAATATACGACCGAAAAGGTTCTCGGTTGGTTTGGTAGTTCATCTTGTGAATAGAGGCATTTTTTTACATCATTCTAGTGGACTCTTATCATCCAAGTGCAACCGCGGAGCACGGCTAGTATAAAACGAAATTAAATGTCAACTTACCGTGTTGGTATACTGCGAGTAGACCGTAGACAAAGACAGGGTGAGCCACAACCGTATCCACTGAAATATAAGTTATATTTTGTTAAAAGATTCGGTTGAAGACACCACGTCATAAGCGACAATGAATCTTGAAAGAGAGTCCCTAATTCTAAAAATAATATATATGTGTAAGTTTGGATGTTTGCTCACGCTCTATAACGGCTGAACGGATCGGGCTGAAATTTGGTATAGGGATAGATCCGGAATAACACATAGGCTTTTTATCTTTTATCCCTGGAATAGGTTTCCATGGAAAGCGGCCACGGAACAGTATTCCACGCAGGTGAAGCCGCAGGTAACAGCTAGTGATATCATAAATACTTTACAGCATAGTGATTTTCCCATAAATATGGGGTAGCCGTCTACTAGCCCTCTAATGGCAGACAAAACGTTTAAAACGTATCTCAACTCTCTAGTTTTTCCTTCTTTCCATAATCCTGGATTCTTTTAGCGGGGCATGAAAAAGCATCTGTAGAGGCCGTTAAACTAAGGACCACCATCAGTTTCACCATCCCAGTTGTATCCAAGGCATGCCATTTGGAGCCCGAGGTCCGCTTTTCTACGCTTGCTCCTTTAGGGGCGATTGCCGTTTGACCGCCCAACCTGGAGCTAAGAAAAGCTTGCCCAAAGCTTCGTCGGTCAATCAATGGGAGAGTGTGGGCCCAAAGATCTTATTGGGACCCTAATACCTACATTCAAACTAAGGACTACCATTTTAACAATAGCCTTCATTTGGATATTATCTGGGAGCCCCTTATTTCGCAGAAAGAAATTTCATAGAATTTCGTTTCACAGAAAATGTTTCATATAATATTTGGTCCTTATATTTTTATTTCGAATATTATTGTTTCAAAAACAATTTACTACAATGAAACATATTTCACAGAAACACAATTGAATGAATTTTTAATCACATTTTTTTGTTTAACAATCTTATCAAACTGTAGAATTATTTTTAAAAGAATATTAAACCACCTTTATAATTTTCCAAATCACATTTATTTTTAACTGTAACATTTACAATTTTAAATTTTTTCCGATTGCTTGTAGTAATTTAATTTCTGAATAATTTCATATCAATATAGAATTTTTTATCTTTCGCATATTTTGTTGCAAATTTGTTTGCTTGAATTCTTCTGTAAAATAAAATAAAATCAATTTGTTATTAAATTGTTAATAAAACGTCATTATAGTTAACACCCCGACTCAGATTACCCCGACTCGGATAGGTTAGGTTAGAAGGCTGAGGCGGGAGCGAAGCGGAGCGAAGCGGAGCGGAGCTTCCGCCTTAGCCTTCGTGGTTTAATCACCCAGAAATATTACCACCCAGAATCGTTTATTGTATTAACTTATCGTTATATTTAAAAAAAGTATAGCTACACCTGTAAATTATTTGACTGAAATTAACGGTATGAATTGAAACGTTTAGAAACTCTCACTTTGATAATATGTTATTCTTGGTAATAAGTTTTATATTAAATAAACAATATAATGATAAAGAATATTTGATTTGTTATTCTATGATATGATTATTCTAATGTTAAACTTTATGTGGAACAAAAATCAATGATTTAAAAATCTTTAAAGTAAGTATTCTGTATATTGATTATTCTATGAAACGAAATTATGCGAAACATTAAAATTAGAATGATAAACGGGATATTTACCATGTTTAGTATCTTTTTCGAGAATCCGATATTTCGGCACTATTATAAGTACCATGATCACAGATGTACAATAAACAATAAATGTATAATAAATACATGGATGTAAAAGAAAGTACATCCGTGATCATGGTACTTGTAACAGTGCCGAAATATCGGATTCTCGAAAAAGATACCAAAACATGGTAAATATCCCGTTCATCATTCTAATTTTAATGTAAATGACCATGTCAATCTAAAATCATATGCGAAACATTTTCTGTAAAACGAAATTATTTAAAACAATTGTCTATAAAACAACGCACACCCATATTATCTATATGCTTACCATCAGGTGCATTCAAATTGACAACAAGCACAAATGTGTAAATAATTGCGTACCATTCTTGCTCAAATCCAAATATGTAAGCAGTATCTCTTCTTGACTTCTTTTTCTTTCTTGGAAATGTTCTGAAACAATTAATCATTCAATTAGGGATAATTTATATCAATCCCACACATGGTGGCTGCTGAAATTTTCCTTTCGGAGTCCAGGATACGATTTCTATTTAATTTTTATCTTATTTTCACTATTAGGTTTGCGGAAATGGGAAATGCCTTATTGGCAACCTTACACCCCGGCGTCTGAAGACCCGAGACGGTGTGTGGTTTTAGTCAGTTCGAGCTCGACATGGTTATGTCCCCCACCGGCCAGCGGGGGAGGTTTCCCCCGCTGGCCGGTGGGGGTATCTGAGGGGATTTCCGCACCAAAATGTGACATGATATGGTATATTAGAGGAAACCTTGCACGAGAGCCTCTTATGTTGAACGGCAGGTATATCAGCTAGCAGGTGGGTTGCCTTGGGCCCCGAAGATGTTAATAGGGCCCCATTCACCGGATCTAGGAGTCTGATATAAAATATATAAACTGAGCCACACACTCACCGAAGAAGTGTTACGTTTTTAATTTTCCCACAGTTATATATTATCATTTGACACTTAAGATATATCAACCCACATATATTATTACGTAAGTAATAAAGTATGATCTAACATTATTGTAACGGGACCCGCCTGATCTGGGTAAACCAGTTTGCCCTAAGCTTGTCATAAGTTGGGCACGTTGTGATTACTTTTGATAACATACGATGAGATTAAACTGAGCATTGCTCAGATTCAAATTAGAAGAGTACCTTTTTTTTTTATCGTGCGGAAATCCCTTCGGATACCCCCCCGCCGGTTAGCGGGGGCGGTTATGTCGGGCTTGCACCGACTAAAACCGCACGCCGTCTCGGGTCTTCAGACGCCGGGCTGTAAGGTTACCCATAGAGCATATCCCTCGCACCCTGGATGACCCTGGGCCATCTCACCACTAACAGCATCGCTCATCCTGTCTCCTCTGAAAGCAGAGGAGTACGGAGAGCGATGTGTTCCCGCCACATTGGGTATTGGCCGACGATCAATGCCAACCCTATGAAGGGGTGAAGGGGAAGCCATTGACCGCCGCCCAGGGTGTACCGGCCGCTCCGATTCCGTTCCCCCCGGACTGCAGCGGGATCGGAATCGGAGCGACACTCGAGGAGGTTACCCAACACACACCCCATTAGAAGAGTACCTCAATGCTAGGCCGCAAATTCCAACTGCTAAAAATAATTTCATTTTTTCTTATATATATATCTTAGTAAAGCTATTTGATTTAGAAAGATAATTTCAACACAGACGTGGAGAGCCTGCAGCAGTGACAAATCTGATGATTGATTGATTGATTTGTTATTTTGTTATAGCTATAAACGCTAGGATGCTCTTGGGGCTGACTCGCACACTACGCACCAGGGACGCGTACCGCTTTTTCACATTATCGTGTAAGGGCAGACACGTGCCTCTGCAAACATCCCTGATGCGTTGCAATACCGAGGCAGCCCCATCAACACCCGGAACGCGTTGTGTACTGGATTCGAAGGGCACCGCACGATATTTTGGTGTAATTAACCATGTGGGTGTAAAAGGATGCGCGATATTATAATATGCATGCAATATAAACGGTCCATAAATTAGACACGTGATTACTTGCGATACCTTTGTAACGCATGGAGTCCTGAAAATATGGAATGCGGAATATGGAATGATCTTAGGGATTCAAGCCAAGCTCACCTGCAAGCCAGGACATAGATCTACTGATTGACGGACGAGACTTAGAAGCAAGCTTTCCTCTTGGGGTTGGGGTGTCAGACGGCAGTTGCTGTCGTAAATGCTAACAAAGCAATCCATAATGAAAGGAGAAGTAGGAGCCCTGGGCTCCAAATTGCAAGCTTTGGATGATGATGCTGATTTTTCAATGACTGACAAACATCTTGACAATGTACTCAGGCTACGTAAAAAAATATGTGTACCTACATACACTACATACACTACATACACAGGTATGAAGTGAAACTTCTTTATGACCTTATTTTTCGAAAAATGATCTACTATATGCAACTTTACAGAAATTGGTTAAATAAAGTTAAATTAGATAAAGTTTAACAAAAGGCTTTTATTATCATAGACATGAATACAAATAATTCAATTATTTCATTTTACCTTATTACTACTAGGACTATTACAGCATTTCATTAAAGTACAAAACAGTCGTATAAGTTAATAATAACTAGTTTTAATGGAATTATATACATTGACCGATAGTTACAATCAAAAACTGAGGTAAAAAAATACCATAGACACACCCACGTGTTAGAAAAAGAGATATAATTAGTTACTTTTTTTAGAAATTCACTGGAATTACAATTAAAATAAACCCTTTGATTTTGCTGATCACTATCAGTCGAATAAATCAACTTTTTTTTTAAAGATGTAACGGAAAATTTTGACGGTAATTATTTTTCCAACGCCGATAAAGAAGTTTCACTCCAAAAACGTACGTTTTTTAGGTCTTTAATGTAGTTGAAGGTACGCCGCGGCCGAGGCGCGCCATTTACCCAATAGATTAAATTATATATTAAACCAATCGTGGGCTCCAAGGGGTCGCATCGCTAAAATCCATGGACTATGACTCTGTGGAGAATCTGGTAACACCGACACAGGTATAGTTCACACACACACAAACACACACAACACACACACACACATACACATACACACGCATGTAAGCATGATTTAAAATTTTAGTATACATATTAATTATATAAATGAATTAAATAGAATTTACATAGAATATTCGATCTGAATCAATCTGGATGTAAAACTATTGTCACTTTAGTAGTGGGGAAGGCACTGACACCTGCAACACAGTTTTTACTAGCGCAGGTGTGAGGGACTCCCATAATGTACCTAATGAATTTAATTTATGTCAATAAAGAATATTAAATATTAAAATCATTGGTTGATCAGTCCTTTTCGTTTTTTGGTTGGTCGGTATTTGTGCACATGCGCCAACTTTCCTTCACTACGCCGACTATTTTCAAAATATTTGCCGATATTTGTACGTAACTACGAAAATATGATCTAATATCAATGTAATGTGAACTGTTCTAGAGGGTTGTTAATTCAAGTGTAGAGGGTTTCCGGCAGTTAAGTGATGTAATTTACAGGTATTTGTACTGAGAATGTATGGTCAACGTTTATTGGATAACGATATCCGGTCATAAATATATAGTCCATAACACACGCGTTTTTTTCAAAGCTCATATTGACAATCCAAGATCTTAGGTAGGTACTTTTTTTGCTTGTGGAATCCCTCATGGGCTCCGCTCTATCTATCCGTGCTAACGATGTGATTTGTTAAAAGAAGGTAAATATTGCTGGAATACTGGTTTAAAATGGTCACCCAAAACTAGGTTACCCCAATGCATACAGGACATGTACTAATCGGTAAGGACAGCAAATGCGAACGAGAAAGACATTTGTTTTCTTTTTTACAAATTACACAACGCCATCTAGACCCAAACTAAGCAGAGCTTGTTATATGGGTTCTAGAATGCGGATAATCATACTTAGATACGCTTTTTTGTAATGAAATACATATTATACACAGAAATATATTTGCAATGAGCGGGAATCGAACCCGCGACCTCTGACTTAGCAGTCGAAAGCTCTACCGCTACGCCACAGAGGACGTCATCGTTTATTTCGTTATCTTTTGACATTGTATTGAGATAACATAAACTACCTCATTTTAGTATAATCCGAGGCTTGAACCTCGGAGCCCCCGGTCCGCTTACTGTTTCTCCGTTTTATTTGGCTTAAAAGGCACTGAAGTGAGTGACTGTCGCCTGACTCCCAACCCTGAGAGAAAAGCCTGCGCCAGAGCCTCGTCCGTCTATCAGCAGGTGTAGTTAGCTTCCGAGGGGGCCATCTCGAAACTGGAGATGGCCCAGGGTCAGTGGGGGGGCGAGGGATATACCCTATGGGTAACCTTACACCCCGGCGTCTGTAGACCCGAGACGGCGTGCGGTTTTAGTCGGTTCAAGCTCGACATAACCTCCCCCGCTGGCCGGCGAGGGGGGGGGGGGTATCCGAAGGGATTTCCGCATATAGTTAGCTACCCCCTTAAGGTCTTGAGGCCCCAAGCCAGGTTTAAGTTAGCTAGTTAACATATAGTTAGATGTATATATGGTGTCACAAAATTAGGTCTCTGAATTTGGTGAGATTACTTGGTATCGACAAAATATGTATTTGAAACAAAAAAAAAAAATATCGGGTAAAATAAAAAAAATAAAATATTAAAAAAAAAACACCACCAGCGACCAGCGTCACGTGACGCTGGTGAATACTGCGAGGAGAAGGACTGCACGCCTACCACGTGCGTCACGGGCTCGTCGCGTCACGTGACACTGGTCGCTGGTGGTTCTTGTTTTCATTTTTATTTTTATTTTTTTTATACATTTTTTTATTTCACCCGATTTTTTTTTTCTTTCAAATACATTTTTTGTCGATACCAAGTCATCTCACCAAATTCAGAGACCTAATTTTGTGACACCTTATATAATGTGATAGTAAGTATTGTACAAACGTTAGTTCAGAGTATGCTGCTGGGACAATGTAGAAATATTCTGATACAATTTATTATACTTTCGAATGGAGTGGTACAAGTCAAAATAGCTAACCGCGTATTAAATATTCCTTTCTACTTATTTTAGTTAAAACCGGTTAGGTACTTATTACAAATTCCGTTGAAATTTAAAAAGAAACAAAAAAAGAATTCCCCGCGAACTGGGATATCAAATTCAATAAGATAATTGAAATAGTTGATAGTTACAAAGTTAAGTATGTTCAAACAAACTTCAGTTTTACTATTAGTAAAACGCTTGTTATTAAATATTTTATCTTTTAAACCGACATAGAAAAAGGAGGACGTTCTCAATTCGGATGTTTCGATTTTTTTTATGTAGGTTCTGGCAGGTTCGGGCATAGTTCTGCCATATATAGACGAAATTCTTATTTTGCTAGACAGGCATTTATTCCGAAATGGGTCCCATTTAAATTTTCTAGGCTTGGCTTGACACGACAATTTAGGTGAGATAACTTGAATAATCGCATACGCCGTCATCGCTGAGGACTTCGCGATTGGTGAAACTTATAACACCCCTCGTTGTCCGTCAAGGGTTGAAGACGTGTAAGTAAGACCAATGCTCGTCGAGAGATCAAGGCTCAGAGCGATATTGGTCATATCCGCCTCAGAGTTCGATTAATCGATATTCACTCATAACTTATGGCACAAGGTTAAACTTTTACTGGCATTATTTTGTCCCTTCGCTACTGTCACGGCAGGCGGCAGGTGTACACTACCTTCACCGGTATTATACCTATAGCTACTAGTAACAACATTCTAGTTACAATGCTCTATATTATATTTTTAGTACAGTTATGTTCATGGAAAAGAAAGTACCGCAGATATTATAGGTCCATTCAGGAGTAAGGCAATTTTTTTTTGAGATATTGTCGTCGTAATAGTCATCTTGAACGCCAATACGTGAGTTTTTTCTTTGAGCCGGTTGCTTTTTTTTCCGTGCGCCCCCCACCGCCCACGGGGGAGGTTATGTCGGGCTTGAACCGTGATAAACTGCACACCGTTTCGTGTCTTCAGATGCCGGGGTGTCATGATGACCCATAAGGCATTTCCCATGCACTGGTTAACAGGTGGTTGGCTTGGCTCCTGAAGCTCCAATCCCGTGTTCTTTAAGCGGGGCGTGAAAAAGAATCTGTCGACGCCAACGTCAAGGTAGAGACAAAATCGTCAGCAGCTGGAATGAAGGGCCGTATCTTCTGGACTTCACCCTAGCTTCTTACCATCCAACAGGGTGCAGTCAATTGACGAACTAAATGTAAAAACAAAAAAAACAAGTGGTTTTGGAAAATGAAATTTGATTTCTGTAATTGTTTTATACCGAGTTTCCAAAACGGACGATATTCTATCATCCACCCTGGCCATGCCCAGGTATCGTGCTTTGAAGACATAACCACGTACCATAAATAAACATCTAATAAGCAAGTAACTACTAATGAAACAGCAATTTGTTATCCGTAATCTTCTTGATTGCGTTATGCGTAGACCACTTCTTTATAGACTGAAAACAGGACAAAATACGGGAATAAATTCGTAAAACCCGTTTGCAGCGCCACGCGGCCCCAGCGCGAACCTTTTAATTTTGTTACGCGACATTTGTATATTACGATATTTCCTAAAATATTCAATGAAATTATGTTGTGTAAAAGGCAATTATTATATATATATGAAATGCTTAAGTCGATTCAAGTATTTAATTTGATAATAGCTTTCCAATTACTACATAAAATGGGATGAATTTTTAAAAGCACAATGGCTATAGTAATTAAGCCATTCTTAAGAGATAGATTGACATTTGTTTGTTACCTTGATATGGTTTTGTTACATCTCAAAAGGATTAGGCAGCGTATTCGATTGAAGCTCTCAGTTGGCTTGATTTCTTTCGTCATTCTGAACAATTATCGTCGTAATTCATCAAATTAACACAAAATAGTATCAAACAATTGATATTAAACTTTACCTTGAATCACTTTATCTATTGACGAAAACCGCTTCAAAATCCGTGGGGTAGTTTAGAAGACTTTGCTTTATATTATGTAAATGTACGTTAAGAAGATCAAGCTTTTAATATCATGATATTCATCATCATCATCATCACAGTGTAGTTCCGGTGGTTGGTTCCATCCAGAGCACTTTGGAGCCCGGGGTCCGATCTCCAACTTTTCCTCTTGATTTGGCGTATCTTGGCTTTCGTACCCAAAGGGTAAATCGGGACCCTATTACAAATTCTCCGCTGTCCGTCCGTCCGTCTGTCACCAGGTTGTATTATCATGTACCGTGATAGTTAGAAAGTTGAAATTTGCACAGATTATGTATTTCTGTTGCCGCTATAGCAATAAATACTAGAAACGGAATGAAATAAATATTTAAATAGCCTCTCATACAAAAAACGTAATTATTTGCCGTTTTTTGCTCGCTATTAATAGCGGCCACAGGTAAACGCTTGAAATATTCACAGAATATTGAGCTGTATATTCACTTCAAAAATATAATTAAATAAAAATACAATCTATTAGGGGACTCCCATTGTGTAGATAATAGTACGGAACCCTTCGTGCGCGGCGTCCGACTAGCACTTGGCCGGTTTTATCCCAGGAATTGGTTCCTGTTGGTCGCGAGAACCGGATTAACATGAGACGCGTGTCGAAGCGCCGAGCAACAGCAAGTGTATTCAAAAATAAAACTCTTTCTGCTGATACATTTGTGCCAGGACAACATAAAACAATGTCGTATACTATTTTAGGTATATTGCTAATGTTTTCATGTTTAAGAATGTTGTTTCGGAAAACGGGACAATCTCGCGTTCCGAATCTCTTTTCGAGACACCGAGACGATTAACCGAAAAACGGACAGTCCGTAAAAACGGAAGTTATGGTCATGTTAGTCATACCGTATGCTTCGAAATTGCGAGTATTGTTTTAGAAATAATTACACAGTTGTACCGCGTGATTAGAAAGATACACTTGGAGTTATGTCGTTATGAGATAGTTTTTTTTTTTTTTTTTTTTTTTTTTACGTGCGGAAATCCCTTCGGATACCCCCCCGCCGGCCTGCGGGGGTGGTTATGTCGTGTCTCGACTAAAACCGCACGGTGTCCTCCCCAAGTGTCCGTTGCCGGGCACCCCGGGTAAGCCCTCGAAAGGATAACCCCAGGGTTGCCGGCGGACTTTGGCCGCCACCGCGGCCTCGCCTGGTGGGGTCGGGTTTTATCCCGCTTCGGTGAGTTGGCAGGCGTGTGTAGGGCACACACGACACGCCTCCGCCACGGCCTGCTTCTGTAAGGACGGCGAGTCGGCCAACTGCCGTCCTCAGGCCCCGATCATGGAGGTCGGTAGTCCCGGGCGTAGATGAGTCTGCGGCGTCCTCGCCGCAGACTGCGAAACTCGGGGGGCAGGGTTCTTTCCCGCTCCCTCTCCGCCGTCTCTTTCGCGCGCATTACCTGCTCGCAGAAAGAGGCGGCGGCGTGCCACTTGCTCCCGTCGGAGACCGCGGCCCTCACCATGGTCTCCAACGAGAGAACGTCCACGCCCAGGACCGCAACGAGATCCCGGCGTTGACTCGCCCACGCAGGGCACTCCACCAACGTGTGGAGCGCCGTGTCTTCGCCAGGATCCTCGCAGTGCTGGCACTGCGGCGTTGTCTCCCGGTGGATGCGCCACAGATACTTACCGAAACACCCGTGTCCGGTAACCATCTGGCACATCCGGTAGGAGAGGTCCCCATGGTCCCTCTCCAACCACTCCTTCATGATCGGTCTCACCGCCGCAATGGTGGATTCCCCCCACCTTGGGTGCTCAAGTCGCACCCTCCATGTCTCCATGAGTTCCTGGCGGAGCAGGGACCGCTGAGCCCTGATTTCTCGGGGCTCCGGCCTATGGCCCCGCTCCAGCGCCTCCTTGCGCCACTGGTACAGCAGCGCAAGGGCTCTCGCTTCCAGGTCCCATGGAGGGGTCCCAGCTAGGAGACATGCCGCCTCGACGGAGATCGTGCGATACCCCCTGATGACTCTGACGGCCATCGCCTTTAACGGGCTGTTAAGAACAGCCACGTTGCGGGCCGCCAGAGTCTCCGCCCATACGTTATGAGATAGTTAATCTATCTTCATTAAATATAATAGAAATAATCTTTATTGTAAAGTCAGCGCCAAAAGTGGAATATTATTATGTTTTGTTTATTATTTTATGAAAGTTTATGAGCTAAAGTGATCAATAAGGGGACATTAATTAATTACGTGAGGTATTTGGAGAGGGGGGAGTGGGTCAACCCAACCCTCACCCAATCTCAAATGGGGGAGAGGGTGGTCTCGACCAATCTCACGTAATACTTTTTACCGCAAGATATGATTTAAAATTGCGTGAATTTAACTTGCTTACATACAGTGCGATGTGAACATCATTCAAAACAAATAATATCAACCTATTTTAATAAAGATACGACGCACTAGGGCACGCCGCAATAGCGGCGGTAAGGCCCATCATGGAGGATTGGCTAGAGAGGTGACACGGAAGCCTCTCGTACCGACTGACGCAGGTGATCTCCGGGAAGGGGTGCTTCGGGGACCACCTGCATCGGATCAGGAAGGAGCCAACGCCTGAGTGTCATCACTGCGACGCGAGCGAGGACTTAGGGCTGCACACGCTGGCGGACTGCCCGGCGTGGAAGGGAGGGAGTCCTCTCGCTCGGCAGCATGATTGCGGCAATGGTGCGGAGCGCGAGCGCGTGGGCCGCCGCCACCTCCTTCTGCGAGCATGTAATGCTCGTGAAGGAGATGGCGGAGCGCGCCCGGGAGAGATTTAGAACTCTCCCGGCCCGACGAGCCCGCAACTTGCTCGCCGCGCGTCGCAGGCGACTCAGGCGCCGGAGGTCGCTTAACGACCTCCGTCCTCCATGAGCGCAGGCCTGGGGGTGGCGGGTGAGGGCGCCTGTCACCCCAGCAGAAGCAGGACGGTGGGGCGACTAGCGCCCCTCCTCCAAACCGGGGCAAGACGGGGATACCGTGGTTCCCAAACCCGAGGGGGCCATCTCGAAACCGGAGATGGCCCAGTGTCAGTTGGGGTGCGAGGGATATGCTCTATGGGTAACCTTACACCCCGGCGTCTGTAGACCTAGACGGCGTGCGGTTTTAGTCGGTTCAAGCCCGACATAACCGCCCCCGCTGGCCAGCGGGGGGGTATCCGAAATGATTTCCGCACGAAAAAAAAAAAAAAGATACGACGCACTAATAATTTTCCGTAAAAAAATCTCATTAAACAAAATAACGAGCGAATTGTTTTTAAATAATTATATCCAATGCAATTAAGCACATACTCACTTATTTACTTTAAAATGCATTTTCAAGAATCTCACGTGAGATTAAGGAAGGGGGGAGAGTGGTCGGCCGAAATCTCACGATATCTCACTACCTACGGTAATTTCGGCGATACATCGCCAAAATAAACTCACGTGATTAATGGACGCCCTCTAAATTAGAATTTGTTGAGCTCTTTTGTCGTTGACTGTACATCAATCTAAATATGCATGTATGGAATACATATTATGTACAAATGGTGGCCTAATCACTAAAACTTAGTAAAAATACTGTAAGTGTACCTTTTTTTTTCGTGCGGAAATCCCTTCGGATACGCCCCCGCCGGCCAGCGGGGGTGGATATGTCGGACTTGACCCGACTAAAACCGCAGGCCATCTCGGGTCCACAGACGCCGGGGTGTAAGGTTGCTCATAAAGCATATCCCTCGCACCCCGACTGACCCTGGGCCATCTCCGGTTTCGAGATGGCCCCCTCGGGTTTGGGAACCACGGCGTCCCCGTCTTGCCCCGGTTTGACAGGCGGCCTCACCTGCTACCCCCAGGCCTGCGCTCATGGAGGACGGAGGTCGTTAAGCGACCTCCGGCGCCTAAGTCGCCGGCGACACGCGGCGAGCATGTTGCGGGCTCGGCGGGTCGGGAGAGTTCTAAGCCTCTCCCGAGCGCGCACCGCCATCTCCTTCGCGAGCATTACATGCTCGCACAAGGAGGTGGCGGCGGCCCACGCTCTCACGCTTCGCACCATTGCCGCAATCATGCTGCCACTGTAAGTGTACCTTTCAACTCAGTTTTGGTCGCAGCTTTCAATCAAACTACGAAACGGCAGAACTGCGATATTTTCTGTAAAGCGGTTATCTAGTGGCTGTTATTGAAGTTTTTGTGGGGGCTTTGTGTTTCACGCGGGAGAAGCCGGAAGTAGGTAAGTCCGCGCGGACGAAGTTGCGGGCACAGCTAGTATAAAAACCAGTACTAAAAAAATGACGCTTAGTTGTGGTTGATTCTCTGTAATTCGTTTTCGTTTAGCGGTCATCTGTGAAACCGCGGACAGTATGTACACATACTTTTACGAAAGTTTTCCGCACTTTGTGCCGTGAGTGATGTAAGCCTGTTTAATTTAAGTCTGTACATTCCCAAACCCGAGGGGGCCATCTCGAAACCGGCGATGGCACACCGCCCAGGGTCAGTCGGGGTATGCTCTATGGGCAACCTTACACCCTGCGTACCTCGGCGTCTGAAGACCCGAGACGGCGTGCGGTTTTAGTCGGTTCAAGCCTGACATAACCGCCTCCGGCGCCCCCCCCCCCCACCGGAGGCGGTTTCCGGAGGTATCCGAAAAAAAAGGTACGTCTCGTCGGGCAGAAGGGACTCTTCTGCGAAGATCGGCCTGTTACGGTTTTGTAGAGCGTGAATGTCTCTGTCGCACGCCGCATGTTTACAGCTTGATATTTTATTACTGATTTATGAACTTACTAGCTTTTGCCCGCGACTTCGTCCGCGTTAAATAAGCAATCCGCCCGGAATTTGTAATCTATAAGTTTATTAGGAGGTACTTTAAGTTAAACACTTTAAAAATTAATATTTAGCTCTTACATAATTATTAAAGTACCTTCTTACAAACCACGTTACAGGTTCTGCCTTCAGGTGCTAACGCGGCCAGGTTGCTTGGTGAGCTCATCCTCGAGCAGGCCACGTAGAACTGACCGTGGGAGAAGCAATTCCCTCTTAAGTCTATTCCCGCTGTTTTCAGTGACTGACCCTGAGCTTCATTAATCGTCATAGCGAAACAGATCTTAAGAGGGAACTGCAATCTCTTGAATTCGAACGGGTACTCCGTTGGTATCAGAGGTATTCGGGGAATAATTCACCTCGAGCTCAGCCGGTAAATATAATGGCCTCTACCACGATTGACACGATTAATTGTTAACCTAAAACCAAAGTTTCATGCTTGTAGCTTCAAAAATGACGGACTTCCACACAATCTTTCAACCCTCTTTTCTCCCCGTTAGGGGTTGAATTTTGCCTGCAGCTTCGCCCGCGTGGTCATTGGGAAATGTTAAACGTGTTTTCCCGTGGGTATAAGACGTTTTTACCTAAGACTATCCCCATAAAAAAATCATGTAAATCCATTGCTTCCTTTCAAAGTCAAAATATTTTATTGCTCGTAAGTATCAAATATACATTTATACAACGTCAAGACGACGTGAAAGAAGGACAAAGAAACAAACACACTTTCACATTTAGCTTCTGCTCGCGACTTCGTCTGCATGAGAATTGGGTCCAGAGAGAAATGAAAAATGTGAGTAATAAAAGAAAATGGAATAAAAAAAATTAACCCGTGGTATCGCTTGCGCTGTAATAGAGATAATTAGCTGCAGTTTTGAGTGATTAAGTATTTAATAACTCAAAATAATATCTCACAAAAATTATATTTTTGTTTGACGCACATACCTAATTTAATTTAATATACTTCTGTACACGACATTGTATGATTTATTATTTTCCGCCAGTACGTGTAAGTTCTGGGCACTCGATACTCTTGAGCAACCGACATAAAGCTGACCATGTGAGAAGCAAGGAGTGCCCAAATGAATTCCTGCCACTTTCAGTGTTTGGCCCTTGGACTTATTAATGGTCATTGTAAATGCCAACTTTATGGGAAATTGCAGCCTCTTAAATTGAAATGGCAAATTATTTGGGATAATTGGTATTCGAGGAATCAACACGCTCTCTCCATTTGCTGCTCCGGTAAGAATAGTGGCCTTTATGATATTCCTCCCCAGCTCTGTGACACGCAGCCTGGTGCCATTGCACAATCTCGGTGCATCAAGATTACGCATCAACAAAACTGGGACGCCAACCTTAAGCTCCAGTTTATGGGAAGGCACGCCTGTTAATTCCAAGGTGTTAAGAAATTCTACAGGGTAAGTTGTACTGTCGTCACTGCTCATCACCGTGTCAATGGATGTGTATATTTTTGATTCGCTGACTAACGCTTCCAATATCTTTTTGTTAATTTTATTGACTGACTCATTTTTCGGCGATAGCACTGCCCTCTCACATAACCACTCTTCGTTGCTGACATTGTTTTCTAAGTTCGGAAAAACGTACGAAATAAGTTCATCCTCTGTCGTCACTGGATGGCAAAAATCATGGGTAAATTCAATTTTACCATCTATGTCCGTTTCTAGTCGACCCTCTCCGATTTGCAGCAGCTTAGAGGCATAGGCACCTGATTCCAAATCATTGAAAAGTTGGACACGCATGTTGCACGTAAGGTGGAGCTTTTCTACCTTGGACCACAATGGCGACGCCTTGAGACACGCATTCATTTCATCCGCCGGTGTACCCCTCTCAATTACAGGCAGTGTCTGCCTGAAATCACCAGCGAGCAAAACTACAACACCTCCCATCAGAGCCTGGTTGCCACGGATATCTTGCAGGCTGCGGTTCAACGCCTCTACCGCGCGCTTATGCGACATAGTGCATTCGTCCCACACAATTAACTTGCACTGTTGCAAGAGCGCGCCGCGGTTGCTACTTTTGCTGATGTTGCATGTAGGGGCTTCTTCGCTCGCAAGATTTAGTGGTAATTTAAAAGTAGAATGTGCGGTCCGACCACCACTAAGCAACGTTGCAGCGATTCCCGAGGAAGCCACAGCCAGGGCTATGTTACGGTCCTTGCGAAGTCGGGCCAGCAGTAGGTTTAGCACAAATGTCTTGCCAGTGCCCCCGGGTGCGTCAAGAAAGAAGAGTCCCCCATCACCACTATTTACGCGCTGTATAATTAAATCATAAACATGACGTTGCTCGGGAAGTAAACGTGGCGCCATTTCATTGACAAAAGTATTTAAGGCTGTGGTATCGTAATTAAGTTCTCTTACAACATCGCTTGACAATTCTCCTCTTCGTTGTGGTGTGGGCAAACCGAAATCCCCCATATTTTTTCCAGATAAGTTAATTATTTTTTCCTCTATTAATTTCAGAGCCTCATTAATTATTAAGTCTTCATTCGTGCCTTGTAGCCTATGCGCGATATCCTCCGACAGTGCGTCCTTGTATTTATCCCACAGCTGGAGAGGGTTGGAGAGGCCGCAAGTGCTTACTAAAATTGCAAACAGCTCTCTGAGTTTGGCGGCTGAGCGACACAGTACGGCTTCCTCCATGGTTAAGTCCCAGTGGATGTCATCTTCCAATAGCCCACGTGCCTCACATGCTTCCCTGAATGTCGCTCGCTCTAGCCCATCAACTTTTTTCAGTGCCTGAAAGTTCGTCGGACCTCGCACCTGATTGAGCAACATGCGTAAACAGTAGCATTCGAAATTGCTGACGTGCACGGTATACATGCGACCCAGTGCATCTCCAGCCTTTACACCTGGCCAGCCCTCTACAGGTGTCCCCTGTACACGGCGCTTCCATTCTTTCCTCGATGCATTCCACGTGTAGTACCTCGGCACTTCAGCGTATAGTAGGGTTTTTGCGAAGTTGTCACTTTCGCATAGTTGGAAAAATGCAGTCAATGTTGTCTTTGGAGGCGTCGCCACTCTATCGCGGAAATTGTGCCCCGTGAAGTAAACGCGCTCGCCATTGGGCAGGTGCACGGCTAGGTGGGTGACAGTGGGGTGTCTCTCGTGGAGTGGTAAGCCAAAGATTCGCCACGCCGCTTCATTGCTGCTCACGTATCGGCCCGCCCTGAACGTTTGCACTTCATCTCTGGGGTCAATATTTACATCGCCAGCTTGTCTCACATTGAAAATTGCTTGATCGCTCCCTTTGTTTATGTACTTGCATATATATTTTATGGCTTGCACTGAACTACAGAACTCTACATTAATATGGGCATCGAAGATTTTGATAAGAAGGGGAGAATAGGGCACTACCCACCTGTTATCCAACACGATGTACTCCTGACCATCGCGAATTCTAATAGTAGCTGTGCGTCCTCCATCGTGAGGTGCTCTTCGCCGGTACAGTGGGTATCCATTTTCGCTTGTCTGCGTGGCCTTCAGTAACGCCCGGGGGTACTTTTTGGTACACTTTCCATCCTTCATGCACGGAGATGATATATTGAGGCAGCGCCATCTAGTGATGAAGTTTGAGAACTATTCGAGACGTTCGGCGCGACCAACATTAGTGCTTATATGAAATCCGCAAGACGTAATCGCTTGCGTGTTTTAAATTTAAGGCAGCGCCATCTATTGATGAAGTTTGAGAACTATTTGAGGGTTCGAAATAATCTGTCTCTCTCCGTGTCATAGATTAAAATTTTCTGCGTTAGTTATTCTTTAGAATATAAAAAAATGTGTTTGTTTATTTGTTTGTTTGTCCTCTTATGGCGCTTCAACGCCTCAACCAATCGTGATGAATTTTAGCATGCATGTAACCTATGATATGGAAATGGACATAGGCTACTTTTTATCCAGATCCCTGAAACAGTTCCCGTGGGAATCCAAAAATTGTTTGTGAGCGAAGCCGGCGAAAAGCTATTATTATTATGTTATAAAAGAACAGTACCTACATTATCACCAAATTATTATGATTATTATGATATATATGATTTTACCACGGGAACTATTTGAGAAATCGGGATAGAAAGTATCCTATGTCCTTTTCCATGTCATAGGTGACATGCATTCCAAATTTCAAAGTTTTCTCCCCGTGGCTTCGCTGGTAAACAATTTTTAATTTTCCCTCGGGAACTACTTAAGGAATCGGGGTAAAAGGTAGCCTATGTTCTTTTCCATGTCACAGGCTACATGCATGCCAAATTTCATCCAAATCCGTTCAGTCGTTTTTGCGTGATTGAGTAACAAACATCCAAACATCCAAACATCCAAACATACAAACTTTCACATTTATAATATTAGTTAGATATTTAGCATAATTATTTTATAAACGCACTTAGTGTTGCCTGCAGCTTCGCCCGCGAAGAATTCTGATCCCGTTCTCGGTACCCATGGGACCCTATTCCACCATTACAACCTGTATAAGATACACAATTCCATACATCATTTTGTTGTATCTCAAAGAGTTTAAGCAGCGTTTTCGTTGAAAGCTATCGTTATATTTTAGCCAATGTATACAAAAACTTGACAAAAAATATACTAAAACTAAAACCTTCCTCGAGAACCACTCTATGAATTGGTGAAAACCGCATGAAAATCGGCACAGTAGTTTTTGAGGTTATCGCGAACAGACAGACACGGCGGAGGACTTTGTTTTTGTTTAAAACCGAAGCAAGCCGATCTTAACCGCACTCTCAATCTTCTCGACGTGCCAAAACAAAAGCCGTGGACTGTACATATTTAACTGGTCCCTGCACCAGCTCTGCCGCCTTTATGACACACTGCCAAACTATGGCATAATTTTTGCTATAAACTGCTAATTTTAAATTGACACCATAGGCTGTCGTCTTGAGTAATTTACTAACAATTTAACTTGCATTCCCTAGCTAGACATTTACTTGAAGAAATTAACATAATGAAATATAGGAAATGCTTTTACTGCATACGACACGACATTTGTTTAATGTAATATGCAAAATGCAAATGAAGTGAAACAAATTGGTATACAGAATGAATCGTACGCACTCGTCGTCTTGTATAATAAGGCCGCGTTTCTAGTGAATGGGAAACGTGGGATATCGATTAATAATATAGAGTACTAGCTGATGCCCGCGGCTCCACCCGCGCGGAGGTAGGTTATCGTTTTTTGGTCATAAGGAATTCAGTGCAGGGTGCGACTGAAATAAATTGAGCTGGGCGAGCAGGATTCTTACTTGAAAATAAGACATCTTACTACGATCGCGCTAGTTAAGGAACCCCAAACTACTAATATTACCTTTGTCAGCAAGTAATAACGTTAGCTTCGAGAACATTCGATGACAAGCTCAGCACTATCTATTTAGGACATGCGTCAATCCATAAAAGTGCAGAATTAAAAATAAGATAGTATATAAGATCAATATTTTATATTAATCAAGTAATTACTGTATTGGCTGTCTTGCTGTTGAAATAAAGTATTTTTTAAACTCTTTCGTTGAGAGTCACTTAATTCGCGCTTAGCTAAGGCCGCGCGCTCGTGAAACTATTTTTCGGTAATTATTCCTCAATGGTACATCGAACATGAACCATCTCGCTTCAAAACACTCCTCAGTATCCACACTATGACCGTGATAAATTTGGTCAAGATCGCGCGAGTGGTTACGGAGGAGTTCAGCCACCAACAAAACAGCTACGCCGCGTATAAGAGCTTCGCTTGTTTTAACTATTGTGATTAGCATGGGTTGGTATTTATTAGATAGACTGTATGGAGCCCACCAAGATCTTCGGGGCCCAAGCCAACCTCACCTACTAGCCGATACACCTTAGACGGCAGTCGCGCCCGTAAAAGTCACGATAAGTTATATCAAAAGGAGGGGAAAAAGTTGGAAGTAACACTAAGATTATGATGGGTAGATTATAAGATCATAAATATTTATGAAATAGAATACCTAAAGATAAGATTATAAATAGAGTAGAAAATAAATAAAATTATTATGATCTGACTCAGCCCTTTCAAGTTTTGATCAAAATTGTTATTCAAGTTGCAATTTTTATTTAATAAAACATTTTCTCATCAACTGTAGGTACCTGATGACTGAGTCGTCACGGGCTCGTCACCGCCACGCGTAAATCAACCTCTAAATTGTAGTAATTACAAATTTAAGTTCCCTTACCAGCACAGCTTCATTACTCCAAATAATTACTTTACTAGTAGTAGGTATGTAGTGTAATACGTTTATTAGTAATTCGCACTTTCCTTCTTGCATAACACTACTTGTAATTTCTTGTAATAAATACTTTTATCTCACAATTGTTATAGTGTGATGTAATTATGTAATGTTAAGATTGTTATCAACATCACTTCGAAGTGCTTTTCTAAAAGCGGTTGACATAACTTTGGAATGTTTGAAAGTGTCAGGACTTTATGTCAAAACTCGCGGCTCCGCGTGAAATTTTGATCCCATTCCGACCTAACAAAAACACACAAAAAAATTACATGAAAATCGTTCAAGCCGGTTCAGAGGAGTTCGATAACAAAGATTTCAGTCAGTGGCTAAAGTGGGTGTGCGAATAATATCTTCGGGGCCCAAGCCAACCATCTCCTGCTAGCGGGTACATCGGTGGGTGTACACCGTCACACCCAAACCACAGATTAGGTAATAGTTACTTTGTACCCACACCACACCTGATTAACGGACGAGACTGCAAAAGCTAAAATAACTTAAATATGGATCGGATAAAGAATAGTATGTCGTAGGATACTATTAATAATAGTATGTCGTAGAAGCCTAAGACGTGTATAATTTTGGTTGCGCTAGTAGGAGTATAAAATTATCTATGTACAAAAGTTTACGCATGACTTTCAAAACATTTAAAAGCTAACATTATAAAAAAAGCGGCCAAGTGCGAGTCGGACTCGCTTAGTAATTGCGGTTTACGATTTATGACCTATTAAAAAAAACTACTTACTTGATCTCGTTCAATCGTTGGAAGTTTACATGGTAATGTACATCATATATTTTTTTTAGTTTTATCATTATTTTATTTTAAAAGTTACATGGGGGGGGGGGGACACATTTTACCACTTTGGAAGTGTCTCTTGCGCAAACTATTCAGTTAAAAAAATGATATTAGAAACCTCAATATCATTTTTGAAGAGCTATCCATAGATACCTCACACATATGGGATTGATGAAAAAAAATTTTTTAATGATCAGTTTTAAGTATGGGGACCCGCAAAATTTATTGTTTTTTTTCTATTTCTGTGTGAAAATCTTAGTGCGGTTCACAGAATACATCTATTTGACGGCCTCTGTGGCGTAGCGGTAGTGCATTTGACTGCTACGACAGGGGGCGCGGGTTCCATTCCCGCTCAGTGCAAATATTTGTATGCATGAATATGTCTATTTGCATTGGTCTGGGTGTTTCTATGTAAAATATGTATGTATTTACAAAAAAAAAGTAGATAAGTATGTTTATCCGCTTTCTAGAAACCATAACACAAGCTAGTTAAACTATGCTTACTTTGGGTCTAGAAAGCGCTGTGTAGAATGTCGTAGAATATTTATTATTTATTATTATTTATTTACCAAGTTTCAACAGCATAGTTCTTATAGTTTCGGAAAAAAGTGGCTGTGACATACGGACGGACAGACAGACAGACATGACGATTCTATAAGGGTTCTGTTTTTTGCCACTTGGCAACGGAACCCTAAAAAGCGTCTTATAAAGTACTAGCTGTTGCCCGCGGCCACCCCCGCTTGGCTCTGATCCTGATCCACCAACCGATGGGAACTAATTCCAGATTAAAATCTATCTCGGTACCAAATTTCATCCAGATCCGTTCAATAGTAACAAACATCCATCCATATATTCATACAAACTTACGCATTCATAATATTAGTAAGAAATATAATAATATTTGTGAGATAAGGAGTAGATCTTCTTAGTTGCTCTCATTATCATCAACCTATTCTAGTCCACTGCTGGACATAGGTCTCCCCTAATGCTCTAGAAGGAGTATTTATAAAAAGATCTACGGAAATTTTCGCATGACTTTCAAGATTTGTGGCGATACCACATATACACATCGCCATCTAGTGACAATCAGTTGAACTACTTCGATACTACTACGTCACTACCGATCCTGAATCGCGAAATTGAAGTTCGCGCGCTGATATAACATATATACATCCCAGGCGTGATCACCTTGCCTGGTCGTAGGATCCTTCCTTTGTGTTGGTGGTCACATCACACCCCGTTTCTACACAGATTTGAAAGCTAACTGTTTATGAATGCGTTTTATAAATGATTAAGTCTTTAATCCCTGTCAGTTTATATTTCAATCTCGTGATAACAAATTATACTTACGTTGTGACACTTGGGTAAGTATTGTACATTCATCATGCGCTTACGCACGTAATAAGTACTTAGTTAAGTCTTATTATTTTATATCAGAGAAAGTTTTGTGATATTTACAAAGTAGGTCTTATGTTTGATTATCACCGTAGTGGTTTAAACAAATCTCAAATCTTCGTGGGTAGATGTAAAATATTTTATTATGTTGCCGTTCCTAACATTTCCTAAAAAAATACATAATTCCTAGAACTTGATAACAGTGTCCCCTAGCGGGTCTAATTGTGCATCTCAACCATTCAGGGATCGGCTGAAACACACACTTGCAATTTCTTTAGCTTTAATAATAAGCTAATTGGATAGGTGTCAAAGTCATAAATTCATTTGTCTATTGTGCGTTCTGTACCAAATTCCTAATTCATTCCCGCGTCCGGTCTCAACCACCATTTTTGTTCTAAACAGCTTGACTAGTAGAATGCGTGTGAGTATAGAGAGAGTTCAAACCAAGGATTGCTTGCATAAAAAAATTAATGACAGTATAGTAAGCTTGTTTTTTTTTATATTTGGGACACGTCAATTTGACTTCACCTCGCCTGATGGTAAGCTGAAGATAAAGTCTCAGGAAAGAGGGTCACCATTACATACACGTACTATATTAACAATGGTGGCACTCAGCTTGACGGCCTCATCAGAAGAGGATTGTCGTCGCAGCACCGCGTGACATCCACCGGTCCCACTAGTGCTGCAACCACAATCCCCCTGCCCTGCTATGCACTTGCTGACCCCTGAACGCATTCAAACCCGAAATTGGATTGAAATGTGTAAGGCCAGAAACAAATAGCGGGCTGTTGTCTCTGCCTACCCTAGAGAGAAAAAGGCGTGAGTATATGTATGTATCTAAGAATTACTCCTTTAATAGTATAAGGTTTGTATCTATCTATATATTAACCGACTCGTGGTTAATGACGCATATATGCGTCAAAAAACAATGCTTGTCAGACCAATGACGCAAATATTCGTCATTTGAACGATCTTTATGGCCAGTGGCACAGATTACATAATATTATTCTAATCCAATGGTAATCATTTATAAAAATGAAGGTGCTAATGAATCGGTTAATAGGCAACAATAACAACAAAAATTAAATGGACGCACATACTTCCGTCCGATCGCGTGTTGCCGATGCACAAGTTAATTTATAAAGCTGGTCATTCACACTGGATTCGCACTTATTATGTATTTTACATGCATAACTATTTTTCGCACACTGATCAGACCACAGTGCGTAGCTAGAAGGTGTGTAGGTACTATGTGTCCAAGAGGGGGCCATCTCGAAACCGGAGATGGCCCAGTGTCAGTCGGGGTGCGAGGGATATGCTCTAAGGGCAACCTTACACCCCGGCGCCGGCGTCTGAAGACACGAGACGGCGTGCGGTTTTAGTCGGTTCAAGTCCGACATAACCGCCCCCGCTGGCTGGCAGAGGGGATATCCGAGGGGATTTCCGCACGAAAAAAAAGATACTATTTAATAGTAGAGTGTGTCCGAGAAAAAGGGACTCTCTTGGGTAAATTAAGTACCAGTAGAATGGATTTGGGTGTACAGGGCTCCACCAACATCTTTGAGGCCCAAGTCAACCTCATCTGCAAGTCCGTGCACCTGCTAAGCAACGGAAGAGGCTCTGGCGCAGGCGCACCTCTCAGGGTTGGGTGTCAAAAGGCAGTCGCTCCCAGAAAAGCCGATAAACCAATTAAAATTAATAAGTGAAGCTCGGGCTCTAAATAGTAAACTCTGGGCGCTACTGGGCAATCGCTATGAGAATGATGATGAGCATGATTTTGGTGTACCTATACGAAAGCGTCCTATTGGTTAGGATGGGGCTACCTAGGAACCTAGGAAGATATACAAATTCTTATGCGATTCTCTTAGGTAGGGGTATGTCCCATATTCTAATAGATTAAGATGTTCTGTTTTTATGAGCTATGATGGGGCTGACATGACATGGCCAAAAGTCAAGTGACCAAAAGTCTCTAAAAATTAAAGATAGAAGAAAAAACTTTTTTTCGCTTTAAAGTTAGACAACTTTAAAGTACTGAACAAAATAGAAAAAAATAGTTTTATTTTGGAAATAATCGAGAACCAGCGAGGTAAATGATTGGCCACTCAGCACGACACGATTTTTTGCTGAAATATATCACAGGTGAATAGGGTGCCAGGTAATGGACGCTTGGGGAGGACACTGTGTGGATATAGCCCGTCACACCCGTCTCATCAGTGGCACCAATGGGGTGGAGCCCGTAGGGGATCCCACATGTAAAAAAAAGGTGAATAGGTTCCTTCTAGACAGACGTGATTCATTGTAGATTACACCGCCACTTACGTGAAACCATCAATAATTAATAAAAGGACGAGACAGAACGTTCTCGGAACAAAATAAGCAAAAGATACAAGTCGAAGAGTATCAGGAGATCCGAGGAATGGCAGAGAAAAGAGTACAGTGGCGATTACTCCACCGACAAGGGCACTGCTCTTAAGTTTAGAGAGAGATATGCCGCTTAGGATAAACGGGAAGGTCTACAAAACCATTATTAGGCCTGTCCTTCTACACGACTGCGAAGCATGGCCGCTGCTAGTGCGACACAAGCAGGAGCTGATGAGAGGCTTTTGCCGATGCGACTGCCAGACTACATACGTAACAAATATCTGGCTATACCACCTCCACCGGGCGCGGGTTGGTAGTTAGGGTCGACCTTAGAAAGCTGGCTTGATATCGTTGAAGATGAGCAATGGACTCACTACCATGAATGCCCACGACCACCCGAAGTGGGAGAAGAAATCCGCCAGGTGGATCCCGTACTTCGATTGTGAGAACCTCGGATGCGACCTGGACTAATGGGAAGACGATGATGATGAGAGCATGATTTTTTGGGAGTGCAGATAAGCGGAGAACAGTTGGTGCGCGAACATACCAGGTTTTAGGACAATAATGTTACAAGTAGTCAGACTGCGTGTGCGAGTCCGACTGGTAGTTGACAGTTTTTAATCTACGTATAATAGTTTTATTGTGGCATTGTACGCGATGTTAATTTTAAACGTTTTTATAATATCTATCATTATGTATGAGTTTATAATTTAAGATTGAAGGCCTAGATAATGCGAAAGTACAGTCGATGACAAAACTGCTAACACATTTACAGATTATCATCATATTAGCGGTGTTCTTGGTTGAAGCTGAGGTTTCTAGCTCGGGGCTCTGGGTCCCCTTACTCGTTCTCCTACTTATTGTTTGCTTATACGGCTTTTATGGGAGTGACTGATCACCCAACCCCGAGACGAAAGCCTGCGCCGGACCTACTTTCGTTAATCAGCAGCCAAGCCAAGTGGGCTTAACCCCATAGGTCTCGGTTGGGCCCCTAAGCCTCCTTTGCAAGTGCCTAACCAAATACCGTGTGTTAGGGAAACGCTCCCGAAACCGAAGACAGGCGGATGGTACTGAATTAAATAAATGTTGCGTGACTTTTTATTTCTTTTTTTTATGTTTTATTAGAATTTTATTATATAATTTCAATAGGTAATTGAAACGATAATTTCATAAAAAATGCATCATTTTACCTAATGAAAAATGCTGCAATGAATATAGGTATAACGTCGCAACCACCGAAACCGGTCGTTGACTCCGCGCGCCGCCGTGGGGGTCAACGACCAGTTTTATTTAGGGTACTAATACGATGGAGAGTGAATAATGCTAATAAAAAAAAAAAAAAAAAAAAGTCGTTGGTTGATCAGTCATTTTATTGGTTTTTTGTTTAGTCCGTATAGTGCCCTTGCGCGAACTTTCCGACTTTTGTTCAAGAAGTTTGTCGGCACTTATAAAGTTGTTAGTATTAAGCAACTTATATAGCTGACTGTACATAGATGTAAGTCTGATATAATGCGTGTTATAATGTTCTAAGAACGAAAGTGAGGTAAATATGTTATAATACGAAGCTATCAAGAGCATCACGCTAACCAGGATAGACAGGTATATTTTTAACAAGCAGCGTATTATTTTTGTAGCAACCGAAACGTCGGGTTCAATTGAAGTAATAAAATAACTACAAATAAATCGCGATAGAACCCATTCAAAATAGTTTTATTTCAAGCAGCTTATTATTAACACAAAATAATCTTTTTATTATTTTGCATTTTACAGGTTGCAATCAAAGCTCCTTGTTTTGCTCCCACTCCATTTCATCTTTGGTTTATTTTGACCTTTACGAGAACGACTGCCCTCTAACCCCCAAAAGTCGGGACAGACCCGAAGATATAATTTATGGGGCCACAAGCCACACGGCAATTCAAATAAACGTTAAAAGTTTGCCCCCCTCCCTCCCCTGAACTAAGTCTTTATATCCCCGCCCCACCTAATTCCATCCGCAAAAAATCCTGTTCCACCTGTGTGATATCCCTGTACCTACTTAATATTATATAATAAAATTGTAAACTAGTTGTGCACGATTCTGAAAACAATTTTTTTTTTTTGGAATTCTTTTCCTTTTATCTGTCTGTTTGTTCGCGATGGACGCAAAAACTACTAAACGGATTATGATGCGGTTTTTTTAAGTAAAGTTCTTGGTCCGACTTAAAATCTGCTGTATGTTTGATTGCAATTGGTTAAGTAACTGCGCGGGCGGAGCCGCGGGCATCAGCTAGTGATAGATGAAACTGTCTTAAATCCATTCATTAATTGCTTAAACGTAACATTTCACAAAAGAAAGATTAGAAAGGAAAGGAAACTTTGTTACCATTTTGTCACCATGCCGCTACATGTTTACAACTAGATGTCATTTTAAAAAGTCAACTTAGTTTTTTTTTGGCTTCTAGCATCGCATTTGACCACAAACAAGTAATTTGCATATGAATTCGATATTATGCAGCGTTTTCGTCATTTGGTCACAATTATATCAAGTAAAGTCCTTCATAGTCATAAATCAAGTCAAAGTCCTGCCCTAGTAAAGTAGTGGAGACTTTACTAGAGGCTTCTGTGGAGTTTTGGAAACAACACGGAAAATCGCTATTCACTGTAAATATCCCAATTTCCTACACTTGTGCACGTTGTCGAAGACGTTATATCTAAAAATCTACGATTTTTACACATAAATACACGAAATTACACAAATTTTCGAAAATGAAACGCTGCCTTGATGTGATTTTTCCACCGTTGCCATTGGCGCCAAAACTCGTCAACTTAGTTAAATATTATGTTAAAATCAATAACAGAAAACATAGTGTACTACTAGACTACGGAACAAAAAATTTGGTATCGATTTAAGACCACTACTTGACCGCTATGAACTCGAGAACAGGTGGACCGATTTTCATGATCTTTAATTTTTTTACCGACGACTACCCCCCTCCCGCTGGCTGGTCATGTCGAACTCGACCAAAACTCCACAGTCTCGGATTTTTAACGAAATAATAATAAGGTAACCAACATATTAACGTGATTCTAAGCCGGAACGAAGTTTGCCAGGCCTAGTTTCTGAATGAAAGGCTATTATTATTACAACATAATACATGATTATTAGGTGACAAAAAATTGTGTAAGTAATGTCGCAACTCACTACATTAACCGCAGATTGAACTCAAACAATATAGCACTTATAGTACAAGCATGGGCATCACCGCGGTACTTTTCTTGGGCATTTTTAGGGGAATCATTTGGTGTATCGTGATGATATCCGTGTGTTACATTATAGGGTCCAATTGAAGACCAGCGTCAGGTCCTTGTGGTCTGGCAGTTGCTCAATCGGGTTCTAGTTGCTGCAGTAGTGTGATGCGTGACTTCCTTGCATTATTAGTTACACTGTATTCATTTTTGCGGGCAGATGCTGGATGCGGCAAGCTGAAGACAGGGCGCTATGGCGCTCATTAGGGGAGACCTATGTCCAGCAGTGGACTAGCATAGGTTGATGATGATGATGATGATTCATTTTTACTTTTGACTCCTTATCTAATACTTTATTATTAAAAAAAGTTTTTCTGCCTATGTTTTACGTGTCACTGTATCTTGCGGAATATGTGCAATGAATTGGTATTTCTTTCTTTAGTTCAAAACTAACTTGTTACACTAGACTTTTTTAACAGGCACACATATACGGATGATGGGTCGCTCCGTCTCGTAGTTATTTATCTGCAAAATATTGCATTGGTCTGGGTGTTTCTATATATAATATGTATGTATTTACAAAAAAAAAGTATATAAGCATGTTTATCCTCATTCTGGAACCCATAACACAAGCTAGTTAAACCATGCTTACTTTGGGTTTTGAATGTCGTAGACTATTTAATAGGTCTTGACATATTAAATATAATACGGACCTATGAAATTGCCGAAATTTTCTTAAAATTCATGAGTTCGTTATTCCTGTAATTTAATAGCTATTTACATTATTTCTATTTTGTTTGGCGTACTGGCGTAGGCTTTTGGGGCCTAGCCATACCTCACCTGCAAGCCGGTACACCTGCTGATTGACGGACGAGGCAGGCTTTCCTCTCGGGATTTCCAGGTCAGACAGCAGTCTCTCCCGTAAAAGTCAAATAAACAGAAAGAGTAGAAAAGCGGTTCCCAGGCTCCAAAGTGTAAGTCTTGGATGCAATGCCGTGATGATGATGTTGTTGTTACCAGAAAATTATTATATTTGTATTTATACTAGTAATTGTAAAATGTATGTAGTCAGGTATATGAAGTAAAAACTATCTAGAAGGAAAAAACGACTAAGTACGTTGAAATAAAACTATTTTTTACTGATTCTATCGTGATTTATTTGATGTTATTTTATATTTTACATCGATCCCGACGTTTCGGTAGCTTTTCAGCACCACACTTCAAACTACAAGACAACAACCATCTTTTGTCTCCTCGTGACCATGGCTGCTGAAAAGCAACTGAAATATCGGGATCAATGTAAAATATAAAATAAACATCAAATAAATCGCAATAGAATCCGTTAAATAATAGTTTAATTTCAATGTGTGACATTCGCGTAATCTTCCGACTACATATATCATGACTAAGTACGCGTTACTTACACAGACCTCTGTTAGTTGTTGCATTTGGTTTCAGGCACCGAAAGCCCCTTACGGGTCTTCCTGATGAAGGCAAGTAAGCTAGTTTTTAGACGCCTTAGTAGTTAAAAGTGAAACACGCTGTTTTTTTTTTTTCAAAAAAACGCTATGTAATCCTAGTTATAGTTAGTTATGATACCAAAGCTTGTGCTATTACTTTGTACTTTTTAAAGAGAGTTGGTAATTTATCGTGAAGTATTTTATTACGTTCGTATCGTACGCGTTAGATATTTAAGGGTTTATTTTTTTTGTGCGTAACCCTAATTCTTTTTCTAAAATAAAACTGGCGCCAAAATCGGCCTAGCCGTTCTAGATATTACCTAATTGAAACAGATAGAAAGACTTGCTTTTTGTTTTATGTATCCGCACATACACTCATATGCATTTATTTAAAATCTGTTACTTTAATGTTACAAACAGATTCAATTTTATTTATTTGTATACATTTTATGGTTTTGTATCTAATTACTGAAAAAAAACTTTGGTCATTTACGCGACATATTTAATTACATTTAAATCATTTGACTAAGGTAGGTACTTTATAATACCCTGGGGTTATCCTTTCGAGGGCTTACCCGGGGGCCCGGCAACGGACGCTTGGGGAGGACACCGTGCGGTTTTAGTCGAGACATGACATAACCAACCCCGCTGGCCGGCGGGGGGGGGGGGGTATCCGAAGGGATTTCCGCACGTTATAAAAAAAAAGGTTCAATTATAGAATTTTTATTTTTATTTAAAAGCTAATTAAATTTTCATTAGATATTGATAAATTAATGCAACGAACACATCGCAAAAAAAATAAACTCACCTTTATTTTTCCAAAATCACATTTATCACAAAATCAAAAAGACACACACGAATATTAAAAATCACAGATCGCGAGGCAGAAATGTCAAATGTTCGCGCCAAAACGCGTTTCGTTGTCGGGCGCGTGTTCGAGACTGACTGGCAGAATGTCGAACGTGCCTTTGCACTGAAGGTGTAAGTACTTTTCTTTCGTGTAGTGGAGGCTAACTTTTAAATGACACCCTAGATTGTAATATAAGCTGTCTAAAGCTAAGTTTCAATGAACTCAAAATATTCATAATAAATCTTACTAGATAAGTACTATCTATCAATGCCTTCTATGTAACTTAGTTACATAGAACGTACTCCGGCCACACAAGCATATGTGGCGAAACACTAGGGTTTTAGTGGGTTCTAGTACCCACTTTACCATTGGTTCTGATGTGGAGAAGCCCTACAAGGTGCATGGTGACTTAATCAGCTATACTGTTTTCCGTCCAACAGGGCTATGAAAAAGTGTCTATATTTACTTCTACTAGACTGAACGGAACAGTAGCTTAACACTTATACAGATGAAATTACTAAACACACAAACAACAAACAACATAACCCTTCCTTGGCAGTCTGGTAAAAAAGACCTGCTATGCCTAAATAGATAGGTCCCAAAATTCACTAACTTATTTATCTAGTTCGAGATTTAAATATTTTTCCCGCCTGACCCAGTAACCGTGACACAATTTTTGTTCTAAGTAGCTTGTCTTGACCCGCAACCCAGTCCCTTAGAATACTCCGACTAACTGAGCTACCTGAACACAGCCACTGCTGTGACCAGGTAGCTCAGTTTGTCTTTAATATTTTTTTTCAATTTTATTTATAATTATTAATTATTAATCAAATTCAAATTGTTAATTTCATTCACACTATTAAATTTCCATTTGTATTATAATACTAAAATAGTTGTAAGTAAAAGTTGTTACTAACCCCAATATGAGTCAAAGTTGCTTGAAATAAATAATTTATTATTATTTCCTTTATTAAATTTAAAATACATATAATTGTCACACGTTAGTATAGACGCGGTTTTATTCTGTACTTCTATTGCAATCGATTTCGTTTGACATTTGATAGTGAAATGAAAGAAAACTTAGTATCTTTAATGACCTACTTTTGAGATATTGATATTACAGCCATCATCACGTCAGACCTATTTTCTAAAGTATTCTACTCAGTCCTACCGCCAGGTAGGGTAAAAGCCGGATAGTTGCTTCTGTGGCGTACCTACTTGCCCCGGTTTGAAATGCACTATGTAGGGACTTAGCGGTATTAGCATTTTACTATAATTATTGTAAATGTATTGTGTGTTTTAAACGATTTCGAAAAAGGAATTCTAAAGGAAGGAACGAAATTCTCAATTCGGATGTTTATATTTTTAAGATTAGGCTACTATTCGCTAGAGTAAGCAACTACCCTTTTTTAAGAGGTTACGTAAAACAGAATTTACTCAAATATTCTCATTTTTATTTAGGAGATGCTTCAGAAATTTAATTACGTTCACAAAAATAGGCTTCTAATTGATGAAAGACCTACGTTTTGATATAAATGTTGCATTCTTCTTATTAAGTGGATTTTTAACTTCGAGCTCTTTTGAAAAGTTTGACAACTGAGTGTCATTACTCGATGTGTTCGTGGAACACTACTGTTGATTCTGGTGTATAGGAGTAGTACACAACCCACTGGCAACATCGAAGTTCTGTAGTTAGAGATTGTCGGACTTTTTAGGGCATCAACTACCGTACAACTATTTCGTATGGCAATTGGGACCGACTCTGGCACCACAGTATGGATAAAACTCTTGTCTCCAGCGAAAGGCCTACCGTACCAATGGCTGTTTTAAGATTTCATGGTGAAGCGGAAGACTCTTCAACCTTTCTTAAAGTAAGTTATATAAATGGTGCCATGTACTTACATGCCAATTTGTATTTCGGTCGTTACACTCAGAATGTAAGAGATTATGTTACAAGCAAAATTACTAATCGGTCAAAAGAGTTTTTGACTGCAATTACAGTCAATAATATTGTACACCAAGAATAAATACTGGTGGTAGAAATTTGATGACACAAATTTGTCACAAAATTCGGCCGGGTAGGTACCACCGTGCACGATTGCGAAAAACCCTCCATAGTAATCCAATTTCGGTTTGATTGCTTTCAGGGGTCAGCAAGTGCATAGCCGGGCAGGGGGATTGTGGTCGCAGCACTAGTGGGACCGGTGGGTGTCACGCGGTGCTGCGACGACAATCCTCTTCTGATGAGGCCGTCAAGCTGAGTGCCACCATTGTTAACATGGTACGTGTATGTAATTTAATATAAGATGTTACCTTCAGCTTACCATCAGGCGAGGTGAAGTCAAATTGACGTGTCCTAAATATAAAAAAAAGAAAAAAAAAAGTTCAACAAAACAACAGATTATGTGGCTATGTATGTACAATTGGCAGCTTTATCGATCGCACTGCGGTAATCTCTTACAGGCAATCATTGCAGAGAGAATAAAAGAAGTTGGAATAGTAGTTTGGCATAAGCCCAAACTACTATCGACTGTGCAGTTATTTTAATTTGTCCTGATAGTGACCCACCACAAGTTTTTAGCCCGCCTGGTGCACATAAAGAAAATAAAAGACATTCCAACGTCTCATACTGACTTGGTTACCATTGCTTAACCTTGTTAATGTGCTAACCTATTCGCTAACCTACTCTCTTTTCTGCTGACAGTACCCAAGTCAATTTATGGTATTCGTTTGGAATTGCTATAAATAGTAATATTCGTTTCGAACACAAAGTAAATATGAGTACAAAGATAGGTAATTCTTTATACTCATATAATATGGTATTTATTGTCAAGTATTCGATTGAAATAAATCATTATGAACGAGTTTCATACTCGTTCATAATGATTGTTTGATTATAAGATTGATCGGTAAACAATAAGAGAATGGGAAATGCTGCTTTAGTAGCTAAAAGTATTTTTGACTAGGTACTTAAATGCGTCACTTAATATTATAAAGACAAAAAAAAACCTGATAAGTTTTAGTTAAAACTAATTTGGACGAAACGGTTTAGTCAAACTACCTTTGTCTGTTATTTTTAGCTTGACTCCGTATATTTTCAGCCGAAAACGCTTCTGGCCGATTTATAATTTTTACTGTAACAAATAATATTAAGGTTTTGTCGACAAAAGAAATAAATTTATTATATTATTGTCTACATTGTATTGTACAACGCATAGAACATATGCGTTGTACAATACAATGTCATTATATTTGTCCTAATATAACGTTTCAGTACTTATACATTGTAATGTTTTACATAACCGCGTGTATCTAATTTTAGATTTGAATTCATTAAATTATATGTCTAAACAGCTATAGCCTCAATAGAGTAGTTATTATACTTCGTTAAAACTAGCTAAAACCGGTGCTTTAGTAGGACTCGCGAAGTTTTCTACCTAGTAATCATTTTGAAGACAGTTTTTGAAAGAATCACTAATAGTAAAATACTTATTTGGAAACCACTAGGTACGACGGGGACACCGTGGGTCCCAAACCCGAGGGGGCCATCTCGAAACCGGAAATGGCCCAGAGTCACTCGGGGTGCGAGGGATATGCCCTATGGGCACCCTTACACCCCGGCGTTTTAAGACCCGAGACGGCGTGCGGTTTTAGTCGGTGCGAGCCCGACATAACCGCCTCCGCTGGTCGGCGGGGGGGGGGTATCCGAAGGGATTTCCGCACGAAAAAAAAATTAAAAAAGGTACATACCAAAAACTAATCTTCCAGAAAAGTTATAACCCGTGGTGTCACTCGGTAAGTAGGTATGGTATAATGTTTTGGTGGAATAAAGAAACTCACACAAATACGTCATACATGAACCCTGAAAACACTACACTCTTGGATTAAATAATATTACATTCTTGGACAATCATGTGAAAAATCCGACGATTTCGTCAGCCCCTAGAAGTATTATAAGCTGAATAAAAAGGAGAAGGGCGAGGAAGCGGACCTCGGCTACGAGGCTTTTTTTTGCGTGTGGAAATCCCTTCGGATACCCCCCCCCCCCCGCTAGGCAGCGGGGGTGGTTGTTGGTCTTGAACCGATTTATGTCAGATTCGCAACGACAAAAACCGCACGCTTTCTTGGGTCTTCAAACGCCGGGGTGTAAGGTGGCCCATAAGGCATTTCCCTCGCACCCCGGTTGACCCAGGGCCATCTGCGGTTTCAAAATGGCCCCTCGAGCTTGGCAACCACGGTGTAACCGTCTTGCCCCCGGAACAGAGCGGGAGCGCAACGTGCCGCCGCTCCGGCCTGCTTCTGCTAGGGTGACAGGCAGCTCCGCTTGTCACCCCCAGGCCTGCGTTCATGGACGACGGCGGTCGTTGAGCGACCTCCAACGTCTGAGTCGCCTCCGCGCCTCGCGGGCCCTGCGCATCGGGAGAGACCTGAGTCTCTCCCGAACCCTCTCCGCTGCCTCCTTCTCCGGGCTCCGAGGCCTGGGATGCAACCGGGAACAACGCTAAGGTACCGGATAAACCGGCCGGACGCGCATCCTAGACATGTTTTTGTAACGCCCCGTGGACCACATAACCACTCCGCTTACGAAGGATGGCGCGGGGCGTTACAAAGACATGTCTAGGACGCGTGTCCGTTGTGTTTGTCCGGCGCCTAAGATGTTGATTATTTATTAGTAAGTATCTTTGAGACGATAAGACAGTTCTCCATCTGAGAGACTCTTACACGAATTAGTATACCTTGCTGGCTTGTAAACTTACTTAAAACATTAAATCAAACGTTAGCCACTCGTGTCCGGTAGCTACTTGGAGAAAAGTTAGAAAATTTATTCCGTATGGAGTTATTGCACCATTTCTTCCTGAATGTAACACGCTATTAGGCAACAGTTATGTTAGCTGGCACATATTACTAAGTGATTTACGGACTGAAACAAAATACATAAAATAGGTACATATTGTTTACACATGGTATCATACGCTATCAGGATATCCGGGTGCTTCAATAGAGAATATTCATGGTTTTTTTTTTTAAATGCTTTTATGAGCTCAGAATGTATGTTTGTATCATAGACCAATAATTAACATTTATAATAAACATTTAATAATAAACATTGATGGTCTATGTTCATTTATATATTGGTCTATGGTTTGTGTGTAATGGAATCTTTTAACTCGATTTTGGAGCACTTCCAAGGCCAGACTTGAAATTTTGCCCACTTATCATTTATCAAGGACCGATGCCAACACAATAATTTGAATTTTATTTGCTTCATGTGTACTTTGAGTTTTTTTTTTTTATATATATATAGGACACTTCAATTTGACTTCACCTCGCCTGATGGTAAGCTGAAGGTAAAGTCCCAGGAAAGAGGGTCACCATTACATACACGTACCATGTTAACAATGGTGGCACTCAGCTTGACGGCCTCATCAGAAGAGGATTGTCGTCGCAGCACGACATGACACCCACCGGTCCCACTAGTGCTGCGACCACAATCCCCCTGCCCGGCTATGCACTTGCTGACCCCTGAACGCAATCAACCCGAAATTGGATTACTATATGGAGGGTTTTTCGCAATCGTACACGGTGGTACCTACCCGGCCGAATTTTGTGACAAATTTGTGTCATCAAATTTCTACCACCAGTTCTATTTTATCTATATATCTATTTATTCTATCCATTGTTTAAAAAACAATAATTTGATGAAAATAAAATTTTGACAATAAAATGAATCTCAATTATTAACAATAATATATTTTACTTTTTAGTTTGATAATATTAAAACGTCTTTTTAAGGTTTACAAACTATTATTTATTTTTACTCTACCACTGATATCGTGATAAAGAAATTAATAAACTAAGTAAATAATAGCGTTGTTTTGGCAGTTGGGTAAGAAATATATGAAGAATGTCATAATTTCATTATTATTATCTAAAGAATTGGTAGACGCAACCTGAGGCCAATATTAGTTCATTATGTTCAATTTTGATGACGTAACATGATGATTTATGGTTCTTTAAGCAAGACCACCCATCGCTTTAAAAATGATCGAAATAATGATTTCATTCATAGGTAAGTATATCCGTATATCAATTGGTTTCTATTATCTTACGAGAGAGATATTTCATGCGCTGTTTATTAATAGGGAAAGTAATAATAAATAGGTTCAGGTGCAGCTAGATTCTAATTCAGTATAACTCGGTACATAAATTGGTAAAGTTTAAATGGTGGAACAATGTAAGACTACAAGCCCTACGATAAAAACCTTGTGAAATGACTCAATCTATCTATACTTACAAATAAATGGAATTGGAGTGTCTATTTCTAATATTAAAATAACAGTTGTTGAATGATTGCATTACACGATGATAACTAAATACTAGTTTTTTTAAAGTTTGTCTATTTGTTTATCTATCTGTTTCGAGTAATCTCCGAAGTAGCTGGGCCGATTTTGACGGGATTTTTACTGCAGATTGCTTATGATATAAGACGTAAGTTAAGCTAATTTTAGAAAAATTATAAGGGTTACGAGAAAAAAATAATCCCAGATGAAGTCCACGTGGACGAAGGCGGGCACACAACAGCTAGTGTGAAATAAGTTTAGAAGGTTATTAATACACTATTTGTCATTTTTTCATTTGTCACTTTTGACATTATTTGTCGATATGTAACGTGTAAGAAATAATTCACTCTCATATTCTAATAATAAGAATAGAATATATTCAGTATAGTGGATGTCAAAAAGATGGATGTCAAAATCGATGTTTTCAACACTAGCGCTAGTACACTCAAAAAGACTAAGTGCGACTCCTTCTTCAGTGGATGTTTTGTTTTTGTTTACCGATTTAAATTATTTTCTAATTAGTATTCATGTATAAGTGAAAACTTGTAATTGGCCTTGTTCATGTAATGTTTCCTTAACTATTTTTGTATCTAGCTGTAGGTAAGTTTTCGAAAATAATAAAATAAAATAAAAATAAAAAATAAGTATATTTCGGACTTTTGTAAATTCAGTTTGAAGCGATTCCACTAATGGAATGTCATTTTGTCTACAAGTCTAGACAAAGTGACATTCTATTGGCGACCAATGAAATTGGTATAATCATTAACGTGATAAAAAATTTATGAAATTTAAGTGAGTTTTTGTAATTCATAATGCATTATCTATTATATTTATTACTAGATAATCACCGAAGTGTCTCGTGATTCATTGATAAGGAATAGAAAATGTTCGCTTCGAAGCGATTCTACAAATATGACTTGTCTACATATATTTACATGTTGAGCAAAAGTTTGTTGTGTATTAAACGTGATGGGTGAGGCCCTCAGTTCAATAAACGCAATTGGAATATTAGCAAAATATTTTTTAGAATGGATCTATTGCAATAATATGAAGAAACAGAAATACAAATATGTAGTTAATTGGTTTTTATTCTGGCATCATCGATAAAGTAATTATTTTTTAAATATGTATTGCGCATTGTTTATATTAATTATGAACAGCGAATAGTCAATAACTAATTTTCTTTTTAAATTAATGGTTAAGTCCTTGGTGATTGAGATTCACATAATTGAAATTTTTATAAATTGAGTAATGTGAATAATTATTACAAAAAAACTGATTGCCTCCTTCTTGAAAACATACATTTAAATTTTTTATTATTTTGATATAAGTACCTTTTTTTTTCGTGTGGAAATCCCTTCGGATACCCCCCGCCCGCCAGCGGGGGTGATTATATCGGGCTTGAACCGACTAAAACCGCACGCCGTCTCGGGTCTTCAGATGCCGGGGTGTATGGTTGCCCATAAAGCTTATCCCTCGCAAAAGGCATAGGCAAAATTGAGTAATGTCAATAATTATTACAAAAAAACTGATTGTCCCCTTTTTGAAAACAGACATAAATTTACATTGTTAATTATTTTGATATACCTACTTACAAAAACAAATGTAATGACCGCTTACTCCTTTTCCTTTTGGTTTGGCTTATACGGCTTTTATGGGAGCGACTGCCATCTGACCTCCCAAACCCGTGGGGAAAAGCCTCCTCCGACAATCAGCACGAGTGCCGGCTTGCAAGTGAGGTAGGCTTGGTCCTTTAAGTCTTGGTCAACACGGGAACCGGACGGGAAAGGGACCTCAAGTCCCCAAACACCTCAGCACCCACCGAATTGAGACGGTATGTTTATAAAAGCAATATCTAGACCGGGTTATACATACATGCAGTATAAGCCTAGGGTATCAAATACACGGCCTACGGTCTAGTTACACGATCATATGTTAAACGGCCACTCGCAGTATCATTACACTTTCTTAAGAATTTGCTGCTTTCCAGATATTTTTAGACCAGTTTGAAATTATATTTAAATACTTCATCAGCCTAAACGTATATCCAATGCCCAAGCATTCATTTTTTCAGGACATTCTAAACAGCGCTATCTAGACCCAAAGTAACCATAGCTTAACTTGCGTGCGGTTATAGAATGCAGATAAAATTCATGCATTCAAATATTTGCACTGAGCGGGCATCGAGCCCGCGGTTTCTGAATTTTATTAGCAGTCGGACGCTCTACCGCTGCGCCACGATGTTGGTAGAGCCCCATACGGGCTGTATGGGATGAAAGGGCTGCTTAGCGAAAGGAGAGAGGCACTCACACGTTGGCTCCTTCCTGATCCGATATAGGTGGTCCCCGAAGCTCCCCTTCCAGAGATCACCTACGTCAGCCGGTACGAGAGGCTCCTGGATCGCCTCTCTATATACTCGTAGCCAGTCCTCCATGATGTTTCTTAAAGCCACTACTACGGCGAGCCCTTCCCTGAAAAAGAACCCTGGCGAAATGTGGGCCGGATTATGTCATAGAATGCGAAAGTTGACAACAACAAGGCTAAGAGCTACAACTATCGTATTCTTTACGAGAAGCCGCATAAAATAACTAGTATATGATAAAAATAATTAAACGTTGCATAATACACGATATATTATTTACAAACAACCGTGGGAAACTGGTTGATGTAACTTTTTAATTACAATTTTTATTTTTTTTATGGAGCGGCGGCGCCGGCTACGTCTCACCTTAGCAACCAGTTTGTGTGAGATGAAAGTATTATATTGTGTCAAGAGATGATTTGAAGTACTTGAGAGGCTGTTACAGCAATTGGTAATGGGTGTGGTTAAATCTAAATAGGCAGGTAGTTGACGTTATTTTGTGTCAATTCATTCTTTCCTCAGAGTGAACTGGGGGTGAATAGGGCTCGTGAAATGGTTCTTTTATGGGTTTTGGAGTGGCGTATAGCGCACATGCGCAAAATTTCCCCCGTAGAGCTTTCTGACATTTGTTCACGAAGTTTGTCATCTATTATACCAAGTAAGCTTTTAGGTTATCTTATTTTTATAGGTCGTGGGAAACCTGAGGTGGTCCTGAGACTGATTGACGGCAGTGATTCCCGTAAAAATTGAAATAAACCAAACAAAAGGAATAGAAGACCGGATCCTTCCGGAGACCGGTTCTCGGACGGTTAATATTATTTTTAACTAGCTAATGCCCGTGGGTTTATCGTTTTTTGGTCATATCTCCGGTTCTACGTAACCAATTGTAATTAAACATAGATAAAACAGATTGTAAGTCTGACCAAGACCTGTCTAATAGAAAAAAACCGCATAAAAATCCGTTCAGTACATTTTGCGGCAATCGCGAACAGACAATTCCAAAAAAAAAAATTTGGTTCAGAATCGTTCATTTAACATACCTAAACAATTTTTTTCTTAAATATCTCCAAAAAATTGATTTACCATTACATAATAGCATAGATTACATATGCTAATGTGTCATTTTCCATTTAAAACACCGAATATTTGTTGTTACTGTTAATATACCTCTGCCCTACCTTTCACGGATGTTAGTCGTGAGTGTGATTAGAAAGGTTACGGACTGTAGCATAATGTCCATGGGATCGGATGTGCAATCACGTAGCAATCACTCAATTACCAAGTCTGAGGACGCAACGCGGTGGTTCTTTCGTGCTTTGTTTATTACTGGAGTCTATTTAATGTACGCAATAATCCGATAAATTGGAAACCGAATTGTTGCTAGAATTGTTTTTTTTTTATAATGGTCACGTCAATATGACTTCACCTCGCCTGATGGTAGCTACAAGTAAAGTCTCAGGAATGAGGGTCACCATTACAGATACCAAGCTACAATGATAGCCCCGGCTTGAAAGCAGCATCAGATGCTTTTTCACGTCCCGCTTAATGGACCCGAGACTGTAGGAGAAGGAAACACGTATGCAGTAACTAGTAATTGGAAGAGCTCATCGGAACACTCGCCATGGTAGAGGTGCTAAAATACTGCCACATATCTCTTCACATGCCCGCGGCTCCGCTCCCGCGGTGGTTGGTTCTTATTTTTAGGGATTTTCTTTAGAAAAGCCCTATTGCTATCGAGTTGTCGTCGTCGACGCCGTCGTTGCCAATTTCCTGTCACGGTTTTGGGTATGAAGGAGATGAGCTATCGAGTTGCTGTTTTCGGTAATAGATTCGTGCTGGGGTGAACCATTGTAAGATAAAGAAAAAATCGCAAAAAATCGCAATTTTTTTTTATCGCTAAATCGAAAATCCCTTGTCATGTCTCATGTCTCAGGAATTCAACTTGTTTGGTCGTATCTCAGGTTCTATTTAACCAATTGCATTCAAACATAAGGCAGATTTTAAGTCTGACCAAAACTTTACCGCATAAAAATCCGTTCATTAGTTTTTGCATCCATCGCAAACAATCAGACAAAAATTCAAAAAAAAAAATTATTGTATTCAGTATCGTTCATTTCACATAACTATTTTTTTTTTAAATATATCCAATGTACAGACACGACTAATTTATAGTATACTTAGTTTTGTTGAAACACCGATGCTCAATGCTTAATTAGACATGGTACTTTTATCAAGCTATTTAAGATAATTCGTATTCTCTTCTTCATCCCACCGCCAATGCTGGTTGCATCCAAAACCATTTACGGACTGATTTTAGACAGTACAATACTTCGACATGTAGCGAACTTCGAAAACACATAGATCGACAAGTCATTGCTTCGACAGACAATTATTAGACAACACACACCTTCGAATTACCGCTACTTCGACAGACGATTATTCGACAGACAATACTTAGACAAGATACATCTTCGAATGACCACTACTTCGACAGATTTTTAAAGTTATATTCCGGAAATAAGTAAAGTGGGTTAGGTTTACGTTAGTAACTATTTATTAATCTGTGGTTAGGTTAGGTTAGAACTGTGACCCCAACAGAGCGCGAGCCGAGCGAGCGAAGCGCCGGAATTGATGTTTCAATTGATTGGGTACATATTTAATTAGGTAGGGCACATTTTTTAATACATTTCATTTCATTATTATTTTGGGAGAATGTTACAAAAAATCTGTCAAACTAGTGGTCATTCGAAGATGTGTCTAGTCTAAGTATTGTCTGTCGAATAATCGTCTGTCGAAGTAGTGGTAATTCGAAGGTGTGTATTGTTTAATAGTTGTCTGTCGAAGCAATGACTCGATATATGTGTTTTCGAATTTCGCTACTTATCGAAATATTGTACTGTCTAAATTCAGTCCGTAACTTTTTTTGAATTACTGTTTTTGAAGATCGAATTAATTTATCAAGCGGCCAATAAACACAAAATTTAATCCAAAGTTGTAAAATCTTGAAATCAACTTTCAAAAAAAAATATAAATAATGGAAATAGCTATTAAATTACAGGAATAACGAACTCGTGAATTTGTAAGAAAATTTCGGCAATTTCATAGGTAAAGACCTATTATCAATGCTAGTGAGAAATACTTCATGTTTCGCAATGTTTGTGTAGAATATCTTGCCTGCGTGTATGACATAAATTCCATGCTGTTGCAGTGTTTAGATTATAACACATCTATAAAAATATTATAATGCTGAAAAATTTGTATGTTTGTTTATTTATCTCAGGAATTACTGGTTCGAAATCAAAAATTATTTTTGCGTTAGATAACCCATTTAGTTAGGAAGGTTAAAGGTATATTGTATATCATAACGCTACTACCCAGGAGAGCAGAGCAGTAATCGAAAAATTTCCTTAGATTATTGTAGAACTAATAAATTACTGGCACGTATGGGTTAAATGGGGGATCGAAGTATGCCACGGGGGGACCCGCGGGGCTCAGCTAGTCACATATAAACTTAATGCAATGGGTGAAAGGTAAAGTGGGATCTAAACTTTAACAAGTTTAAGTAAACACTTACGCATCTTGTAACTACTTGTTTGAGGATTGAGTAAACTAAAAGTTTATGCAATTGCTATCGATGGTAACAGCAATACAAAAGTGTTAGGATGGGTGACCATTCTTAAAACATTGAGACCCTTGCGTACCTCTGAGAGCACGTAGAGACGATATAATTGAGAATAGGCATGGGTTTTTTCTATCCAGAATAACACGTACAGGGCTGAGGTGTCACCCTCATACGTAGCAAGCAATTCATTCTGGGACCAAACGGTGTGGTACCTTTTTTTTTTTTTTTTTTTTTTTCGTGCGGAAATCCCCTCGGATACCCCCCCGCCGGCCAGCGGGGGCGGTTATGTCGGGCTTGAACCGACTAAAACCGCACGCCGTCTCGGGTCTGCAGACGCCGGGGTGTAAGGTTGCCCATAGAGCATATCCCTCCCACCCCGACTGACCCTGGGCCATCTCCGGTTTCGAGATGGCCCCCTCGGGTTTGGGAACCACGGTGTCCCCGTCTTGCCCCGGTTTGGGGGAGGGGCGCTAGTCGTCCCACCGTCCCGGCCTGCTTCTGCTGGGGTGACAGGCGGCCTCACCTGCCACCCCCAGGCCTGCGCTCATGGAGGATGGAGGTCGTTAAGCGACCTCCGGCGCCTGAGTCGTCTGGGACGCGCGGCGAGCATGTTGCGGGCTCGGCGGGCCGGGAGAGTTCTGAACCTCTCCCGGGCGCGCTCCGCCATCTCCTTCGCGAGCATCACATGCTCGCAGAAGGAGGTGGCGGCGGCCCACGCGCTCGCGCTCCGCACCATTGCCGCAATCATGCTGCCGAGCGAGAGGACTCCCACCCCGATGGCTGCCATGAGGTCACGCCTCGGCACCTCCCACGCCGGGCAGTCCGCCAGCGTGTGCAGCCCTGAGTACTCGCTCGCGTCACAGTGATGACACTCAGGCGTTGGCTCCTTCCTGATCCGATGCAGGTGGTCCCCGAAGCACCCCTTCCCGGAGATCACCTGCGTCAGTCGGTACGAGAGGCTTCCGTGTCGCCTCTCTAGCCAATCCTCCATGATGGGCCTTACCGCCGCTATTGCGGCGTGCCCAACGGCGTGGTACCTATTTTCTTTGCCGCAAGCTTAGAACAGGAGTGATTACTGTCGAATGTGCGGGACGGGTCAGCCCTGCTGCTGTAGCCAGCTGTGAATGGGACGACGTCTTATGTGCCTGGACGATCGAGAGCTTTAAAGGTGTAGTACCCGCGCTTGTGGAGGTCGCCATAGAAGTATACTTGCATAGTTTCAGGCGCAGAGTATGGCATACCGTGGGGTTTAGTGGGTATGCCCATATGGTTACCAGGTGGAAGAGTCCCTCACACGGTCTCCGGCTATCACCCCGTAAGCGGAGATGTGGTGAGTAACAGCATTCCCCAAGCAATAAAGCGACTGCCGTCAGACCTTACAACCCTGAGAGGGAAGCCTGCGCCAGGGTCTCATCCTTTGACTAGCTAGCAGGTGAACTGGGCATGGGCACCTTATGTTTTTTTTTTTCGTCCAGAAATCCCCCTGATTCCCCAGCGGCCGGCCAGCGGGGGTCATTATGTCGGATTCGGTACGACAAAAATCGCACGCCGTCTCGTATCTTCTAACGCCGGGGTATAAGATGGTCCATAAGATATTTCCCTCGCACCCCGGCTGACCCAGGGCTATCTCCGGCTTCTAGATGGCTCCATCGGGTTTGAAAACCGTTGTGTCCCCGTCTTGCGCCCGGAAAATGGGGCCGCCGCACCGGTCTGCTTCTACTAGGGTGACAGTCGGCCCCACCTGTCACCCCCAGGCCTGCGTTCATGGAGGACGGTGGTCGTTCAACGAACTCTGACGCTTGAGTCACCTCCGCACCTCGTGGGCTCTGTAACATAACTAAGACAAATGGTACAGTTTATTACGTATTAAAATCTCGTTTATTTTTCACGATCACAAGACATGCCTCAGGCAAAGTAACTTATAATCAACAGATTCATTAAAGAATACGAGTGACGTAACTGAGGCGACGCCGCGGGCGAAAGTAAGTGGGGCAATTTATTATATTATAGGAATGCCCTGAGATTAGTTCACCATGTAATGTAGAAGCTTATAGAGTTAGAAAAATAATAGATGTAGCGGTTGTCTAGTCGCCACGATGTAGGACTTACGGTCGAGTTGTTGCGAATTCAAACCCTGGTTATTACACTACGGGGTTAACGAGTCAACCTCACCAGCAAGCGCAGGGTTTCCTTTCGTGGTTGGGGGCCATCCGACAGTCGCTTTCGTAATAGCCAAAATAAGATACATAATGGAGTTGTCCAATTGGCTGGGATTGGCACTTGGATTAAGAAGAAAAGCTCCTGTTAAAGCCAAAATAAATCAAATACTTAATGAAGTGGTGGGAGAATGGACCATGAGCTCAAAAGTGCAAGCTTTGTGCAACTTGGTCTAGTGCTGCCACATTCTATCATCGCACCGCTCGCCACAGACAGGGAATTCATCCTCACACTTTATTCCGCGAACCCTCAGGCTGTGGAAAGATCCCAAGCGACTACAAAATGGGGTTCTTCAAGAAGGGCATTAGAAGGTTTTTACAGGGTCGGCAGCGCGAATGTATCGCCCCTGGTGTTGCGCACGTCGATAGGCCACGGTAACCGCTTCCCATCAGGTGGGCCGTGAGCTTGTCTGCCACCTGAGGGGTATAAAAAAAAAGAATAAATCAAAAAATATTTAAGGACATACTACTGTAGTGTGCGACCTCGTTCGACCACTACAGTTCATTGACCTGGCCATCATGTGTCAGAGTTTAAAAATAAACATTTAAATACTTTTAAATTTAGCTTAGGGAAGAAAAAACAATTGCTTGGAGCTGCATTCGGCTATCCGGCTGACAGCGAGCGACTGGGCGCGCCGCCCGGGTCCGCCGGCCGAGGAGAAGATATAAGTGTATTAAATTTAGGCTCAGTCCTTGAGCGGAGATCGCGATTCCCTAGTTCGCTTAGATATAATATTAGATAATAATAATATACGCGTAAAAACCTCCCTAAACTCGATATAGGAAGCTTTGTTGTATTAATAAATGATCATATAACTATTTATCCGTGTGTTTATCTTATTATCAACACGATGTATTGTGGCGTCCAACCCCCGGACGCTACACTACACAGCGCTATCTAGACCCATAGTAAGCATTGTTTCGGTAGCTTATATATGGGTTCCAGAACGCGAACAAATATACCTATTCACAATAAAACTAATAAAGAAATGCCATATTTTCTTTTATTTATTTTTTATTTTAGAAATTGAAATTACTAGTAATTCCTCCTAACCCCTCCAGCTAAGCAAAATTGCTTGTGGATTCACGTAGTCGGTAGTGTAATGGCCAGGGTTCGAACCCGGGACCTCTCGATCGTAAGGCCGACTCCTTAACCATTAAGCTACGACGCTTCATTCAATTAATTTTAATTAATTTAATTATGCCAAGTCTAATTCGTATTGGTCTATAAAACTGCATCGGATAATTAGGCGGTTGTTCGATCTGTTATTATCAGCGCTTGCGCCGCTGACGTAACGTACACACGTAGAAAGTGAACGTAGGGTTGTCACTCGAATTATATAGTTGTCAAGAAATTATTGTAAATGGTTATCTATTATTACCCCACTGGCAAAGTAAAAAACCGGGCAAGTCGTGTTCGCGTAATGAGGGTTCCGTACACAACTAAATTAAAGGGCACAAAATTAACGTTGCTTTCGACAAACTTATACCTTTATTTCAATAACTTATACCAATCGTAGCAAACGTAAGTGTCAATGGGCCCGCCATATTTGCGGAAGGTCGGATAGCCGCAAACGAGACCTAGATTGGAGACCGTAGAACCGCAAATAGGTAAATAACCTAGCCAAAACTAGCTAACTAGAAACTAGCTAAAAGATAAACTAAAAACCTGAAAAAGGGTTAGACCAGATGCTGAAGGCTTGATTCTGGCATGCACCTTTCATAGCTTCTACTTTCACATTTGTTTACATACTATATTCTATAATTAATTGCCTGTTCACGAAACTTGAATTATTTTCGTAACGTCAGAACTTAATTTCGGTAAGAAACAAATTAATTTCAAGATTTAAAAAACCACTGACATAGCTAAGAACACTAAGCAGACTAATTCATCTTTCGAACAAAAAACAAAATCAAAATTGGTTCATTCGTTCGGGAGCTACGATGCCACCGACACACACAAACACTACAAACTTATAAAACCGCGGCGTTTTTGCGTCGGGGATTAAAAATAAAGATTGTATTATTTCGGATTGTATTATACTAGTTAGTATGCGACAACCCTACGCGTGTGATTTGACGCATGCTAAGTCCATTAAGATTCCTGACTGTTATTTCACACTAAGTTTCAAATGTATTTCCTGTATATGCACGACAACACTTACAAACAAATATTCCACACAGATTATCAATGAACTTATATTACGTTATGTCAATCTAAAATGAGATTTTTATTCGCTACGTAATGTTTTATGCGTGATTGAATTTAGGTCTTTAGAATTCGGATTGAGATAAGAAACGGAAATGTGTACGTACCCTTTTTTTTTCGTGCGGAAATCCCCTCGCATACCCCCCCGCCGGCCAACGGGGGCGGTTATGTCGGGCTTGAACCGACTAAAACCGCACGCCGTCTCGGGTCTTCAGACGCCGGGGTGTAAGGTTGTCCTTATAGCATATCCCTCGCACCCCGACTGACCCTGGACTATCTCCGGTTTCGAGATGGCCCCCTCGGGTTTGGGAACCACGGTGTCCCCGTCTTGCCCCGGTTTGCGGGACGGGCGCTAGTCGCCCCCCGTCCAGGCCTGCTTCTGCTGGGATGACAGGTGGCCTCACCTGCCAACCCCAGGCCTGCGCTCATGGAGAACGGAGGTCGTTAAGCACCTCCCACGCCGGGCAGTCCGCCAGCGTGTGCAGCCCCGAGTCCTCGCTTGCGTCGCAGTGATGGCACTCAGGCGTTGCCTCCTACCTGATCCGATGCAGGTGGTCCCCGAAGCTCCCCTTACCAGAGATCACCTGCGTCATTCGGTACGAGAGGCTTCCGTGTCGCCTCTCTAGCCAATCCTCCATTATGGGCCTTACCGCCGCTATTGCGACGTGCCCTGCGCTTGGTCGCCCAAGTCCTTCCTTCTACTCCACCACGATGGCCTGGTGGAGCTGGGACTGCACGGCCTCGATTTCTCGAGGCTCGGGGTTCCATCCTGCTCCCACGCCTTCTTTCGCGCGTCCAGGTCCTATGGCGGATTTCCGGCAAGAAAACTCGCCACCTCGAGATCGCGCGGTACCCGCAGATGACCTTGTTGGCCATCACCCGCTGCGGTGCGCGCAGCATCCGCACACTTCTGGCCTTCAGGGCGTCCGTCCATATTGGGCACCCATATAGGGCCATGGACCGCACGAAAATATTTTATATATACAAATACAAATATTTCATTTGGGGCTTGATGCCGATGCGATTGCCTCCCACGATGAGACTGGATCCCTCAATGTATCCGTAATAAAAGATTGGATTTTTTTATTATTCCCAATTGCCTTATTATTGTCAACTAGCTGACCCGGCAGACTTCGTACTGCCTCAATCGATGACAAACCTTTTAAACCTTCTCTGGACCTCCACAAATAATTCAAGACCAAAATTAGCCAAATCGGTCCAGCCGTTCCCGAGTTTTAGCGAGACTAACGAACAGCAATTCATTTTTATATATAAGAGAAGAAGATTATATTTTCGGATCCTGGTAATAGGGGTCGATACTATTACTACATCAGGGACGAGCACTTTTGGCTAATGAGAAACAGAAAATTACAGAAAATAGGCCTTACAGAAATTCTAACAATACTCTTCTCGACTCAGAAATTGAACCCGGGACATAGGGGCTGAACCCGGGTCCAGAAGTCGCACTTGCAACCGCTGTACCACTGACGCAATTTAGATGTTTTCAGAAATATATTTATATACTTACACAATACAGTAAGAAAAAAAAAAAGGTACTGATACTGTGGGGTGTGTGTTGGGTAACCTCCTCGAGTGTCGCTCCGATTCCGATCCCGCTGCAGTCCGGGGGGAGCGGAATCGGAGCGGCCGGTACACCCTGGGCGGCGGTCAATGGCTTCCTCTTCACCCCTTCATAGGGTTGGCATTGATCGTCGTCCAATACCCAACGTGGCGGGAACACATCGCTCTCCGTACTCCTCTGCTTTCAGACGAGACAGGATGAGCGATGCTGTTAGTGGTGAGATGGCCCAGGGTCACTCGAGGTGCGAGGGATATGCTCTATGGGTAACCTTGCACCCCGGCGCCTGAAGACCCGAGACGGCGTGCGGTTTTAGTCGGTGCAAACCCGACATAACCGCCCCCGCTGGCCGGCGGGGGGGTATCCGAAGGGATTTCCGCACGATAAAAAAAAAAAAAGGTACTGATACTGTACTAATTAAAATTTCCAGACTACTTTGAAGCTCATCATTTTACTGGTGGTAGAAATTTGATGACACTTTGTCACAAAATTCGGCCGGGTGGGTACCACCGTGCACGATTGCGAAAAACCCTCCATAGTAATCCAATTTCGGTTTGATTGCGTTCAGGGGTCAGCAAGTGCATAGCCGATTGTGGTCGCAGCACTAGTGGAACCGGTGGGTGTCACGCGTTGCTACGACGACAATCCTCTTCTGATGAGGCCATCAAGCTGAGTGCCACCATTGTTAACATGGTACGTGTATGTAATGGTGACCCTCTTTCCTGAGACTTTACCTTCAGCTTACCATCAGGCGATTTGAAGACAAATTGACGTGTCCAACATACAAAAAAAAAATTGAAATTTGCGCTTCCCTTTAAACAGAATCATCATCGTCTTAGCGTAGTTCCCGGGTCCGCTTACTTCTTGTCCTCCTTTTGATTTAGCTTTTATGACATTTATGGGAGCGACTGCCGTCTGTCCTCTCAACCCCGACAGAAAAGCCTGTGTATGAGTCTCATCTGTCAAGCAACAGGTGTACCGGCTTGCAGTTCGGGTTGGCTTAAAAGCCTCCGATGTAAACGGGAATAACAACAAAGCTAAGATGACGTCATGTCATCATCGTCATCTTAGCGTTATTATACTTACTTAAAAAAATTATACAGAGCAATACCTATTTCATTTTTATGATTCTATTTTTTTTTAGAAATTGAAGATGTGAATGCATTTGAATATGGAATAGTTTTTAGCTTTATATTCTCATCTATTTTGCTAGTAAACAAACGTTGTAAACTAAACGTTGAAAATGACAAGTGGCTTTTAATTTCACAATGACAATGCAGTGAGTGACATAATGTGACATTAGACTTTCAGATTTTCCGCAACTCATGAAAACAGAAAAATCTATAATTCTAACAATTGTAGTTTGAACAATTTTGCTGTTTATTATGCTGGTGTAGATTACAATACATGAAATAATGATGGATACTACAAATATCACTAATAAGGCTCCAAATCTTGCTGTAAACGCTGTTTTATTGCCAAGTCAAGAGCTGCCAGCAGAAACACCCATCGTCTCAGGCTACGATTGGGAGAACGGCACTGATTACAACAAAATACTTGAAAGTTTCGCTCATTCAGGCTTTCAAGCCACTAGCTTTGGAAATGCCGTGCAAGAGATTAATAAAATGTTAAAATGCCGTTCTGTACCTCTCACAGAAGAAAATTGCGATCCCTACGAAGAGGATTCATATATCAAGAAGAAAACCAACTGTACCATATTCTTGGGATATACTTCTAACATGATCTCATCCGGTCTACGCGATACACTTCGATTTTTGGTCAAAAATAAGCTCGTTGATTGTGTAGTTACTACCGCTGGTGGCGTCGAAGAAGATTTAATCAAATGTCTCGCTCCTACTTATGTTGGAGACTTTAATTTGAGCGGTAAATTGTTAAGAACTCGCGGTATCAACCGTATTGGCAATTTATTAGTTCCAAATGACAATTATTGTCGCTTTGAGGAATGGGTTACACCACTACTAAACGAGATGACTGACGAACAGATTCCAGACGGTGTTGTTTGGTCCCCATCAAAAATTATAGCTAGATTAGGTGAGAGTATTAATGACGAGAGTTCTGTATGTTATTGGGCCTGGAGAAACAATATTCCAATCTTCAGCCCAGCATTGACTGATGGCTCATTGGGAGATATGATGTATTTCCATTCATTTAAAAATCCAGGACTTGTTATTGACATATTAAGTGACCTACGAAGGCTGAATACCATGGCTGTGAAAGCAAACAATACAGGAATGATAATCTTAGGCGGAGGTGTGATTAAGCATCACATTTGTAATGCAAATCTTATGAGAAATGGTGCGGATTACGCTGTATATATTAATACTGCGAGTGAGTATGATGGCAGTGATGCTGGAGCTAGGCCAGATGAGGCTGTATCATGGGGAAAGATCAGACCAAACGCAACACCGGTTAAGTTGTATGCTGATGCAACATTAGTATTCCCGTTAATTGTTGGTCAAACATTTGCCAAGCATCATTTTAGCAATAAAAAGAATGTTTAAATTTGTTTAAGTTTTATTTCAATAAAAGTGTCTGATAACTGTCTCATAATTAAGTAAGAGAAAGATACACAGGAGCCACCAGACAGGAATTTTTTCCATGGTAAAGAAAACTGTCTCTCATTCTTAAATCTGCAGAGCAAGGGGCAACACACAAATTCCACTTCTGCTCCGGTATCTGACCTGCCTCCTATTGCTACTTGTGCAGATACAGAATTGTGTTATGAGGTGGGGGTCAAATATATGGGATGTTAGAATGCCTTAGTATTGAGGCGAGATGAAAAATTTCCGCCAAAATATTCGACACAGTTTAAATCTGCCAGGCGTCGAGACCAGCACAATTTTTTATTTGTAAACAAGCTTATCTATAACAACTTCATGCTCTGTGAGATAGGGCAAACAACTTCAAAATAAAGCCCTTATCAGCTGTAATGAGATTGTTGGACAATAGGTTTATTACCTGAAAGTAATCAATCATGAAATACGAAAATCAAGATTTAAACATTTAGTTCGTATTTTTGTTTGTGGCGCCATCTACTAGTTTGTACTGTATATTAGTATCAATTGTATTTGTTTACGTTATGTACTAAGCTTTTTATTTACAAATTAAATTATTAACATTAAATTTAAGATAAATACGTCAAAAATAAGTACAAACGCCTTATAAAGATTACAAAAGTAAAATGAACTCAGGTATATTTGCAATACTGCCATCTATTGAGCTATAGAGAAAACTAATAATAAATTATGCGATACATCATTTCTTATCAGATTCAAAATCCTCTTAGATATTATTTAGGCATTTTTTTTTCATCATTTATTAGACATTATACATTGCACTAATAAACAAATGGTTTCTGAACAGAATGGTGTGAATGAACTGTCAAATATGCAATGAAGTTAGCCCCTGTCTGGGTTCCCTCAAATGTTTATGTGTGCGTCCGTGAACAACTTTTTATATTGAAGTGTGACGTCTGTGAAAGCAGCTTTGAGCTTTGAAGCTCCGACTCGCAGTTCGTTTGCCTAACTTTATTCATCGTATGCGAAGTGGCGGCGCGGTTGGTTGTGTGATCGGCATATTGTTTACGTCCACCGTCTGAACCAAATATGCCTTTAACTCATAGAATTTGAACGAAAAATGAATATTACTGTCTGAGAAACAAGTTTTAGGACTCAATGTTGTAATTTTGTGTGATAAAGTGCCGCGAAATGTGCGTGATGCGTTCATTTCTACTGGTTATGCTCCTATCCGGTAAGTTGCATCCTTTGAGCCCTTTTGTGGGCTATTTATAGGTCTTTACGGTCATTCCATGCAGATATTAATGAGAATTTGTTAGAATACATAATTTGTTGCACGTTGTTTCTTTGGAAGCCGACACGCTTTGATGTTGACAGTGTACGGACGTTCTGAGAATGCCTTTGCTTGGTTTGATGTTATTATGAAGTGAGACGAGACGCTTGTTTTTATGACTTCGTTTTGAATGTAGAATGCTGATTGTTAATTCTTTTTCTTTTTTATGGACTTAGTTTATTAGTTAGCAAGTGAATTCAAATTAGAATTTATTTTATTCTCCTTGTTAGAATAATGACATAGTTGTTCATCAGTAAAGGTTTGTAAATAAATATTCACTACATCAAAGTACAAACTTCATATCCAAATGTAAATATATCCTATACTTACTTACAAAGACTTCTGTTATCACTACACTATGTACCTTTTTTTTTTTTTTTTTTCGTGCGGAAATCCCTTCGGATACCGCCCCCGCTGGAGAGCGGGGAGTCTCCAGCGGGGGCGGTTATGTCGGGCTTGAACCGACTAAAACCGCACGCCGTCTCGGGTCGTAAGACGCCGGGGTGTAAGGTTACCCATAGAGCATATCCCTCGCACCCCGACTGACCCTGGGCCATCTCCGGTTTCGAGATGGCCCCCTTACTTGCTCTCCACTGTGCCCTCTGCTAATCAGAGGGACACGTGGAAAGCTTCCGAACAGCCCTCAACAGGGCCGTCCTCGCCTCGGTCGGAGTTGGCCGTAGGCGGCAGCGTCTCTCCCACCCTAGGAGAGAGGCGCTGCCGTCTCCGTTGCCCAGGGTGCACCGCGTGGAGGTCCCCAACCAAGCACCCCACTACACTATGTACCTAGTACTCTTTATTTACATAAATAGTTTTTACCTAAATTAACATCAATTGATGCATGTACATAATGAAACTAATTATGTACATAAGTATGGTACTTAAAATAATAATTTCTTCCATCCAAGAGTTTGGATGTTGTTTTTTTTAGTCTTATTGTGGTCTTATGTTACAGTGAGTCTATGACAGTAATTTTTTTTTTCAACTATGCTTATTACATAATACAAATGGAGTGTTGAACCAAATATGTTAGATGAAAGACTAAACATTACACAGGTATTGGAAAAAAATATCTTAATCCTTGAAAAATCTTATAAGAAATAAGCTAGAGTTCGACTTGAGAACAGGACTAAAAAGTTGATAATATATTTTGTCATCAATACTAAATGTCCCACATTTTTGCTAACGATCAACATACTATGCAAATGTAGGTAGCTCAATAGTGTTATGATTATGTCTACTAACTCATAATACATAACATTACGCAGCTGTGGATAGTATGTTTGTACATGTTGCGAATACTTTGCAAAAATACTGATTTACAAAACAGACCTAATTTGGTATAGTTTAGGATGAGTAAGGGTGATTTTTTGAGTGTACATTTTATTGTACTTAAAAATCAATTCATAATTAAACAGCAGGTATATGATGAAGTAAACAGTGTAAGAACTAGCTATCTCTTATTAATTCTGTGGTAATAAATGGTAGGTATCACTATATGACATCCTTTTTTAATTGAATCTACAATACAACAATTTAATAATATTATGGTTGATAACACACTCAATTATCGATAATAAATGCTTTAAGGACCTGTTTCCATGAAATAAATAACTAAAAAAAAGTAGTATTTTGATAATTACTCAAACTTCTGTGGCACAGACCTTCTATGGGCAGCTTAATTTTTCATAAAGGATGATATGAAACCCAAATAATTTAAACCACCAAATTAAGTAGAAATATAATTCTTTTGTTAGTTCAATATCATTATCAATCAAATTGTCCTCTTTATAAGAAGCTAAATTATGGCCTGGAACTGGTAGTCGTAATTAGTACAAATATTAAATTCTATTTAATGCAGAATAGACTGAAACTATAACATTTGGGATTGGTTCCCTTTTTTTTTTTCATGCGGAAATCGCTTCGGATACCCCCCCGCCGGCCAGTGGGGGCGGTTATGTCGGGCTTGAACCGACTAAAACCGCACGCCGTCTCGGGTCTACAGACGCCGGGGTGTAAGGTTGCCCATAGAGCATATCCCTCGCACCCGACTGACCCTGGGCCATCTCCGGTTTCGAGATGGCCCCCTCGGGTTTGGGAACCACGGTGTCCCCGTCTTGCCCCGGTTTGGGGGAGGGGCGCTAGTCGCCCCACCGTCCCGGGATGCTTCTGCTGGGGTGACAGGCGGTCTTACCTGCCACCCCCAGGCCTGCGCTCATGGAGGACGGAGGTCGTTAAGCGACCTCCGGCGCCTGAGTCGCGTGCGACGCGCGGCGAGCAAGTTGCGGGCTCGGCGGGCCGGGAGAGTTCTAAATCTCTCCCGGGCGCGCTCCGCCATCTCCTTCGCGAGCATCACATGCTCGCAGAAGGAGGTGGCGGCGGCCCACGCGCTCGCGCTCCGCACCATTGCCGCAATCATGCTGCCGAGCGAGAGGACTCCCACCCTGATGGCTGCCACGAGGTCAAGCCTCGGCGCCTCCCACGCCGGGCAGTTCGCCAGCGTGTGCAGCCCTGAGTCCTCGCTCGCGTCGCAGTGGCGTCGCAGTGATGACACTCAGGCGTTGGCTCCTTCCTGATCCGATGCAGGTGGTCCCCGAAGCACCCCTTCCCGGAGATCACCTGCGTCAGTCGGTACGAGAGGCTTCCGTGTCGCCTCTCTAGCCAATCCTCCATGATGGGCCTTACCGCCGCTATTGCGGCGTGCCATGCGCTGGGTCGCCCAAGTCGTTCCTTCCACTCCACCACGATGGCCTGGCGGAGCTGGGACTGCACGGCCTCGATTTCACGAGGCTCGGGGTTCCGTCCTTGCTCCCGCGCCTCCTTTCGCCACTGGTACAGTTGCGAACGGGCTCTCGCCTCCAGGTCCCATGGCGGAGTTCCGGCAAGGAGACTCGCCGCCTCGAAGGAGATCGTGCGGTACCCGCGGATGGCCATCACTCGCTGCGGAGCGCTTAGCATCCGCACAGTTCTGGTCCTGGCCCCAGGACCGATCCCTGTGGAACACCGCACTACATTTCACGCCGACCAAGACCGGTCACGGTTGGGTAGATGACGGTTCTCTCCGTCAAATACGCCCCGACTATGCGGCGGAGGTAGAGAGGCACTTCGTGATACACGAGCGCCTCCCTAATGCAACTCCAGGGCAAGGTGTTGAACGTGTTGGCGATGTCCAGGGACACCGCCAACATCACCTCACCCCGGGCTACTGCATCCTCCGCCAGAGCCCTCACGCGCATGATGGCATTTGGGATTGGTACCTATTAAAAATGTGATCATGGTTGCCACCAACCTTAAATCCTGCGACTCAGACGTTGGAGGTTACTCAACGACCTCTGTCCTCCATGAGCGCAGGCCTGTGGGTAACAGGTGGAGCCGCCTGTCACCCTAGCAGAAGCAAATCGGGGCGGCAGCGCCTTGCAGGCCCCACCTTTTTCCGGGGGCAAGACGAGCACACCGCGATTCCCAAACCCGAGGCGGCCATCTCGAAACCGGAGATGGCCCTGGGTCAGTCAGGGTGCGAGAGAAATGCCTTATGGGCCTTACACCCATCTGAAGACCCGAGCAAGACGGCGGCGTGCGGTTTAGGTCGGTTGAAGCACGACATACACCTGCTGGCCGGCGGCGGGAGGGTATCCGAAGGGATTTCCGCACGGAAAAGAAAAAACAAACCTGAAATTCTAAACGGCCATTAAAAAATATTACTGCTACTGTTTTAGGACTAAAGATTGATTGATAAGAAGAAATTATTTTTTAAGACCTATTCAACGATGCTTAATATGACTTTTTAGGGTTCCGTTGCCAAATGGCAAAAAACGGAACACTTATAGATTCATCATGTTTGTCTGTCTGTCCGTCCGTATGCCACAGCCACTTTTCTCCGAAACTATAAGAACTATGCTGTTGAAACTTGGTAAGTAGATGTATTCTGTGAACCGCATAAAGTTTGGGGGGGTTATTGAAGTTGATCTTGTTTACAGGGTCGGCAGCGCGAGTGTGATGCCCCTGGTGTTGCACACGTCCATAGGCCGCAGTAACCGCTTCCCATCAGGTGGGCGTGAGCTTGTCTGCCACCTGAGTGGTATAAAAAAAAAACTTGGAACTGAAACTCAAATATTTGTTTTCATCTAACCCATGCGTGTGTGGTATCTATGGATAAATCAAAAATGATATTGAATCATTTTTTTCTAAACTGAATAGTTTGCGCGAGAGACACTTCCAAAGTGGTAAAATGTGTGTACAGTGTAACTTCTAAAATAAAATGATAAAGCTAAAAAAATATATGAAGTACATTACCATGTAAACTGCCAACGAAAATTGGTTTGAACAAGATCTAGCAAGTAGTTTTTTTTTAATACGTCATAAATCGTAAACCGCAATTTACCTTTCATTCAATCAACTCAAATATAAAAATTAAAAAAAAAACATTATAATGTTACTTGCTGCTACGGAACCCTTAATGGGCGAGTCCGACTCGCACTTGGCCGATTTTTTTAAATTTTCTGTCACAATATGGCTGGTTGTCGCCATTGTCACTTTTAGTGTTACCTATTTCTACATATAGTGACAGTCATAGGATTAGGAGGTGTCGATTTCCGTACTGGGCCTGTAGACAAAGTCACATTCTACTAGTGGAATCGCAACGAAGCGAACCTTCAAAAGACCGAAATGTAGGGAAGAGACAACATTTGTCGACATGTCACGTGTAACAAATAATGTCACTCCCATACATATTGAACATTTGAAGGTTCGCTTCGAAGTGATTCCACTAGTAGAATGTGTGACTTTGTCTACAGGCCCTGGGCCTGTAGACAAAGTCCCATTCTACTAGTGCAATTGCAACGAAACGAACCTTCAAAAGACCGAAATGTATGGGAGAGACAACATTTGTCGACATGTCACGTGTAACTTTGTCTAGAGGCTCAGGGCCTGTAGACAAAGTCACATTCTACTAGAATCGCTTCGAAGCGAACCTTCAAATGTTCAATATCTACGGGAGTGACATTATTTGTTACACCTGACTTGTCGACAAATGTTGTCTCTCCTACACATTTCGGTCTTTTGAAGGTTCGCTTCGTTGCGATTCCACTAGTAGAATGTGACTTTGTCTACAGGCCCTGGTCATAAGGAGCAGCTTACCCGTTTCGTCTCTTCAACGACACAAAGGAACAAATATACTAGACTACTATACAAATTACCCTTCGCGTTTCTTAAGTCAAGCATCCTAATATAAAAATGAGGTCAACTGGGTTAAACTATGTTATCTCAATAATATCGTGATGTCAAAAGTGTATCGTGCAATCACGCGTAAACTGAAACAGATTTCGGTGATAATTGGCAGATATACAGAAAATTTACTGGACTAACAAATACATACATTAGATACTTTTTATACCGAGAGCAGGTTCCTGTGGGGAACGGGAAACCACACGATGCAAGCGGAGCCGCGGTCATTATATAGTATGGAATAACTAACTGTGCTAGTATGGACGAATTGATAGTTCCGCCTGCGAGAAATACGTGGGACACTCAGAAAGTTTTGCGAAAATAAAAAAAAGTGTTCTATAGGTAAATATTTTTTTATTAAATCTTTTCAAAGTACTCTCCACCAGCCTCTATACAAAGTTTCATGCGTTTGAACCAGTTTTCAAAACACTTTTTCCAATCCGCCGCAGATACCTCGTTTACAGCCTGCTCAAACGTTGACAGCGCATCTTCCGGCGACGAAAATTGTATCCCTTTGAGCTGATTTTTTATTTTCGGGAATAAAAAGAAGTCGCACGGTGCAAGGTCAGGGCTGTAAGGAGGGTGACCTAGGAGTTTAACCGGAGTGCTGTCCAGGAAGTCCCTCGTTTTAAGCGCAGTGTGTGCGGGCGCGTTGTCATGGTGGAGTAGTATCCCGCGGAGCCCTGTGTTTGGTCGCTTGTAGCTCACTACAGAGAAAACTTCTGCCAAGCATTTGGTAGTGTACCATTCAACGTTGATGCTTCTTTGATTTCGTAAAGGGATTGATAACAAGTAGCCAGACAAATTGAAAAAACTCGCGATCAAAATCTTCCCTCCACTTCTAGATCGCTTCACTTTGGTAGGTGTTGATTCGTTTTGAAACACCCAAACCGTCGACTGGCGTTTTGTTTCTGGATCATACTGATAAATCCACGACTCATCACCTGTAATGATGTCATAAACACGCCGAGACGCGCCTGCTTCAAACTTGTTTATCATATCACGACACCATTCCACCCGGGTCTGCTTCTGAGCATCGGTGAGATTGTGCGGCACCCAGCGTGAAACTATCCTTCTCACACGAAGATGCACGTGTAGAATCTCGTGAAGGCTTCCCGATCCAATCTGAAGAATGTGCTTAATCTCTTGATATGTGACTCATCTATTATCTTGGATTAAATATTTCACTGCTAGCACGTTTTCTTCCGTAACAGCCGTCAAAGGGCGACCACTTCTTTCTTCATCCTCCAAAGTCAGTCGACCGCGCTTGAATTCGTTATACCAACGATACACGGTCGCCTTGGAAGGGCCTTCATCCCTGAATGCCATTTGAAGTCTATCGTACGATTCGTCTGGTTTCAGGCGACACTTGAAATCGTAGAAAATCATAGCGCGAAAATGTTCCCGACGCAGATCCATTTTTCAATGAGACACAATAATTGAAATTATCTTGCAAAAAATGCAGAGAGAAATTTTGAAATTGGAACGTACTTATTTTTACTCATAAATAATCATATTTTAGAAATAGATTATAACTGACCAGTCTCTCATATATAAAAACTTTTTTTCGCAATACTTTCTGAGTGGCCTGGTACTGATCCCGGATAAAAAGTAGCCTATGTACTATTCCAGACTATAATTTACTGTCTGTGCCAAATTTCATCCAGATTAATTCAGCGGTTTTTGCGTAAAAGAGTAACAAACATCCACACACAAATGCATCGACAAAATCTTTCACATTTCATAATATTAGCAGTAGAAAGTTAAATAGTTGGTTTTAGCAAATAGGTACGTATTTATTATAATTAAGTTATTTTTTGTCCACGTTTAGTCAGGTAGCGACCCACTGTGCTCCGCCCACGGCGCCTATCCACAGTGGTTCAATAATCGCCGCGGGAGACAAAACCAATTAAAAATAACAATACTTCTTTGATTTATGGTCACTAAAATAATATTGAACTAATTACGGTCGACATTATTATTGAAATACTCTGTGAGCGAAGAATTTTGTTTAGATAAATGATTATTGAAGTTGATCTTGTTGCATGAAGAACTGCAGAAGTCAATGAAATTTTGAAGCATTTCTGCTAACATTTCTTATAGATTTAGATCGGAAAAAGTGGACATCCAGGACGGGACGGGACGGGGTAAAGCCCCAAGACGTAATGTATCGGAGAGTTTCGAATATTTAGGACGTGTTTAGGTAGCTCAGTTGGTTCAGATTATTCTGTAAAGGACTCGTCGCGGGGTCAAGTCCCGTCCTGGATGCGCACTTTTTGTGATCTTGAGTTGATTCCATGTCCCCGGCATATGTTTATGTGGAGTATTTTTTAGGGATTTTCTTTAGAAAAGCCCTATTGCTATGGAGTTGTTGTCGACGTCGTCGTCGTTGCCAATTTTCTGTCACGGTTTTGGGTATGAAGGAGATGAGCTATCGAGTTGCTGTTTTCGGTAATAGATTCGTGCTGGGGTGAACCATTGCAAGATAAAGAAAAAATCGCAAAAAAATTATAATCGCAAAATCGAAAATCCCTTGTATTCGGCTGAGCTCGTCTCAACTTGTTAAGCTAAATTACTGATATTCACATGTTACAAAACATAGTGACGTGATTGATTGATATTGGAATACGTATATGAGAGTTTTCGGGGTGCGAGGGATATGCTCTATGGGCAACCTTACACCCCGGTGTCTGTAGACCCGAGTCGGCGTGCGGTTTTAGTCGGTTCAAGCCCGACATAACCGCCCCCGCGAAAGGGATTTCCGCACGAAAAAAAAAGAAAAAAAAAAAGGTGTATGAGAGTTTGCCGACTCTAATTTCCATACTAACGAGGTTTTATGGGAAGTTCATTATAACGAAAACTACATTCGACTATTTATTATAAAACCGTCGGTATTCACTATTGAAACACAAAACAATAACACATAACACACATATAGACATTTTACCGATTCATCTGGTAAGTATGTACCTATACCGAATAAACCGAATTAGTATTCGAATAAAAAACTGGTCAAGTGCGAGTCGAACTCGTGCGCCGAGGGTTCCGTACCTACCCATTATACCGCCATAATAATATTGGTATAATTTTTATTGGTTCATGAACTAGTCAACACGATAAAAAATATGGGCAGATTTTCGCGAAAACTTGTAAGTATCAAAATTTACCTTAATTCTGAACTTTTTATTTTTCGGAATTTTTCCTTTACTTTTTGCCAAATTTCGTGATTCTAAGTCAACAGGAACTAACATATAGGTTTTAGGCCCTAAATCGATAGGGTAATTCCGGTTGACCTAGAATTGTCAATTTTGGTTAAAAGCAAGGTTACAGGCACAAGTAAAGGGAAAACTTTTTTTACCTTTTGAGGTACGGAACCCCCAAAAGGTATCGATTGCATATTCAAACCATTATAACCAAATTATCTCACTCAAAGCATCCCTATTACAGGGATAAGCAATCAAGAAATCATTGCTAACAAACCCGGGCGCAAAAAACAAGTAAAAACTTGGGGATGTAGCCACCCCTGGAGGGCAACCTGAGCCCCTGTTGGGGCGCGTTACTATAAAACCCGACATATTTACGAGTTCACGTCTCTCCCCACTCTAGTTTATCTATGGTTTAAGTCACGAATGGCGGCGGTTAGTTATTGTTGTTATTTTTATTTCGTTTGGAATGATATAATTATTAATAATAAAATTAAAAAAATATTTTAAATGTTTGCGTTCTACGGACGTATATTCTGTTGTAACTTTGTTTTGATTTCATTTAAATGATTTAGATTGCGATAACAATGACTAGGTATTGTGTACAGGAGAAAACTATACTTCTTGACTTCCTATTTGAATACGTTACAAAAGCAATACACAAAACCGACTACAAAAGAGAGGTAAGTTCGTCGAAGGTCCTTAATTCGTCGATATTTTTTCGTATGTTCGGAGATAAATACATGAATTATTATGCTGATACCAACGCCACAGTAATAAAAGCAATTGCCGCTATCCGACTTATTCAAAAATAGAATTTGCACAATCGAACCTCTTTAACCGATTTGAATCATGAAAGAAACTCAATATTCCAAATTTGAAAGGGAACAGAAATACAATTTTATTCGAGAAATACTCACTCGCTTAATATTTATGCCGCAAAATAGACCTATAAAATTACATTCTTGCCATGGAATACTGAACTCTGTGTTAAAAGTTTTCAGTGGTTATTCGAATGCCTATTAATCCAGTAGGTACATTGCTTTGAAACACCTGTAATGTCCTGCGTAGATTTTTTATTCTCGTTCAGAATGAATATTTTTAACTTTTTAACGCGAATGGAATACCTACTAAAACTTACGGTCTTATGAAAGTATTAAGCATAAAATTCATAATTATTTTAGCACCGCACCAGCAGCTGATACGATAGGCGATTATACCGCCATCTTTTATTTATCGCACTGCTTAATTTTTTTTGGATGGCTATGAAAATTTAACCATCTTGGTTGTAGATATATTGGGTCCAATAATGAATTTTAATTATTTGCAATACGTTCAGCTGATTCAGTAGCCGTTTACCTGACCACGTGCGGTTTTAGTCGGTTCATGCCCGACATAACCGCCCCCGCTGGCCGGCGGGGGGGGGGGGGTATCCGAAGGGATACCGCACGAAAAAAAAAAACAAGTTGAATTCCTGAAACGAGCTCAGCCGAATACAAGGGACTTTCGATTTTGGGTTTTTTTTTTCGATTTTTTGCGATTTTTTTTTATCTTGCAATGGTTCACCCCAGCACGAATCTATTACCGAAAACAGCAACTCGATAGCTCATCTCCTTCATACCCAAAACCGTGACAGAAAATTGGCAACGACGACGACATCGACCACGAAGACGTCGACGACAACTCCTTGGCAATAGGGCTTTTCTAAAGAAAATCCCTAAAAATGGTATGAGTATGATGAACATAAAATATTTTAGTAATGAGTGAATGAAAACCTGGGAAGGGGGCGGCTGTCATGATATCGACTATGAGAAGAGGTCAAAGTAAAATTGTTAGAAAGGTTAAAGCACAGATCAATAAATAGTTACTACGTGTTAAAGTATGTGTATGAATGTAGAGAGCCTTAGTCACGGAGGCCTAAGAAAAGATAGATTCCGTAAAAGAAGACAGGGGAGTGCCTGAGGAGATGACGTCTGACAGGAACCTATGGAGGAGAATGACTTGTTGCCCCGACTCCAAATAATTTTTACCGAACAGGTCGATGATCATCATCATCAGAGCGCTAGTCCTGGTTACATACAAAGCTTGTCCTTTGGAGCCCTAGGTCCTCTCTCCTACACTATCTCTTGATTTGGCTTATTTTAGCCTTTAGGGGAGTGACTGCCCTGTGACCCTCCAACCCTGAAAAGAGATCCTGTTCCAGACCCTCGTCCGTTAATTGGCAGGTCCCTAAGATATTGGTGGGGCCACACCCTTATGACATTCTACAGGCAAATAATGATGTCGTTTTTTTCTGTCTTCACGTTGCTATGTTCGAAATTTGAATTCGAAAACCATAGATTTTACTGTCGTGATCATAGGGATATGTGATCCATTAATTAATCTATTGGAACATCCATCCGTCCCTTCTTGTTCCGGTTGGTGGATTCATTTAAAGAACAGTCCCCTATACTAGAGATCTATAGTAATTGAATGGGAATTAAGTTGTGTATAATAATTATTATGTTCTTATTGATGCACCGTGTCTTCAATTATGGTAGAGCAGGCTTTCATTGTTTATTAAGTAAACGATGAAACGATATCAATCTTAACTGGACCATAAACTTCATTTAGCATTGACTTCTGTTAGTACTAGGCAAGCTGTTTAGAGCAATAATTATGTCACGGGGCTGGTTCCCTCGGGCGGCCCCTTCCGAGGCCCGTGAAAACACATAGCCTCGGATTTGTGAAGAGCCACCTCGAGTCCCAGCCGCCGTATTCGACCCATGACTTGAGCAACCCCTGCCGTGGCCTTTAGTGCCGCACTTCGGTGCGTTGCTCCTCGCGCCATTACGAGGGTGTCGTCAGCATAGCATGTTATGCTGACACCCTCAAGCAACGGACCGCGCAGCACCCAATCGTATCCGATGTTCCACAGGAGTGGCCCTAGGACCGACCCCTGTGGAACACCGCACGATACTTCTCGCCGCCCTGGCCAGCTCGGGTAAACTATGGCCCTCTCGGATAGATATACCTCGACAATGCGCCGGAGGTAAGGACGCACTTCGTGATACACGAGCGCGGCGTGATACACGATACACGGCAATGGACACTTGGGAAGGACACCGGTCAGTCGGTCCGATTCTGACGCGCCCACCCCATCGTTGGCACCGATGGGGTGAAGCCCGTGCGGGTTACCACACGTTAAAAAAAACTGTTCCAGGGGTAAGTGTGAAATGAGTTTTGAATTTCGAATATACCGGACGTAGAAACTTGATAAATGAATTATCGGTAATGAATTTTGACACCTATTTGTCTAAGTATAGCGTGCTTTTTTGGAATGTCATCTTTACGACAGTTACAAAGAGTAAGTAGTCAGTTTGTCTGGTTGATAGGACCATGTAGGATTGATAGATGTAATTTTACAAGCTCAATACGTACTATGCTCTCAGTGTTGCGTTAGTCTCCCGAAGAGATAACGGCTGGCCCCAAGCCCCAAGGGGTCAAGTATTATTATTAATAAATATAATATGAGAAATGTTTATTGTTGCAACAGTAAATAAATAAAACATGATACACAAACTATCTGATGACTTATGACCTCAATTATTTTATGAAATTCATTAAATTCTCACGCTTATATTTCCTTGAAGGTTAAGACAGGGACGTTAGTACATCTACTCTACATACAATTCGCAAAATACTTTCGGTTCCAAGTAATATGAAGCAACCCATTGCCGTCAACGGAGCACTTTATTCAGATCCCGTGCTGCTACAATTGTTTTCTATCTATGTATACTGACTGCAGGGTTGCCAGACGTCCCGATTTTGGCGGGACGTCCCGATTTTTATGTGTCGGGCTGGATGTCCCACGCGGAATAGGTTCAGACCTGCTTTTCGGAGATAACCCGACCGTGGACCGTGTGCAGCGTCCACTCTGGCTAAAATTTTGTACAGGGATAGATTATAGTCTGGAATAACACATAGGCTAAGTTTTATCCCTGGAATAACACATAGGCTAAGTTTTATCCCTGGAATAACACATAGGCTAAGTTTTATCCCTGGAATAACACATAGGCTAAGTTTTATCCCTGGAATAACACATAGGCTAAGTTTTATCCTTGGAATAACACATAGGCTAAGTTTTATCCCTGGAATAACACATAGGCTAAGTTTTATCCCTGGAATAGGTTACCATGGGGAGCGGGATCGGGATCAGAATCACACGCGGGCGAAGCTGCGGGCAGCAGCTAGTAAGTAGCTAGTAGTATTTTTATTAAAATACATGACTATATAAATATATTGTCATGTAAACGTAATTTAAAACTCAGATACAAAGATAAAAATTTATAAACTTTTGTTTAAATATTATATACAATTCCTATGTCCCGCTCTCGACGAGTGAATCCCGCTTTTTTCACTCGAAAAATTTCAAAGTCCCGACATACCAAAAAAAAATTCTGGCAACGCTGACTGACTGGCTGTTCGGTACAAAACATTTGGTATCGATATTATGGTATAACCAATAACATTTTGTTGCTGTATTTTTAACTAGTTGATGCCTGGGGCTCCGCCCGGTTAATTTTTTTTGGTTAACTTTTAACTTAACCAATTGCGATCAAACATACGGCAGATTTTAAGTCTGACCCCAACCCCAACAAGATCTTGGGGCTCAAGCCAAACTCACCTGCAAGCGGGTACGGTAACACCTGTGGATTGACGGACGTAGGTCTCGTGCAGAGTTTCCTCTCGGGGGGTCAGACGATAGTAGCTCCCGTAAAAGCCAAGTTAAATCAAATTATGGGACGGAAGAATAGGAGAGCGAACCGCGGGTTTTTGAAGCGCCCACAAAACTAAGAAATTGAATTTAATCTGGTGTTTTTTTGTTTCAGATTTTTATCACACATATGGATTTCAAGGTAAGATCCCGCAGCGTTAAGTAAAATTTGTGAAATAATATTATAGGTTTTCATCAATGGTAGTAACAGCGATCAAGTTCAACTGCGTTGCCACGTTTTGCTCAATTAATTTTATTGAGTAAAACTTGATAACGCAGTTGACTTTTAGTTTACCTGCTCTTATCACTCGAAACTCGCGGACTGGCATGAAAGGTTTAATGGCGTGAGGTGTGCAAGGCAGAAGCAGATGGCGGGCTGTTGTCTCTGCCTACCCCGGAGGGAGAGAGGCTTGAGTATCATAATTATCATCTTAGCGTTATTCCCGGTTGCATCCGAGGGTTTAACCTCGGAGCCCGGGGTCCGTTTCCTCCTCCTCCTTTTAGTTCAGCTTATACGGCTTTTATGGGAGCGACTGTCGTCTGACATCCCAACCTCGAGAGGTGCGCCTACGCCAGAGCCTCGTCCATCAATCAACAGGTACCGGCTTGCAGATGAGGTTGACTTGGTCTTATAACATTAATTGGTGTCCAAACTGAAAGTTCCATTTTCAAATTTGACACTTAAACCATTTACTGGCTTATTGAACCATTGCCTTAGAGGGCGTTAGACAAAGGTCGCCGCCGGTCGGACGGGACGTACCTACCGTCTATAAGGTTACTCTAACTTGTAATGTCATGTAGGACGCCGAAAATAAGGGTATCTTTGAACTTGGTTTTCAAGAGATAAAGTTACACTCTTAAAGCCGTTGGGGAACGTTTTCTTTTCCATAAAAATGTAATAAATATAATTAGCATATCAGATGTAATCAGGTGTAGGTTCTGATTCAGTATAACTCTGCACACATTATTTTAAATTAACTAGCTGATGCCCGCGGTTCGCTCCGGTTCTACTCAACCAATTGCAATAAAAAATATACGTTAGATTTTAAGTCTGACCACGACCTTTCTAATAAAAAAAACCGCATCAAAATCCGTTCAGTAGTTTTCGCGTCCATCGCGAACAAGCAGAAAAAGCAGATAAGAATTACAAAAAAAAAAGCAGCCCAAGTGCGAGTCCGGGTGCAGCAAGTGATTTTTTTAATATTTGAGTTGATTGAAAGGTAAACTTACTGCGGTATACTGTTTATGACGTATTAAAAAAAACTACTTACTAGATCTCGTTCAAACCAATTTTCGGTGGAAGTTTACACTTAGGAAGTGTCTCTCGCGCAAACTATTCAATTTAGAAATAAATGATATTAGAAACCTCTTTATTTACTTACCAAGTATCCAACCGCATAGTTCTTATAGTTTCGGAAAAAAGTGGCTGTGACATACGGACGGAAGACATGACGAACCCTAAAAATTGTGTTCAGAATCGTTCATTTAACATAACCCAAGTATTTTTTTAAATATCTCCAATGTTCAGACACGAGTAATTTACAATTTTATAATAGTCTAGATATGCAGGAGGTAGACTCACGATGTATAATGTATGTGCACGGGTTCCCATCATCAAGCTCTTCGGGGCTCAAGCCATGCTTACCTGCAGGCCGGTACACCTGCTGATTGACGCACAAGGCTTTGGCGCATCTTTTCCTCTCAGGGTCAGGCGGTCAGGCGGTGAGGCGGTATTAGCTCCTCTCGAAACTAAAATAAACTGAATTGTGGAAGGGAGATTATTACAGGCGTTACATCTCTCTCCCTTAATTTCCTATTTCACCTCTCGTTTACCCTTTCGGTGTTGCAAGCAGCCACAGGGGTGATAGTTTTCTACCACTAATAAAAACCATATAGGTACGTTATACTCGACGTCCGTCTTCCATGAGCGCAGGACTGAGGGTGGCAGGTGAGGCCGCCTGTCACCCTAGCAGAAGCAGGACGGGTCGGTGGGGCGGCTAGCGCCCCTCCCCAAAACCGAAGCAAGACGGGGGACACCGTGGTTCCCAAACCCGAGGAGGCCATCTCGAAGCCGGGCGAGGGCTATGCTCTATGGGCAACCTTACACCCCGGCGTCTGTAGACCCGAGACGGCGTGCGGTTTTAGTCGGTTCAAGCCCGATATAACCGCCCCCGCTGGCCGGCGGAGGGCTATCCGAGGGGATTTCTGCACGAAAAAAAAAAAGGTAAACCTACTCCGATTCTTTACAAAATGGATAAAAATTTTGTAAAACTATAGATATACTACAGTGAAAATTTTGAACAATTGGAAACAACGGATAATAGTGAAAAGATTCGCCATATTGTCAGCGGAAACGGAAATCATTGTTTGGCCTGTGTCGCGAAACGGCTTTGTCGTTTTTCATACGGCCAGTGAATGGACAGCCTTATAAATATTCAAAAGTGCGAATAGCTATAGGTATTCGAGTTTTGGCCGTTTTTCATAATTTTATTTCATACTAGCTGGTGCCCGCGGCTCCGCTCGCGTGGAAGTCGCTTATTGCGTCCACTTCCACTCCCGCTCCCACTCTCACCCCACCCTCACCTTATAACAGATATTTTGTATCATACTTTTTGTTGTTTTTTTAATGATTTTTGTTATTTTTATTAATATTTTTTTTTATTATTTAATGATGTAAATTAGATGTGTAGGAAGTAGTCATAAGTAAAGGATTGTACTGAAATAAAACTAGGTCTGCAAGGCGAATCGCTGCTTGCAATGTTGAGCTGAGTGAGACATCGTGATTTGAATTATTAAGAATCAGATTTAGAAAATTTTGAACAGTGATCATTCCTCCGTGGCAAGTCCGATTTTGAAAATTCTTTTTGAAAGTCACAACTCTGGACATGCTTTCTGAGCGTGTAAAGTTTGGTCACAGTGTCTCGAGCGGTTATTATGTAATTCCATCTGGAATTTTTTTAACGGTGAACGGCTCTGTGGTAGCATTAATTTTTTCAAAATATATCCATAAACCTTCCTCTGTTTGACCTCATTAATCATGCCAAATTTGGTTCTGATTGGATTAGTAGTTTAGGAGACCTGTTACAAAGAAAATCTGAAGTCTGGTAAGAGGAGCTTTCGCTCGACTTCGTCTCACTCAGCTCAAAAAAAAAAATTATTGCAAGGATTCTCTATAAACTATATTTGAAGTGCTACGTTTGAAGCAAAATAAATAGATTTCGCGGAGATCCAATACGGGACATTCCAACATACAGCTGTCCATGAGAAAAACACTCTTTTCTTAAGTCAATGCCGGCCAGTGAAAAGATTTGACCCTGGGACTTATTTATTGTTAGCGCAAATGAAACTTTAACCGGGAACTGAAGTCTCTTAAACTTAAACTATATATTTGGATAAGGTTTAATATCGTGATTCAAATTTGACCTACTTTTGGTCCTGTGGTTGCAATAATTAAATTTTGAGAACACAAAACCTGTTGTAGTGGAACAAATATTACGGTTGCATATATCGCCTCGCGGACTTTTTTGTAGACATTAAAAAGACCTATAAACCTGTAGTACATCATATTGTTCTATCATCAATAGTTTACGCAGCGCACGCCTAAAAAGATTTTCATTTCTTATATTTTTTCACAATATTGCGATTCTCTTACGGATCTCTAATTTTTTTGAAAAGAAATTGTAGTCTATGTTACTCCTAGATATTGTAGCTTTCTATATGTGAAAGAATTATTGAAATCGGTCGGTAATATTAGTGTAGAACCATAGAATTATGGACGACAATTTTATCATTGTTGAAATGGCCCTCTGGGCGGCAGGAATGTATCAATGGATGGATAGATGCTATTGCACATGACCAACGACCATCCAACCAAGAGTCGTTGCCTATGACCTACAAAGAAAACTGCTTTATTTTTGCCCATTTCTACAAAATCTCCGAAATTTAAGATTAGAGTCCCGTGTATTGAACATCCTCCTAAGACAAAAACTTGTATCCACGCCGGACCCACGGTAACAGCTTGCTACCAGATGGGTCGTCTGCCTATATAATCTTTTTCCTCTGAGTGCCAATTTAAGTCAGCGCGGTCTACCCTCTTGCTCCACCTTTTCACGATTTGGTTTTTGCGAGTGCGAATGCCGTCTGAGAGGAAAACTTGCGCCAGTGCCTCGCTCGTTAATCAGCAGGTTTACCTACCGGCTCGCAGGTAAAGTTAACGTGGGATCTGAAGATGTTTATTGGACCCTATACCACCCTATTTGATGTAACCAGTTCAGTTCGTATCGAATAAAACCGAAACATCCCTTATCTATTTTTGGAAGTCTTCTCCAATACTGGCACGTGTATCGTTACCGAGAACTTATATAAAGCCCGCCGGTGAACCGAAATTTCTAAATTCGTAGATCCATCCAGCTAATATAAATGATATTAGGTAGAAATATAGGTATTGTAAAGTATTACTGACTTCACACAGGTGAAATTTGATTTCTCATTCTTAGTTAAACGAATGAATTATTTGTAACTAGCATTGCCATACGGTTTCACCCACGTTATTCCCTGATCTCCTGGGAACATCGGGATAAAAAGGGATAATGTAGCATGTCAATGGTGAAAGAAGTTTTAAATCGGGTCAGTAGTTTCAGAGTTTATCGATTACAAACAAAAAAATCTTTCCTCTTTATATGTATATTCGTATAGAAGATGTAGATTAAAACAATAATGGTTCATATTTGTTAATCAACCTCACCTGGAAGCCTGTTCACCTATCTATCAACGGACGAGGCTCTGATGCAGGCTTTCTTCTCAGGGTAAGACGGCAGTCATCATCATCATCATCATCTTTCAGGTAGGACCCGGTCGCATCTTAACCGGCCTTCGCCTCGAAGTCCGGGGTCCGCTCACTTCTGCTCTTCCTTTAGCCAAACGCTCCCAACCCCGAGAGGAATACCTGCGCCAGAGCCTCGTCTGTCAGTCAGCAGATGTACCGACTTTCAATTGAGGACTTGATCCCTGATCCTGATCTTGGTAGAGCCCAATAAACCCAGTGGTACAGACCTCGTCTGCTGGAAGCTTACACTTCTTAACAGCCTTATAAGTAATTTTAAGTTCTAATATCTTTCGCAACATGATGATGTGTGTTACATTAGCTATTCATACTTTAAACATGACCATAGACAGTATGGAGTTGTCTTTAGTTTCAATGCCGTGTAGTGAACGAGTCATCAAGTGGCAGTGTCTATTTCAAACTTAGGGATGGGGTAGCAGTCGACAAAGTCGGGATAAGTAATGTCGATATTTGTGGCTCAGATTAAACTTTCTATGGATTCGGATAGCGTTTTATCTCGGCCATAGAACGCTAATTAAACAGGTCTACTCTCTCAAAGATTTACATAATGAGCAGTATTACGCCACTTTGATTTATCAACTAACTTTGACAAGGTTATCGGTCTATTTGGTGATCCCATGTGAAGGAGAGCAAAGAGTCGCTGAGGTTGGTGCGGCCACTTTCTGCGGCGACCACCAGGCTACGTGCGTGACAAATGTCTGGCCACGCCGCTACCGCCGGGCCACGGTAGAATGGGTAGACCAACAAGAATTGCTGGCTTCAAGTTGAAGATGACATGCATACCAATGGTCTCACTATTATATATTATATACCCTGGACCATGCGGACCCCAGACTCCGAGGTGAGAGCCTCGGATGCGAATGGGACTAACGCGAAGATGATGATGATGTGAAGTAAAGCAAACTTCACCACCTTTTCAGACATGCCTTGTTTACTTTTTGTCTTTTATATGCTTACCTTATCCGCCATAGTCAGTCAGCCTGAAGTCTGACACGACAGCAATGTGCTTTAACAAAATAATTTAAATCGGAAAAAGTCAAAATCCAGGATGGAACTTGAACCCTTGGTCGGTCCTATTTTAGGGGGAACATTGCACTGACTCAATGAGGTACTAGACCTGAGTTCTTGCCATGTCGTATTAAAGAGTCCGTGTTCTGGGTGCGAAAGAGGTATAGAGCTATACATCCTTTATAGCTCCATCTGTCTTTCTCACCCGGAATTTTACAGAAAAAGTATACTGATTGCTTCAAATTTCTCCTTGTCTTATTATCGATATGCTCTGACTGGACATCCCTAAGTCATCGTCATCGACTAGTCTAGTGCACGGTTCGTCGCCTTCCCATGAATGTCGTAGCGTTCTTTTGTACCGCCTCCCCCTCCCGGCAACACAATGGATGGCGAACGAACTGTCCCAGTATCTCCGGATTGCGATGTTTCGATTTGCGATTAATGAGAGATTTAAAATGTTGCAGTTTTTCAGGTCATAATTGTGCACTGAATAGGCAAGAGTTTAAAGTAAATAAAACATTGAAATGGTGTCGTTATTGCTTTTAAATATTTTTAATTCTACATATTTTGTTATGAAGTTTATACGACCTTTGTGTAGCGGTGTGATGTTTGACTGCTACGTTAGAGGTAGCGGGGTCGTTTCCGCTCATTGTAAATATTTGTATGCAGGAATATTATATCTATTTGCAATGGTCTGGGTGTGTCTATGTTAAAAAAAATGTACAGAAGTATGGATATACACATTCTACAACCCATATTACAAGCGTATAGCTTGATTTTAGGCCGGTACACCGTAGTATACGTATGTCCACAATTCTGTATAAAAAAATTAAGCCTCATACTGGGCTACCTTTGCCTACATAACAAATACATTAAAACCAAAATAACATTTCGTTTCAAAAACAATATGGCGCATGCATGACGTCTAAAAAAGGAATATTATTCATAGATTTGCGTACATACACTTTATTTTCGCTTCCGACTTCACTTTTGAACTGCGGCCCGACTGTATAATGTTATTATTTTTTTCCCACGTCATTATTTTACTGACTTCTTTCCGCATATAAGGACTCTTTGAATATATTCATGAACCTCTGTATCAAGCTTTTGATACAAGTGCTACAAATTGTGTTGTTCATGTTTTGAGATAAGTTGAAGGGTATGAAAGTGTTTTAAAATCTTTAGATACATAAGACAACGACTGAACATCCGTCAACCGTTGAACGGAAGTAGAAGAAGTGAAAGGTGTACACAGGATCGTAGGCAGCAAGTGGACACATGTAGCTAGACTATATGTATATATGAACTATATTTTTTATGTTAATTTAGGTAATAAAGTATCGCTAAAATATGTTATAAATTTGGAGGAGTTGCATTTAACCCTTCCAGTTCTATCCTGGTGCAATCTACCACTGCGCATTTTATACATACTCGTAGAAAAAGCCAGACCAATAGAATAGAATTGTTATGAGGTCGTTTGGCATGGTCTAGAAGCGGTTGAGCAGTGATAACTGGGCACTTATCGTCAGGTGGCGTGGTGTCTAATGACACAAGTATTTAGCTTAGTCAGTGAGGGTAACGAGAATACTAGTAAGGTGAGATTCGTGGTACTAAAAGCCTTTAGAAAATGTTGAAAATCGTTTGAAAAAAATTACAACAAACATAATAAGTGTTATTAAATAAAGATAGGTTTCCTACATAGGTCTTTAAAAGTATTCCTCAATCTTACTATAAAACTATTTGGATGCATGTTTGTTACAGTATATGTATTAATGAAATGATACTAATAATAGCATTCTTCTCAAAATAATAACATTTGATACAGTATTTATTATTCTAATAATCACCAAACTCTTTTTTTTTCTGGATAAAATCCCGCGTCTGTGTTTAAATTGAGGTAAGCAATTCCTAAATCGTTACTTAAAAAAAACCAAAATGGCTACTTGCTATTGGCGCGCTTTTTCCGTGCCCTTTGTCCGGGAATGTTAGTGTTGCTAGTTTTTTATGTACCAAAGGATTGATGGTCCATTGTGCTCACAAAAATTCCGGCGTCGAATAATTGATAAGTCTGCTATGCAATCTTTTTTTTGTTTCGATGTTGAATCGTTAGGGATTAGATTCTTTTTTTATTTGACTAACTGTCTGGATTGTTCAGCTTGGATTTGGACGGGTGTGTTTGTTTTCCAGCTATTTCTCTTTCATAGTTTTAGTGCAATTTTTGCGTGACTTTTATTTGTGCTAGCAATGGAGTTTTTCACGTTAGCGCCTTTTATTTTTTGTGCTATAAAAATGAATTCTACTGTGAAGTTAGAATGCTTTCACCAGCAGACCTAGAGTCATGTGCTCAAGAGGTTAATATACCTAACGTCTCATTAGTGATCATATTTAAAACTGTATTATTGTGTCGCACTATTTTGAAAACTTTTTAATGAACTAGGAAATTATACCTATCTGACTCCAAAGAATCATTTAGGTTAATAGGACCGCGCTTTTCCAAGTGTATCTCACTGGACACATTATCAGAGAACCACCAACCTCTCACTTATTACTAGCAGTTAGCAGTTTTGTAAAATTACACGCGCTTTCCTTTCCCATCCTCTTTCTTGACCTTCCTCTCTCCTTCTCTGCAGGTACATACAAATAAATGACATCCCTGGTGTTTCAGGCGTTTATATTAAAGTAAAAAATAGTACATAAAACAATTTCCGATCTGAAACAATTTTATTGACACCATTATGTAGGTACAATCCTTGTCAAATTAGGATGTCCTCAGATTCATATTGACATAAATGGCATAATAAATACATTACGAAGTTAATGGGAAACCAACAGAATCTGATTACGATGCAACCCAGGCGGATGCGGGAGGTCGGGCCGGTCGAGGAATGGTGATCAAAACTCTATTATACCGCTCCCGGGAGGAATTTACATAATGTGTGCCCAGAAATATAATACGAAATGTTCTTGTTTCTTTTGATACCGTATTTCTTGTGTTATATTTGTTTTATATGGCATATAAATAAATAAATATTCTAGGACATATTACACAACGCCATCTAGACCCAAACTAAGAGCAGAGCTTGTCATATGTGTTCTAGAATGCGGATAATCATACTTAGATTCTTTTTTTTTGTAAATAAATACATATTATACATAGAAACGCCCAGATCAATGCAAATATACATATTTGCAATGAGCGGGAATCGAACCCGCGACCTCTGACTTAAAGGGCGATAAAGCTCTACCGCTACGCCACAGAGGTCGTCAAATAACTTTTGATGTGTGTAGTTATTGAGTACTACCATAGACCTATATATAAAAATATTAATAACATTATTATTGGTCTATGGTACTACTCAGGTGGAAAACAGACTTTTCTGCCTAGATTTCTGGGAGCCAAGTCAAACTCACCTGCAAGCCAGGTTAAGCCAGCACACCTGCTGATTGACGGACGAGGCTCTGGAACAGGTTTCTCTCTTGGGGTTGGGAGGTCGAGAGCGACAATCGCTGCCGAAAAACATAACCAAACTACATCATAAAATGCTTGGAGTAGTAAAAGCAGGAGTAGGAGAGCTGACCCCGCGCTCCAAAGCTTTAATTTAAATGCAATATTTTGGCTAGGCTCATGGCTGCCTCCTTCTACGAGCAAATAATTCTTGAGAAGGAGGCCGCGGACGGGGTCTGAGAAAGACTCTGGTCTCTCCCGATCCGCAGAGCCCGCGACACATGGAGGCGACTCAGGCGCCGGAGGCCGGTGAACGACCTCCGTCCTCCATGAGCGCAGGCCTGAGGATGACAGGTGGAGCCGCCTGTCACCCTAGCAGAAGCAGGCCGGGGCGGTGGCGCGTTGCAGGGGCGACGCCGGATAGCGTGTTTCCCATACTCGAGAGGGGCATCTCGAAACCTGAGATGGCGTCCTAGTCGGTTCGAGTCGGCCATGATCTCCCCCGCTGGCCGAGCAGGGGGTATCCGAAGGGATTTCCGCACGGAAAAAAAGGCTGTTCGGACCTGGCTACACGAGTGATTTTTCTAAAATTTTCTTTCATGCAAATCGTTTCCTGACAATTACGAATATCACAAAAAATCATAAGTAACCAAATATATGCAGCCGCTTTGAAGAGATGCACAAACAGTGACAGAAACAAACAAAAACAGTGGACAAACATGGTAATTTATTTTTAATTATATAGATAACTAAAGTTCAAGAACAACCTTGCTAACTACTTCTAACGAATACCTCCAACAAAACTTTTGTACAACTGTAATAATAGCATTTCAACTTTTTTTTCTGAGGCAATGAAAGCATCACTTCAGGCGGGTCTAGTTTGCGTACCTTCAGTAACACAATCATCCAATTGGATGCCAAGCTTCTGCGCAGCGAATTTGGGTCGTGCACGTGATCCGAATGCCATGTACAGTGTACACCCGCCCTTATATCGAATTTACCGCCAAAACACGTTTTTGACACGTGCCGTTTGAGATATTACAATGTGGGTAGAACAACAATAATGGTTACAGAATCGGTTATTTATGTTTTCGTCAGTAACACGTAAATATTTTAAGTACTTATTTGGCTAATAAACCAGGGCAGTGTCCTTTTCCCGAGCTCAGTGCTTTAAAAAAATAAAATAAATGGTTGATGTCCTGTCCCATGCACGGAGAACCTAAAAAGAACTCCCTTTCCATGCTGCGCCGTAGTCACATAGCAGAAGCTTGCGCTTATATTTACTACGATCGTGAAACTTCGAGCAGAGTAAACTTACCTACCTATTCTTATTCAGGTAACCGCTTACCATCAGCCATTAGTGTTGAAGTAACGCCTACAAACAACACTCAAGCTCATAAAAAAGTTCTCACTACAAAGGTTTTAGCGAAACCTTTTTCCGCTCGTATATCCTTCGATATCAACGCACTCACACATGCAAACCTTAATACAGGCTGTTGGTATTTATATACCACTTTTAATCCCTTATAGATTATTTGCCTGCCCTGCCTAAATTATTTGTGGTCAGCGTAACTCATTCCTCTCATGTCATTCTTCTCAGTAGTTTCCTCTCAGACGTCGTCTGCTATTTTAATCCTTTCCTTCCTATTCATATTGATGACAATTATCTCGTTACATCTTATTAAATAATAAACAGAACTAAACTGAATCCTTGCATATGTCTCGCTTTTGATAAAAAAGAAGTAAACGAAGATTTTGGTAAAGGAGATACATTTAAAACCTGTCAAACTAACTAAGTTTTGTTTCTTATTTTGTTTTTTACCAGAAATTGTCACCAGTGTTAAATCTCTATTATCGGCATTCGGTTTAGTAAATAGGATGCAGAATGACTAAGTTTACCCATAACATGTTATACTTAAATGTATAGATTGAAACGGGACTTGAACCCGCGACAGTCCCTCATAGGGGGAATGCTCTGACCAACTGACCTACCTAAAAATGATTGTAAAGTCATTCATTGTTTCCGTAGTTCGCAAGAATTACGGTGTCGCCCCGAGACGTATATTATAATGTATCGGAGAATTTCGAATATCTAGGACGTGTCTAGGTAAAAAATATAAAAAATATATACTATGATTAAAACATATATTAAACTCCCATGTTGACCATGATGTTGAGTCCGAGAAGCACTCCTTCCCGAGCATGACGCATGAACTAGCTATCAAGCCGAGCGAGCTTAGTACCGCAAATAAAATTAATATACTAGCTGTTGCCCGCGACTCCGCCCGCGTGGATGTCGGTTATCGGACTATCATCCCCATACAGATTGAAATCTCAAAAATTCTTTAACGTATATTTATTTTCATCTCTCCTGTTCGGAAAGTTTAATTTTCATGGGTAGATAACCGGGTAGAAAGTAGCTTATTTCATCCCTAGCCATGCCATTTCATACATAGTTTCATCTCCTATTTGAACCCCTTCGAGATTTTTTTTCGGGATAAAAGGTGTCCATTCCCAAACTCTAGTCTATCTCTGTACCAAATTTCATCAAGATCGGTGGAGTGGTTTAGGCGTGAAAGCGTAACAGACAGACAGGGTTACTTTCGCATTCATAAAATTAGATTTTGTGATACTACCGTCAAACAGGCGCTTTTTCCTGACTCCGAGCTGTTCTAAGAATTTCCTATTTGAAAACTGAACACCATCCTGTATATACAATGTGCACACATGGATAACATGATTCATTCTACGATCGTGACCTCTGGGATAGTGCCTTGTGTGATAGAGGTCATATTCCTTTAAACTTCATGAGGTGGTATCATGATCGGTAGAAATAATACTGATCGTTTGGAGTTATCGATTAGCAATAGAATTAACAAAGTATAAGCTTAAGTGGATGGATTAATAAAAATACTAGCAACAGACACTTGTGAACGGAGGACACCGTGTGGTTTTAGTCGGTCCGATTCCGACACGCCCACCCCATCGTCGGCACCGATGGGGTGAAGCCCGAGGGGGTTTCCACACGCTAAAAAAAAACGGAGCGCGAGCGCGTGGGCCGCCGCCACCTCCTTCTGCGAGCATGTGACGCTCGCGAAGGAGATGGCGGAGCGCGCCCGGGAGAGGTTTAGAACTCTCCCGGCCCGCCAAGCCCGCAACATGCTTGCCGCGCGTCGCAGGCGACTCAGGCGCCGGAGGTCGCTCAACGACCTCCGTCCTCCATGAGCGCAGGCCTGGGGGTGGCAGGTGAGGCCGCCTGTCACCCCAGCAGAAGCAGGCCGGGACGGTGGGGCGACTAGCGCCCCTCCCCCAAACCGGGGCAAGACGGGGACACCGTGGTTCCCAAACCCGAGGGTGCCATCTCGAAACCGGAGATGGCCCAGGGTCAGTCGGGGTGCGAGGGATATGCTCTATGGGCAACCTTACACCCCGGCGTCTGTAGACCCGAGACGGCGTGCGGTTTTCGTCGGTTCAAGTCCGACATAACCGCCCCCACTGGCTGGCGGGGGGTATCCGAAGGGATTTTCGCACGAAAAAAAAAAAAAAAGGTACTTAACGTTGTTTTAAGTGCGAGGGTAGTACATACTTGCCAGGTCGAGCAGTTCCGGAGCACGACTGCTACCTAAAAAAGCAAATAATACGGCAAGTTTGGAATTGATTTACGCAAATGAAAATGGATGTAAACAATCCCACGAATTACTACTAAAAGCTGGCGCTCGGTAATGTTGAATGAGTGGCCGCCGCTACGCTCCGCTGACTCGCCACTCGCCAGTCGCCATTCGTCTGTTTACAGCGCTCAGTAATTGAATTATTAAAAATTTATTTGTATTTAAATTTCTGGCGACCATTTTGTACAGCTGAATTATGCAGAGAGAAAATTTTTCATTCCTTTTTATGCATGTTGCGTTGGTCAACCGTTTTATTTCGAATAAGCAACCCGCCTTCGCTTCACTTTGGTTCATTTTATTTTTTTAACGCCCACGCAATAACGACGTGGTGTTATAATGTGGTTATAAGTTTGACGTATCTGTATGTATGGCTGTCTGTGGCATCGTAGCTCCTGAACGGATGAACCGTTTTTGATTTTGTTTTTTTTTAAAGGTGAGACAGTCGGGAGTGTTCTTAGCTATGTTTGATGGAAATAGGTCGGGGATTATTTTTCTTTTATTTATTTTTTTACTCTGGCCACATAATCGGGGATAATGTGCCACTCGTTGCGTTCTCTCTAGCTTACACGGAACTGCCGTCTAACCCCAAACCCTGAGAGGAAAGCCTGTACCAGAGCCTCGTCTGGCAGTGAGCAGGTGTTCCGGCCTGCAGATGAGGTTGACTTAGGCCACGAAGGTCTTAATAGGGCCTACCTGACTTTTTTTTATTATTAAAATGTATACGTCAATATGGCTTCATCTCACTCTTTCATGGTCAGGTCAGGAATGAGGGTCATCATTGTAGATACCAATAATGCTACAATGATGGCCCTCAGCTTGGCAGCCTCATCAGATGCTTTTTCACGGCCCGATTATTAGCGCTTATTCTCTCCTATCTCTCTCTTCTTCTTCTCTCTCTCTTCTTCTCTCTCTCTCTCTCTCTCTCTCTCTCTCTCTCTCTCTCTCTCTTCGCATATGTATGTAGGAACTTTCCTACATACAAAGTTATAAAAAAGAAAAAAACCGGCCAAGTGCGGGTCGGACTCGCGCCTAGCGGGAACTAACATAAGGTTTTCGACCCACAACCTAGGGAACTTCCGGTTGACCTAGAATTGACAATTTCTGTTAAAAGCTAGGTCTTTCAGTATAAGTAAAGGGATAATTTCGAGAAATAAATAAAGTTGAAAAAGAACGTAAAGATTTACTTACAAGTTTTCGCAAAAATCTAAAATTGCCCATATCTTTTTATCGTGTTGACTCAGGACCTTAATTTTTATACACCTAATATGGACTATAGACCCCAGTATCTGGTATACATTTCTACTTGTTAGGTCCACCCGTGCCTGCGAAAATCGGTGCTGACACACGGACAAACAGACGGAAAAGAGAGTGATCTTCTGATAAGGGTTCTTTTTTTTACGTTTTGGGGTATGGAACCCTTACGAGAGAGTGATCTTATAAGGGTTCTTTTTTACCTTTCGAAGTACGGAACCCTAAAAAGGTGTTTACAACAACATTTACATTTAAACAGGATTAAATCTTCATTTAATCATACAAAGACGAGACTCGAGACGTTCCATTAAGATTATTATAAAGCTTTCTTCGTGATTGTTCTCGGTGACTCGACCGTCGACGGGGAGTGTCTCAAATTGTTCTCTCGTTTATGTTTTAATGGTTTTGTTTTCGCTCGGGCTTTTACGGTTACCTGTGGGCACTTTGACTTAATACTCAATGGTTTTAGGTTAATGTGAAGGCTGGTTGCCTATGGCAAGCGGCTTTGAATGTACATTCAAGAATTTCATCAAAATTGCTTAATTTTTTTACATTTCTTTAATAATTGCTATATTTAATACATTCTGAGGAATATTAATATGTTTTGACCAGCCATTCTGTCGTCAGGATGGCTGATCAGCTCCGTGTGGAGCATGAAGGACGCAGAATTTCTAAAAGTTTGTGGTATCAATACTTGCTTACTAACACATACATATTGCGTACATATATTAGGCAAAACAATACATATAGCTTATTTAAAATTGCAAGTTTTTTTACTAGAGCGCAGCGTCTTGTTCAAATCGTGCAGCTAACCATCGTTTCCGTTAGTTCATAAGATTTTTTGGTAGATGGCTCCAACATCGGCGACCTATTCTTAATGGAATAAGAATAGGTCAATAAATTAAATTTTATTAAATTTAGTGGGTGTCACGCGGTGCTGCGACGACAATCCGCTTCTGATGAGGCCGTCAAGCTGAGTGCCACCATTGTTAACATGACCCTCTTTCCTGAGACTTTACCTTCAGCTTACCATCAGGCGAGGTGAAGTCAATTTGACGTGTACTAAATAAAAAAAAAATTTAAAAAAATAAGACTGGTAGACAAGAATTTCAGCTATTCAGGACAGGATCAGGTAGCTCAGCTGATCAAAGTGTTCCAAGTAGAAAAGGGCTGTCAACGGTTCAAGTCCCCTCCTGGATGGAGCTTTCTCCGATTTAATTGCTTGATTCTTTTGCTACATTTTTTTTAAATAGTTGATTATTCAAAGAAAACCGCCGCACTACATTCTGTGTAGCAGACTTAGGTGCACTTGATATTTATAGTTCTACCAGTACCATATGAAAGTTAATTCAGCGTGAATTATTACGAGCGCGTCTTGTGAAGCTCGAGACGTCATTCCAAGTTTATAACTTTAGTGTTTGTGAGTCTTTCGAGGCCCGAGACGAAAGGGTGCGTTGTGGAAATTTTCACTTAAGTTAGCCAAAAGTAAAATTAATGAAATTTTGAAACAATTATAATAGAACTTCGACTTTCCAGCACGCGTCCAGCTAGTACAGTTGGTTAGAGTTCGTCCTGGAGTTGACATTTTGCGATATAAAAATATAGAAAAAAAAATTGTCTTATTTTTGTATATTTGATTGATTTATTGCAGAAACATGGTTAAGTACATATCAATGTACTTAATCATGACAATAATTTAACTGTATCTAACATCAGTTAGAAACAGTTAAATTATTGTCCAGCACGTTTCGCCGGACCAGCATGCAAATGTAAAATTAAATACAAATATGTACAACAATAAAATAAAACAGAATACATGCAATGATTTTACACAATATTAAGTAGACAGTTAAGATATAGACTGATAAAACGATGTCTTTTACTTTTATTTATATAGTTATTACTATTAAACTAAAATAATATTGAAAATTATTACAATAATGTCAGCGTTCAGAATAATATTGGTACCTATGTCAGTAAATTAATCAATGATACTTGACACTACACTACTAAACTTCTACTAGTGGACACCACAAGGTGAATCCCCCACTGATCGTCATCAGCATCTTCAGGGCCCAAACCAATCTCACTTGTGAGCTGGTAAACCTGCTGATTATCGGATGAGGCTTTGGCGCTCTCTGTTCTCTCGAATTGGGAGGGGGGGGGGGGAGACAGCAGTCGCTAGTAACACATTCCTGTCAATGATGTGGCTCAAAGGTATTCGAAAGGATCGTATTTATGTTGGTTAAGTCGGTTTCCATTTCAAATTCGACTCGTAACATGATCAGTTAGCTATTTAAACGCTTTTGTAACCTGACTATGTTTTACATATACTATGTACATCAATGATTTATTTGTATGCTACTAGACAACCTGTATAGAAGAAAATTTGTGTCACGGTTACTGGGTGAGGCGGGAATGAATTACGAATTTGGACGCAGAGACTAGAATTCTCAATTGACTGTCTGTAAAGCGCGCCTTTTTGTAATGATCGACCTAGGGGCCGTTTATAAAACACGTCATGCTAAAAATTTAAATAGACCCATAAAAGAGCGTGGAGCCAAGTCAAAACGCTAGAGCTGCGCCTAACAGAGCTGGCGGTAGTTGAAAGAAATAAATATAAGTAAATATCCAAGTTACAATTTATTTTAATTAAAATATTTACAAATAAATGTCTATATCTATTTACATATAATAAAATCGTAACATGGTGTAAACTGTATATTGAATTTCATTTTGGAAAAAATAATTGTTATGTCTTCTAGAAACGATACCGATGCCAAAAATGCGATTTTTGGAATTTTTGTCTGCTCTTGTTGTCGATGTCCGAGCATCGCTTGAATACCGCTGCACAGATTCAGTTGAAATTCAGCATGAACAGTCTTCTAGGATATAGTCATATGGTATGGTATATATCATCACGCTATCATAAGTGTGATAGGAGCAGCAGGGTAACATCGACCAAATCTATTATTGATTATTTCTTTATTATTACAAAGCAGATCATCACACGCATATCTTAGCCGCGGTAGCCTAGTGGTATGGGTAAAGGACTGCTGAGACGAGGTCTCGGGTTCGATCCCAGGTATTACCATGGCACACACCAATGACTTTTCGATGCTTTTCGAAGTTATGTGTGTATTCATCGCAGGTTTATAAGTGCCCGGTTAATGGCAATAGGCTCGCCACCTATTACATTGGGACCTAAAACATAAACTGGCGAAACGTGGGTGCTAGCACCTCTGCCTACCCCTTCGGGGATATAGGCGTGAGTTTATGTTATGTTATGTTAGATCATCACACAATTCTACCGTTCGATAGAACTCGGACATGTTCAACGTTCGGACTATAAATCGTCACGCTATAGCTAAAAGGTGATGATCAGTGAAATATGATATCTCGAAACTACAGAGTTAGTTATGTGTAAAAGATAGTTGATTAGAAACTCAACCGTTGATAATAAATATCATCACGCTATTAGGGAACTAATTAGAATTTATTTCGATGTTATTTCTTCATGATAAATGATTGAAAATATAAGGATGAAATAGATAACCTAATACATGTTGGGTTCGGAACTGCAGAAGTAAACATAATTTGATCTATTCCGTATTTAACGCAGATGAAGTCGCGGGCAATAGCTAGTTTTACTAATAGGAAATTAATGAGTTCTATCTTGACAAAAATAATATAGTCGAGAGATACTCCAGTAATTTTTTTTAATGGAAAGCGAACGTCATGTTGCCGTAGACCCCCTGTGCGACATTCAGCAGACCCCCCCCCCCCCCCCCCGTATGCGAACGGCCCCCTGTGGCAGCTATACAAAATTCCTTTTAGCTATATTAAATTATACTAAATTATTTTTTGGAGTATAGGCCAAGAAAAGGGAAACATTTTATTCTATATTTGGCGCCAAATTAGTTTTGTCTTTTTCTGCCAACAAACACCACACCTCAAGGCGTTGATATACACGTAGTACACGTACCGACCTCCCGTTATCGTATTTTCGAACGAATTACGAATGGCGCGTATTCTCGTCACGTAGGCAATAACGTCTCGCCTGTCATTCGGACGAGACCTGCTAATTCATTTTAGATACGAGAACTATAATTTTGTGGATAATAAGTAGATAATATAGCGTTTGAGTATTTTTTTACAAGGATCGATGAATAAAAAATGACTTCATATCAACACGAGGAAACATCCAGTCATCCATCCATCAGACAACCTCCAGCCCCGGTCATACACCTCTGAATTTTCGAAGTTAGTACGTATCAGTTTTTTTTTAAATATATTGTGAATCCACGGAGATCTTCGGCAAACCGGTACACCTATTGATTGGCGGACGACGCTCTGGCGCAAACTTCACTCTTGGGGTTGGAGGATCAGACAGTAGTTGCTCCCCTTTTTTTTTTTTTTTTTTTATCGTGCGGAAATCCCTTCGGATACCCCCCCGCCGGCTAGCGGGGGCGGTTATGTCGGGCTTGCACCGACTAAAACCGCACGCCGTCTCGGGTCTTCAGACGCCGGGGTGTAAGGTTACCCATAGAGCATATCCCTCGCACCCCGGCTGACCCTGGGCCATCTCACCACTAACAGCATCGCTTATCCTGTCTCCTCTGAAAGCAGAGTGGTACGGAGAGCGATGTATTCCCGCCACGTTGGGTATTGGCCGACGATCAATGCCAACCCTATGAAGGGGTGAAGGGGATTCCATTGACCGCCGCCCAGGGTGTACCGGCCGCTCCGATTCCGTTCCCCCCGGACTGCAGCGGGATCGGAATCGGAGCGACACTCGAGGAGGTTACCCAACACACACCCCAGTAGTTGCTCCCCTAAAAGTGAAGATAAACCAAATCGTGGAAAGGACGAGTGATAGCGGAACCCGGACTCAGCTTTGAATCCAACTGATACTAAATCGCTTTGATTATGATGACAAGAATGCATGCTGCCTTAAGATTAGATAAGGTAGGTATGTTAATGTTGGAGACCAAATTAACTTTGTAAATTCATAGAAGAAATTCTGAATTGTAAATATTTGGTACTTATTTTAAACTAGCTATTGCCTGCGACTTCGTACGCGTTAAGTCCGGAATAGATCAGGGTATGTTTATTTCTGCAGTCTCGATACTAATACTTACTAAGTTATTTTTCATCTCTTCTGTTCGGAAAGTTTAATTTTCATGGGTAGATAGCCGGGTGCAAAGTAGCTTATTTCATCCCTAGGGTAGAAATTAATTGCACACGCTGGCGGACTGCCCGGCGTGGGAGGCGCCGAGGCGTGACCTCGTGGCAGCCGTCGGGGTGGGAGTCCTCTCGCTCGGCAGCATGATTGCGGCAATGGTGCGGAGCGCGAGCGCGTGGGCCGCCGCCACCCCCTTCTGCGAGCATGTAATGCTCGCGAAGGAGGTGGCGGAGCGCGCCCGGGAGAGACTTAGAACTCTCCCGGTCCGCCGAGCCCGCAACTTGCTCGCCGCGCGTCGCAGGCAACTCAGGCGCCCGAGGTCGCTTAACGACCTCCGTCCTCCATGAGCGCAGGCCTGGGGGTGGCGGGTGAGGCCACCTGTCACCCCAGCAGAAGCAGGCCGGGACGGTGGGGCGACTAGCGCCCCTCCCCCAAACCGGGGCAAGACGGGGACACCGTGGTTCCCAAACCCGAGGGGGCCATCTCGAAACCGGAGATGGCCCAGGGTCAGTCGGGGTGCGAGGGATATGCTCTATGGGCAACCTTACACCCCGGCGTCTGTAGACCCGAGACGGCGTGCGGTTTTAGTCGAATCAAACCCGACATAACCGCCCCCGCTGGCACGCGGGGGGGGTATCCGAAGGGATTTCCGCACGATAAAAAAAAAAAGGGTGGAAAGTAATTTATTTTTAATATTAGGGTTTGCCATGGAGTCCATGATAATTTAGTTACGTCATAATGCCTTGATATCATGACGCTTTTTTTTTACATGGCCGCCTAGATACTCGATTACAATGTAACCAATAGATTCGATTTTCAAAACTTTTCTAATGTTGGCAGTATGTACGTGAATTATAACTTTCTTTTTCAGAATTAAAAAAATAATTTAAGTTTGCTAAATAATTAGCGGGAAAACGAGATTCTATATAAATAAATATCTTGTGTTAATTGTGGTTAAAAATGGTTTCGGGAAGTTATTCCAGTGACATGGATAGATATTAATTTAACTCCTGAGGAAAATAAAGAACAGGTAAAAGCTGTTGTTAATAATCTTTTTCCAATTTTACGTTAAATTTCAACTGATTATCAATATACCTGTTTCATTAAATGTGTGTGTAGTATTTTAATTTCCTCACATAGTCGAAATGAAAAGTAGAGTGTTTACCTCGGGTGAATGTCACCATTTCACCCTCGAACTATTGGCGCTCTCACTTCGTTCGAGCGCCAGAAATATCTCGGGTGAAATGGCTGACTTTCAACCCTTGTGTAACAATCTACTATTATTTAACGGGCCGGATGAGGTGATGTAGTACGCTTGTATCATGTTGACAATTCGTTCGAAATGGATTAAAAAATATGTAACATCGAAATCATTCTGCCCGATTACTTAATATAATAGCGTGATGATATTCATTATCAAATGTTTATGCGTCTCTAATCAACTATCTTTTATACGTGTGTTACTCTGTGGAGTTTCGAGATTTAACATTTTACTGCTTATTACCGTTAAGTAAAGCGTAATGAGTTACAGTTCGGAATTTGACCATGTCTGAGTTCTGCTGAACTACAAAATTTCGTAAAGATCTACCCTGTAATAATAAACTTGTCATCAATAATAGTTTAGACCGATTTTGCTCTACTGCTACTATTATATCTATAATAGCGTGATGATATATAGCGCTGTTTATGACCATGCCCTAGAAGAATGTTCTGGCAAAATTTCAGCCAAATCTGTTCTGCGGTTTTCAAGTGATGCTCGGACATCGATAATTAAAAGCAGACAAACAGAAAAACCGACAAGCAAACAAAAATTATAAATTCACATTTTCGGTATCGGTATCGTTCATAGAACACGCATCAATTATTTTTTTGGAAGAATATTCAATGTACAGTTTTCACCTCGTTACGATTTTATTATATGTATACCTACATATTTTATTGCCAGTAAACCTAGTGTATATTGGACTATCATTATATTTCAAGCTGAATTAACCCCTCAACCAATATTTTATTCAGTTATTTACAGCGGCAACTCTACTCTCCTAATTAGTTTACCAACTTGGGTGTAAAAAATTTCAGCCAACATTCCAGTGAGTTACTAGTTCGAAGTAATAAAAAGGTTTTTAACCACTGAAAATCATTGCCGCACTAAAAAGCAGTTGAATTTTAAAAAAATATTCATGTGATGTGATGCTTAAACGAACTTGCCGTTCGGGTTTTGCCATTAATTTTTTTTACGGTTAAAAGTAAAGCGGTTGGTAGGGTTGTGGAGATAGTTAAATTTCGAATGGTAATATCGATTAAAATTATTGTATATTATTTTTTATTGTATTGTATCAAAAACTTACTAGGTGTGAATGAATTTCTGCCAATATAAACTTTTTAGGCTTATAATTAATATTTCTGATCAAAAAGTTAAAGGACATTTAAATTCAAGGAACACGCTTTATTTTATGTATGAAACACTATGATGAACCTCAATCAAGTATAGCCTATTGCAGTCCACTGCTGGACATAGGCCTCTCCCATTTGATCGACATAAAACACAATATTTGTCTAGAGCCTAGAAGCATTTTAACTTGTACCAACTATATCACACTAAATGTGAAACCATCATTCCGAAGTACAGCAAGCCCAGAATTGACTACTACATATTCAAAATGATAATCGATTTGTAAACTGTAACTGTTAACCGTCTTATATAATAATGTACGTAGGGAACAGTACTTCCACAGGTGAAAGGAGTGTAGTGGTATGATCGTGTATCGATTGGGAGAGATGGGGAGAACTGGAGAGTACACAGAACTTGAACTGAGCTAGTAGATGACTTAGGGTCGTATTCGAAAACGATACTCAGTCATGACTCTCGACTTAAAACTAGTTTTAAGTACATATTGGTTTTTTTGAACTGAATCTCCACTCTAGTTTAATTCTTGAATACAATATTTCCTTAATACTAGTCTCAAGTCAAGATTCATGACTGAGTATCGTTCTAGGAATATTACTTCATTAAGACATTTTACACAATAGGTGGTATTTAGAAAAAAAAAATCTAAGTGGACAGGAATGTGGTTAGAAAACTGAAACTGACAAAGATGTTCGAATTAGTATAGTGTTTTAATGTGTAAGTGATGCGTACAAAGAACATTATGCAACAGGAAGTTTCTTCGTCTTAACAGAAACTAAGTATTAACCGAATCCTAACACAAGCCAGTTAGCTTAGATAGGTTTTATTTTTAAAGAATATTAGTAACGGAAATTACTAGTATTCCGCCTAACCCAGCTAAACTGCTTGTGCTAGCAGTGAGCTCACGTCGGTAATGTAATGGCCAGGATGCAAACACGGGACCTTTTGATAGTGAGGTCGACTCCTTAACCACTAAGCAATCAATGTAGTAACAATTGAAGCGGAAGGAGAAATCTTTAATTCGACTACTTAAAACAAGCCGACATCCATACTGTCAGTTTTGTGGAGCCTTCAATTGTGCTTCAATAATTATGATGAAACCTACCAGTATGACAGACGTTAGTGAGACACGAATTTAGTTTCGTCAGTAATAGTCGAAGCGTGAAAGCAATCCATAAAATTGACATCGTAGCTCAGATTGTCATTTTATGTCTTTTCGAAGCGATATTCGATTATTGATTTCCGGTTATATCGATAATTCACATTTCCCAACCCTACTGTAACGGTTCGTAAAATGTAACGTTCTGGGGGTCGAAATTCCATAAACTTGTGTTATTTTATGACTTCTAGGGGTTGTTTACGACTAAAGGGATGGGGGGGTTGACTTTAATTATTAAACAAATTGCTACCTTTTTTTTTTTTTTTTTTTTTTTCGTGCGGAAATCCCTTCGGATACCCCCCCGCGTGCCAGCGGGGGCGGTTATGTCGGGCTTGAACCGACTAAAACCGCACGCCGTCTCGGGTCTACAGACGCCGGGGTGTAAGGTTGCCCATAGAGCATATCCCTCGCACCCCGACTGACCCTGGGCCATCTCCGGTTTCGAGATGGCCCCCTCGGGTTTGGGAACCACGGTGTCCCCGTCTTCCCCCGGTTTGGGGGAGGGGCGCTAGTCGCCCCACCGTCCCGGCCTGCTTCTGCTGGGGTGACAGGTGGCCTCACCCGCCACCCCCAGGCCTGCGCTCATGGAGGACGGAGGTCGTTAAGCGACCTCCGGCGCCTGAGTTGCCTGCGACGCGCGGCGAGCAAGTTGCGGGCTCGGCGGACCGGGAGAGTTCTAAGTCTCTCCCGGGCGCGCTCCGCCACCTCCTTCGCGAGCATTACATGCTCGCAGAAGGAGGCGGCGGCGGCCCACGCGCTCGCGCTCCGCACCATTGCCGCAATCATGCTGCCGAGCGAGAGGACTCCCACCCCGATGGCTGCCACGAGGTCACGCCTCGGCGCCTCCCACGCCGGGCATTCCGCCAGCGTGTGCAGCCCTGAGTCCTCGCTCGCGTCGCAGTGATGACACTCAGGCGTTGGCTCCTTCCTGATCCGATGCAGGTGGTCCCCGAAGCATCCCTTCCCTGAGATCACCTGCGTCAGTCGGTAGGAGAGGCTTCCGTGTTGCCTCTCCAGCCAATCCTCCATGATGGGCCTTACCGCCGCTATTGCGGCGTGCCCTGCGCTTGGTTGCCCAAGTCGTTCCTTCCACTCCACCACGATGGCCTGGCGGAGCTGGGACTGCACGGCCTCGATTTCTCGAGGCTCGGGGTTCCATCCCTGCTCCCGCGCCTCCTTTCGCCACTGGTACAGTTGCGAAAGGGCTCTCGCTTCCAGGTCCCATGGCGGAGTTCCGGCAAGGAGACTCGCCGCCTCGAAGGAGATCGTGCGGTACCCTCGGATGACCCTGATGGCCAGAACCCGCTGCGGAGCGCGCAGCATCCGCACAGTTCTGGTCCTCAGGGCCTCCGCCCATATTGGGCACCCATACAGGGCCATGGACCGCACGATCCCCGCGTAGAGTCTCCTGCAGGAGTCATCGGGCCCCCTCATGTTGGGCAACAGCCGAGCCAGAGCAAGAGCTGTGCCCTTCAATTTGGGGGCCAGACTTCGGATGTGCTCTCCGAAGTCCCATCGGCCGTCGAGCACGAGCCCCAAATATTTCATTTGGGGCTTGATGCCGATGCGATTTCCTCCCACGATGAGACTGGATCCCTCGGGTGGCTTGCTCCGAGGCCCATGGAAGAACAGGGCCTCGGTTTTATGCAGGGCCACCTCGAGACCCAGCCGCCGGATCCGCCTAACGACTTGGGCAACCGCGGTCGTGGCCTTTCGGGTCGCTTCGCGGTACGTCGCCCCGCACGCCGTCACGAGCGTGTCGTCCGCGTAGCACGTGACGGCGGCACCGCCTACGAGCTCACCGCGAAGCACCCAGTCGTATCCGATGTTCCACAGGAGCGGCCCCAGGACCGATCCCTGTGGAACACCGCACGACATTTCACGCCGACCGAGACCGGTCACGGTTGGGTAGATGACGGCTCTCTCCGTCAAATACGCCCCGACTATGCGGCGGAGGTAGAGAGGCACTTCGTGATACACGAGCGCCTCCCTAATGCAACTCCAGGGCAAGGTGTTGAACGCGTTGGCGATGTCCAGGGACACCGCCAACATCACCTCACCCCGGGCTACTGCATCCTCCGCCAGAGCCCTCACGCGCATGATGGCATCTACGGTGGAGCGCCTCTGGCGGAAGCCATATTGGCCATCCGCCAGGTCCGGCCCCACTCTTGAGAGGTGCTCGACGAGGCGCTTCGCAATTACTCTTTCAAAGAGCTTGCACACCTCGTCGAGCAACACTATGGGCCGGTAGGCGGACGGCGAGTCCGCCGGGCGCCCCTCCTTTCGGATGAGGACCAGTTTCCCCGTCTTCCACAATTTCGGAAACTGGCCCCGCTCCAAGCATGCGCTGAGAAGCCCTCTCAGTCGGGGCTCGAGAGCGTCGTCGACTAGAGCTAGGACCCACGCTCGGCCTGGAATGCCGTCGGGTCCCGGGGCGGTGTGTTTGGCTCTTAGCCTTCTCACCGCCAGCTCTAGTTCTACCCAAGTGACCTCGGGCACGTCGTCGTCTTCCACGTCGGGCGCCATGCGCAACCGAGGCGGAGTCATCCGCGGTGGAACATGTTCCACCGCCCGCGCTGGGAACAGGGAGCCAACAACTCCTCCGAGCAGATCCGGCTGGAGACACCGGGTTAACGGCGGGGCCTTGGGGCGCAGCTTGCCCCTCACCATCCGGTAGGGCCGCCCCCAAGGGTCCCGCTCCAGCGTCTCCAGCAGCTCACGGAAGGCGTCCCATTTGGAACGCCTTATCTCCGCTCGGAGGGCTCGTCTGGCCTCCCTGTATCCCTCGTACAACTCCGCCTCTCGGGCCTCCGCATCTGCGGGGCGGCGACGCCTCCTACGGAATCGGGCCCACCGGCGGTGCGTGATCACGCAGCCCCGTCTGAGCTGCGCGATCTCCGACGACCACCAGTAGACCTGACCCCTCGGATTATAGGGCGGAGCCCTAGGCATCGCCGCGTCACAGACACGGGTCATGGCCTCCCGGAACCACTCCGCCTCATCGTCTATGCAGACAGGCCTGTCCGGCGCAGGGGCCCAGGCCTGTACGATGGCGGCTTCCAGGAGGAGCTCCCGATCAAGTCGCTTAAGCGCCCAACGTGGCTCGGGTGGAGCCGGTGCAGCCGGCGCGTCGTTCGCAGGGGGGGACACGTCAAACCGAATGTATCGGTGATCCGAACTTGTGTCCTCCCCCAAAACGACGCGCCAGCCCTGAACACGCTGCGCCAACGAGGGGCTCGCGAACGATAGGTCCACGATGGAGCTACCCCTCGAGGTCACGAACGTGTCCACGGCTCCCCGATTTAGGAGGACTAGGCCGAGTCGTGCGGCCCAGTCCACCAGTGCCCTGCCTCTATGCCCCGTCGCGCCCCTTTCGTGTCGGGAACCCCAGGCATACGACCAGGCGTTGAAGTCCCCGAGCACAAGGACCGGACGGGGCTGGCAGGCATTGACGACGACGGCCAGCTGACGGAGCCATTGCTCATATGCAGCTTGGTCTCGGTTCGGCGTGATATAAGCGGCCACGACCGCTATGTCCCCAACCGCCGCCGCCACGCAGCCGGGTCCCCTTGCAACGACGGCAAGAGGAGGGCTGCCGGCGGCAGGGTTGTGCACCAGTGCCGCCGACCCATCCAGCGCGGTTTCCCAGGTAGGCCCGAGGAACCGGTGGGTGTATGGGTCGGCGACAGCGGCGACATTTATGGCCCACTGTGCCATGCTCTGGCGCAGAAGATCCTGAGCATGGGCACCGTGGCCAACGTTCACCTGCAGGATGCGGAGTTGAGGATCCATTATGGAACCCCCATCTCCGCATCCCGCTGTGAACTGGAGGCGGAAGGCCGGCCTCCCGGCTTCGGCTCCCCTCCGGCGCAGGCCTTGCTGCCAACCCTGTGGTCGGCCGGCTTGCCTCCCGCTGCACACCTAAAGCAGTGCAGCGGGGCATCGCAAGTGCCGGCTTTGTGACCGGGTTGGCCACAGCGGAAGCAACGGTCACCCGCCGTCACTTCCGCCGTGCAGTGCACCCCCACATGGCCCACCGACAGGCACCTGAAGCACCTGGCCGGTCGGGCCTGCAGGAGCCGTGCCTGCGCCCTCAGGAAGCCTCCCACCAGGAGGCTCCGCCCGTCTGCGACCTTTTGGGCCGCCGCGATAGGGCAGCCGACAACTGCTGCCCCCTGTCCACCGCGGCCGAAGCGTATAGCTCCGGCCTTTACTGTGTCCGGGGAGCAGTCCCCGGCCTCCGCCACGGCGAGCCTGAGCTCTTCTGCCGTGACGGAGTCGTCCAGGCCCGTAATGCGCACTTCTGCGCATTTAATGGGCCTGGACACCCGGACGTCGGCTGCATCCAGCGACTCCCTCAGCCGAGCCGCTAGGGCGTCGGCCTTGGGGCCACTGGCGGCGCCAGGGACCTCAAGAAGCCGGGCTCCCGTCCGTGTGCTCTTGCACCGGACACCCGGGATCTCGAGGGCCTTGAGGTCTACGTTGGCCTTAACTTTGGCCAACACCTCGGCATACCCCATGCCCCTACCCGCTGCCTCCGCCGTCAGGGTGACGACGACGGCCGTGGTACGAGGGGCACGGAGCTTCCCCGGCGCTGTCTTCGCGGCGGCCGCGGCCTTCCTGGCCTTCTTGGCGGCCTTCTTGGCGGCCTTCCGCCTCTTCTTGTTGGCTCCAGCCACCTCCCAGCCCCCTTCCAATGGGGTGGAGGTGGCCGGAACCACGGCTGGGGCTGGGGCTGGGGCCAGGGCTGGGGACGTCTTCCCCTTGCCCTTCCCCTTGCCTTTGCCCTTCCCCTTACCCTGAGCGGGAGGGGGCTGAGGAGGAGTCGGCTCCGGTAATGTCACAACCGCACCCGCAGCCGGGCGGGTGGGGCCCCTCTTGGCTACAGCCGCGTAGACGGCCGCTGGTGGCGCCAGAGGCGGACGGCGGATGGAGTCCATTAGGGCCTCCATCCGACACATCATCCTCTCCTCCAGCGCCTCCATGTAGGGGAGCCAGGACTCCGCCGGCGGTGCCCTTGGCTGCGCCGGCCGCACCGACTGTGCCGGCTGCTGGGCCGGTTGCACCGGCCGCTCCGGCCGCGCCGACAGCACAGGCTGCGCTGACCGACTCGCGGACGAGCGAGTCGCGCGCGCCGGCTCCGCCGGTTGCACCCGCTGCGCCGTTTGAACCGAGCTCGCCATCCCCCTCTTGAGCTCCTCGACGGCTGCAGCTAGTCGAGCCGTCTCCCGACGGGACTCGGCCAGCTGCGCCGCCAGGCCCTCATTCTCGGAGGCGATGTCGAGCACAATGCTCAACATCGCCTCTTGCTCAGGGCTTGGGGACCCCCGGAACGACGCGGTCACCCTCTGGAGTTTCTCCAAGAGAGACCGCGTCCCACCGCTCGGCTCCGGCACCGCCGAGGTGGAAGGCCTCGACGGTGACTTTCCCGCAGCCCTTCCAAGAGCCGAGGGGGCTCGGGTGGATTGCCCACCCCTCACGCCACCACGCGCCCCTCGGCGGCCAGCAGCCACCTTGGACGCCGGCTTCGCCGCCTCGTCGCTGCTGGAGGAGGAGGTCGTCCCGGTGAGGGTAAAGTCCTCGTCCGAAACGTCCCCCCCCGCCCCAGCCTTAGCGCGTCTCCTGCGCTTACGGGTCCGCGGAACGCCCAGACCCGCCGGGCTGCTCGCCCTGCTTCGCTCGTTGGCGGTGTCGAATTTCTCCGACACCGCCGAGGTGTTTGGCGCTACCTCCACGCTTGATAGCTGCGCGATCTCCGCGCAGACTACGTCCTTTTCGTCGTCCTTTTTCTTGCCATTGTCGTTTTGAGTTGATCGGTCCTTGTCATTTTTTTGAATAGTTATGTAGTCCATAGCATATCCCACGAGTATGGGGGAAAGGTGGTCCATCCAGGCGGTGCCCCCTGCACCTGGATAAGCCTATATACTATGGAGGTCGGCTGGTATCCATAGGTTTTTACGACTTGGCTGTCGGGTGTTATAGACTTTTCCTTGTCGTGGGCCGGCCAATAAAGGCAAGCCCTCCGGTCAGCAAGATCACAGCGTATCCTTCTGGAGCCACCAGTTAGGTCGTTGCTGATCACCTACCGATTACGGAACGCGAGAGGATGGCTAGTCCTCTCTCACCGGCGGCGGCACAAGTGCCCGTCGGCCCCTGCGTTAGCAGTGGGCCGACCCGTCCCCTGATCCCCTCGGATCAACACGTCGCTCGCAGTGTCTCCTCTGATAACAGCAGAGGGGTACCTGGAGCGACCACCACCGCGGGCCTTGCAGGCCCGCCATACCCCGACCCCCTCGTGCAATGGGGTCAGCTGGCCCTGAGAAGGGCCGGTCGGTCGGACTCTTGGCCGTTGACGTTGACGCCAGCTACTCCAGAGGAGCAATCAATGATGCGTCATCGCCCACGTTGCCCAGGGTGCACCAAACGCGGAGGTGTTCCAACCAGTCGCACCCCAAACAAATTGCTACCTACTGTCTAATTAAGTTTGTGCTATTTGTGTAATTGAAGTTTTTACTGCGCAGTGGATGGTAAATAGACTAGGAGTTGTATTTTTTTGAAATTATGTGAAAAAGGTGGAAATGCGTGTGTTTGTTGGTCGTAAATAGTCGTAATGTTGTTTGCCATGCAAATGTGTAACTGCGGGCTGCCATGCTTTTTCATATTTAAGTATACGTACTTTACTTAATAAAATGATAAGTTTATTATTTCTAAATTTCTTTCTTTCTAGTAAACCTTCTCAAATTTAACTGTACAAATGCAAGTTTAAGTTTATTGTGGGAGATAAATAATACTTATTATTACATATTAATTAAACTATATTATTATTAAGTTTGATTTGATTTGGTTGATTGAACTGCCTTCATGTAGGAAGCAGTTGTTTTAATTATAAAATCCACTTTTATCTTACAACGTATAATAAACCTCTTTCATCACTATTTTCGGCTATGTCAGTTATAAAAGATTTTAGCTCGTATGTAATTAAATCAAGAAATGAATTCGTCATAAACTGAGCAACATCCGGCGGAGACAATCATGACAAATTGATTCAGAACGTTCCCATCGAAAATAATTGGATGTTTCAAACCTGTTCAACTTTATTCTATACTAGCTGATGCCTGCGGCTCCGCCTGCACGGACGTCGGTTATCGTTTTTTGGTCATATCTCCGGTTCTGTTTAACCAATTGCAATCAAACATACGGCAGATTTTAAGTCTGACCAAGACCTTTCGCATAGAAATTCAATCCAAATCTCAGTAGGTAGTTTTTGCGTGCATCGCGTACAAACAGACAACAAATTCCAAAAAAAACCCCATGACCATGGCTGCTGAAGAGCAACTGAAACGTCGGGATCAATGTAAAATATAAAATAACATCAAATAAATCGCGATAGAATCCGTTAAAAATGGTTTTATTTCAAAAATATGTGTATTCAGAATCGTTCATTTAACATAACAATTTTTTTTTAATTTCTCTAATGTACAGACACAACTAATTTACAATTTTATAATAGTATATATAGGTTAGAAGTAATACGCATAGTTTACTGCTCCTACTTAATAGACATTTTATTCTTATATCTCCGTAGCCTGTTGCTACGTCAGTATTAATAAAGTTGTGACTTGATTTGTGGATATGCAAGCCGGTAAGTATGTATGCGGCCAACAAGATCTTCGGGGCACAGCCCAAGCCAACCTTGACTGCAAGCCGTTAGGTACATTCTGCTTGGGGTGTGTGTTGGGTAACCTCCTCGAGTGTCGCTCCGATTCCGATCCCGCTGCAGTCCGGGGGGAACGGAATCGGAGCGGCCGGTACACCCTGGGCGGCGGTCAATGGCTTCCCCTTCACCCCTTCATAGGGTTGGCATTGATCGTCGGCCAATACCCAACGTGGCGGGAACACATCGCTCTCCGTACTCCTCTGCTTTCAGAGGAGACAGGATGAGCGATGCTGTTAGTGGTGAGATGGCCCAGGGTCAGCCGGGGTGCGAGGGATATGCTCTATGGGTAACCTTACACCCCGGCGTCTGAAGACCCGAGACGGCGTGCGGTTTTAGTCGGTGCAAGCCCGACATAACCGCCCCCGCTGACCGGCGGGGGGGTATCCGAAGGGATTTCCGCACGATAAAAAAAAAAAAAAAAAAAGGTACATTCTGCTTATTGACGACTTTCCATATGAGCACTTTTTTGGGTGAAGAAAAATCATGGAACTCGCGTTATTTATTTATATTTAGTCGTCACTGGGACGCTTACGTCTTGCGTCACCGGGATCATTTGTTGTAGCTGAATGGCTGGCTGGATGGATGTATGAATGGAGGTAGGGAGGGAGGGAAGGTAGGCTGGAGGGTAGGAGGGAGGGAGGGATGGATGATGACGATTCAAAATATACACACGTAGGTAATTCTTCGAATTTTTCACTTCGGTAGGCAGTCCCGGAGTGCCCCTATCGTTTTGTTTATCAATGTAGGACGCCGTGTAACCTAGGTACCTACTGTCCCGAAGTTAAACGTTAACTATTACTTATTCTGTGATCCTTCGTTCATACTATAAAATAGTAAACTAAATCGTGGTATTCACAGCACGGAAGTTAAATTTTTAGTAATTTCTCACCACTGAAACGAAAGCCATAACTTCAAAAGCTTTCCAAACGGGTGCTATCCGAACGAAAATCTAAAAATAAAATCTAGACAATAAATACGACCACTTGGGAATAAGTGCCTAGTGTGTTGAAACGAAATGATCTCTAATCTAGGATGGCGTTCGCAAAGTAACCGTTTTGAAAGCGCGGGAAGGCGGGGGCGCGCGCAATAAAATTTTACGAGCCGCTGCCATGGCAACGGCGCCATTATACAGTTGTGTACGCCCGCCGCGAGGGGCGCTTTTGTCATTATTTATTTTCATTCGATTTTTTCTAGGATTTTATGTGAGTGATATAGCCGCTTCATCGTACCAACGGCGAAGTAGTACCTACCTGTAGGTTTCCACACTTAACAACCAACATCATAAACAAACATCAGAATGTTCCCGCCTGTGCACTATACGAACCATAAACTAATAAAAGGACTGATCAACCAATGACGTAAGCTCTTTGAGCGCATGATTGGTTAAAATAGTCTATGATTGGTTTTTTTCGTGCCGATACCCCTCCGCCGGCGAACGGGGGTGGTTATGTCGGACGCCGTCTCGGGTCTTCAGACGCCGTGGTGTCTTCAATCGCACCCCGGCTGACCCAGGGCCATCTCCGGTTTCGAGATGGCCCCCTCGGGTTTGGGAACCACGGTGTCCCCATCTTGCCCCGGAAAGGGAGGGCGCTTTTCGCCCCAGCTCCCCGGCCTGCTTCTGCTGCGGCCTCACCTGCCCCCAGGCCTGCGCTCATGGAGGAAGGAGGTCGTTGAGCGGCAGCTAGAGTACCTATATTGTCAAGAAGTTTATATTATACTAGTTGTTGCCCGCGACTTCGTACGCATTAAGTTTGAAATAGATAGACGTATATTCCTGCAGTCTCGATACTGAGACGTAAGTTTTTTCTATTGTGATAAGGGCCGAATGAGGCGATGTAGTACACTCGTTTTAGAATGACAAATCGTTCGAAATAGAGAGATATGTAACATTGAAATCAATTTTGCCTGATTCCTTAATACATATAATAGCGTAATGATATTCATTTTGAAATGTTGATGCGTCTCTAAGTAACTCTGTGGAGTTTCGAGATTTTACATTATACTGCTCATTACCTATAAGGTATAGCGTGATGAGTTATAGTCCGAATATTGACCAGGCCTGAGTTCTGCTGAACTACAAAATTTCATTGTAATATTAAAGTTGTCATCAATATTAGTTAACCGTTTGGGCTCTACTGCCCCTATCACACGTATTATAGCGTGATGATATATAGCGCAGTGTATGACCATACCCAAGAATGTTCATGCAAAATATCAGCCAAATCTGTTCAGCGGTTTTCAAGTGATGCTCGGACTTCGATAATTAAAAGCAGACAAACAGTTACAATATTCTAAAAATAAAATTTTTTCGCCATCTATGCCACTCCTAAAACACACATCAATTATTTTTTGGAGAAATTTACAATGTACAGTTTTTACCTCGTTACGCTTTTTTATATGATGTTTCTATGTATAATATGTATGTATTTACAAAAAAGAGTATATAAGTATGTTTTTCCGCAATCTGGAACCCATAACACAAGCTAGTTAACCTATGCTTACTTTGGGTCTAGAATGCGCTGTGTAGAATGCCGTAGAATATTAGAATATTTATTAATATTTATATGTATAGATAAACCTATCATATTATACCTTGTTTAGTGTGTAAGTAGTGTCATGTCACCGTAATAGGTATAACTTACTTTTTTTCTTTTTTAACGTGTGGAAACCCCCACGGGCTTCACCCCATCATCGGTGCCAATGATGGGGTGGACGTGTCGGAATCGGACCGACTAAAACCACATGGTGTTCTTCCCAAGTGTCCATTGTCAGGCACCCCGGGTAAGCCCTCGAAAGGATAACCCGAGGGTTACCGGCGAACTTTGGCCGCCACCGCGGGCTCGCCGGGTGTGATCGGGTTTTATCCCGCGACGGTGAGTTGGCAGGCGTGTGTAGGACCACACACAACACGCCACCATCTTGGCCTGCTTCTGTAAGGACAGCGAGGTGGTCAAATGCTGTCCTCAGGCCCGGATCATGGAGGTCGGTAGTCCCAGGTATAACTTAGTAGCATACAATTCTACGCAGTCAATATCGATAGTCGAGGGACCTCAATCTTACCACATAGCATAGGGATAACGGTAAAATACCAATGTGTTCAAATATTGATTAGATTAAACTTCGTCCTAAGTAAACTTGAAGCTATAAAACTTTATCTAGTGCAGACCGCCATATTTATTTTACTTTGAAACCGATGTTATCACGACATAATGTATTAAATAATAAATAAATATTCTACAACATTCTACACAGCGCTTTCTAGACCCAAAGTATAAGCATAGTTTAACTAGCTTGTGTTATGGGTTCCAGAATGCGGATAAACATACTTATATACTTTTTTTTTGTAATTACATACATATTATACATAGAAGCACCCAGACCAATGCAAATAGACATATTCATGCATACAAATATTTGCACTGAGCGGGAATCGAACCCAGGGGGCGCCTGACGTAGCTGTCGAAAATATACTGTTTTAAGCTCGAAATATAAAGCGCTTGTAAACTTTTTATTTAATCGTGCGGAAATCCTCCTATGCCCTCCCGCCGGCTAGCGGGCTTTTTTTGACGGATTCGAATGGACTAAAACCGCAAGCCGTCTCGGGTCTTCAGACGCTGGGGTGTAAGAGGCATTTCCCTCGCACCTCGGCGTGCTTGTAAACCTCTTTGGTATGGTATCATCATCTTAGCATTGAATCCTATTCGCATCCTAGGTGTTCTCCTCGGAGCCCGGTGTCCTCTTTCTGGCTTTTACTCCTCCCCTTCGCAAGGTCTTGGGCATACTTAGCTGGGAGAGTGGGTATTTTAGAGTGGTAGAGTCAAGCAACAGTCATTTTAGCCGTTGCATGAATGGGCCGACTCGACCGGGGAAGCGCCACCCTCTCATAGAATATCGACGCCAAGTAACAGTATTTGAACTGTTGCGTTCCGTTTGGTGAGTGAGAGTGCCGGAGCCCAAACTCCTTTCCCATCCCCTCCCAAACCCCTTTCCCATCCCCTCCCAAACTCCTTTCCCATCCCCTTTTCTTTGCACATGTCCATAGGCCGCGGTAACCGCTTCCCATCAGGTGGGCCGTGTGCTTGTCTGCCACCTTAGTGGTATAAAAAAAAAAGTGACTCAGTTATACCAATAGAAAACATGTCATCCCCTACGACGACAAGCCAGCATTTCTAAGATCTACCCCTCCTGGACCAGGTGGAGGAGGCATGGCCAGACATTTGTTATCCACTAAGCTAGGCGATCACCGCAAAACATGGTCGCACCAGCTATGGCGACTTTCCTGCATTTTATCTGCGCAGTCGCAGGCCTAAATAATAGATTCCCATGGGTTGCGGAACCGGGATCAAAATTCCACGCGGCGGAGACAACTAGCTGTTGCTGGTAATATAAAAAAAAAAAAAATATTGTCTCCAAAAATTACAAAAAACATACTCCCGTTTTATACATACATTTTCTTTAGTAGCCAACTGAACCACAAAGAGTCCTAAGTATGCCCCATTTCCTGTGTTAACTAAAATCCACATTTGTTTCTGGCCATATTGTATTAGTACACTCATCGATCAAGCAATAATGGTTCAGTGATAATTGATGGGTTGAACCCGCAGTCCCGAGTTCAATGCCGAGTGACGCGCAACAGTTGCTTCTTCGGACACGCCGTATATTTAGATTGGGTAGGATGACTGTGAATTCGTAAAAAGATTAGGACACAAATTGATATAAAATAAAAATTGGAAATGCTTTTCTTATTTTTTTTAAATATACTACAACATTCTACACAGCGCTTTTTTAGACCCAAAGTAAGCCTAGTTTAACTAGCTTGTGTTATGGGTTCCAGAATACGGATAAACATAGTTATATACTCTTTTTTTGTAAATACATACATATTATACATAGAAACACCCAGACCAATGCAAATAGCATATTCATGCATACAAATATTTGCACTGAGCGGGAATCGAACTCGCGCCCCCTGTCGTAGCAGTCGAATGCACTACGGCTACGCCACAGAGGCCTTCATTAGCCTTGTGGTTTGAGCTTAAGGTTGACAACGATCTCAAAGTCCTGGACTTGATTCCCAGGTTTGTACTTTGTCCTTTGACCTGAATTTGGGTCTATCTGTAAACCTGACATGGTATTCTGTAAGAGTGTTTTTAAATCTTGACAGCTGAATACGAGGTATCTCACCTCGGATTCAGCTGTCGAGATTTATAAACACTTACAGAATACCATGGCCGGTCTTCGCGCTGTGTATCTACATACGCAGTATAAAAACCGTAGGTCTGCTGTAGCCGGACCCAATGGTCATACAGCCTAGTTTGCCGACGTGTCTCTTCTACGTAGCTACTGTATTCGTATTTATAGGAAGCGTTTCAGATTTATAAATCTTTAAGCTTTCACGGCCGGCGTTGCATGTAGAGTATACTGCTTCCGCTATACTTCTGCTATACTGTTTGGGCGTGGTCTATAGGAAACTTGTATATTCCCCGGAAGCAGTATATTCTACACGTTTCAGATTTCTCGAATTATATTTTCTATACGACAAAGGTGCTTCTCCAGTTACCCACTACATTTTGAATCGACATTCTTCTGCCACATCAAGATATGCTCAACATCAAGATTAACTGACGATGAGGCTCTGGCGCAGGCATCCTCTTGGAGTTGGGTACTCAGACGGCTTCAAAGTGCGAGTTTTGGATGCAATCGGAGTAACCATCAGAATGAAAGAACTCCACATGAAGTGTCGGTGGAACAGTGGTTGTGTTGGTCTTACGTTCGAGAGGACCCGGGTTGGAAATGATGACGTTTTAACTTTTTCATTATCAGTTATCTCTATAATAACGATATCATAGTCTCCCTACACATGTAAAAGCGTATGCGCAGTCCGTTTGATGTCCCGCGGCATGTTTGTTTACGCAGCGTCGGGCCAAGTGTGAAACGTTTGTTCTAAGTATGGACCGCAATGCTATGCGTTCGGCTTTCTTGGTCATATTTATTTGTTTGAAATGTGTTAAAAATCGTGTTCAGATATATTGAATAGTAGTTTTTGTTAACGGATTGTAGCTCCGTGCCTCAGAGAGAACGTTAAGCCGTCGGTTGTCTCTCCCTGTTGCAAAACCAACATCTGTGGTTTTTTTTACGGATAGTTGAAGCCCTAAAAATTACAACGTCCTTCAAATTACAGGACTTTGATATCGCCAGTGAGATTTCACAAGTCAGTTGAGATCGGCTTTCAGTTTTACAACGAAACGGCCGATCTTCGATATTTTTCGCGAAGTGACAACCATTTGACCCCCACAACCCTCTGGCGAATTAGAACAGCCGATATATCAACTTAAAAAAATAGAATAAATTTAATTATACATATAAATCAGTTTTCCGCTCATGTAGATAAATATTTTTAAACAGTAATTAGTTAGAAGAAACTAAAAATAGATGGCGTTTGATGTTCTGCGTATTGAGGATATGTTTATGTGTTCAACACAACACTGCAGTGTTAACGCATGTGTTCTATGCGTGGAGGTATTCAACCGCAGAACGCTTTGATTTTTAAATTCTTTCTTACTTCGTCATTAAATGTAAACAGTATATAAATATCTACATAATAAGCTGCTATTATGTAACTTTCGGGCCCCAAGACAATCTCACCAGCCAGCTGAACCTGCTGATCGACGGACGAGACTCTTGCGCAGGTTTTTCTCTCGAGGATGTCAGACGGCAGTCGCTCTTTCAAAAATCCATTTAAGCCAAATCAAAAGCAGTGGAAGAAGTAAGTGACCCTGGGCTCCGAGGTGAAAGCTTCGAATGCAACCGGGATCAACGCTGACATGATGATGATGACGCTGCTAATTTATTAAATTGATCACGATCACTGATCATTTAGTGATCATTATAACTGTTATCCACATCACCACCTCGAGGTGCCACCATCGCGTTCCCGCAACCCATAGGAACCTATTCCAGTGATAAAAAGTAGCCTGTCTTATGCCAGACCATAATCTATCCATGTACCAAACTTGTTTCGGCCTGATCCGTTTAGCCGTTTGAGCGTGATTAGGTAACAAACATCCAAACATCTACACAAACTTTCACACTGTGTTCCGCGACTTCGCACGCATGGAATTTTGATCCCGTTACCGCAACTCGTGCGAATCTATTCCAGGAATAAAAAGTAGCCTGTGTTAATCTAAACTACAATGTATACCAGATACCAAATCTCAGCCAGATCGATTTACCCGTTTGAGCGAATTGAGTAACAACCATCCAATTTGTAGGGACAATTGGGTTCCCATGGGTTGCGGGGACAGTATAACAATTCTACGCGGGCGAAGCCGCAGGCTGCACCTAGTTTACAAGACAGGATAGAATTTTTTTTTTCGTGAAGAAATCCCTTCGGATAATCCCCCCCCCCCCCCACGCCGGCCAGCGGGGGTGGTTATGTTGGGCTTGAACCGACTAATTGTAAGAGTTATAACAGACAGAAGCATAAATGGAGCACTTAAAGTAGAACTTAAGATTGGCGCCGATTTTATTGTTTCAAAACGAAACTAAACTGGTTTAACGGGTCTAAAACGGAAGGATGGGGTATATCTTTTAACCGAAGCGAAGGCAAGACAATGATCGTGATTCAGGGCTACTATCAGACGTACACCCGAAACTTCGGCCGGCACGATATAAGAACATTTTTAGATACAATAATGAAACGTCGAAGTAACTTTTTAGGGTTCCGTTGCCAAATGGCAAAAAACGGAACCCTTATAGATTCGTCATGTCTGTCTGTCTGTCCGTTTGTATGTCACAGCCACTTTTTTCCGAAACTATAAGAACTATGCTGTTGAAACTTGGTAAGTTGATGTGTGCTGTAAACAGTATTAAGATTTTCACACAAAAATAGAAAAAAAAACAATAAATTTTTGGGGCTCTCCATACTTAGAACTGAAACAGATTTTTTTTTTTCATCTAAAACATACTTGTGTGGTTCTATGCATAGGTCTTCAAAAATTATATTGAGGTTTGTAATATAATTTTTCTCTAAACTGAATAGTTTGCGCGAGAGATACTCCCAAAGTGGTAAAATGTGTGTCGTCCCCCCCCCTGTAACTTCTTAAATAAGAGAATGACAAAACTAAAAAAATATATGATGTACATTACCATATAAACTTCCACCGAAAATTGGTTTGAACAAGATTTAGTAAGTAGTTTTTTTAATACTTCATAAATCGTAAAACGCAATTTACCTTTCAATCAATCAACTCAAATATAAATTTAGAAAAAAATATTATTATGTTACTTACTGCTACGGAACCCTTCATGGGCGAGTCCGACTCGCACTTGGCCGCTTTTTTTTTCGTGCGGAAATCCCTTCGGATACCACTCAGATGTTTCATTATTATATCGAAACGTTCGAAAATTCGAAACGTCGCAGTAGGTTACCTCCATAGATAACCTACCCACTTCGACGTTTCGGATTTCTTTCTGTAGGGGTTAAGGCCGATAAATAAATAAATAAAATAAATATTCTAGGACAAATTACACAACGCCATCTAGACCCAAACTAAGCAGAGCTTGTCATATGGGTTCTAGAATGCGGATAAACATACTTAAATACTTTTTTTTTTGTAAATAAATACATATTAAACATAGAAACACCCAGACCAATGCAAATATACATATTTGCACTGAGCGGGAATCGAACCCGCAACCTCTGACTTAGCAGTCAAACGCACTACCGCTACGCCACAGAGGTCGTCAAGATCTAAGTGACATTATGCCGTATTAGAGCCTGAGGGTCTACTCTCTAAGCACGAAGTCCGTAGTTTCGGACATCGTTACGGGCGTTTCCTACTCCGTATCACCCTACGGACTGCCTACGGACGGACAGCCCGAACTAAGAACGAATGATAGCACGATTTGACAGATATCCCTACTCCCTATGTGTTTTTGCCCGTCCGTAAAATTTAATTTGATACTTGTTTTGGCGGATCGTTATGTCATTTGATACGACATCAAAATAGCTATCGTGCTGTCGACGAAAGTGTAAAATTATAAAGTATGGCTGCTTTTTTAATGCTCGAAGAAGTTCTGCGAGAAGAGCGGAGGCAACGCCGATTTTACTTGCGCCAAAAGTTTCGGTTGGCGAGTATGCCCGAGGTTGAGTTCATAGGGAACTATAGGCTCACCCGGGAGTTATTTGAAGATTTGTGTGAGGATTTAGTACCTCTTTTGCCTCAGCAAAGACGACGAAATGGAGTTGATCCTAGGATGAAGGTAGTGGATTGATCCAAGAATGAAGGACTATAGCTATGGATATACAAAATATTGAAGATTGTGCTAGTTATTAAGTTGTATTTACAGTTGCTTTTGTCTACTTTTAGATCCTTGCTGCTCTCAATTTTTATGCTCTGCACCTTGGTAGCTCCCCCACGAAGGTGCAGTGGGCCTTAGCAGTGATGTCCCAATGGCAATAAAAACATGTCAATAAAAATAATATTTTTTTTTTAATAATATTTCCGGACATTTTTACACAGCGCCATCTGGTCCCAAAGTAAGCAAGGCTGAACCTGCTTGTGTTATGGGTACCGGACAACAGATACTAATACTTTACTTTTTTTTTTGTAAATACATACATATTATACATAGAAATACCCAGACCAATGCAAATAGACATATTCATGCATACAAATATTTGCACTGAGCCGGAATCGAACCCGCGACCCCCGGCGTGGCAGTCGAATACACTACCGCTACACCATGGAGGTCGAATATATACTGCCAGTGGGGACGCCGTTTGACCAGACGGGTGATCAGCCCTTCTATGTGGGGCCATTTCACCCATTTCCCGTATAACGACTGTCATACATATTCGTATGGCAACCGGGACCGACATCTTAACGTGCACTCCGAGGCACGACCAGACCAATGCAAATACTCATATTCATGCATACAAATATTTGCACTGAGCGGGGATCGAACCCGCGCCTCCTGCGTAGCGGCCGCTTTCAATACCGCCACGCCACGGAGGCTGTGAGAGGTCGAATATAAGGTATACACCTTTTATTCGACCTCCGTGTTATATTATTGACTAGCTGACCCGGCAGACTTCGTACTGCCTCAATCGATGACAAACCTTTTAAACCTTCTCTGGACCTCCACAAATAATTCATGACCAAAATTAGCCAAATCGGTCCAGCCGTTCTCGAGCGAGACTAACGAACAGCAATTCATTTTTATATATAAAAGAAGATTAGAGTATTTATTTTACAAACTGTTTATTTTGCTCACAGGTCTTATAATCATATAATGGAACAAGAAAAGCAATTTACACAATAAAATATTTTTTTAATAAAAAATGTGTTTATTTTATTTACAACCAATCAAATTGAAAAAAAAAATACAATCAAAACAATCTATTGCGGTCTTAAATTATTGCTAGGAACTTAGTTTCTCTTACTGTCTACTTCAGTCTGAAATACTTAAAAATCTGAATAAAATTAACAACTAGAACTATAAAAAATAGATTTTCTTTTATTTATCTATTTTATTTATCTAAGAAAATTGACCTTTTGTAACATTGTATCATCTCAAAATACCTACAACATCAAAGTTTAAGTTAAATCTTCTAATCAGAACTTTAATCCAATGCACTTTACAATACATTTCAAATCGATTAAATAGTCATGCAAACTTGAATCGTTTTGATTTTGCACTGGCAACTCCCGCTCCAGTGTCTCAGTGGACATTGAGGGTTGCTCCGGGGAAGATGGGTTGGCAGATACAGCAGCAGATGTTGGGATGGGTGTGATAGTTGCTGGGTCTTGTCCTACAGGTGGTGGATCCTGTACAACAAAAACTGATTATCATTGATGAATAGAAGAAATACACTTATACAATACACATATGAATGGTATTTATGTTATTTATTATTATTTTATAAAAAAAAAGTCACAGCACATATTATATATACACACAATTAAAAATACATTATTGCTGTGAACAAACTAATAAATATATTAATAAATACTAATAAATAACACTGAAATCCTGACTTCCTTTTGAAGTCAGGACGGCTACAAACTGCTACTCTTTTAAAATTAAAGTCAAAGACATTCTAAGTAAGGAACTGGCAGATCGTACCCATCCATAGCTATCACCTTTCATGTTGTTAATATTTATATAAAGATTTGATTATTTATTTGTTTGTTCATGTAAATGTAAGTTTATCTTAATATTGACTATATATTTTAATGATGGCTATATGTATAACATGTTTGTTTATGACATTGATATCAAATGTTAATCTGTATTCCATTTATTGTATACTATTTATCTACACAACTTTAAACTGCACCTACTTCTTTTTTACTCTACATCAACCAAAGGTTGGATGGTAGAGAATGTCTCAGGCATTAAGCCCGCCTATGTATATATTGTGCATAAAATTTATAAATAAATAAATACAAAAACAGAACAAACTAATAAATACTAATAAATTATACATTTAATTATTACCAATGGAAAAGCTGGCACTCTTGCCTCAGTTTGCGGCTCTCCAAATCCCTCTGTTGGTTGGTGCTACCGATGGCCCTCCACCTGTAGCACGTGCTGACTGCCTGGCAGCTCCAGCAGCTTTTTGTTAATTTTAATTAGGTACTCACTAAAAAAATACCAGCCAGTATACTCGTAGGTCCTCGTATTGGGAGGATGACTGTTTATCATTGTTTGCACTTAACTGACCATAAAATCATATTAGTACGAGTACATAATGTACTTTGCCACTGTTGCACGGTCTTTGTGCAACTTTCCATCGCATTAAGTGAGTTGCACAGGCCTTCCCACAGCCGTTTTGATCTGATTCTGCTGTCGGCACCCCTCAATAATCCACGAGCCAACTCAGGGTTCTCGCTCATAAAATTGAGGAGAACCTCAATTTGAGCTGGAGTTGCTGCTGCAGCGGGTGGGGCCATTTTTTTTAATTAACTAAACTACACTAAACTAAACATTCAACGTTTCACAGAGTTATTTTACTTGTTTTGTTTATTGATTACTTTGTATCTCAATCTGTGCTATTGACATTTCTTTTGAAAATGGCCACAGACTAAGTAGTAGAAAGTAGTAGAAAATGGACATCAAAAGAAAAAGGCAAAGGTATTAACAGGATAAAGTCTAAAACCCGGACAAAAATGGTTCAATTTTGTGGAAAAACATGATAAAAGTGTATTTCGTCATTTTCTAACGATAACAGTATTATATTTTGTTTATTTAGCTTGAAAACCACAAAATAAGTTAACCGGTAATCAACCGGGAAAATAGCGCCGCTCTATAGTCATGCGTCATTCGTTCACTAATCTGGTCTATGATTCCGTTCGAAACTCGTGCATCCGAAATCATTAGGGGAGTAGGGTTTACTGCTTCGTATCGGACTATCTTCGGACGGGTCCGTATCTTCGTTGACGGAGTTATAGAGTAGACCACCTGATTGTGGTTTACACTACTGACATGAACCCACTCCTATCACAAGCAATTTAGCTTAGCTGGAGGGGTTTGGGGTAATACTGGTAATTTCCGTTACTAATATTATCTTAAAAAATAAATGCCCCAAGCGTCGATTCGCAAATTCGGATGTACGTACCGTGGTAGGCCTACAATTAAGTCCTGTCAAACTTGTTTAGTTCAGTTTTTATAACTATAAAATCAGCATTTTTGACTTAATCTCCTACACGCCTATAAGCATGAGTATAGCTAGCTGACGCCTGCGGCTCCGCGCGCGCAGAAGTCGGTTATCGTTTTATTCTTCATACCTTCGATGCCACTTAACCAATTGCATTCGAACATACGGCATTTTTTAAGTTTGAATAAGACCTTTCCGATAGAAAAAACCGCATAAAAATCCGTTGAGTAGTTTTTGCGTCCATCGCGAACGAACAGACAAGAATTCCAAAAAAAAAAATATTTTCGGGTTCAGAATCATTCATTCATTTAACATAACCCTGTTTTTATTTATACATCCAATGTACAGACACAACTATGTAGTGTATATAACATACTTTTTCTTTGGGAACGTTGCATTTGAAGAAACCTCAGAATAATGTATTTCGTTGTTTTTAAATGAAAGTTAATATTAATTTTCCTCCTGTTGGTTTTGTTTATACGTTTTTTATGAAGGACGACTACAGGCTGACGTCGAAAATCTAGAGAGGAAGCCTGCGACAGAGCTTCATTCCTCAATCGGTAGACACGGACTAAAGAATCATTCTTAAAATCCTGATTTTATAATCTGTGGTTGTATGTTTGCCACCTTAGTAATATAAAAAAACCTTTATTGATTTTGTAAATTATTTACATCGTTTTTCTGTTCTTTGCAGATGTGACACATCAGTCGGCTCACAAACTCAAGAATCATAAAACTATCAGAAGACATCGGGCTACTACCAATGGTAATTATTATACACCTACCGCCATCTGTAATCTTATCTCGAAAATTCATAAGAACAAGTCACGATACTAATGTATAGATGGCGTTATACGAAATTATTTTTATTTTTCACTATTTCCCAACAGATGCCGTGCTTCATTTTGAACCAGAGCCGTATAGCAAGAAGTTGGAATTGAAGAACGCTGGCAAAATTCATTGCAAGGTTGCTGGAGGTGTTGCTCCCACAGTACAATGGTTTCTGGTGAGTCTTAAAGAAAATATCTATAATGTCTATATGAGATATGGGATCCCACCACGATCTTCATGACCCAAGCCAACCTCCCTTGCAAGGCGCTACACACATTAACAGACGAGGGCTTGGCGTAGGTTTTCCTCTCTGGGTTGATGGGTTAGACAGCCTTCGCATCCGTAAAAGCAAAAATGAAACAAAATTGTGGAAAATAGCAGTAGGAGAGCTGAGTCCGGGCTTCAAAGTGCAAGCTTTGGATGCCGCCTTTAGCACTTAGCACTCGAATCGTGAAAAAAGAAAGTATATTATATCTTTTCCACGTTAGAGGGAGCTTATATACATTTTTCTTTGTCAGAACGATGAGGATCCTTTGCCTGAAGGAGTATCGTCTGCCAACGGCACGTTGATGGTGGCTGAGGCGGAACGAAGGCACTCCGGACAGTATACCTGCAAAGCTGTCGATGGAGAGAAGTCTATTACTTCCAAGATCACTTTGGATGTAGTAGGTGAGTTATATATATCCTCATCCTATGACTTCCCGAACCGAACCCGACCACTAACTTTTTGTAGTTGTCGTATCAGTCGGCGTATGACAAATTATTACAAAAAGGCGCGCTATGACTATACCGATAGATGTCAAAATTCATTTATTTTTGATATACCGGGTGTTAGGGAAGCTCTCCCAATAACGAAGACAAGAGATAGAACTAAAGATAAACAAAATTTGAAGCGTTTATTTTTTTCGATCGTCATAATTATTTCATTTTTGTATTAGCATTATTCACACTCCGTCGTTTATTATTTTTATTAGTACAGCTAAATGAAACCGATCGTTGACCCCACGGGCCGCGCGGGGTCAACGACTGGTGACGTCATACCGATATTCATTGCGGCAATCATTTTTTGAGATAAAGGGATAATTTTTTTATTGAAATTATCGTTTCATTTAGCTGTACTAACACGATGAAATGTGATGATTGCTAATAACTTTGTAAAAAAAAAAACAACATTTTAAACCGATCGAAAAAAAAATCGCTTAGTTTTTTTTTACTTTTAGTACTACTAACGCCTACTACGCCTTTTTTTTTTTTTTTTTTTTTTTTTTTTTTTTATCGTGCGGAAATCCCTTCGGATACCCCCCCGCCGGCCAGCGGGGGCGGTTATGTCGGGCTTGCACCGACTAAAACCGCACGCCGTCTCGGGTCTTCAGACGCCGGGGTGTAAGGTTACCCATAGAGCATATCCCTCGCACCCCGGCTGACCCTGGGCCATCTCACCACTAACAGCATCGCTCATCCTGTGTCCTCTGAACGCCTACTACGCCTGTCTTTACTCTCTTTCGGGAGCGTTGCCCTAACACCCGGTAAATAGTTTCTGCGTCCCGTTCCAAATTCGAAATTCAATATTCATTCCCGCCTCACCCGTTCCTGGGTGAGGTGCCTGGTCTTGTGACACAATTTTTTTTAAACCCTAGCGAGTACGAATATGGGTACTTCTAAACGAAGTACCTATACTGTATATGTATGTACATAGAAGTCATTGTTAACCGCAAGTTCAACCGTAAAACACAGTTAGTCCCTTGACCCCACTCATATTTATTTTATGTACCTATCACTTTCTAGTGACTCCACGGGTAATCGAACCTGAGTCCGGCCAGCAACTCCACGTCACCGTGGGCCAGACAGCGGTGCTCAACTGTGTAGTGACAGGGGAACCTCGCCCCACCACTCACTGGGACCGCAACCGCGCCATTTTGACTAAACAACGTTAGTATTAAAATTAAAATTGGAAAATTCAACGTTCAGGACGGACTTGAACTTAAACTACGGTTTCGTAGAGGGCGCTCTACAAAATTTAAGGTTTACTTCAATTTTGTAGAGCGCCCTCTACGAAACCGTCATACAATACAACAGTATACAACAGTCGTATAGTTACTAACAAAGTTCGTGAACAAACGTATAAGAGTTCGCGCATGTGCAGTGGCCTAACTGGCCAACCAATAAAAGGACTGATCAACCAATTTCGCGAGACTATGATTAATTTATTAAACAATTAATCTACTATTGGGTCATTGACGCTGTAGAGTGACAGCCATATAAGGTGTCACAAAATTAGGTCTCTGAATTTGGTGAGATGACTTGGTATCGACAAAATATGTATTTGAAACAAAAAAAAATCGGTTAAAAAAAAAAAAATAAAAAAAAAAATGAAAAAAACAAAACACCACCAGCGACCAGTGTCACGTGACGCGACGAGCACACGTGACGCTGGTCGCGATTTAGTATCGCGGATAGTATCCTCGCAGTATTCTCCAAGCGGATGTGTGGGAAATACCTAAATCGCGTCCACCGCGTCAACACCACCAGCGTCACGTGTGCTCGTCGCTGGTGGTGTTTTTTTTTTCATTTTTTTTTTTTTTTTTTTATTTTTTTTTTTATTTTACCCGATATTATTTTTTTTGTTTCAAATACATATTTTGTCGATACCAAGTCATACATGTTTCATTTGATTTTATTTGTAATAAAACGAATGAGAATAAAATGAACGATTAAATGTTTTTACAGAGAATGGAGTGGCTGACGAAGATAGCGAAAATGCAACAACATCGAGGTAAGAAAAAGCCCGTAGAACTGTAGGTTTAAATCACTAAAAGTCAACATCCAAGTCGACTTGAACCCTTTCTACGGAGAATACACTGCTGACTGAGCTACCTAGACCTATCCTATATACCGTAAATACACTGCTGACTGAGCTACCCGGACCTATCCTATATACCTTTATCTACGCCCATACTTTAAATCCTCTATAAAATATTCTGAAATAGTTAGCTTATTGCCAACATTAATACATCCAATGTCCTAATAACCATAATAACATCCGAACGGGTGTTATAATGTACACTGCTGACTGAGCTACCTAGACCTATCCTATATACCGTAAATACACTGCTGACTGAGCTACCCGGACCTATCCTATATACCTTTATCTACGCCCATACTTTAAATCCTCTATAAAATATTCTGAAATAGTTAGCTTATTGCCAACATTAATACATCCAATGTCCTAATAACCATAATAACATCCGAACGGGTGTTATAATGTTCAATCAATATCAATGAAATTTCATAATAACACTCCTTTCGCTTTTTCAATGTCTTCCGCGCAAAGGGTTACTCATCAGACAGCCAAATTCTTACCGCTCGATGCGTGGAATCTGCATATGAGTTTCAAAAAAAGAACTGTCATTCACGCGCGTTGCATTGCACTACCACAGCGACGGCGCGCCGTAAAAAAATAATTAAAGCTTATTCGTTAGAATTCCCGCTATTTTTCTTCGCTATTATTTTTGCAAATTGTTTTGTTTACTTACGAAAATGAGCGATTTAAGTTTTGATAACACACCTCCAGACATTTCGAATGCAGCAAAGGACATTTCTAACAAATTACTTACTACCGGAAAAATCTAGAAAACAGTATGAAAAGGCGTACCAAGATTTCATGAATTGGAAAATATCAAAGGGCAGTACATCATTCTCTGAAGATGTATTATTAGTTTATCATGGGTGTAGATAAAGTCTTGTATGCAACTGTATAATTAGGTATTACAACACTCATGTGATACTATTATCACACTCAGCTTCGCTTCGTGTGATAAACCCACATTCATGTTTTAATACCCCTCATTATACCACAGTTGCATAAATAACTATAAATACACTGCTGACTGAGCTACCCGGACCTATCCTATATACCTTAAATACACTGCTGACTGAGCTACCCGGACCTATCCTATATACCTTAAATACTCGTCTACCTACGTCCCTACTCCATCATAAATATCAGGTGCAGTATACTCGTACCTAAATATAATCTGTCCCTTTTCAGGATCGTTCTCATGAACAACGGTACACTCGTGATCGACCAGGTGTCGACACAAGACGCTGATATATACGGTTGTACCGCTGGCAGCTCTGCGGGACTCGCCAGAAATGAACTCCAGCTCGTTGTACATCCAGGTAAGGTGGCACTAGTTATTTGTTCTGCAAGTACACCTCTCCAGCAAGAAAAGGGCACCTTTGCTGTTTAAAGACACTTATAGATTCGCCATGTCTGTCTGTCTGTCCGTCCGTATGTCACAGCCACTTTTTTCCGAGCGCGAGTAAAAGTCTGGGTTTTGATTTTTGAAGTGAAAACTTCTTTCTTTATGGGTGAACAAAAAATCATGGAACTCGCGTCATCGTCACTGTGACGCTTTCCATTTTTTGTTTATAACAACGTCATCTTTGTTGTAATTGATGAACTATTTCGTTCTGACCTTGATGAAGTTTCGAACTGATTCATAATGAATAACATGATACACAGATGGCTCTGTAAATGTTTTATTCATGTTTTCACTTCTGTTGGCACTACCAGAGTGACATTGTTTTTTTTTCTTTTTGTGCGGAATCCTAATACTTTTTCTTAAATAACAGTAGGTAGCCTTAGTTATTAGCCTTATAACATCAGCCATATGCAGCAAGAATCCCAAAATCAGCCCAGCCAATTCGTAAATTAGTCAAAACAAACACATGGACAGACATTTTTTTTCTGTTATAAGGATAGTATTTTAAAAGTAACCTATGTTACGCCTTATAATATCAAATGGGCAGACAAAAAAAATTGTTATTAGTATCATAAATACATTAATATACAGTTTTAAAAATATTGTCACCACATTATACAGCTGAAAGCGACAATAGCCCCGTGGCGTACGTAACGGACTGTTGAGACGAGGTCTCGCGCTCGATCCCCAGTCGCCCCGGGCACACACCTCTGACTTTTCGTAGTTATGTGTGTATTAATAAATGTTAATTATCGCTCGCTTAATAATGTGCCCGGTAGATGGCAATAGGCTCGCCCCCTATTACATTGGGATCTTAACATAACTGGCGAATCGTGGGTGTGTAATACACCTCTGCCTACCCCTTCGGGAATACAGGCGTGAAGTTATGTTATATTATGTTTTTTAAAAATACTGTTCTTTGAACATTACAAATAGAAACTTCAGTTTTATTTATTTGTATAGATGAAAATGTATAGCATTGTTGTAGAGGGCGAGCTCCCGGCCGCAGAGTCTGGCGGCGTGGCGGGCAAGGCCGTGGTGGTGTCCGTGTCGGTGGCCGGCGCCTACATGCTGCTCGTGCTGGCGCTCATGGTGTACTGCCGGCGGCGGCGGCTGAGGAGGCGGCAGAGAGGTCAGCAAGCATCTGTACGATACGGCCTCATCGCACGGAGGCTGCCGTTCGTTTTCGAGTACCGCTTCCAGTATGTAGTCAGCGTCAAAAGTTGATGAATTATATCCAGGTGTTAGAAGTAGTGTTAAAAGTAAGTATTGCAACAAAGTTTCAAAGTTGATAATGAGTACAAAGTCACCTAGGCGTTCATATTTTCGCGCAATTTTGAATTTCAAGGTGACTTTCTAGTCATCATCAACTATTGAAACTTTTTCGCAATACTTTTCACCTACTTTTGACATTCTGTACCATTACCTACTTTTGTCACCTGGATATGTTCATCAACTTTTGTCGCTGACTGTACGTACCGGATGCCGTACTCGAAAACGACCGCGCCATGCTCTACTAGAACCTGCCTGATATCGTTCTATTAGACCGGGCACAGTCACGAGTATTTCTTGTGGACATCACTATTCCCTATGACGAAGGGGACTAGCAGTATCCCCATTTCACAATATGGTATTGTTTCAGGAGAAAAAATGGAGTTAGAAATGACTGAAGGTCGGGAGAAGTTAGTAGAAGAAGGTGAAGAAGATAAGACGAAGGCAAACGGTGCTGCTCTGCAGAATGGGAGACTTCTGGCTCACGATAAGGATAGCGGTAAGCTTATGGCCGTTTGTTAAAGGTTTTTTTTGCCTTTTTTATGTGGGACACGTCAATATTCCCTCTTCACCTTAACTTGACCTCGTCTGATGATAAACTAGAGGTGCCAGGAATGAAGATCACCAATATACATGCCCATAATGACAATGGTGGCCTTCAGCTTGACGGTCAGTATGTATGGGTCTGTATAAAAAATTAAAGTATGGGACTGACAGGTTATATCGGAACAATTCGCCTTGGTATAGGACAGGGGTGGTCCAATGGCCCGCGACACAATATTTTGGGTACGCCACTATGAAGCATTAGTGGTATTAGGAGATTTAAATCGTTAAATCGCCCTTGCCATAATTCGCGCGCTAGATAATGAACGAACAGACATTCAATGTTGAACATGTAGAATTTTGTTACAACGATCGTCGATATCTCGAAAACTACTAATGGAATCTTCTGGAAATTAAAACGCATTGTTAGTGTCGAAGTACTCTACCGAACAGTGTAGAAAAATCTAGAAATCCCAACACAAAACAACAAGTACTTCGAATACCTATACCTACTTTACCTACAAATCTTGAATACAAGGTTATTCACCTCGACCGTCGGCATGACTGTACCTTTTTTTTTTCGTGCGGAAATCCCTTCGGATACCCCCCGCGGGGGCGGTTATGTCGGGCTTGAACCGACTAAAACCGCACGCCGTCTCGGGTCTACAGACGCCGGGGTGTAAGGTTGCCCATAGAGCATATCCCTCGCACCCCGACTGACCCTGGGCCATCTCCGGTTTGGGAACCACAGTGTCCCCGTCTTGCCCTGGTTTGGGGGAGGGGCGCTGGTCACCCCACCGTCCCGGCATGACTGTACCTACTTAGTAGTAGGTACGTTTCTCGAACGCTCTAGTTAGATACCTAACATGTAGATGATTCCGGAACATTCTACCCTCCGAATTCGCGCGAAAGCGCCCGGCTATCGCCACGCAGTCAGCTTATTTCCGGAAGTGAAAGCGAACACATCTTACCGAAGCGATCTAAGAGGGTTATACCCGCGACTTAAGCAACGACTGTGGACTACTGTAAACTGCTGAGCGACTTGAACTGTTGAAGAGTACTGTGTGCTAGTTATTTAGCTGTCTAGTTTGTGGTGAGCGAATAAACCTCTTTGTTGTAAAAACGGCATTCAATTTGTACCCCGCGTACATTGGCCGTGGTACATAGGAAACTTGTGTTCCAAACGTTTCGTCGATCACTGCGGTCGACATCTTCAGTGGATGGTGGAAGATTTAATTGAATATGAATTTTTTTTCCAAGTGGATATTATTATTGTCCCTATAATCACGAAGTCAAAATTATTATTTGATGGCACTTTGATGCATACATGTTTATACCAGTGGTACCAAAGAGGCAACGTCTTTATCCCACCTTCAGAACCCCAGGACTCCTAATAATTCGGACTGCAAATGAGTACTCGTTCTCTCATTGCATGCATTGCACCCGAAGCCTTCAACTCGGAGCTGAATAACCGTAGAATTAAAAATCCGCATCCACAACCTCCAAGGTTCAATGTCTTTTCTTGATATATGTTTTTTTTTTTTTTTTTTTTATTCTTTATTGGATAAACAAACAACATCACAATAAAAAGGCAAATATAAGATAGTTAAGCGATAACATAATAATTGTGACATCCACAGCGTTTACCACAAGTATGATAAATACATAATTATCTTAAAGGTTAAGAGTAATACATCTGTTTGACGGTGGTAGTGTTAAATTACGTTAGATTAGATTAGGTTACACTAGAGTAGGTTACATTAGATTAGATTAAGTTAGATAAAATTAGTGACTGAAAGACCTCACGACCCGAGGGCTGCCCTCATGTCATGAAGCCTCTCAATCACCAATCTTCTATAGATACTGTAACTATTTGTATTTGCATTTATATCATTATATTTTCATTATATTTTTGTAACATAACATAACTTCACGCCTGTATCCCCGCAGGGGTTTTCTTTTTACGTGCGGAAATCCCTTCGGATACCCCCCCCCCTCCCCGCCGGTCAGCGGGGGTGGTTATACCGTGTATCGACTAAAATACATAACTTTACACCTGTATCAGGCGTAGACAGAGGTGTATTACACACCCACGATTCGCCAGTTATGTTAAGGTCCCATTGTAATAGGGGGCGAGCCTATTGCCACCTACCGGGCACATTATTAAGCGAGTGATAATCAACATTTTTAATAGACACATAACTACGAAAAGTCAGAGGTGTGTGCCCAGGGCGACTGGGGATCGAACTGGAGACCTCGTCTCGGCAATCTGTTACGTACACCACTTGGCTATCGCCGTTTTTTAATTATTATAATTTCTATAAAGGTGCTGACAACTCTGAGGTATCCGGCATATCTCGTGCATCGAAAAAGTCCGGCCAGTACGAGCACTTGTCCGTACCGCGGACCCTGCTGACTGATCAAATGACGCTCGGTGAGTATGAAATTACATAAATCTTCTTGAACATATAACACAGCGCTATCTAAAGTTTAATTAAGCCTAACTTAAGTAATATGCGTTAACAATACTTTTTTTAGCATTATCGATTCTATATATAGTATATATAGATTCGATATGTAGATTCGTGCATGCATTATTTTTTCACCGAGCGAGAATCGAACTAACCACTTCAGACGTAACAGTGGAACGCTCTACCGCCACGCCACGCAGATCGACATTGAAAATCCGTACAAAAAGCGACTATAATTATTCTTGTTTTTTCAGGTCGTGGTGAATTCGGCGAGGTTCTTCTAGCCAAGATCGACATGCTTCAAATAAGCAGACTACGGAACAAAGAAGAAGTTGAAACTGAACCGAAGATCAGACCTGTTCTGGTGAAAGCGCTGACCACCAAAGATGAGGTAAGGGAACTTTAAATTCTACTTTCCATGTCTCTACATATAAAAATTAATACCTATATTTCTTCGTCACGGCATCACGCGTGAACTGCTGGGCCTGTAGAAAAATTGACATTCTAAAAAACAAAAAAGCGGAATCGTTTCGAAGTGAACCTTCAAAAAACACATAAATAATGTCACTCCTGACGCTGACGCTGGACCGATTTTTATCGCTATTTCTTTATTTTATTTTTTTGTTGTCAAGAGAACTTACTTAGGAAAGAAAAATTTAAGAAAGTTGCGCGGAAAATTCAAAAATTTAAAAAGCTTAACGACAAAATTAACTTTTATAATGTAATCATCTGGCGTTTGACAAACCTGTCAGTCGTTTGTAATTGGCATCATTGACATATTGACTGAAACATTAACAGATGCGTCGATTTTAAGGCAGGACAACGTCTGTCGGGTCAGCAATTTTTTTAAATATAATTAATTGATTTAAAGATGTCTGCAATGCGGCCCAATGCAACTTCATCTGCTAATCGGTGCACCTACTAAATAACGGACGAGACTCTGGTGCAGGCGCACGTCTCGGGGTTGGGAGGTCAGCGACGGCAGTCGCTCCCGCATTGTCGATAAATCATTCAATAATAATAAGTGGACTCCGGACTCCAAAATGTATAGAAAATGTCTAAAACATTTTGGAGTCCGGACATCTCTATGAGGATAATGAGGCACCCGGCATCATGTATGAGACCCATCAAGATCACAAACCTCACCTGCAAGCCGGTACACGGACGGATAAGGTTCTGGCGCAGGCTTTTCTCTCGAGGTTTGGGAGGTCATACAGCAGTCGTAAAACCCAAAAAAAAAACACTGGTGCATCGGGAGTGCCGACAGAAATGAAAACACGAAAATAATATTTACAGAGCCATCTATGTTGTTCATTATGAATCAGTTTAAAATTTCATCAAGGTTAGAACAAAATAGTTCATCAGCTACAAAAAGATGGCGCTGTTATAAAACAATATGGAAAGTGTCACAGTAACGATGACGCAAGTTCCATGATTTCTGTTCACCCAAAAAGTGTTCAACGCGCTAAAGAAGTTTACACTTCAATAAATAAATAACTTGAGAAAGGAAACGAGGAGAAGAAGAACGGATTCTGGGCTGCAAAGTGTGAGCTTTGGATGCAACCGGGATTGGCGTTCAGATGATGATTTAACCTTTATTTTTTTCTTTGGAAAAGTGTCATAGTACCTGAAATTACAAATATTCCCCCTAACCCCTTACAGGTAAGTTAAATTGCTTGTTTTAGGAGTGGAATCACATCGGTAGTGTAATCACCAGGATTCGAACTTGAAACTTCTTAATCGTAACGCCTACTCCTTAACGACTAAATTACCGACGCTTCTTTCTAGGTTCGTCACTAATCGGACAATTATTTTATCCATCAGGTACAACTAGCAGAGTTCCGTCGTCAACTGGATATATTCAGCAGAGTCCGACACGAAAACATCGTCCGTTTGATTGGGCTGTGCAACGAAGCTGACCCTCATTACATGTTACTTGAGCATACTGATTGGGTAAGTGTATTTGTTTACCACTCAGATTCTGGTGGTCTAGAAGCCGTTTAGAAATTTCTTTAAATAAAAGACGGGCACTTGGACCCGATGATTCCAGCGTCTCAAATATGTAATTACCTGTTAAATTACTATATTTGCGCCGTTTAAGGGTCTCTGCCGAAGCAGCGGCAGCGCAGGCGCAGTCCGCAGTCCCTGGAAGATGTGAAAGCGCAAGGGTGTCAGCACATGTCGCATCCCACACCAAATGCCTTCCCATCTTCCAAGGCACCAACGACATCCCATCCGGCCTCTTGCCATCGTCGCGCGCCAAACCAGTAGGTTCTAGTACGGCTGGAACGCCGGCGGTGACAAGAGCCCGACGGATAATGTCATTGATGTACGCGTGCCGCGAAAGCCGTCCTGCGCTACTGCTGCATGAGAGGCCATGGTGTCCAAGGCTACCCACTTCTTCTCCACAGCGACAACGATGCGGAGAAACGCAAGGAGCACCCAAACGAAGGCAAGCAGCGATACGGAAGGTGTTATCCTCCAACATGGTACCAATGTTGGGCGATGGTAGGGCTTGAAGCCAGACACCGGATTCCCATTCCCCCACAGCCAAAAGGCGAGCACGCTCCGAAACATTGGTAGAAGTAGAAATGAGATGTTTTCTTACCATGTTGCAGAGCGGCACGTCCCATTGCCTCTGGGAAGATGGGTTACCTGGCAAATCAACGTTTGGGCAAGACATTTTCCAAGCATTTAAAGCTTCGGCCTTGCCTGGCACTTCCGAATTAGTTAGGCTAGGGGTTAGGATTCTTCTAACTAATTCATCCGTGCCATGCACCGAAGATAGAAATGCTGGTAGACTTACGTCGGTAATTTTGCGAACGCCGAGCCCGCCTAGACGCACAGGCATGGATGCCTGAAGCCAGACACGGTCGTTCATATCCACATTTAGAATTTTGCATAGTGTGTTTTGAATCACGCTATCCATTTTACCTAAAAGAGCCATATATTTAAAAAGTTGAGTTGATCGGAGAACATGTGTAAATTTAGGAACGAAAAGACAATACCGAATTATAGTGAAAGCAGAATGGATGTTAATTTGTTGCAAACGGTCCGAAACTTCACAGAAATTCTGAATCTTTTCTTCTACGAAAGAGTCATTTATTTATTTGGACAACCAGTAGTTGTTACATTATCACTTACATCTAAAACATGCAACTATAATATTATCATCATGCAAGTAGTAACATCGGTACATAAAGAAGAAAAAAAAAAAGAAACAAAACTGAGTACAAATGATAGACTAAATAGTCACAAATGATAGACTAAATAGTCATGCTTCCTCTAAGATTGGGGACCCTAGGAGGCGGAGTGAATCCTTTTGAACAATTTTTAAATTTGGGGCCAAAACGTTGAATTTTGATAAAGTGGAAATGATGTCAATGTTATCACTCAGAAGAATTTCACATTTAGTGGGATTTAATTGCAAAACAATGGATCTGAATTCATCTTTTAAAAAAGCCAAATCTTTTAAAACTGTATTAACGTCTCCTCCTAGGGTCCCATCATCTAGATACCATATAATAATTATATTTACGGGGATTAACGCGATCACTTATTTAAAGGTATTACATACCTCTGGTTTGCCTGACGTTTCGACCAGGTTGCACTGGCCGTGGTCACAGGCTGACTGGCTCAGCGTTGCACGCCCTCCGTCGTCGAATCCGTGAAGTAGAAGATTCCTCTTCCTTTTGTCAGATTTTGTGAAACACCTGGAGTTTATAAAGGTGTTTATAAAATAAAATAGACTGCAGCTGCGGAAGTTCCTACATAGGCCAAACGAAGCGGACTATTGCTGAAAGGGTCAAAGAACATATCGCTGCTGTGAAGAACCGACAGACGAGCAAATCGGCGATTGCAGAACATGCACTCGATGCAGGCATCAACCACTGGATTGAATTTCACCGCACGCAAGTCCTCTCCACCGAACGTCACTTTTACTCAAGAGTTGTACGTGAAGCGATTGAGATTAAAAAACATAAAACATTCAATCGGGAAGATGGTTTTAAATTATCTACAGCGTGGAATCCAGTGTTAAAAAACATACCACCTCGCTTTTCTGCGCAGTCGGATAAACACCAGAATAGGAACACATCGGTTTGCTTACAGAATAGGGACACTGTTAGTGTAGTATGTGACGGTACATGGCGAAACAAAAATCTCAACAATATCGAAAATGTGCGGGTGGAAGAGGAATCTTCTACTTCACGGATTCGACGACGGAGGGCGTGCAACGCTGAGCCAGTCAGCCTGTGACCACGGCCAGTGCAACCTGGTCGAAACGTCAGGCAAACCAGAGGTATGTAATACCTTTAAATAAGTGATCGCGTTAATCCCCGTAAATATAATTATTATATCATGGAACGCGAAAGTTTAAAAGTTAGTATAAATACCATATGTTAAATTTAGAATTTAGCTGCCGAATTATAGGATGTATAGGAAGGCTGAAAATGAGTGGCCCAAGAGGGTCACCTTGTTGACACCCGACTGATGATTCTAAAACGTTGTCCTTGTATAATAATTTTGAAGGGTACCTGTAACATTGCCAGAGAAATTTAAAAATTTTGGGGGTTTCCAATTTTGCTTGTGTCAACAATGTGTCCCTATTCACTGAGTTGAAGGCATTCTTCAAGTCAACTTTAAGAATGACTTCTCCTCCATTGCAGCCAAGGTACGTTAACAGGGCATGTACGGCAGCCTCGCAACCCCCTTTGGAGCCAAAGCCAAGTTGCAGGGGCTGGAATTGGTTGGTCAAATCTTCGCTGTAAGCTTTACAACAAAGTTTGGCTGCCATACGCCTGTACGTACACCCTACGGCAATGGGACGAATACCACCGTCTTTCTTACGTAAGGCGCATAAATTGGCGCCATAAAGTAAGTCGACGATGGCATCGCACACATTACCTGATAGCATGAGGTTTATTAAGGCCGTTAGCTCCTTCAAAAGTGCATCGCCAGCTTACCCGGGACCCAGTAGGTCTTTTAGGTGTTGCGGGGTCAAACCATCTAGGCCGCCAGCGGATCCGCTCTTGAAAGAACTAACGGCACGACAAATATTAATATGAAAATAAACAACTAAAAATGTCAAAACCACTGAAAGAATATAATATACACTCCGCACCATGGCAACGGCGGCGACGCACCTTCCGTTGCGCAGAGCCCCACGTGTATGTTATGGTGGCGCTCAGCTTGGCGGCTCGTTAGATGCTTTTTCGTACTGTAGGAGTAGGAAACACGTGTAGGTACTTGCAAGGAATTCCAAGTCCTAATGGTGCGGCAGAAGGAGTCGCCGAACCGCTTGTTTCTTGATGGAATATTCTGCACCGTACGCGGGTGGCATCTAAGTCCTCCAAGTCTTGTCCAATTGATCTTATTTTCTTCTGACAAAATATGTACCTATATTATATATATTTCTGCGATAATACTTCAATAAAATATATAATTATTTATTCAATTCAATTCAATTCTTGATTATGGCCTTGTGGAGCAAACACCACAATTTTGCCAGTGTCGAGTTAGAGATAGACCAGTAAACGAAAGGAAGTTTGACCGGTGGAAAGATAGAACAAAAATTAAACATGTAATCAAGCAGATTGCAATTCAATTCAATTCTTGAATATGGCCTTGTGGGGGAGTTGCGCGTTATTTTGTTATACGAGTAATATGACGACCACAGTTAAATACTAGTAGCCAGATGACGACAAATGGCAAAAGAGGAACTTAAACACTCCCCAAGTCAAATTGCAAAGTTGCAACTAACAAAGAATGTGAATTTATGTTAGATTAGTTATTAAAGACGAAAACTCAAAAATTATCACTAAAAATAGGAATATACATAATTAAATACTTACAATTTAATTTTATTCATTTTAATATGTCTATACAAAAAATTTACAAAAGGGGAATGCACAAGGGAAAGAAGCAATTTAAAGGAAGTAGGACGGGGAACGTGAGTAGGAAGAACATCATAAAGCGAGAATCTCAGTCTAGGACAACTGAAAAATAAATGGTCCACGTGCCCTTCGTCCAGACCGCATTCACAAAGCGAGGAGTCCCTAATCCTCAGTTTGGCCAAGAAAGCAGGAGTGCAAGAGTGGTTAAAGCGAAGGCGGCAAATTGTGGATGTGATCGGTTTATCAAAATGCCTATATTTATGATTAGAGAACCAGGGTTTAAAGGGAATAGAGGTTTGAATATCCCCGTAAAACTTACCTCTAATTGACTTTGAAATTTGCCAAAACTTATTCCAGGATTCAACCAACGTTGACTTAAAAGTGGTGCAGATATCATGGCAAAAAACTTGGTTGTGATATAATTATTTATTTTTACATTCAATTACGCTAAACGTCAAGGTTGACATTAGGTTTACATTGTCTATTGTTACATTATTTGTTACGCTACATTTTTTTTTTTATACTGTTAACTGATGCCACTTAGTGGAATTTGCTACACATGTGATTTATTGATTTAAATCACATGTACTGTTCTACAATATTTATTTTTAAACCTCACGGTATTTCCAAAGATGTATATGATAGTATGCAGAAAAGCTGTAAAAGATTTAGATCGGCAAAAGTTAACATACAGGACGGAACTTGAACCCGCGACCAGTCTCTTCTCTGACCAACTAAGCTACCTGGACACATCCAGGATATTTGAAATTCTTCTATACCTCTACGAATGATGTGACAATAATCTTTTCATCTCTCCTGTTCGGAAAGTTTAATTTTCATGGGTAGATCGCCGGGTGGATATTTCATCCCTAGGGCAGAAATATTGTTGCTCGAGGGTGTCAGCATAGTTTGCTATGCTGACACCCTGCTTTTTACGTGAGGGTGGGCATTTCATTCGATCCACCCCAACTCATTGAAGAACGCCAGCAGGCTATTCACGCTGCTTTCGATCTCCCGGAGCGTACCTGTATTTCCGAAGTACTTAGCCCTGTATGTGGCGGTTGCAGGGCAGTGTAGGAGCACGTGTGCCGCTGTTTCTTCCTCACTCATGCAGGCTCTGCAGAGAGGGCTGTCGGTGATTCCTAAAATAAAAAGGTGTTTATTGAAGGAGCCGTGCCCCGTGATGGCAGCTGTGGCCGTGCGCAGTTGCCGTTTGGTCAGTTGTCGAAGACGCCTGGTCAGTCTATTTTCAAGCACGGGGAGTGCTTCCCTCGCCTGTCTGCAAACTTCCAGATTTATACAATAGCTGTTGTGTTGATCTCTCGTTCGTTTGTTTACTATGGTTCGTAGGTATGCAAAGGTAATCGGTATTATGGGCTCAGGTCCCATTACTACCATGTCAGATCCTCTCCTGGCAAGCTCATCTGCTGCATCATTGCCGCGGTAGCCGCTGTGGCCCTTAATCCATTGCAACATAACCGTTGTTGAAATGGCCTATTTGGTTCAGTTTACGATGGCACTCCAATATTAGTCCCGAGTTTATAGTGTGGCTGTTTAAAGCTTGCAGCACGGCCATGCTGTCGGAGAGTATGCGTATTGAGTGGCCTTCCACTCTCCTGGCCATTACCGCTGAAGCTGCCAGGGTAATCCCCATGCATTCAGCTTGAAATACTGTGTTATGGGTCTCCAGCGGTGTTGAAATGGATACATTAAGGTCCTCCGAGAAAACGCCGGCCCCGGTGCCTGTACCAGTTTTTGATCCATCTGTGAAGATGCTTAATTCCGTTGGGCATAAAGCCTCACAGCGGTGATCCTCATGAAGTTGGATCTTGTATTTTTTGTCGAATACGTGTTGTTTGGGTACACGATCATTCATTGCTCCTATCATGAGTATCTCCTTTGTGAGATCTGTGAGCAGTGAGGTGTGTCGTGTGTTTCTCTCGCTCCATAGGTTGAGTGCCCTTAGGCGTATAGCCGCAGCTGTTGCTTCTTGGCGGATGAACAGATCCAAGTGTGGGAGTCCGAGCATGGCTTCCATTGCCACGGTTGGGGTAGATTTCATGCATCCATTGGTTGCCATGCAGGCTAGTCTTTGGGTCCGTTGTAGTTTAGCCGCTATTGTGCTGTTTTCGGTCCTTGGCCACCAGACGATAGCGCCATACGCTATCATGGGGCGGATTACTGTTTCGTAAAGCCACAGGATGATTTTCGGTGTTAGCCCCCATTTTTTTTCAATCATTCTTCTGCACTGCCAGAAGGTAATCCCGGCCTTTTCTAATTTATTATCTAGGTGGCTATTCCATTTTAACTTGCTGTCAAGAATAACGCCAAGGTATTTGACCTCTTTTGACAGTTGGAGTTCCGTGTCAAAGAGTTTGGGTAATCGGTACTCGCCTAATACCCTTTTGTTCGTGAAGATGACTAACTCGGTTTTGTTCGGATTCACCGATAGTTCGAATTCCCCGCACCATTTTTCTACGATGCGTAAGGCTTGTTGGGTTAGGTTACAGACCGTTCCCGCTACCTTTCTTGAGATAAGGATTGTTAGGTCGTCGGCGTAGCCTATTGTGTAGTCTCGGTTTTTCTTCAGCCTTGTGATTAAGTCGTCTATCACTAAATTCCACAGGAGGGGAGAGATAACTCCCCCCTGCGGGCAGCCTTTGGCCATCAGCGCTGTCTGATCTTCATCCCCAAGGCGAACTACTCTTTTGCTGAGCACGTTTGTTATCCATTCTGATAGTACCGGTTCCGCTCCGTGTTTTGACAGGGCGGCCTTAATACTGGTGAAGCTGGGTTTTGTCGAATGCTCCTTCGATGTCAATGAACGTTCCTAGGCAAAAGCCTTTTTGTTCGATCGCTTCCTCTATCCGGCTGACCCGGCGGGGGGGTATCCTAAGGGATTTCCGCACTTAAAAAAAAAGGGCAGATTTTTTTTTTTTAATTTTAAGTTTTACAATGGAGTTCATGGTATTTAATTACGTCATAATGCCTTGATATCACAACGCTTTTTTTTTACATGGCTGTCTAAATGCACATCTCGTGACCAACTCGATTACAATGTAACCAATAGATTCGATTTTCAAAACTTTTCTAATGTTGGCAGTAGGTATGTACGTGAATTATAACTTCTTTTCAGTATTAAAAAAAGAAAACAATTTAAGTTTGCTAAAGAATTAGCGGGAAAACGAGATTCAATATAAATAAATACCGTGTGTTGATTGTGGTTAAAAATTGTTTCGGAAAGTGATTCTAGTGACATGGATATTAATTTAACTCCCGATGAGATTTAAGAACAGGTAAAAGCTGTTCTTAATAATCTATTTTCAAATTGTTCTAATTTTATTTTTATTTTTAACTGATAATCAATATACCTGTTTCATTAAATGTGTGTGTAGTATTTTAATTTCCTCACATAGTCGAAATGAAAAGTAGAGTGTTTACTTCGGGTGAATGTCAGCATTTCACCCTCGAGCTATTGGCGATGACCCTAGATCTCGGGTGAAATGGCTGACTTTCAACCCTTGTGTAACAATGGACCATTAACGTTGGTGTGCAGGGCGAGCTGAAGAAGTTCCTGATCGCGACCCGCTCGGCGGAGGAGAGCGAGCAGTACGTGGCGCGCGTGGGGCCCGCGCACGCGCCGCCGGCCGCGCCCCGGGCCGCGCGCGCGCTGGCGCCGCTGCAGCGCTTGTCGCTGGGCGCGCAGCTGGCCGCCGCCGCCAGCCGCCTGGCGCTGCTGCGCCTCACGCACCGGTGCGCCCGCTGTTCTGTACTTTGCTTTTGATCCAACAGGACAGTGAAACAGAAGAGAGAAACCCAACTTCCATAAAAATACTGTGTGTTAGGAAAATTCTCACAAAAACGAAGACATATTAAAAAAATTGAGCGATTTTTTTAAAAATCTGTTTCAATTATATTTTTAAATCGCAATTTGTAAATTTTTGTATTAATATTGTTACGTCCGCGGGGTACAATTAAATGCCGTTTATAAAACAAAGAGGTTTATTCGCTCACCACAAACTACATAACTAAATAACTAGCACACACAGTACTCTTCGACAGTTCAATTCGCTCAGCAGTAGTCGTCAGTCGTTGCTTAGGTCGCAGGTATAACCCTCTTGAATCGCTTCGGTAAGATGTGTTCGCTTTCGCTTCCGAAAATTAACTGACTGCGTGTACAGTTCTTCGTCACTACACCCCAGCTGGGGTGCGTGGAGACATGTTTGTAGGCGATGTGCCCCTGCCATGTGGATGTCTTCGCCTCCCCTAAATAAGGGAGGGTCGTTGGCTCGGGTTATTATCCCATTTGCGACATGTGGGCCGGGACTCCCTCTTCACGCCGCTTCGGCGGACGCTCCAGCCAGGTGAGATGAGCGGTTTCCCGCTCAAGGCCCAGCTGGGAGCGTACCTGCGACAGAAGCGGCGGCTGGCCGGGATCCTGGCACCACTGGGTGTTGTTCATCATTGACCGTCTGCCTGCTCGCCCGCCCGCGCTGGCCACATAGCGCAGGTATCGTAGGGGAGTACCTGCGAATGTCGGCTGCGGAGGACGGACTCGCTGAGGACAGACGATCGGGTTATTGTACACGGTACAGGTGATAAAATATAAGAATGTAAATGTAAATGTTGAGGTGAGGCCGCCCGCTCTGCGAACCGGCTTGGTATCGATTCGCAGAGCGCGGCGGGCCCGCAGCTGTTGCCGCGGCGGGACGTGCGCGCGCGCAGCGCGGCCGGCGCTCGGCGCTACGGCCGTGCGCACACTGGCCTGCGATGCGGCGCGCTTGGAGGCGGGGCCGGCGGGGGCGCGCCAGACTGCGCGGCGCCACCGGCTCCGCGGGACGCTTTTGTTATTGTTATAGTGTGCTACTGCGGTAGCACACAAGCGGCGCTTGAGGTTTACCCCGTAACAAATCCGCTAATCCTGGAAATTAGCGTCTTATTTGGGGGTTAGAGTCACTTATGAGGTCGTAGGCCCGTCAGCGATTAGGTCGTGGGGAAGCTTGTGGCGGTCAGGTGGGCGAGCGTGCCACGGCGCCAGTCCGCGGATGTGGCTCCACGCGGAAGTGTCGGCGCGCTCGAACATCCGTCGGGTGAGCGACTTCACGAAGTCGTCCAGGCTCTCAACTCGCAGATCTCGCTGGATCACGTCGCCCCTCACGTAGCGAGGTGCGTTCACCACCTTCCTCAGGGTGGCCGACTGCTGCTGGCGGAGTAGGGCGCGGCTCGTCTCGCTCGTGAGGGCGAACCAAGCTGGCGCTGCGTACGTGAGCTGTGAGCGCACGTACAGCTTGTAGATGTTAAGCTTCACGCGGGGGGGGAGATTCGAGGAGAGCGCTGGACGTAGTAGCGCGCGGGTAACGCGCGCCTTCGCGACCACACTGCTGACGTGCCTCTTCATGGAGAGCCGCCGATCCAGTGTGACGCCCAGATACGTCACGGACGGCTTCCATGGTATGGGCTCCATGTGGAGGAGGAGTGGCGGTGGGAGCTTCCTCTTGGTGGAGATGGTTATCGCCTGTGTCTTCCCCACGTTCACCGACAGTCGCCATTTTGATAGCCACTGGGGCAGGAGGTCGAGGCTTTTTTGTATTTTTGACGCGGCGTGTTTAGCGTTGAGGCTGGTCGCGGTGTACGCCGCGTCATCGGCATATAGGGCGAGTAGCGTGCCTTCTGCTACTGGGATGTCGTCGGTGTAACATGAGTACAACACAGGCGATAAGCAGCTGCCTTGCGGTACACCTGCAAGGATTGGGTGCAGCTGGGAGGTGGCGTCTTCCACCGCCACTCTGAAGGTCCGGTTTTCCAGGAACGTGGAGACCACCTTAACGATCCGGCGGGGCACCTGCGATGTGGAGAGCTTGTACAGCAGACCGGCGTGCCATACACGGTCAAAAGCTTTTTCTATGTCGAGGAATACTGCTACGGCGTGTTCGCGCTTGTTGCGCGCTGCGGTAATCCCGTGCAGTACCCTCGACAATTGGAGCGTCGTGGAGTGGTCAGACCTGAACCCGAACTGTTCCGGTCTGGGTGTCACGTGCGGTGTGAGGTGCCTTAATAGCAGCTGCTCGAACACCTTCGAAATTGTCGGCAACAAGGTGATGGGCCGATAGCTTTCGGGCTTCAATATGTTTTTGCCCGGTTTGGGCAGCATAACCACTCTCCCCTCCTTCCAGATGTTTGGGAAGGTCCCGGTGCGCACGATGCCGGTAAATAACCGGGCAAGCGCGGCGACGGTGCGAAATGGTAAGTGCTGGAGTGCGGTATTGGTGATACCGTCCACTCCAGGGGCCTTCCTCTTTTTGGTTCGGCGGATGGCGCGCTGCACCATACTGCGTGTCGATATCCGGGCGCCTTTTATAGCTCTTAATTAGGAGGGTAGAATGTGCCGGAATCATCTAGAGATAAGGCACGTTAGATATCTAAGTAGAGCGTTCGAGAAAAGTACCTACACAGCAGTAGGTACAGTCGCGCTGACATTCGAGGTGAATAACCTTGTATTCAAGATTTGTAGGTAAAGTAGGTATAGGTATAGGTATTCGAAGTAGTTGTGGTTTTGTATTGGCGTTTCTAGATTTTTCTACACTGTTCGGTAGAGTACTTCGACACTAACAATGCGTTTTAATTTCCAGAAGATTCGATTAGTCGATTTCGAGATGTCGACGCTCAACAATATTATTCACGGTCCATTATTGTGTTAGTACAACTAAATGAAACGAAATTTTACCTTTTACCTAAAAAAATGAATGCCGCAATAAACATCGGTAGGACATCGCCGGTTTCTTATAGCTGTACTACAAGGATGGAACGTAAATAATGCCAAAAAAAATGACTTAGTAAAATCTTCAGTAGGCACTCTGGCCTGGGGTGTGTGTTGGGTAACCTCCTCGAGTGTCGCTCCGATTCCGATCCCGCTGCAGTCCGGGGGGAACGGAATCGGAGCGGCCGGTACACCCTGGGCGGCGGTCAATGGCTTCCCCTTCACCCCTTCATAGGGTTGGCATTGATCGTCGGCCAATACCCAACGTGGCGGGAACACATCGCTCTCCGTACTCCTCTGCTTCCAGAGGAGACAGGATGAGCGATGCTGTTAGTGGTGAGGTGGCCCAGGGTCAGCCGGGGTGCGAGGAATATGCTCTATGGGTAACCTTACACCCCGGCGTCTGAAGAACCGAGACGGCGTGCGGTTTTGGTCGGTTCAAGCCCGACATAACCGCCCCCGCTGGCCGGCGGGATTTCCGCACGAAAAAAAAAAAAAAAAAAGGCACTCTGGCCTGTTTTCATTTTCAGCAGCATTCCCCTAACACTCAGTAAAAATGTGATGACCATATTACTAAAAATTAGAACACGGCTAAAGCTGCACTACAGTTTTTTTTTTCGAAAGCGGTTTCCTGCCAAACAACTCGTATAGTTATAAAAACTGTCGCGGAAAATAACCACGAGTGAGGCCGCTTGTATTACTTTAAAACCGCGGCGGTTTAGCCGTAGTGTGGCCTAGCACTTAAAAAGATTTCGATGACCCATTTACTTATACTCGTAATTTTACGACTAGATAATAGTAATATTTTTTATTTCAGAGACATAGCAGCCCGCAATTGCGTGATCACCTCTAAGCTACAACTGAAGTTGTCCTTCCCTGCGCTGACGAGGGGGCCTGACTCGCACGAATATTACAAACTACATGAACAGGTGGGTAGTTTGGATGATAATGCAATATTTTGGCATCTCGGATTTAATCTGAAAATAAAACCAGGGAGTGGATAGTGTAACTCTGCAATAGCTACTAGAGTAATTTGTCCAATTTTTTTTTTCCAAATTTACCAGTAACCAAAATTACACACACTAACCCCTCCAGCTAAACTAAATTACTTATGTTAGGAATAGGTCCACGTCAGTAGTATAATGGCCAGGATTCGAACCTGAGACCTATCGACCGTTAGACCGACTCCTTAACCACTAAGCTACCGACGCTGAAAGATAGACAGTAATTTTCAGAGAAGCACCTATTTATTTGAGACCTATCTGTAAACGTTCACAGCGCAATTTCAAGAAACATGTAAAAACAATTGTATATTGTGTCCAGGTGATCCCGTTACGTTGGCTACCTCCAGAAGCGGTGCTGGAGGGTGATTACTCCACCAAGTCTGATGTGTATATGTTCGCTGTCACAGTGTGGGAGGTAAGGGTCCTATTCATATATTAAAACTTGTAATATACTACTTTTTTTGACATGACAACGTCTTATAATTCGATGGAGCCGGCTGCACGCACGAAAAAATGAGGCGTTCCATTTAAGGCTTGAAGTGCAAGCGAGAGCGCGGAACGAGCGACAAAGAGGCACAATCGGCCTCCGCGTCCAGCAGCGTTCGACATCTGTCTCTCTCCTACTTGAGTGAGCGATGCGTCCGCGTGGACAGCTGCTATACAATAATACATTTACATGTTTTCGTCAAGTATGAAGTGCAGTGAATTCTTATAACTGATCTTAGTGGTTAAATAAATAAAATAAAAAATTCTTTTGAAAAATGCAAACATTCCATCAGTATTTTCTTATGACGTTGTCACGTTCAACGATCGTCAGTAAACCGACTTTACAGACAACCGATTTTTTCTAACTTTATACTAATTCAATAAAAAATTTATGCAATTAGTATGCTTACTCTTCCTATAGATTTAGATCGGAAAAAGAGAACATCCAGGACGGGACTTAACCCGCGACCCGTCCCTTACAGGGAGAATGCTCTGACCAACTGAGCCACCTAGACACATAGCATTTTTTTGTTTCAAGGTGGCTCAGTTGGTCAGAGCATTCCCGCTGTAAGTCCCATCCAAGAACTTTATACTAGTAGTAACTTTTAAGGGTAAACAAAAATAGAAAAAAATAATTAAAAGGTTTAACTATTTATATTTTTACTGTTGTTTGATGGCACTTGGTAACACTTGCTACATATATATTGAAATAATTTATCACTTGTACTTTTCAACTATGTTAATTCAATTAAACTTGACCGGTTTCGCCTCACGGCATTCTCAATTGATTTTTTATGCGTGCAATTTAACTATTTAATTTCAATAATTAACTTCCAGATTTACACAAAAGCAGAGCTTCCTTTCGCCAAGCTGAATGATAACTCAGTACTGGAACGGGTAAAGAGTGACTCGCTCGAGTGGACGATACCGAGTTCGATGCCCGAGCCACTGGGTGTATTACTCGTGAGTATAAGTTAAAATGCCTTGATTGAAAGAAATAATAACAGTGCCTCTCTTAGGATAAATTTAACTTATTTTTAAAACCTCACTCTTCTTACAGAAACGCTGCTGGAGCAAATCGCCCGCTGACCGGCCCCAGTTCACAGAGATCTACGATGAGATTAACGCCTTGCTGCAGGACCTCACATCCGAAAACACTTCCCAGAAATCCCAAGACAAGACCGAGCAATGAGGCAAGATAACACGAATATGGAAGAAAACTAGCATTAGACAAGCAATGCGTGGCCATTTTGAGAGGTATAGCTTTGAATGTATCTGCTAGCCTGTGTGATTTAGGTGGTTTTTGGGTCTACAATTTATACAAACTATTTAAATCTTAAGGCTTTCACGGCCGGCGTTGCATGAAGAATATACTGCTTCCGGGCTGTTTGGCCGTGGTCCATCGAAAACTTGTATTCCAGACGTTTCGTCGATCACTGCGGTCGGCATCTTCAGTGGTACACGTCGGGACGCCGTCGAGTGAGGAGAACCTTCCTCGGCGGCGCACTCGGTGCGACTGATGCCGATGACGATGTCGACCGCAGTAATCGACGAAACGTCTGGAATACAAGTTTCCGATAGACCACGGCCAAACAGCCCGGAAGCAGTATATTCATTATACAAACTATTGTTTAAAAAATTAGTATTCTCTTTTTCTCGATATATGAATGCTTTCTCAAATATGACTATGAGTAAATATACTCATAATCTAAGGTTACTAATGTAGACCATTTTTTTAACAAGTTTTGTCACGTCAACCTTTTATTAAAACAATCGTAACGAGCTGGAAATAGAGAAGCTATTTTCGACAGCACTACCGATCGCACACAGATAGCGGGACACGCCTGGAGACTGTTAAGGAACCTTATTGTCGGATTTCCTCTCGGGGTTGGTAGATCAGATGGCAGTCGCTTCCATAAAGGCCGTATAAATAGAGTAAATCAAGGACGAGGATAAAGTGGACCAGGCAGTGGAGCAAGTGCGTAGCCGGGCATTGTGGTCGCAGCACTAGTGAGACCGGCGGGTGTCACGCGGTGCTGCGACGACAATCCTCTTCTGATGAGGCCGTCAAGCTGAGTGCCACCATTGTTAACATGGTACGTGTATGTAATGGTGACCCTCTTTCCTGAGACTTTACCTTCAGCTTACCACCAGGCGAGGTGAAGTCAAATTGACGTGTCTTAAATATTAAAAAAAAGGCTCCGCGGTGAAATACTCTGATGCAACCAGGACAAATTTAACATGATGATGGGGGAGGTTTAGGTATTTGCTATGCATACTTAAATATAGTGAATTATGAAATATTTTCTCTCAAAAACAGTAATACCAATTCAATTGTAAAAAATCTAGATTATATGTCTTATTTGCAAGCAATTAATGTTAAACAAAGTTATATTTAAGTAAAATGGCCAACTGATTCGGGATTTTGCAATGGATAATTAAATTACAGCAGAAAGTATAAGTTTGGGTTAGATCAGACTAAACCGCGCACGACGCCATATTACTAACTTCTATATAAGCAAGATGGATGTTGGAACATGGCGGTCGAGTGATATTGTCAGTCATTTTGTATAAGTATATAGTGAAATATATAGCCATTTTGATGCATTTATTATTCGATTTGTTGTGTAAGGTAATTATATATCTAGGTTTAGGTAATCTTAGTCGAATTTGTATACAGATAATGTGATTTTTAAACACTGATGGCACAACAACTAATGACAACCTTAGCTCGCCTTTTCGAATCAAGGCAATATAGACTTTCGGTCTTGCTAATAAGGCATAAAATAGACTGAGCGTGTTAACGATAGGAAAATGTACTCTTGATATATATTGCCGTGCGAGCTAATTTGGATTTTATTACGTAGTGTGAATAGTGATATTGGGTCTTTGTGTTTCCAGAATTTATTTGTCACAATAACTGTTACAAAATCTAACCCGCCGATAAGGCTTTTATTATTAATAAATGTAAAATGACAAAAGCTAAATGATACTGCCATTTGTAAATAAAACTAGTGAGTAAGACTGAAGTTTAGGGGATATTAAGTCTAAGCCATGTATTTAGTGAGTAAAATGTCGTCCGAAATTGATATGAAACGTCCTGATTGAATCGAAATCTTAGGATATAAGTGTAAGCGGCCATTTTGGTGACGTCATACGCCATATATAAACGGTAAACAGAACAGCATGTTGCTAAATAATTAGAAGATTAAACCTGTAAACTAAAACTGTGGTGCTTTTCTGACCGATTTCCGAACGGATAAATTCACATGAATGGACAAAGCGACGTGCCCATTTTCAAAATAAATATAAAATTTCCCTAATATAGTGCCAATTTTATAGTTGCTACAAGTAAGTGGTAACAATCTGTTTAATCTTAAAATCATTATATTAATTAACTCCTATGTATACCTACTACTAGACAGTTTAGAACAATAATTTTGTCATGCTTCCGAAAGGTGATTCGAATTTTCGAAATTCGAAAAAATATGGTATCGTGAAAGACCACAAATCGACAACTTACTTTTTATAGCTGTCATACGAACAGATGACATCACAAAAAGGCGCGCTATGCGTATACACGTAGGTGTCAAAATTCATTATCTCATTTCTCTATTCTACGTACCGTACCAAATTCGAAATTCATTGCCGCCTCATCCAGGAACCGTGACACAATTTTTGTTCAAAACAGCTCGTCTAGTTGCTACTACACATAGAAGTCAATGGTTTAACTGCATTTTTTTATTCCCGCCGAATTAGCATCACAGGTTAAATCTATTGAAAATGAATTCATAATCGGCTATGTTTTATATATTTAATTTAGTTTTGTACATTTTAGAACGAACAGTGACCAGATAATGCATTTATAGATATAAGTTAAATCGTAGATAATAATATAACTGTATTATTAATCTCAGTAATTAGAAATCTCATAGTTTAAGTATTTCTGTGAGCAAAGACTGTTTTATTTAAGTCTCGAATGGTCTCAAAGCAACTTTTAGTTGCTACCGAAAAGCATTTTTGGCAGCTTCTAATTTTAATGAAAAGTTTGGACTGCATATTTAAATAATACGATGTATTTTCTAGTTTCTTTTTTATTTAATTTTCTGAACGAAATGTATGTGTGTATTGATTTTAAATAGTTCCGTGTTTATCGCTTACTATACTTAATACTAGGGACACGCTATGATGGCCGTTTTGAAACGTTAAAATAGTGATGTGAAATGTCAATATAAAATACAAAAAATCAAATCAGTTTTTGGATATTCACTTCATTTTTTAAATTTCGAATTTCGAAAAACATAAATGCCATGTTGTGTCGTAAATTAGTACACTGATACGTAGTATCCCTTAGTAGTCTGTGGTACACTGACGAAACTTCATGAGCGGACAAACGTCAAAACGGCCACCATAGAGTTCCGCTAGTTTTGGCTAGTTTAATAGGCGAGGTCATTATTTTGAACTGAGTAATGAAGTTAGCCGCAATCATATGTGATGTCACTTATAAGCATTCAGTTGTAACGTCACTCCTAAGATAAAAATTCAACTTAATCTTACTAGTCTTGATTCAATTATTCCTCCGAGTATAAAAATGAACGCGTGTTAAACATTTTTTCTCATTTTTAATTAAATTAATTTGTTTAGCCTAGTTAGCCAATGTAATTAGCTTTTTTATAACTATATAGTACGTAGTTACAGTTAAACTGTAATAGATTTTTATAGTGCCAGATATTTAGGAAAAAATAAATTAATACAAAAAATGCATGACACTAGAGTTGATTTACGTACTTGGTGTTTTAGTGTTATTGCTGATGCAACTTCTAGATGCAAAGTCTATAACTTCCATTTTAATTAATAGAGTAAAGTAAAAAGTAGTGTAGGTAAGAAAATATTGTTAAAAATTAATTATGAGTATTGCCTGCAACGTTACGTCGGCCGTAAGTTTTACCAGAACTCTGGAAGCTGCCAAAAACGTATTTTATGTATAGCGCGATATTTACCTTATTATATAAGATATATATATTATTGTTTCCAAGAATTCGAGCCGTGTCAGCGGCATTATTGATTGGTGTAATAATACAGGGTTCGATTCCTGGCGAGCCGGATTTTGATGAAAACTAAAACTGCGTTATCATACGTGTTATGTAACACAATAACCGCACATAAACATGTGTCGGGGGATTTCTTAATTTTTTTAACAAAATATCTATCTTCCTTTAGCACTTAACCTAACCTGATTACTGACAAATGGCCGCCGGGACAAGCTAGCTGGTGTGCATATACTCAAGGTTAATACCTACACTACTTTATCCCATACATTTTATCCTTATAAAAATAAGTTAATTCTGGTGACAGTGTGATCTTGTACTATAATAATCTGAAGTAAAATAAGAAGATCTGAAACTCGGACATGTAGCTTTTGTGGTCCATAAAGTTGCCTGAAAGTTTTAATCAAATCGATGCACAAGTTTTCTTGTACCACATGCAAATATGAAAAAACATGTTGAATTCCTGAGACGAGCTCAGCCGAATACAAGGGATTTTTTTTTCTCTTTATCTTGCAATGGTTCACCCCAGCACGAATTTATTACCGAAAACAGCAACTCGATAGCTCATCTCCTTCATACCCAAAACCGTGACAGAAAATTGGCAACGACGACGTCGACGACAACTTGATAGCAATAGGGCTTTTCTAAAGAAAATCCCTAAAAATGGTATAGCATGGTATAACGACACGCTCGCTGCGAGTGTGGCCCACAACACCGGTCAGTACGCAGTTTAATGCAGTTAAGCAAAGGTATCACAATAAATAAGTGCTTAGAGTGCGCCGAAGAAACATCTGGCGAATGTAATATTAGCTTAAATTACTACAGCCTTATTACTTGTTTACTTAATCTAATTAATATCCTAAATAATATGATTTATGTTTCTTTAGTATAGCAAACTGTGTTTTAATTCATGTTTATTTATTTTTTTAGCTTTTTTACACTTAAGTTAATTCAGACTAACAGACAGAAGCGGCGATAGCCCAGTGGCGGACGTAACGGACTGCTGAGACGAGGTCTCGAGTTCGATCCCCAGTCGCCCCGGGCACACACCTCTGACTTTTCGTAGTTATGTGTGCATTAATAAATGTTAATTATCGCTCGCTTAATAATGTGCCCGGTAGATGGCAATAGGCTCGCCCCCTATTACATTGGGACCTTAACATAACTGGCGAATCGTGGGTGTGTAATACACCTCTGCCTACCCCTTCGGGGATACAGGCGTGAAGTTATGTATGTATGTAATTCAGACTGATCCTCAAGATGAAAGAATATCAGATTTACAAGTTTGTCCAAACAGTTAATATTAAAGATAAATTAAAGATACAGACACGATTGATTATATTCTTAATACCAAAACGGATGAGAGCTAACATCAAGACTAAATGTCAGAATGTCATTAAAAAATTATGATTAAAAGTTGGTCTAAAAAATTTAACATAGTTTGATATTTAATTTTTATTTTGAATTGAATTGAAATTTAAAAAAAAATGGAATTCTTCAATATCGCTTTACTTATCTAGCTATTAGACTATTTTCCCAAATATTTTATTGTACATACATTAGGTACTGAACCTGCTCCCTTAGCATGGTACTTTTGAGTCTCGTCGATTAATGAAATGAGTCGTCGCATCTGGGCAATCGCTATGAGGATGATAATACGTAAGCCAGTCAGACTAAAACATTTTAACTAGGAATTCAGTGCAGGGTGCGACTGAAATAAATTGAGCTGAGCGAGCAGGACTCTTACTTGAAAATAAGACATCTTACTACGGTCGCGCGCTTAGCTAAGGCCGCGCGCTCGTGAAACTGTTTTTCGATGATTATTCCTCAATGGTACATTGTATTTGAACAGTTGACCCCTCTAAACACTCAGCGGTGTATACACTATAACCATGGCAAATTTGGTCAAGATCGGTATTGTGGTTCCGGAGGAGTACAGTCTCGACCAAACGGCTTAGCCACGTATAAGAGCTTCGCTTCGCTCAGCTCAATTAAATTACTGTAACTTTAATGGATAACTAGTATGTTCTTCCATTTCCTTCGTACTGAAGGGATCGTAGTGTGAATTTTTTAAATAAAATATTTATCGATTTCTCAAAGTTTCGATATGACTTTATTATATTATTTTTCATTTTAAATGTTGTGACAATTGTAAAAGCTATTTAAGGCACTGTCTGGACGTAAGCTAAAATAATTATGCTTATTTTTTTGTTTCTAAGGTTATTTCTCTCTCTCTCTAAGATTACTGATGCTAGACAGTTGTTTTTTTTTATATATACAGCTAATTATCTACTGTTCACGCACATTCAAAAACATTTTGGATAAATAGAGCAGTTTCTTGTTAAAAAATTGCAAAGAAACACTCTTTGAAATAAATTTTTCGTTTCAATTATCTCAATATTTTTAGCGATGTGTTAGTGTGTGTAGTGTTACAAATATAAAGAAAATTTAATCAGCTAGTGGGATATCTACAAATTAACATCCTCAAATCCGTCATATGTTTTAAATGATTTATTTATCCGTTTGCCGCCAAACAAATCAAACAAATCAAACAGATAAATAAATCATTTAAAACATATGACGGATTTGAGGATGTTAATTTGTAGATATTCCACTAGCTGATTAAATTTTCTTCCTCCATTCATATGCAATCATGAAAAATCTGTTACAATTCAATTTTATTTATTTAACATAACTTCACGCCTGTATCCCCTAAGAGGTAAGCAGAGGTGTATTACACACCCACGATTATTTATTTGTATAGATGTATAAATCACAGGGCCTCAAAGGGCTTGCATCATTGGTCAGTCAGTTCTTTATTGGTGTTTTTGGTCCGTATAGTGCACATGCGCTAACTTTCCCCCCGCTACGCCTACTTTTGTTCAAGATGTTTGCCAGTCTGATCTGTAACTGTGTTTAAAACTTACTATTTAACTTATATTTAATTATAATTATATTACTATAATTAATATTTAAAGTATCATTTAAGTGTGTTAAAGTCATATTTATCCCTTGTAGTAATAATTTTTATATACGTATGTGATATCGACTGACTGTTTAACTTTTTTCTTTTAGATAATCTAGCTTTACTTGTGTATTTTATTAAGATAATTATTTATAGGTATAGCGTATGTTATATTATCAGAACTGATAAATTTGAATTTGAAATGTTTGTGTTTATCAGGTTCGATAAATTTATGTGTAATATGTAAATGAAAGAAAATTTTGCATTTGCGATTTTTAAATAAACGTAATTATTAATGTATTTTTTGGTTTTTTATTTCGATAGTGACTCACAAGAAAGCATGATTGCGGCAATGGTGGGGAGCGCGAGCGCGTGGGCCGCCGCCACCTCCTTCTGCGAGCATATAATGCTCGCGAAGGAGATGGCGGAGCGCGCCCGGGGGATATTTAGAACTCTCCCGGTCCACCGAGCCCGCAACATACTCACCGCAGGCGATTCAGACGCCGGAGGTCGCTTAACGACCTCCGTTCTCCACGAGCGCAGGCCTGGGGGTGGCAGGTGAGGCCGCCTGTCACCCCAGCAGAAGCAGGCCGGGACGGCGGGCCGGCTAGCGCCCCTCCCCCAAACCGGGGCAAGACGAGGACACCGTGGTTCCCAAACCCGAGGGGGCCATCACCCCGGCGTCTTAAAACCCGAAACGGCGTGCGGTTTTAGTCGGTTCAAGCCCGACAACGGCCCCCGCTGGCCGTCGGGGGGATATCCGTAGGGATTTCCGCACGGGGGTGTGTGTTGGGTAACCTCCTCGAGTGTCGCTCCGATTCCGATCCCGCTGCAGTCCGGGGGGAACGGAATAGGAGCGGCCGGTACACCCTGGGCGGCGGTCAATGGCTTCCCCTTCACCCCTTCATAGGGTTGGCATTGATCGTCGGCCAATACCCAACGTGGCGGGAACACATCGCTCTCCGTACTCCTCTGCTTTCAGAGGAGACAGGATGAGCGATGCTGTTAGTGGTGAGATGGCCCAGGGTCAGCCGGGGTGCGAGGGATATGCTCTATGGGTAACCTTACACCCCGGCGTCTGTAGACCCGAGACGGCGTGCGGTTAAAGCCCGACAGAACCGCCCCCGCTGGCCGGCGGGGAGGTATTCGAAGGGATTTCCGCACAAGAAAAAAAAAATCCGTTCCCGCAGGGGGAACGCACAGGTAGATTTCGGGAAGCAATTAATATTATTTTATATAGAGAACTACGGACTTTAAACAATATTTCGTGAAGTTAACATGTTTAAATTTCTTTTTCTCGAAAACGGTAACTTCAGGCATTTATTTTAGACTTAAAAATGGCCTATCGATTAAAAATGTTTCCGACACCAAGAATATTCACCGGTTAGAAGTTATGATTTTTTTCCCGAAAAATTTTGGTTTTTCCCCCCTCCACTTTTAGTTAAAGTTTTAATCTTATAGGTTTATAATTAAAAGTTGTTGGTATTCATGTATACTATGGGATAAAATTAGAACGGTTCGAATATCTTTCATGGAACGTGAAATTTTGAGGAAAAACTGATTTCACAAAAAGTGAGGCCCTACCGTCCCCTTAGGCCGGATTCCACCCGTTAACGAACTTAAACTAAGTTTACACCCAAGCAATTTTTGACCGCAGTTTGAAAGCGATCGGGGCAAAAATGCGACCGTGAGAGTGCCGCAAATTTTGGGAAGTGGAACCATACATATATATATAAACTTTTTGACCAGCGGTCATTTCGGACTCAGGGGGTCATAACTAGACCTCCTATGAAGATTTTTTTTTTAAATTCGACGGTAGTCAAGAAACCAATAGGTAGATCGATTTTATCGAAATCTACCTAAAAGGTGGGTACTGAATGTATTTCCAATTTAATGATTCCTTTTCTATTTGACTCCTTTTGTAGAGGGTATCTCTTGGGGGATTCAAGTGAAACATGCCGATTCAAAGAGCGAAGTGGAAGATAACTACAAGAATATGTTGAAAACAAATAAAACAGCTCTTTGATATTCAAGTTATTATTATTAATTAAAGAATTGCAATATACATAATTTCAGTTACTTACAGTTTAATATTTCCATAGATATTATCAAGTAGTAATTTACAAAATTATAATTATATTTAATAGCAATTAGGATTGCTTATACGTGCGTTTCTGGCTTCGGGCAATTTGCATCACATATAATTCATACACCGACTCACATCTTGCATGCGCCATATTCCACCTTAGTAATAATTTTGCTATGGGGAATTTATTTTCATTATCGCCATAAAATATTGGAATCAGAGAACTAAAAGTAGGCTAGGTACCGCATGGGAATTAAATAATATGAGAACTGAGCGAGTCATTTATTTTCCACCATCGATTACGTCACGGTAGGTTCAAACTGATAATGCTCACCGTAAACAAAACCTTATCAATCGCAACTCGTCCGTCGAACATTTTTATGTTGACAGTTGACTGGCAAGGTTGAATGTAGACGGAAGTAGGAGCGAGTAAAAAAATTCGTCCGTTAATTGACTACCCCGCTGGATGGTCAGAAGATAGGTTGAAGTCCAAAGGGCCAATTCTCTTAATATAAACATGTTAAAAAATTCAGTCTTAATCTAGTTTCGATCCCATGTCGATATGTCAAAAAAGGTGTTTTCGTAAAAATTTTAACAAATTTTTGTTACGAGAACATCTTTTCCTTTAAAACTAGAGTTCTCGCAGAAGAAGGAGATCGAAATGAGATCGAAACAAGGTTGAGACTGAATTTTAAACAACTCTTTATTACGAGAATTGGCCCTCAGAAGATACGGGTCACCAGATTCCAGATGTTGACGATCCTAAATGGTGGACCCAAAACACGCTGGGATGGGTGGCAAGCGGTACCTAATTTACTCTAACCCTATCGTTGGAATAAATATTAAATAAGTATAAATGCATAATAATAAATGTAATAAAATCATTGGTTTACACATCTAAGCTTAAGATAACGGAATTCTTGTATCTTTCTAATGGTACTAGAAGATTAGCGACAACCACTTCACTTATATTTTTACTTGTTTTATCATGTATTTTTTTTATCTAGTATTTACTAGAAAACATTTAAAATTCAAGTCATACAAAAATTGTTTCACTTGTAATTGTAGTTTAGGTGACTTTTTCGGGACACTGGTGGGGATAGGGAGAATTTCATATTCCCTGTACACCCACTTGTGGGACATAGGGGATTTCAGCTTCCCCGTATACCCACAGGCTTCAGTCACTTGTGGGTGTGTGGAAAATTTCAGTTTCCCCGTACACCCATTGGCTTCATCTACCTGTAGGACGAGAAAATTTCAGTTTCCCCGTACACTTACTGGATTCACTCACTTGTGGGGGCAGGGAGAATTGCAGTTCAGTAGATGTTTGAATTAATATTTCAAGCTTTATTGCCCGTCAAATAAGTCGCTTTAACAAATAGTGTAAACAAACCTATTATTGGCACCCGTCCCTTTCAAGTTTCAAGTGTTAAAAAAACAATGAATTTATAGTGTGTATTCTCATATATCCTATGGTTTCAGATTACCCCATCATACTGTCCAGTTAAAAAAAACACTACAATCTAGATAATAATGTAAGGTTACCATTGTTAAAATATTTTACATATTTTATTTTTAATACATTCCTTGTGTATTTTAACTTAGAATTAAAAAGAGGCAATGATACAATGGTTTACTCAACGTGGTTATAAAATAATCGTTCAGAATATAAATCAAAATATAATAATGTTAAATCTAAATATCTTGTTTTAGATCTGCTATAATCTTCTGTAAATAAACCGCCTGCATGCATTAATATTTCTATTAATAATAATTAAGTAAACAATCCAGGTATTAACTGGCGCGGGGGCCCAGCTTCCTCAAGCAGGATATACCCTGGAAAACGAGAAAAATATTGTCATTCCTGTATGTCAAAGTCAAAATATAGCCCATACATACAATATGTAAGTTCGTAGGATGTATGGCCCCCCACTGGGTTTATGGCTCCCCAATGGGTGTATAGGTGTATGGCGCCCAAATAATACCCTTGGGGTTAAGCCAAAGTATCCTGCAAGCCACTACACTTGCTGATTGATGGAGGATGCTCTGGCGCTGGCTTTTTTCGGTGTATAGCCATCAAAAGGAGTTAGTCGGACCCTGGGTTCAAACGGGAACAACCTTAATATGATGATAATGATAAATAATCCTTGAGATCTCTTTACAAAAGCGAAGCAAACAAAGGGTACTGTAGTAGAATTGTGGAGTCACCATCATACAACCACTTTGTAACAACAGATTTTGCATCGCAATAAAGAAGTTCTCACGATGAGCGGTGTAATAACATACTATGTGAAAACATAGTTTGTATATTTGCAGAGTTTGTAGAGAAAACACACCAAACGTTTTTTTTTCGTGCGGAAATTCCGTCGGATTCCCCGCCGGCCTGCGGGGGCGGTTATGTCGGGCTTGAACCGAATAAAGTACCTTTGCCGGGCTTCCCAACCCATTACACATAATTCTCTAACAGTAAAACCGGAAATCTAGCCCGAAACCTCATGCAAAGGCACAGTCAAGTCTCACTCGCTTATACTGTAGCAATAATGATGAAGCTGTTGAAAATTGACTGATCGATGAAAATCGATACTACCCGTAGACCGTATGTCCTTTCACGGTCGCCAAATGTTTGATTATGGGGTATTTCTTGGCTTATATAAATGCAATATGGATTGTAGAAAATAAAAAGTAAACATGAAGGTCCATCGCACCTGTTCCAGGTATTCCTGCCTGGAGAGCCAGAAGTTGTCCCTGTTCTTGCACACTTCGGCCAGGACTGCGCCACCGATGAACACCATGTCTTTACGGCGGGGCGGGTCTTCTACGCGGATCTTGAATTTCTGATAGAGAAAAATGGGAAATTATGACATTTTCCCAGCGTCATCTGAGCGGCAATCTCGGTGGTATCCAAAGCTTGCACTTTGGAGTCCGCGGGCCGCTCTCTTACGCCTTCATAATTTGGTTTAATTGGATTTACTGGAGCGACTGCGTCTGACGCCCAACATTGTAATTACTGGCGATTAAAAGCGAAGCCGTTAGTTTTTATTTTAAAGGCTTTAAACGTAGAATCATTCATTTTGAGGTTCATAAATGTTACTTTGTTATCAAAATTAATAAATATTATTTTGACGTTCATAAGTGTTACTTCCTGACATAAATTAATAAACATAATATATGTTACTTCGTGACCTAAATGAATGTTTAGACTTTGGAATTGCTCACCGCAAGTTTATCACAGTCATTCTTGAGCACTCTTTCCAGGTACAGCTGTTTGATCTCCCTCTCGAGGCGGGAGGGCAGTCCCGGGTACATCGTTGAGCCTCCGGACAAGACGATGTGTTTGTAGAGCTCGTTACGCATGTCTATGTCAGCAGCCTACAATGAGAACATCAGGTTAGAACTTATAAAAAAAAATTTCCTAGTAAACAGTTTTCCCTATGACAATTTCCTGCTCCGTTACCTCATTTAAAAATAGGTTTACGGAGGAGGAATCGTCCGACCGAAAACGTTTTTAGGTAGAAATGAAACAAAGACAATGGCCGTGTGTGAATGCCAAAAAATACACAGACGTTAATTCCTGCTATACCATACTTAACTTAACCTTACATAAATACATTTCCTTTTCTAAATAAATAAATATTAAACATGGAAACACTCAGACCAATATACATATTCATGCCTCCAAATATTTGCACTGAGCGGGAATTAAACCCGCGGGTTAGCTCCGACTTAGCAGTCGAATGCTCTACCGCTACACCCCATCGTCATTTTTACTTTATTTTTGCAAGTTTAGAATATTTCTAAAAATATTTACCTGAATTGTATTGAATACAAGCTCTGCGATGCCCTGACCTTCAACGTTGATGAGATGCGGTTGGAACAACGCCTCCGGAGCTTCGAATCTCTCACCTCCTACTTTGATGACTCGACCGTCGGGAAGCTGCGAATTATACATCCAGACTTAGAAGGTGACTTGGAAGGGAAGGAGAACTAAAACGCATCCTGTCTCTGTCTGGAGAATTCGTCACAATAACATTGATACTCCATAGGAAGCAGGTGTGATGTACCTCTGCACATAGGGAGGATTTTTCAACCAGGGGCCCAATTCAATAAAATTACGTTTTCAAAACGTGTTTTTTTTTTAGCTTTTGTTTTCAAAACCTTCAGAGCCAAGCCAAACTGACCTGCAAGCCTGGTACACCTGCTGATTGACTGGCGAGGCTCTGGTGGACTTTCCTCTTGGGATTGGGGAGTCAGAAGGCAGTCGCTGATTTACCAAAGAGCGGAGTAGTGGGTGAGCAGACCCTGGGCATTAAAGTACAAACATTGGATGCAACTGGGACTGGCACTTGATGATGGTACGTACCACGTAGGGCTCCACTAGTACAGTGGTCTCCCAAGCCAGCCTCTGCTCCTGTTCAATGTTGTACCCGATGTAGCACAGCTTTTCCTTCATCATGCGAACAGTCTCGAAGTCTGCTGAGTGGTTGAAGGCATATCCTCGGAGGAGCAGCAACTGAAATATCCAAAGGAAATTAGGACGGGAATACAAGATCCAGGGTTTGATTTCCAAGTTGATTACAGGGTTCTTTTCTGTTAGGGATTTCTTAGAAGCAGCATGGGTTATGGCTAAAGTGACTAGTTGATGGGAATATGATCGTCACCTAAATGTGGGACTTGTAGTTAAGTGGTAAACGAGTAGGTTAATACATTTCAAGGTTAAGCAATGCTAGCCTGGTCAGTCTTAGGATAGGTTACCGTCCTTAACACATGGCATTCGTTCCGGGTAGCTGGAGCTTTAAAAACTCCGGTAATCAGTAGGTCTACCATGAAACGTACATCCGTAATTGCGGACCGGAATTTCGAGCAATCGGTTTCATGAAACGCACTAATCCCGCAATCGGGCCCGAAGACGGCACCTGACAGTTCATTACACCTAAACCCTACCATGAAACGACCTGAAACAGCAAAATTCAGAATTTTAAAAGCCCGCCAAGATAAGAAAGAAACATATTTGCAGTCTCCCCGTGACCATGGCTGCTGAAAAGCGAAACGTCGGGTTCAATGTAAATACTTATTAAAATAACATCAAATAAATCGCGATAGAATCCGTTAAAATAGTTTTATTTCAATATGTGACATTCGCGTAAACTTCCGACAATATCATTACGAAAATATATTGTAAACGAAAACCTCCTTGATATGTTTGAGTCACTCCCGAACATACTTTATGGTCCCGACCGAAAGAACGAAATCCGAAGTAACTTCATGTTCCCTAAATTACACTTCTTTCGTTCATATTTCGTGCGGGCCTGTAGTTAGAATGAAAGAGCCCAATTGAGTTAGGACAAGACTTGGAGGACGTCCGCCGGTAACCCTGGGGTTATTCTATCGAGGGCTTACACCGGGTGCCCGGCAATGGACACTTGGGGAGGACACAGTGTGGTTTTATTCGGTCCGATTCCGACACGCCCACCCCATCGTTGGCACCGACGGGGTGAAGCCCGTGGGGGTTTCCACAAGTTAAAAAAAAGGGCTTGGAGGATGATCATCATACCTTAATGAGGTATCTTGTGATGTCCCTGCCAGCAATGTCGAGTCTTCTCGTCAGATGGGGAAGCGAGAACTCTTCGTACACGGGGCAGATGTGGGTCACTCCATCACCTGAAAAAAGTATCTGACTTGTACTGTTAGCTGCCCTGTCCCTGTGCCCTACCCAGTGTATGGGGGACACCACCAAGGTTCGGAGCAAAGGCATCTTCACCTGTAAGCCGGTACACTTGAGAGACTTTCTTCGCAGGCTTTCCTCGCGAGAGGTCAGACGATAGTTGCTGCCGTAAAAGCCAAATCAAAGAGGAGGACTAGCTGCCAGTGGACCCGGGCTCCATAGTACAAACTTTGGATGCAGCTGGGATTGGCGCTCAGATGGAGAAGATAATAGAAATAACTCGAAGTATTTCAAGGAGAAAAAGCCTTACCTGAGTCAACAACGACCCCGGAGATGAGCCCCTGGGCGTACAGCGTGAGGACCGCCTGGATGGCAATGTACGCGCTGTCAAACTCGTACTTCTCGAACATAACCTGCACACATAGTCAATTTTATTAGTGCTCGCAGATTAGTCGGTATTAAACCATAATCGTTATTGAAAATTTGGTGATGGGGAAACAACAACTTTTTTTTACCTTTTTATATAGGCGTAATTTTTATGGAATTTCCAGAAAAAATGCGCCACTACGATACTTACATGGTGCGGAAGATGTAAAAAGTTTATTGGTTTTCCGTCCTCTTTTATAAAAATTGGACAAATGTTTTTTATTCAATCACGCTCATAAACTGACGGATCTTAATGAAATATGGCATAGAGATACAGTATAGTCTGAAATAGCACATAGTCTTTTTATCCCGGGAATAGGTTCCAGTGAGTCGCGGGATCGAAATTAGTATTTCCCGCGGTAGGGGCCGCGACCCACGGCTAGTGTATAATATTACGGTACCGGAACTATGAATTTAAAATGAATACATTGAAGTTATTTTACCTCAATCATCTTTTCCCTATTCTTAGTAGGGTTCATGGGTGGCTCAGTCAGCAATATCTTGGTTTCCTTGGGGTCAACATTCATCTTGCTCGGTCCAAAGGTGTAATCCCAGACGTGGCACATGTCCTCCCAGTTTCGGACTACCTATATATAACAGTACTTCATTAGATATGAACTATTAAAAAAAAAAAAAACTATTTCTTTGGCGTGGCTAAATGTTAAACTGCAACGTCCGAAATCACGAAGTATTTCATACCACACACTACGGAGTCATAGGAGAAGAAATATGGGTGGAATTGGTACAAGAAAAACTTACCCCATTCTCCATAGGATAACTGACTTCCAGCATAGACCTTAGTTTCGAGGCTTCATCTCCAACCATTAAATCCTGGAAGAAAATATTTATACTTTATATAATACACTTTATTTAACTTTCTATCTTATTCATAAATAAATAGATAACGTTTCAGCTATTGAATTTTTTATTCTTCAACCGTATCATCCAAAAAGAAAACAATTCTATACCATTGCCTGTAAATCAGTCACAAACATTGGTGGCTGTACGACTGGAGCCTTGAATAGCAAACAGACCTTAAATTAGGACCCCAGTATAAAAGAGACAAATAAATAAAAGTGTTAGTGATGAAAGTCGCTCTCAATCTCTCTGTTTTAAATAGCTCGCTAGATTTTAGGACGCAAAATGTGCTCATCTATCTATGATCTAACCGCTTCTAACAATATGATAGTTTACAGTCAATAGCCAGAACGTCTGTAATCATACAACTGGGTCAGCCATTATGATAAATATTAGTAGAAAAACAAATCTGAAAAACGCCACAAAAAAGTATAGCAAAAATAATGCTATTAACCAAAGCTGTACAATACAATAGATTTAGTTTGGAATACAATTTATACAGGAAGATAATTAAGTTAACTTCAAGATGCATCAAAAACTACGGTAAAAATTAATCGTGTAGATATTGTGCTCGTGGGATAAGGGCGCTTTTTGAGCCTGCTTGCGCATCTAATCCGCATTTATGTCTTCCGAATTTCCACTTTTTAAAACATAGCTAAAAATGATAAAAGTGGTTGTGGTAGTGCCCCAGTGATACTTTTTATCCGCTGAAATGTCGTGATTACCAAAACGGTGATGGGTTTCGTACTCACCGCGTTATTTGATCGATAGGCCATTTCAACGAATAGCCACATTCACTAACTCGCATATCACCGATAGTACATCCGCTGACGGAGACCCGCCTAGCGGGGCTCCTATTACTTCGTTCAGTGTCTCAAGTAACCTAACCTAACCGACTTGGGTTAAAAATTTGCCTTACAAACTTTAAATCGACGTAAATCAGAAACCAAATTAACTTAACAAATATTTTTGAAACTGAACATTTTATTCTTCCCTTTTTAAGCGTCCCCAATAATTGGATGTCCCCTTACCTCCTCCCTTAAGACGGCCCTACTTATAACATTACAACATTACTAGAATTCTGCAAAGTAAGCTAATGCTTGTGTTACAAGTGGTTACTACCTCAGGATCTCTGCCTGATATTACACTAACGCTTACAAACTCTGCAAAAACTAACTAAAATGTAAATACAGTGGATACAGCAAGCAGTGATAGGTCTATATAAACTGTGGTATGATATCTATTGCTATAACTAGGCAGATTGTATAACCCCATAATTAGAAGTTTACCTTTACTGTTTCAGGGTAAAATGCCTGGTTTGCGTGAAATATATACATTATGAATATAAAATGGATTTATAGTTGTAAGATTTAGGCCCGGTCAAAGTTAGGCGCCTGACTGAGGATAGTGAAAGGTAATATCGCAGCTAAAATTATGTTTTCACTCCTCTTGCTCAAAAAGACCGTCATTGTGGCGTACCAGAGCGAAGAAAAAATAGCAATTCTTCCAGACTTTACAGACCTCTCTTAAGAGAATCTCTGTAGTATCAAGAGTTACTACTTTTTATGCATATACATTATACAAACATGTACTTATACCTGTATATCCTGTCCTATATATTATCCTGTATTCTAGAGGTAGGCAGGGATATGTTATATATGTATATTATTCTATGATACATATAGTATATTATATTTATTTATTAAATGTATAATTTATGTTTGTCTATTGATTAATTTTAACTGTCTTTTACGTTGATTAATTTGCACTTTTTGTTCACTATATTGTGTATGTACACTGTGCTTCCCTCTGTTATTTTTTTGGCCTTTACTGCTCAAAGGCTTGCTGGTAGAGAACTCTCCTAGAGTTAGGCTCGCCTTTGTACATAATTTATTTTACGGGTAATATATACATTTAGTCTTTTTTGTGTACAATTAAGAATGTGTCTATATTCATCACATTTTCTATTTTTTTGTTTAAATGAAGTTTAATCGCTGTCCTATATATTATCCTGTATTCTAGAGGTAGGCAGGGATATGTTATATATGTATATTATTCTATGATACATATAGTATATTATATTTATTTATTAAATGTATAATTTATGTTTGTCTATTGATTAATTTTAACTGTCTTTTACGTTGATTAATTTGCACTTTTTGTTCACTATATTGTGTATGTGCACTGTGCTTCCCTCTGTTATTTTTTTGGCCTTTACTGCTCAAAGGCTTGCTGGTAGAGAACTCTCCTAGAGTTAGGCTCGCCTTTGTACATAATTTATTTTACGGGTAATATATACATTTAGTCTTTTTTGTGTACAATTAAGAATGTGTCTATATTCATCACATTTTCTATTTTTTTGTTTAAATGAAGTTTAATCGAAATTACTATTATACATTTAAAGCCACTCCAGCTAAGCTAAATTTCTTGTTAGGAGACGTTTCACATTGGTAGTGCAATGGTAGTGAAATGCTAGTATTCGATCCTGGGACCTTTGATCGTAAGACCGCCTCCTTAACCACTAAGTTACTGATGCTTTAAAACTTCACACTTTCGCCAAGTATGATTCTTGCTCGAGGGCGAACCTAGGAACGTCAACCAGCCACTTTTTCATAACATAAACTCACGCCTATATCCCCGAAGGGGTAGACAGAGGTGCTAGCACCCACATTTCATTTTTCATTGATGTCTATATTACTAAACTAGCTGATGCCCGCGGCTCCGCCCGCGCGGAGGTCAGATATCATTTTTTGGTTATATCTCCGGTTCTGCATAACCAATTGCAATTAAACATACGGCGAATTTTAAATCTGATCAAGACCTTTTAATAAAAAAAACCGCATCAAAATCAGTTCAGTAGTTTTTGCGTCAATCGCGACCAAAGAGATAAACAGACAAAAATTCCAAGATTTCTTTTTTGTTTTTGGTATCGTTCATTTAACATAACTTTAGTTTTTTTTTTAAATATCTCCAGTGGACTAACACAACTAATTTACGATTTTTTAATATTATAGATGGTGTTGCATGTTACCGTGGGTTTGGTAACATTCGTAGATACGTTCGACATAAGTGAGCAGAGACAGAGTGGCCCATGTATACGCGGCACATTTTTATAAGAAAACATCAATCTTTTGTCTCGCTTCATTAGGGTCCCCACACCGGCCACACCGAGACGCTAGAAGCGGCCGCAATAGTAGCTCAAGAGCGCGACAGCCACTTGTGGCTGGTATTCGGCACTTGCGGTCGGTGGCTACAACTTTTTTTTACCCATGTGCTTTTTTCATTGGCAGTTTTATTCCAAAAATTGCCCACAAACAATTGGCTATTTGTCAATTGTAACAATAATATATTTAATATGTTAGGTATCCGAAGGGATTTCCGCACGAAAAAAAAAAGGTACTGTAGCTTATAGATTCACAATAATCATACAATATGCCTTTGCATTCAAATAAATTATAAATATTTTATTTTTGAAAAATAAATTTGAGTTTTGCTGAGAAGATTAGTCTATTTGTGCTTGTGAGAAGTTTGACGAAATGGAGCCAGGCTATTTAAAAGCTATTTAGAAGTGCCAAAAATCGATACATTTATGGTTGCAATGTTTTTTCATGTAATCCAGATTTTTGCTGAGCCAAGATCCACACATCGATGGATTAAAGCAAGAATAAGTTGGTGCAAGTAACCTTCACACTCTGAAGTAGAAACTGCCCTCCTGTGCATCTGGAAAACTCTACTTTACCACACCAGGAGAGGGTGAGGTATTTGGGCCTACACCTGAATCGTCGATGACATGGAGACAGCACATTAAAAGTAACAGAAAGGAATTCAACATACAACACAGGAATTTCTACTGGATGCTGGGTCGGAATAGTTAATTATCAGTAGATAATAAACTATTGATAACCGCCTGGATGTATGGTGTACCACTATGGGGCAGCACAAGTAACTCCAACATCACAATATTACAAAGAGCACAGAACACTATGCTTAGAACCATAGTGCTCGTCCCTTCATTACAAACACAGAAATCCACACACATCTGGGAATGAGGACCCGCACCGTGAAGGAGGATATTGAGATCTCCGCACGAAGATAAGCGGCTGGAAAATCACCCGTACGTGCGGCGCGTCTAATTAAGCGCTACTATAAAAAACGCCTCAAAAAGAAAGACATTGAAATCTGACTCTGTGAGTGGCTGTCTTCACTGGTGGATGCGCTTGACCTGTCAAATTGCATACGCAACATATACTGCATAAAGGTTATTAAGGAGTTCAGATGAGCCGATGATGTTGCACCAATATGCTATATTGGCTGTAAAAATAACCTAGGAACTGACACATTGTAGAGATTGATGGGGTCAAAAATTTTATAGATTACCATGGCAAATGTGTGAATTCGCTAGTACTGTAAATCTATTATTAGCAAAAAGTTCTGAAGACTACACAGCACACAAATTAGAAAATTGTTGACAAACAAACTCACTGACTGAGGACTGACAAGTTTATCACAACAACCAATGTTACTTTAAACAAATTCAATCATCACCATAATAAGGGTTTATTCAACAAGGATACAACAAGTCTAGTTACTTGATACAACTCATTAAATGGAACAAGGACAGTGTTATCTTTCTCAAAATTGCTCGGAGGATTAGGACAGTTTTATATCTATGGTTAACAGCACCATAGAATTTGGTTTATCACTGACATCTTCCACTCTTGAATTATAAATGTAAAGAAATATATTTTTACTTTATTGACACCTAGAATTGATTTCTAACCAAATTGCTAAGAACAGTAGGTACATGTTCCAAGAAACTATATTAAAATGGAGCTAGAATCATGTTTAAAGTCACACATTATTAGTAGACATTAAAAACAGTTGTACTTCAAAACTCATGCAAATATTGAATAAGACTTACTCCAATACACACATCCTGCAACATAAATATAACTTAGAGTACATATTTCAAAACGTTTGTGTGGAAACATAGACTTTCTTTTTAATAGATTCTATGTCTCACCATTAGCAGGGTTGTGATAATTAAAATAAGTAGAGTTTTAATTCATGGTGGTTTTATATTTGGACAGGCAAGATACAAGATTTTGAGGCAGGTTGCAAGTTTTTAATTTTTTTTTATGGCACATTGTAAAGACCTATAACTCTCTATTTCTGTGTGGTACACCTAACATACTCTAATCACTGGGTTCACTTAGAACCTTAGAACTCTGAAAATCAACTACTGTCCGGCCCTTTAAAAGGTAGAATTATCTAATACCTTTAAACAAGCTAATCTTGTATATTTATATGTGTGTATATGTATACAGGGGATTTCGGGGACCATTAATCGATCGTTGTTTCATTTTTAGAAAACGTCAAAAATTCTATTGAGGTTTATGTGCAGTGTCTTCCTGTATTGATTAAGAAATTTTTATATTTATGGCGAATTAACGTTCTCAATCGTGTGTTTAAAACAAGCTACAACAAACTGCGTAAAGAATTCAAACACAGTTTCATTTTTAACTATTAAATGAGATAATTATCTCATAGTTCTGGTTGACTGACAAAGCAGATATTTCGAAATATTATATTATATTTCTAGTCTACATACCTTGACGTCAATATCTCCGATTTTATTCTCTGCCCTGATGATCGGCCTGCCGACCATTGAAGGGAATATAAAAGCGGGGAAGTTGCTGCCGGCATATCCGCACTTTACAAACTAAAAACAACAATATATCATGAGGAAAAGGATGATTCAACTGCTTATCACAACCACCATTTTACTTCCATATTTTATATGAACTTACACCAGTTCCGTTGTCACAAACGATAACTTTCCTTCCTTTTTCATCCATGTTCCTTAATTTATGTAAATTTCAGTTATAAATATGTTACTGTTTATATATATCGAGATAAATTGGAGAAACAGAACAGAAACACGTAGCCCCCCGCACGGCTCTGCTGTCTGTCAATTTTTTTTCCTCAGTGACAAATCAATGTTATTACAAAAAGAAATTAGACTATAATTCTTTGTTAATAGAGTTCTTTTTGTATGAATTCATCGAATTTCCTGCTTCTGACACACCTATAAAATGTAGATCTAAATATGTGGGTTTTAGCTCAGCATTGTTGTTGTTTCTAAACTGCTTAATTAAACTATTTGATTTACATTAAAAAAGTAATTATTTTATTAGTGTACATACTGTAAATATATAATGGTAGTACAATAGATGTATATTTTGGTATTAAATAAAAAAAAATCTGTAAATGAATCCTAATTCCTGCACGACACCCACTATTAAGATTATCGGTTTCTGCACTTTCTGTAAGTCTGATGTCAATGTCATTTTAAGATGTCAATGCGGGTTTTCTCACGTGTTTTTGTTATTTTGAATTAAAAAGTTTATATCTCACATCAAATTAGCAAAAATGAAGCATAAAAGGTTCGAAGAGAATATCCTGGTTGACGAATCGTATACAAATTACGGACAACCCGACAAAAATGCCGACCAGAAGAAATCCCAAGGCATTGCTAAACATTTTGCAGAAACATTAGAATATGAGGATAAAAAGAAATGGTATCATCAGGTAAGAGTTATGAACGACTTATTTTATTAATTATCTCCATATCAAATACAATGAACATCTTTGTTACACAATATTACCTAATTAAATAACAATAGTCGACATAACCATAGCTCTTGATAATCCTGATAAATCTCTGTTGCGTGGTGGTAGAGCATTGGACTGCTATGTTCGATTCCCGTTCAGTGTAAATATTTATATGCATTCACATTGCGTTGCATTTACATTGGCTCTGGGTGTTGAATCATATAAAGAAGATGTATCTAAGTGTAATTATCTGTATTCTAGAACCCATATAACAAGCTCGTTAAGCTATACTTACTTTTAGGTTAGATATCACTTTATATGGTATTCTTATTATTTTACACATATTTTCTATTCCAGTTACCCGAGGAACCTAGCACAATATCAAAAACGTTAACCCAGCAACAAATTGAGGAGATAACAAAAGAAGCAAGCAGTGCTTTGCATGGAGACACAATGGCATATGAAACAAGTTAGTATTTAAGATTATAAAACAAAAGTTTTTTCTTCCCTTACTAAAGTACCTTAATTCATGTAGGTCACAATGTAACACTTATGAACATCAATGTTATTGCTTTTTTGTTTACGGCCAGATTCGCAAGGGAAAGCCTGTGAGATATACTCTTTTTTAATTTACATGGTTATGGTGTTGTTTTAAGCAAAAGTTTTATTACAAGTCAGCAATACAAGAGCCATTAGCATCTAAGTGTAATTGATTTCATGTTTCAGAAACCAACCGCAGTGGTTCTTCAGATCACCAATGGGCTAAAACTTTGCTGAATAAGGGTGCCATAGGAGACAGAGTAGCAGCGGCTACTATTCTTGTTCAGGTCTGTATCTTATCGCCTGGCCCATCTCATGTTCATTAGTTTTGGGTACAATTTAAGTGCTCACCTAAATCATTTGTCAATGTTAAGACTAGCTGAAGCTATAGCGAGATAAATGCTCACTGAATATTGTTCAAGCAGTCCAACTAGGTTAGATAAGGTTTTTGAAGAATTATTAAATTGTAACTCGTGAAATAAAATATTGGTAACATCTATTTAGCAATAATGTAAAATATTTGTTTGGTGATTTTTTAATTCCAGGACAATCCAATTTACAATTTGACGGCACTAAGGAATCTAATCAACAATGTGAAACCTGCTAAAAAAAAGGATGGCATTATCATCATTGGTGAGTTTTGAGATACTAAACAGATACCAATATACCTGTGGTGTAAGCTTATGACCCTCTTGATGACAAGTAGTTACTGTAGCCTCACCAAGATCTTGGAGGCCCAACTCCACTTTCTAGCCTGTACACGTTTTCTCAAAGTCAAGATAAGCTATTTGCTCAAATCTAATCAAAGAAAAAACTTGTAACCCTTTTTTCCACAGATGCACTATCAGAATTGCTAATTTCGGAGCTACTGATCCCAGATGTCAAACTGCGTACATTGGTACAGCATCCATTAGGACACCTAGATGAGATTACTTCTGGCAATAAGCAAGCACGCAGAAATATACTTAAGCTTTGGTACTATGAGGATCAGTTGAAGGATTTGTATGGAAGTGAGTAAAGATGATTGAATATTGTTTTTTAATTTTTCTAAATATTTTCAATGTACTGACGTTTTTATCTCTATAGTTTTAATATAGAATGTCTAGTTTGATAACTAGCTGACACATTGGGTATATGGGGCTCCAGCAAGACACAGTGCTTTGAGGTAAAAGTCTCGAATGCAACAGGTTGGAGGTCGCCGGTTAGATTCCTGTTCAGTGCAAATATTTATATGCATTGGTGCATAATACAAGCTAGTTAAGCTGTGCTCACATTGGGTCTAGATTGCGCTGTGTAGAATGTTGTAGAATATTTATTTATTTACTTATTGTGAAGCTTTGCAATTACATCTCATACTTAACCTATTGGCAACCATTTCCAGCATATGTGGAAGCCTTGAACAAATTCGCACACGATTCGGTAGAAGCTAACAAGGAGAAAGCAGTGAGCGCCATGTCATATCTCCTAATGCACCACCCTGAGAGAGAAAAGGTATGTTTATCCATATATTATATATAACATAACTTCACGCCTGTATCCCCGAAGGGGTAGGCAGAGGTGTATTACACACCCACGATTCGCCAGTCATGTTAAGGTCCCAATGTAATAGAGCCTATTGCCATCTACCAGGCACATTATTAGGCGAGCGATAATTAACATGTATTAATGCACACATAACGACGAAAAGTCAGAAGTGTGTACCCGGGGAGACTGGGGATCGCACTCGGGACCTCCTCTCAGCAGTCCATTACGTACGGCACTGGGCTATCGCCGCTTTTTATATAAATATATGTTTATTTATTTATATTTAGTACAAGCAGTCACAATTCAGCTTATTATTTTTGATATCTAAGACAGTTTAGACTACTATCATAGTAAATTGATCCACCCCCACAGATGTAACCAGTTAGGGGGGAGGCTAAGTTTGATTGAATCATGGTATCAGAGATTGCCATAAAATATCCTTACTTGAAGAGAACCCCAAATTTGTGCAATGTAATATCGGCCTCTGTGGCGTAGCGGTAGTGCATTCGACTGCTACGACAGGGGGCGCGGGCTCGATTCCCACTCAGTGCAAATATTTGAATGCATGAATATGTCTATTTGCATTGGTCTGGGTGTTTTTATATGTATTTATTTATTTATATATATATATTTATATGTATGTATTTACAAAAAAAAGTATATAAGTGTTTATACACATTCTGGAACCCATAACACAAGCTAGTTGAACTATGCTTACTTTGGGTCTAGAAAGAGTCCCAAATATTCTAGAGTTAGAATATTTGGGAGACTCTTTAAAGACTAAATAACTTGTCCACAGATGTTACTGACAAACATAATCAACAAGCTTGGTGACCCATCGCAGGCAGTGGCCAGTAAGGTCATCTACCACCTGTGCCAGTTACTCTTCAACCATCCTAATATGAAGAAAGTTGTTTTGGGCGATATTGAGAAAATGTTGTTTCGGTAAGTCCTTTTTCTTTTTAAAAGTTATAAGACATACGGTTCATCTGGGTAAGCATTTACCATGGATATAGCCATGCTATTCTGATTCCGGAACCTAATAATAAGTTAAATTTGAAGCATGTAATATCAACTCAAGCGGACGTACAAATGTAACTTTTAATGTGAATAAAGCTTGTTATTGTAATAAGAAGAAAACTCTCATAATACAATTGTTCCAGGTCTAACATTTCGTCCCGGGCGCAGTACTACGGGATCTGTTTCCTCAACCAGTTCTTCTTAGGGAAGGACGACTCTCAAATAGCTGAGAATCTCATCAGAATATACTTCTCATTCTTCAAAGCTTCTATTAAAAAGGTACTGAGAAGATCAGATAGGCTTCGAACAAAATTGTTTTTGATACAATGTTTATGAACAGCTGGTAAAAAAAATTGACAAGCAGACAGATAACCAAGCCACTTTATGAGAATTCAGTTTTTCTTCTGAGGAGTCCTAAAACAATTTTACCACGCTCATATTTATCAATGTAACTATGATTAAATCTCAAAAACGGTCATTAATTTTAGATTTTTTCAGGGCGAAATCGACTCCCGTCTAATGTCAGCCATTTTGACCGGTGTGAAGCGCGCCTACCCGTTCGCGAACAAGGAACGTTTGTCCGAGACGCCTACGCATATAGACGCGATACACCGGCTCGTGCATCTGGCGGGAATCAACATCGCTATACATGCGCTTGCGCTGCTGTTCCATATCAGTGATGCATCTAAAGGAACAAGCGATCGGTGAGTTGCAATTACGATCAAAAGGCTTCAACCCGAAGAATTAAATGATCCTTCTGATTTTGGGATTATGTGGAATTCCACATAATCCCAAAATCAGAAGGAAAAAAAAATGGAAAAATGATGACAGGGTAATTACCCTGTCATCATTTTTCCACTTTCCTCAACCATGCAGAATTACACATGCTTGATTCAATTTGGCTTCAAATGGCTTGACATAACAATCTATTCCAACAAAAAAAGGGAACATGTACTATAGGCCCCTGCTAGTACCATGTGTGTGCAGTTGGGCCAGCTTTCAGTCTAACTACGTAACGGCTGAACTTCGATCTGTGAAACGACAGCCGTCTGACATCCACAACCCACCGGCCATATCGAAATGCTGTAGTTGGACCGATTGTCGGACTTTAGAAGGACTCCAACTACCCGTAAAAATTGCCACAGATGTATGCATGACAACTGGGACCGACGGCTTAACGTGCTCTCGTCTTAAGAATGGTCACCCATCCTAAGATTTACCTTGCTAGTGTTGCTTAACCTTCCAATGTGTTAACCTACTCGGTTACCACTTAGGGTGAGCGCAGATTGGAGAGTCTTAAGAAAGACTTGTCGCCGTGCAGATCTTGTAGGTACTTGACAGATTTGTTTATGAAACAGTTTTGTTCCAATTGTACGAACTTTCATGTTTCTGTAGAGCAATAGTCTGTCTCAAGACTGTCTTGTCTCAATGAGCGCTCAGCCTTAGCTCAAATACACTTAAACCGTATAATATATTTTTATTCCAGATACTACACCGCCCTCTACCGCAAACTAACAAACGCGGAAATCTTCAACACAACCCACTCGGCTCTCCTCTTCTCGCTCATATACAAGTCTTTAAAGCAGGACAAGAATATACCCAGAGTTAGTTCGTTCATCAAGCGGTTACTGCAACTGTGTTGTTATATGACGCCGGCGCAGGCCTGTGGGATGCTGTTCCTCATATCTCAAGTTCTGAAAGATGGGGAGAAGAAGGATGCTGTTCAGTTGGTGTGGACTAAGAGGGAGATTAAAGAGGTATTTTTTTTAAATACATACTACTGGTATTACTATTCTTAACCCCTTCAGCGTTGGTGGCTGGCTCAATGGCTGGTTGGAACCCAGGACTTCAGGTTCGCAAATTCGACGTCTTAGCCATTAGGGTACTGCCGCCTCCCTATACATAATAATGTACGGAGCCAACAATTGTGACATACACCGTCAGCTGACAGACCCTATGCCTAAACTATTCCATTAAGTGCCCGGTTAGCATACAACAGACATTTCACCCCACTGCAATTCAAGAGATAAACCCAGTTTACCCCCCAATTAGAGATACTTTTACTTGGATTTGGACTTTAGATTTTTACTTGGTGGTAGAGTCAAGCAACAGTCATTTTGGCCGTTGCATGAATGGGCTGACTCGACCGGGGAAGCACCACCCTCTCACAGAATATCGACGCCAAGTAACAGTATTTCAACTGTTGCGTTCCGTTTGGTGAGTGAGAGTGCCGGAGCCCAAACTCCTTTCCCATCCCCTCCATAACTCCTTTCCCATCCCCTTTCCTTTACAGGGTCGGCAGCGCGAGTGTGACGCCACTGGTGTTGCACACATCCATAGGCCGTGATAACCGCTTCCTATCAGGTGGGCCGTGTGCTTGTCTGCCACCTTAGTGGTATAAAAAAAAAGGTGAAATAGTGGTCAAAGTCAACGCTATTACCAATAAAAAAAAATATTCTCAAATTTTCAGTTCAGTTTTATTGTCAAGTATGTTTGTGAGGGTATCGAGTTTCACCTGACTTGCCGTATACTACCATACAAGTTATTTTATTTACTGATCAGGAAATAAAAGATGAACCGCCCGAAGCTATCGAAGATGACGAAGAGGGACCACACAACGGAGAACAGAGCGATAAAGAAGATACCATAACTGAAGTGAACAATACCATAGACAACACAGAAGATGGAGAAGTCAAAGTACAGCAGAAGAGGGTTGATTTACTGCACGGTGATAAGAAGGATTTGTTGTTGGGTAAGAAAACTATTGATAATATATTTTTAGTAACCGATTTTTTTTTCGTTTATTGTAGTATGTAGTATAGTAAATTATTTTAAATATATTTCCTACTAGCTTTTGCCCGCGACTTCGCCCGCGTGGAATTCTGTTTCAGTTCCCGCTTCTCATAGGAATCCATTCCAGGGATAAAAAGGGTTATTCCAAAGTATAATCTATTCCTGTACCAAATTTCAGCTAGATCCTTTCAGCGTTTTTGCGTGATCCATACTCACAAACATTCTCATTTATAATATTCGTAGGATTAACTCGCGAATGTTATGTTATGAAAACGAGGTGTTATGTTATAATAACATTGAGCTCGTAGAACGAATGTGTACTGCCCCCTTATTCGGATTGACCAACCGTACCGTGACCACGCGCGTTCGTGTTAGACACATTTACGTTGGTTTAGTTTTACGCCAGTTCTTTCTTCTATATTAAACAATTGAAATTCACCGTCTTCTCATGGTACGACTGTAATTACAATTCGCTGTCAAACACAATGATGCCCCTGAGCGGATGACATGTGGAGGAACAGGGTGTGATGTTCCTCCAACACAAAGGGAGGAGGATCCTCCGACTCGGTAAGGATCACGCCTGCCCAACGGTTGTCGTTGGGATGTTGTATATATGTTATACCACCGCGAACTTCACTTTTGCGATTCAGGATTGGTAGTGACGTTGTAGTATCGAAGCAGTTCAACTTGTTGTCGCTAGATGGCGCTGGGTATTTGTGGTATCGCTACAGACACACCAAGTATGCAAGGGTTTTACTACATCTGTCACCACCGAATCTGATTTTCCTGTGTTTCTATCTTTTTTATCACTCAGAACTGCCATTTGAGAGAGCGAGAGCCAAGCGCCTTATCAAATCCGCCCTATGTGGTCAGACTTGCCGCTCTCTTTCCAATGGAAAAACAGCTAATTGATAGAAAGAAACTTTTAACTTATACTCTAACCTTATGTCAATTGTGCGAGCCCAAATAGGCCGCCATCACAGCATAAAAAAAGCGCAGGTAGTTTTTTCTGTTCCGTGGATGGCGCCCTCATGCATGACGTCACGTACGCTCCTGATAAAAAGTTTATCTAAATAAAAGTCAGTACAGATATAAATTATGGTCTGGAATAGGACGTAGCCTACCTTTTATCCTGCGAATAGGCCTCTGTGAGTCGCGGACGTAGCTGCGGGCAACAGCAAGTATTATAATATTATTTTCAGACGATGACGAAGAAGAATCGTACGTAGACTTAAAGATTGACGGACAGGGTAACATACGGCCAAAGAAACGCAAGCACTCCACCGTAATACCCGGCTGGTTTCACGCCAAAGTGAAGACAGAGACACTTGCCAATGGAGATGATGACCAGGAAACTGAGCACAAGAGTAAAGACCTCGAGGCTAAGATACAGTTGAAAAAGACTGTTAATATGGATAAGGTAATGTTTTTTTTTTAAACACTCGAAACTCGGCTTGTATGAAAGGTTCAATGACAGTAGAGGCAGCTCGGGAAGTGTGTAAGGACAGTGGTAGATGGAGGGCTGTTGTCTCTGCCTAAATTAATGACCATGTTTTTGAAGTGAAAATTTCCTTTTGCGCTTTTTGAATGAAAAATATCATGGAACTGGCGTCATCTTCATGACATGCTTTCCATAGTAAAAAATGGATGGTTGGATGGAGGGAAGGAGAGAGGGAGCGATGTATGATGACGATAAAAATTACACACGTAATTGTTCAATTTTTCACTTATGTCGGCACTCCCGGAGTGCCGCTGTGTCTTTTGAATGCGAATTAATAGAATTTGTACTCGTTTTACAGCTAAAACTTAGAAGTTATGGAATTGTAAGCCTAAATTAAAATTTATTATCTAGTACTAATGCCTTTTCCCCTCCATGGTAGACAAAGACAAGCTCCCGACATCTGCTTCTGTCCTTACACACTCCACGAGATTCCTCCAAAGAAAAACCTTTAAAAAAATGCATGTGTAAAGCGTAAACTATCCCAGGGAGGTTCCAGGAGTAACTTTTCCTGATCATGAGAAAGAGCAATCCCACGTAACTTGGGGAGGGGACGAAGGGACATCTACATGGAGTGGTGGCGACGGTATTCGCCTGACGTCACGCTGAAACGTTTCTCGAAGCGGTGAAAAGATTGCTTCAGACTATCGATTTGCTACTCTAATGATAATCATCACCATACAAAATGCTGTTATGATAATTGATGATTTGTAGTACGAATTTTGACTAAGGAGTCCCGGTTGCATCCAAAGCTTGTAGTTTGGAGCCCGGGGCCTGCTCTTCTACTGTTTGTATTAATTTGACTTATCTTGGCTTTATTCCCCCCCCCCCCCCCACTCCAAGTGGAAAGCCTACGCCGGAGCCTCGCCCGTTAATCAGTAGATGAGGTTGGCTTGGGCATCAAAAAACATCTTAATGGGGTTCTCATACCCTACTAAGATCTTGTTGTTGTTTAAGTGGGGTTGAAATTGGGGTTCTACTTCAAATAAATTCTACAATATCCAAAACTGACGAATGTATGTTATGTTCTAATTCCCAGGAGATAACAGAGTACAACCCGTTCGTCCGCAACCCTGCATTCGCTGGCGCTCACCGCTCCGCCTACTTGGAGCTCATCAGTCTCACCAAGCACTTCCACCCCACTGTCAAACTGTTCGCCGAAAGAATTATGAACGGTATTTATTATGATAGCCCGTTCAACATTTAGCTTTAAGAAAGTATTGCTTTAGTGTATGCGAATAGCTGTCGTCAGTCGTCTCATGCGTACACGCCTTACGTCCCCGGAGTGACAGATGTCATTGAGATAAGTAAACAGTACAATTGCAATCGTGACAATTTTAGGGTCAACTCCCACTGAAAGATTTGTCCGGCCGGAAAACAAGACAATGGTACACAAACATCCAGCTAAGATCTTCGAAGTTATCCTCACCTGCGAGCCGGTACAACTGCTGATTAACGGACGAGGCTCCGTTACAGGTTTTCCTCTCGGAGTGGGTCGTCCGACGGTAGCCGCTCCCGTAAAAGCCAAGAGTAAGAGTAGGAAAACGTACCCTGGGCTCCAAAGGCTACAAGTTTTGGATATAACCGATGACGGTACACGGACACATCATCAAGGCATTCTTACCCACTTAACATCTCATTTTCTTTTCAGAACAAGTCATTCAATACAGTGGTGATCCGCTAAAAGACTTCGCAGGGATTCGATTCCTGGACCGTTTTGTGTTCAAGAACCCTAAAAAACGGACAGAAGACCAGCGTGATGACGGAGTCAGAAAAGTGAAGGGCTCGCATCCCAAGTTTGCTGTTAGGAAGAATTATGTAGCTAAAGGTATTGTAAAAGTTCCTAGATCTAAAATAACTCTTTACCATAAGGTGGCCTATGTACTCGTATTTATTTTGACGTTATTAAACATTATCCTCGCTAATAACTGAAATATTTTCTTTCTTAGGTCTAAAGAGTATACCAGTGAATTCCTCATCTTACTTAAATGAAGATGCCAGCAAAGTGCCTGTCGACGAACGGTTCCTATATGAGTAAGTATTTTCTATTTACTACTTGGGTGTTTTTGGGGCCCACCAAGATCTTTGGGGCCCAAGTCCACCCTTCGGCCGGACGACAGCGGAGACGGACGAGGCTTGGCTTAGGCTTTCATGACGGCGTTAGGTCAGGAGCCTTACCATGACGCTCTTATAGCGATTCAAAAGCAATAGCAAAGCAAGCAGTTCAGTTGAGGGAGAGGGATGGAGCTATTCACCGCTATACTGATAGCAGTCGCTCCCATGAAAGCCTTATGAAGAGGAGAAAGAGTAAGCGGGCCCTGGGCTCTGGTGAAAGCGTACTTTCTGTTACTGTCTGATACTTGTTGAAAGAACTCAATATTTCAAAGAAAATTGGTCCAGTTTAACAACAGTGTCGGCACCAATATAATAGAATTCGTTTTTAAACTTATAGTTTCCTACAAAAACGCCGTGACCCTGGTGCGGAGGATAGTGATGACAGCGATGCTGACTCTGTTAATAGTGAAGACTTCGAACAGTATTTGGATTCTGTTACAGGATCTAAAGCTTTAGGTAAGAGACGTCTGTCTGAATGATTCCACAGAACTTCTACAAGCTCCCTAATGAAATGAAGGATCTACCTCTTCATGAATTTAAAAGTCAAATTAAAACAAAACTTTACCAAACAGGCTATTATAAAATTGAAGAATATTTAGACGACAAACAAGCTTGGATATGAACTGTTTGCTCTCTCACTATGCTACTCAAACAAAATATTGTAATTAGATGAAGTTAACATTTTTGTAAATAGACCTATTTTGAACGGATTCTATCGCGATTTTTGATCTTATTTTATATTTTACATTGATCCCGACGTTTCGGTTGCTTTTCAGCAGCCAGGATCACGGGGAGACTAAACGATAGAACTAAGCGATAGAATCCGTTAAAAATAGTTTTATTTCAATGTGTGACATTCGCGTAAACTTCCGACAATATCATTTTTGTAAACCGACTAAAAAAACAGGACACTTAGTTTCTAGCTGGGGTGGTCCATTTGCTAAACATTAATCTAAATTTTTTGGACGTTTTGTAAGATCACGAAGCTTTCAGTGATATTAAAAGAATAAATGAATTTTCATTTTGACCTAATAATAAGAGGTATAGAAGTTTAACGCTTGAGTTCTCTTTCAGAACCGATATCTCTCAGAACACGCGGGTACTGTTGCCGTGGTCGAGTGCCACCCGTTAATGGATGTTTAAACTAGACTTTAAAAAGTTAATTATCGATTTTTTTTTCAAGGTATGCAATGTATACAGAGTAGATAAACGTATGTGTATGAATCTTTAGTTCTGTAAGTATTCTGCGCAGGAGCCCTATGTGGACGTACCGCGACACAATCGTGAATGAGATAAAACGTTCATAGTTTTAATTCATTGCGGCTTCTCAACAGTGCTGTTCGCCTTGTGCATCGAACTTTAACAAGCAGGATTTACTCTGTCAACTGAGCCACCTGGAATTATCCTAACTTTATTAAAATTGTTATTTATAACCATTCATTTCTTCAAAAGCCGAATCAGATGATGACCTGGACTACTTAGCGGACATGGCAGCGACGAAACAGAAACGCGGCAACAAGAAACAACCTGATGATGACGAAGAGCCGCTGGGTAGTGATGATGATGGTGATGACGAAGATATGGAATCGACTGGGGAGCTTAACGATGCTGACGGTGAGTTTCGATAATATTTTTCTTCATATTCTCCTCCGAGCCTTTTCCTAAGTTAGGATGGGCCTTCAGTGTACATATAAAACGATCTAACTTCGATATTTTCCCCGAAACGACTAGACGTTTCGTCGATCACTGCGGCGACTTCATTGCGACTGAGTGAGTTGCCGCCGAGGAGAATTCTCCGCACTCGTCGGCGGCCGGACCTGGACCACTGAAGATGTCGACCGCCGTGATCGACGAAACGTTTTGGACAGAAGTTTCCTATGGAGTACATTCTACACGTAAAAACTTAGTTCAGTTATACCGGTCCGTAATTTTACTTCGAGAGTTATATGTTCGATGAATGGAAAATCGACAGAACGTTTGATCGAATATTGCTATTTCGAATGAACCGTTTATCGCCAAACGCAACTTCGACTGAACGTTTTATCGAATATTTATTAATCGATGGATTGCTGTTTCGAATGAGATTTAGACATGAAATTTTATGAAAAGGAAGCTGATTCCAGCGCTTTGCCGGCGTCTGTAGACCCGAGACGGCGTGCGGTTTTAGTCGGTTCAAGCCCGACATAACCGCCCCCGCTGGCACGCGGGGGGGTATCCGAAGGGATTTACGCACGATAAAAAAAAAAAAAAAACAGTACCATGAAACCACTTCGGATTTCTTCCAGTAGGGTTTATGCCGAACGTAGTCTAGCCATCTTCGTGTCCTATTGCGGGATAGATGAGTTCCATGGAACTGATTGCCTGAAACTTCGATGCAACTGTGGGTGTTTCATGATTGGCCTATAGTTAAACCAAATATTATTATTTGTTTTACAGATAGCGATGGTGAACTCAATATATCTGGAGACGAAGATGAACCAGCACTATCTGCCGACGAAAATGGTAAGACAGCGTTTTTTATGATTAACATATTACTACAGTACCCTTTTTTTTTTTTTTTTTTTTTTTTTTTTTTCGTGCGGAAATCCCTTCGGATACCCCCCCGCGTGCCAGCGGGGGCGGTTATGTCGGGCTTGAACCGACTAAAACCGCACGCCGTCTCGGGTCTACAGACGCCGGGGTGTAAGGTTGCCCATAGAGCATATCCCTCGCACCCCGACTGACCCTGGGCCATCTCCGGTTTCGAGATGGCCCCCTCGGGTCGAGATGGCCCCCTCCCTGTGACCTGTGACCTGTGACCCTGTTACAGTACCCGGCGTTTTATTCGCAAGTCTGGAAGAAGAGGGAGAGTTCGGCTAAAATCGACTTAATTCGGTTTAGGTTTTCTCTATCGCACAACGCCTGTCTACACCTTGATATCTATTTAGAATAATTAAAACCGAAGTTTTATTTTTAATATCTTATGAACCCAAACGGTTTGAACTACTCTATAAAGGTTACGAAATATTTGTCCGATGCGATTTCCCTCGAGAACCCTCCACAAAATTGAAACAACCCTTCCTTACCCAGACTCACTATTCTTCCCGAAGATGGGCCAAATGTACACACACTGTTTCATATAAAAACTAACTCTAGTATCTTAATTACAGAGCTTCTGTTAGAAGACAGCGAAGACGATGATGATAAGATCGACGTTCCGGGTGCTAAGACAAGGAAAGGAAAACTTAAGTTAAAAGGTAAGTAGACTTTTCACTATTGTGTGTATAGAACACCACCAAGATCTTCGGAGCCTGATGATTGACGAACGAGGCTCTGAGATTAGATAAGGAGGAGTAGAAGAACCCCAGATTCCAAAATACCAACGGGTGATGGCGCCCGGATGACAATGGTGACATTGATGTGAGTCTGACGTTGACAGCCTCTAGGACCATTTGTTTTAAACTTATAATATTAAACAAGAGACGCGAGAACAGGTCAGATGGCAGTCGTTCCCTGAAAATGCTCCCGACATACCATTTAAAAATAATAAGCAGACCCCGGGCTCCCAAATGCCAACTTTGGACGCAACTGCGAAACCGCTATGAGGATGATGAGTAAATAAGAAAATAATCTTATTAAAATTATAATTGTTTAAATTGTTCTACAGGTAGTGACGATCTTGGCTCCCTATTCGCCTCAGCTGAAGAGTTTTCTACGCTGTTAGAAGATACAGCCACTAATAAAAAGCAGGGGTCGAGCCAAGCTGTCGCCAATATGGATAATTCTAGCACGAAGCAGCTAGCTTGGGAAGAGAAACGGGACAGGTGGATAAAGGGCTACAACAAAAACATACTCGGAAATAAAAACAATAAAAAATTCAATAAAAATAAAAAAGGAAACTTCAGAAAGTCTGAGTCAAAAGGTTTTAATAAATCTGCTAAGAAAGGTGGCTTCAACAAGATGGCCGACAAAAAAAGCGGCAAACGGAAAGGCGCCAAAATGGATGGCTTAGGCGGTAAAAAAAAGAAAATGAAATGATTTATTTATAAATAAAATCTTCATGTTACATATGCGTTGTTTTATTTCACTACCGTTATAAATATAGTGGGTGTATGGGGTCTAGATCTCTGGGGCCCAAGTCAACCTCACCTGCAAGCCAACACCTGCTGATTGGCGGACGAGGGTATGGCGCAGGCTTTCCTCTCGGTATTCTTTGGTCTCACTATATTGGGCACGAGTCTATTGCCTAAAACTTTGCTCTAAGTTTCAGCCGACACTAAATAACTTTACCTACCTGTGTGTGCAATACAAGCAGTACAGTATTAGCTACTGAACCGATTGCAGTCTATATTGTCTATTGACGACCTTTCTGGCGTAGCGCTAGAGCGTTTGCCCGCGACTGGGTTGATTCCCGCTCAGTGCAAATATGTGTATACATGCATGCATATGTCTATTTGTATTGTTCTAGGTGTTTCTATGTATAATAATGTAAGTATTTAAATTTTAGCAGAAAAAAATACCACTAAATGTAATTCCAAAGACAAAATACCTACACGTAAAACTTGGTAACGTCGGTTGCCAAGTCAAATAGGTTCCTCCTTTTTGGTAGTCAGTTAAAAATAGTAAGTATCTAAGAATGTTATTCGTTTTCTAAGACCCATATTACAAGCCAAGATAGTGTAGTTTATCCCGATCTATTTATTTGCTTGTATATTCCCTACATATTTAAGCAACATTTGCGCAAGTTTGTATGACGCTCTATACTGTGCGATCACGTTGTCACATAACACAGTGAGAAGTGGTCAATCGTCAGTGGCGGGCTGAATTATTAAATCACCCCAATAAAAATAAGTACGTAGCAAAATAGTTATATTATTGATGTGCTAAAGTTATTATTTTCTGTCTTGTTTAGTATAATAGAGTACTCTGTGGTTATGTCATATTTAAGGTCTTGATTCTATATTATTAAAATTATACCTTGATTATGAACTCGCACTACAAAAGAAAAAAACTGCTCGTTTTATTAAAAATAACCTATCTATATACGTACCTACCTTACTACCTATATATCTATAATATTATACTATAATCTATTTCTTGCCTATTTCGTTATTGTTATTTTTGGTGTTGTAAATCATATAGGTAATAGTATTTTTAAAGGCATTGTCATTCGTATACAACCTAATAAATAAGGCGACAATAGTTTAACTTATCTTGTCCAACGCTAATGGAATTGACCTTAACATTAGATATTATTTAAAAAAGGTACATATAAGTAAGTCAATCATGTTCTTCTTCTTCTTCTTTTAGTTAATGGCTTCTGCAGAATCACCGCAATTTCGCCAATGTCAAGTAAAATATAGTAAATGTTTATAAAATTATATTTAATCTAAGCATTTCAAATTAACGGCAACGTCGTACGGTTTTCTCAAAGAGTTTCAAAATATAATAAATGTTTAAAAAATTATTAATGGCGAAGACGCCAATATCAAGTCCGTCTATACAGTCGAGAGTCAAAAGTCAAAGTCGTCAATCATGATAAATAAAACAAAACCACTTGTTTGACAGTACTCATGTTTACAATGCGCTTGTTTGACGTTCCACAGATTAAAAATAATTTTCTTAAACACAATTTTTCTTATCAGAATTCAATACGAATTAACCAAATTTTAGAAGACTCAATAATCAAGAAATTTTATAAGTTCTTTCTGTGAGGAAACTGTATAAGCAAAATATTTATGCAAAATTGTCCTGTCTAAGCAATGGACATAATAGTGTGCAGCGTAGAAACCTCTTGTTTGTTGACATTTCCAAATCTTGTAGTTGTGTTGTGGAACGCACGATCATGCCGTATTCAACGTTTAGAGCGCGAAATAAGCAATTTCAACACTGAATATATACAAAACATCAACTGTGAAAGACATATTGTGAACTAATAGACATTATTGGACAATATTTCCAACTGTTTTTGTAACTGCAAATGGAACAAAAAGGCGGGCAGAAATCAGTGCGCGAGTGAGATTACCAATCTATTTATAGCCGGATCTATATTACGCGATTAAACGTAACTGCAGGTAATAGCAGCTTCATAAAAGAGTTTTAATGGAAGTTATTGCTGTAAAAAAACATATTTGATTTCTTATAAAACTATATTAATTGAGCAGATTGAGGAAAACGTAGCCGCGAAACTCGTTTAGTTTGACAGCTCACGTATGCACACAAATAAACAGGAGCGCATTGCGCATGTGTGTGTATAAGTGATGTGAAATTCTTATGTATTCGCTTATCGATTGGCAAGATAAATTCAAGGACATACTTTTAGGCTAACGTATGATTTAGTTTGTTACAAGGTTACATTTGATAACAAGAAAAACTGGACTTTAATAATAAACTCTATAAAATATGGAGTCTCCTATAGTTGAGAATAAAAACCTTGAGGTTACCTTGAACGAGTCTACAAGTTCAAGTTCGAACCAATTTGTTCCCGATAATGTTGAGCTCCCAGATGATATATTCCGTATGAGTTTAGATAACTTTTCTATGATTGGGGAGAATGTAACAATTGGGAGAGAGATATCAGTTGATAATACTACGCCCGTATCATCTGTTCCTTATACTCCTTCTATGGTACTAACCACCCCTGATGTAGAAACCCCGCCCCCTGATTCTACTACAAACGAGTCACCTCCTTTAGTTGAAACACCTAAGCTGTTGACTACGACACCAGAATATCGGAAACCACCAACGCTACTACAATTATCTTTTACGAAGAAACTCGAAGACGATGTATTTGTCAAACCATCTCCCGTCCAAGATGTCATGTCACCGGCTAGGATGTTGCAGTTCGAAATAGAAGCGAGTAGTGCGACGCCGACTATGAAACGGGCAGCTATAGACTTTGATTTTTTTAACAAAAACAATTTTGAACAATATTTTAAAGATGATTTAGAGAAGAAAGAATCTGAAGACCCAAGAGATGGCAGCACGTACAAAGAAACAGCAGTCATCGTGAAAGCCGATACTATCCGTCATGAAATAGGCTATGGTAAGTTGATTGTTGAGCTCCATGGGATATAAAATCAACAGGAAGTGCTTCCTAACTATCGCTTTTGTGCCACAATACTGTGTAAAAGTGTAAAATATTTGTTTATTATGATTCGCAACGATTGGTTACTGACTAACATTAACTTTAGATTTGTCCTATGTTGAAAATCATAACCAATCGTGTCACTATTTTGTGTGAATTGATTGAGTTTGGCGAAACTAATTTGCAAATTCATCATCCTCATAGCGATTTCCCAGGGGCGTCCAAAGTAACCTTAAGATCCCGAGGTCGCTTATTGATTTCGATTGGTATGCCGGTTTTTCCGGAACCGCCTACCGTCTAATTTCGCAACCCTGTGAGGGAAGCCTGCGCCAGAACCTCGTCCGTTGTTTAGCAGATGCACTGACTGACAGGTGAGGTTGGCTTCGGCTCAAGGATGTTGATAGAGCACTGTACAGTGTACACCCCAACTAATTTACACATTAATGAGACTTAAGGACATTTCCTATTAATTTTATATATCGCGGGGATCTTACTAATGGTGATATTGTATTTTTACTTAATTTAAAGGTTTCAAACATATAGATACCTGAAGGAGTGCGTCGTTTCCCGTGGCATCGTCACAACATTTATGTGAAACAGCTGTCGTAAAGCTTATAAAGACAGTTTGGAATTTTCTTCTTGTATCTACTATATAGGTAGGCAACAAGCAAACCTAATCGTCAGCGATTATTGTGGTCTGTGAACGGTTGCATCGCCCAATAACACTCCCCGATCCAGCAATTAAAGTAAAGACTTTAACAAAGTGCTACTGGATTACCAATTCTGAGGTTGATTGCACACAACGTTTTTTAAACCAGCTGACGTATTTACAATGAGTGATGAATAGACTGACGATCTGAAAAGCTGGCTTAGTAGTCGGCTCGCTCTAAAATGTTCGCATGCTTTTCTTTCGTGGTCGATTCGCACGTACCGGAGTTTATTAATGTGCGAATGCGACACCTCTAGATTTTTTTTGTGGCGATTCGCACTTTTGGATAGACTGGATGTGGAAGGTGGAGCATCGGGTGCTTTACTTAGTCTGACCATAAATACTGTTACAATTAAAAATAAACAAAATATTACATTTGAATTTGAAATCTGTCATTTTCATATATTTGTTCATTGTGTTTTCTCATTTTGGCGCCAATACATTGTACAATATTTTGCGATATTAAAATGAACTGGGGTGATAAAGAGAATCGAATCGCTGTGATTGCATTACACAAACGACTAAACTACAACTCTAAAACTAGACTAAAACTCCATACGCTTGGTATTAGTCAAATGTTTGTGTACCGGGCTATTAATAGGTACAATGAGACCTCTATTTGTGACAGACAAAGATGTGGCTGTTCACGTAGTGTTAGTACGAAAAAGGTGGTCAAAGCAGTAAGGGAAAGAGTTCGAAGAAATCCTGTCCGAAAGCAAAAGATCTTATCTCGGGAGATGAAGATAGCACCTAGAACCAAGTCGCGTATTTTAAAAGATGACTTAGGACATGCAGCCTATAAGAGACGTACTGGTCATTTCTTATCTGATAATTTAAAATAAAGAATAGGTTGGTAAAATCGAAACAACTACTGAAGCGGTACGCCAAGGGAGGTCACAGAAAAAAATTGTTTACGGATGAGATTTTTTTTACAATTGAGCAATATTTTAACAAATAAAAGCTCTAAGGAAGCTTCCCAATTGGTCGACAGAGTGCAACGTGGACATTATCCGACTTCAGTGATGGTTTGGTGGGGTATTAGCTATGAAGGAGTGACTGAGCCATACTTTTGAGAGAAAGGTATCAAAACATCGGCAGAAGTGTATCAAGATACCATTCTTGAGAAGGTAGTGAAGCCCCTAAAAACACCATGTTCAATAACCAAGAATAACCTCTAAACTCCACGATAATTTGAAGTCCCTAAAACAATTCATACGATTGGGCAGTGAAGAATTTTCCTATTTAAAGAGTACGTGCTTCTATTGATAATTGGCCTCAACGTTTAAAGGACTGTATTGCAGCCAATGGAGACCACTTCGAATAAGCTTTTTATATTTTAAATTGTTTTATATTTATGTAGGTATTAAACTAACACATTGTAAAAGTAGTAAATGTTATTTGCAATAGAATTTTTTTTTCGTTGTTACAGTATTCATGGCAAGACTAGGTATATGTAGGTATTTGACGAGTCCTCTCTGCTTTATCAGAGCGTATTTTAGCAGATTGTTATTATCATCATCAGGAACAACGCATGCATGCGAGGCATTGAACTCGAAGCTCGAACTCGAAGGCATTTACTGGTGGTAGAAATTTGATGACACAAATTCGTCACAAAATACGGCCGGGTGGGTACCACCGTGCACGTTTGCGGAAAACCCTCTATAGTACCTAATCCAATTTCGGTTTGATTGCGTTCAGGGGTCAGCAAGTGCATAGCCGGGCAGGGGGGGATTGTGGTCGCAGCACTAGTGGGACCGGTGGGTGTCACGCGGTGCTGCGACGACAATCCTCTTTTGATGAGGACGTCAAGCTGAGTGCCACCATTGTTAACATGGTACGTGTATGTAATGGTGACCCTCTTTCCTGAGACTTTACCTTCAGCTTACCATCAGGCGAGGTGAAGTCAAATTGACGTGTCCTAAATATAAAAAAAAAAGCCCAGGGTCCAGGTCCAGCTCCTTCTGATTTAGCTTATAAGGCTTTTATTGGAACGTCTAACCTTCCAATCCCTGGGAGTAAAGCCTCGTCCGTCTATCAGTCCGTATCCTGGCTTGTAGGTGAGGTTGGTTTGGTCCCGAAGGCCTGTTTGGGTTCTAAACATCCTATTCTAGCAGATTGTATACGTTTCTATTCATCGATCCATTAGAGCTAACGGGAAAGCAATATGGGGGCAGGAATGCGATACAAAATAGGTACTAACGCGAAGATCGTGTCCAACTTTGTGAAAACCTAAATTTCCACAGTTTCGGCGATAAATATCTTTATCGTCCTTTTGACTATTTTCCTCAAATAAATTTGAATTCTGCGACCAAAGCAGCGACAGTTATACCGTGAGGCAAAATCTTTAACAAACGTCAAAAAGTTTGCTTATGTGGACTAATTGGCCAATCAAAAAGCCAATAAAAGGACTGATCAACCAATGACGCGAGCCCTTGAGCCTGCTATTAGTTTTATACATGTATCTCTGATTGGTTGGTAGGCGCGTCTTCGCCGTCGCGATCCGCGGTTGTCGCCAAAGGGACCTAAAACACGGCGGTTATGTCGGGCTTGAACCGACTAAAACCGCACGGCGTCTGTAGACCCGAGACGGCGTACGGTTGTAGTCGGTTCAATCCCGACATGGGGTATCCGAAGGGATTTCCGCACGAAAAAAAAAAAAAGTTACTACACTTCAGTGATTACCCGGAACAAACAGACAGATAGACAGACGAGTTATTTTAATATTGTTTTTATTTTTTACACGTATTATGAAATAAAATATGAAACAAGGCGTATGACAGGATCGTAGCAAGTGAAAAGATGTGGTCTCTGCTTGACTTGAAAGAAGCATGACTTTATGTATGTACGTACGTATGTATAAATATGAAAAATCAATACACTGAGACGCCTTATAACAATCTGTGAATAATAAACGAGCTGTGTCTAGATATTGAGCAAGCTCGTCGTGTCAAGGTCTTATCGCTAACATCACCATTAAACTAATTACCGAAAACCAATCATTAGCAGTGGCGTAGTTCTGTTGAGTACTTAGATACTTGTTTACAATTTTATTAAGTGATAAGTTGATAAGGCACTTTTTTTTTGTTTTCGTGCGGAAATTTCCTCGGATACCCCACCGCCGGCCAGCGGGGGCTATGTCGGGCTTGAACAGACAGGGCATTTCCCTCGCACCCCGACTGATCCTGGGCCATCTCCGATTTCGAGATGGCCCCCTAGGGAGTTGATAAGGTGCCTCGTGTACCCCAATTTCATTAAAAAAAAAGTTTTAGTAAAAGTAGTCACTGCAATATGACTTGACAGAACACGCGTGAAAATGTCCATCTAGTTACTTTAATGTAAACAATGTAACTGGGTGGCATAGAGCTAATCTAGAGTTTCGAGACCGGGTTTCGCTCTCCTACTCATCTATAAATTAGTTAATTTAGCTTTTATGCAAGCGACTATCGTCTTATCTCCCAAACTCGGTAGGAAACCCTCCACCAAAGTCTCGTCTGTAATCAGTAGGTGTACCCGGCTTACAGCTGAAGTTGGCTTGGGCCCCGAAGATTTTCTTGGGGCCCCACCAAGACCCACACACAGTCAAGGAAATATGTATACACACCTACACCATCCACACCTACAAATGTAAAGATGTACAGGAACAATCGCCCTCAGAAGTAACACTAACACATTCACAAACGATCTTTACACTCAAATAAATCATTAAATTATTGAAGTCTATATATTTTTGCAATCCATAGTGGACAAAACAGTAATATCTTCACAGCGACCCCGCAGGGGGCGCGTGGAATCGGCTTATGGGATTTTCCCTTCCCCGAGGCTTCTTTCGCGACGCCTGAAAAGGCGCCGGGCATGTGGGCGGGGGTATTCCCCTGTGGCTGATGACGCCGGCAGGCCGCTAGACTTCACGCCGCCCGGCGGTCGACCCGAGCCGGGTGAGATCACTGGTTACCCAGTGAAGGCCCAGCTCCGAGTGACCAGCGACGAGGCGGCGGCTTTCCTGCGACCTCCGGCGTCCGTGCGTCTTCTATTTGCTAGTGGCGGTCGCCCATGAAGCGAGCCGCCACTAGGCCGATGGATGCGAGGATGGACCTCAGCATCATGTAAGCCTCTTGGCCCTCGACGGCATGCATCGCCTCAGCGACGAGCGCCTCCGCTTCCACTAGAATAGCGGTGGGGGTGGCCGCTGGGGAGTCTGCTGACCTGAATGTCTGGGTGCGTTTCTCCCTCCTGGGAGTCGAGTCGGTCTGGCACGCCGCCTCCACCAGCTCCAAGGCGGGCTCCGGTGGGATGGACGGCGTGTATCGCGACGAGGGTGCCGGCGTGTCGGCTTCCTCCTCAGTCGCGGGCTGCGCTTTGCGGGACCTACGGCCCCCTCTTCTGCGGCGTCTTCTTGAAGAGGCTGCGGGTTTTTCCCCCCGGGAAGAGGGCGCGTTCGCCTCAGCCATGAGTGATGCGCCTTGCCTCTCCCCGAGAGGCTGTGGGTTCACCGGCGCTGGCCGGCTGTGCGGCCCGCTGGTGACGGCGGCTGTGCCCGCCTTCCTGTTCCGGGCCTCACGTCGGAAGACGGGGCACCGGAAGTGGTTGGCGGGGTGATCGCCACTGCAGTTCGCGCAGGTGGCGGGTTGTTCCCGCGGCCGGGGGCAGTCCCGCGCAGCATGCTCACCGCCACACCGCACGCAGGCCTGCATGCGGTGGCAGTGGTGGCTGCTGTGGCGGAACTGCTGGCAGCGGTGACATTGCGCGGGCTTCCGCTTCCCGCGCCAGGCTTCAATTTTTATTCCGGGCATCCCGAGAAGTTCACGAATGTCGTAAACTTCCGGGATGACACCTCGGGTCCTCTTGAGCACCACCAGGTAAATGCAGCCGGGTCGTCCGCCGCGACCCCGAATAGCACGAATGTATTCGGGGTCGAATCCCAGCTCGCGAAGGTCGGCCGCTATTTCATCCGGCGTGGCGTTCACAGGCAGCCCTCTGATAGCCACCTTTACTCCTCTATCCGAGGGGGGGGAGTACGAGTGCCAGGCGACTCCTTCCTGGCTCTCCAGCACCGTGAAGTATGCCTGTAGTAGGCGGTATTCTTCTGCGTCTGTCGGGATAAAGCGCAGCCCGTTCCCGTACGGGCGCACGTTGGCCGGCCTTCCCAACTGGGCCTTCAGTTCCCGCAGATGCCGGGCGAAGTGCGGCAGCTCCTCCACTATAATTGGGGGGTACCTTTTTTCCCTCGGCCGGCTAGCTGCGGGCGCTGCGGTTGCAGCTTCGGCGGCGGCGGGGGCGGCGTCTCCTTGAGACGCGGCGGCGCTCGAGTAACGCGCCTTGTAGCGCTTGACTTCCTTTTCGGCGGAGTCGGGGCTGCGCGGGCGACGCGCAGGTCCGGGGGCCGGTGGGACGGTTTCCATCGGCGTCAGCTCCGGCTTGGAGCGACGCCTGACGGAAGGACACAGGTCCGGGGTGTCCGGGGCTGCGGCTGCGGGAGTTCTTGGTGAGTCCTGGAAGGACTCAATGGAGGCGAGTGAGCTTTCCATCTCATCAAAAGAGGGCGCGTAAGCCCACGCGCGCGAGGCTGGGGACTCGCGGGCATCTTGGCGCGGGGAAGCCGCGGCCTGGAACTTCGCTACCGGCGTCCGGATCGCCTTCGACGTCGACGCCGTCACGGACGGCGGAGTCGAGGCGGGCGAAGCGCGCGGCGGCGGTTGCGGAGCGAAGCTCGGGCTCGCACGCGGCGCGGGCGCCTTCGCTGGCGCAGCGCGAGATGCGCTCAACCCGCCCGGCGGCGCGCGGGGGGGAGCGGACGTCCTCGATGCGCCTGCGGTCGGCACACTGGCGAGCGCGCGCGGCGGAGTCGGCGTCTCCTTGGGGCCGGGTACCGGTCCCTTGGAGGCGGTGGAGCCCTTAGAAGGGCTTTTTGGTGGGGGTCGGGGGTCCCGGGGGGGACTCCGAACCCGAGGAGGCAGCTTTGAAGAAGGCGTCTTCTTCATGGCTGGCTAGCTGAGGAAAGCAGGAGCGCAGCCGCGACCCGAGAACGAAACGTTGGGCTGGGCGTGGGCGCGCGCGACACGTCCGGTGACTACGGCTGCGTCGAATACAGACGCGACCGTATGCACCGGCAGTCAGCGCGCGAGTGCGGGTCCGAGCGGCGAAGTCCGAGGTAGTAGGCTTGCAGGCGTTCTTCCTCGGAGGCTCCGTGCGACGATCCACCATAGTGGACAAATTTAATATTATTTTTATATATATATATATTTTTTTTTTACGTGCGGAAATCCCTTCGGATACCCCCCCGCTGGCCAGCGGGGGTGGTTATGTCGTGTCTCGACTAAAACCGCACGGTGTCCTCCCCAAGTGTCCGTTGCCGGCCACCCCGGGTAAGCCCTCGAAAGGATAACCCCAGGGTTGCCGGCGGACTTTGGCCGCCACCGCACCCTCGCCTGGTGGGTTCGGGTTTTATCCTGCTTCGGTGAGTTGGCAGGCGTGTGTAGGGCACACACGACACGCCTCCGCCACGGCCTGCTTCTGTAAGGACGGCGAGTCGGCCAACTGCCGTCCTCGGGCTCCGATCATGGAGGTCGGTAGTCCCGGGCGTAGATGACTGCGAAACTCGGGGGGCAGGGTTCTCTCCCGCTCCCTCTCCGCCGTCTCTTTCGCGCGCATTACCTGCTCGCAGAAAGAGGCGGCGGCGTGCCACTTGCTCCCGTCGGAGACCACGGCCCTCACCATGGTCTCCAACGAGAGGACGTCCACGTCCTTTTATATTTATGTAAAGTTTTAGGGCTAAGGCGGTCGGTAGTAACTTAATATATAAAGCTTAACACATTACGTGTTAAGCTGATACCGATGGCGACTGTACTTATTTTCTTGGCCGTGTATACTTTTTTACAATTTCATTAAGTGATTACTTGATTAGTTTCCATAGGTATTTGTACAACGAATGAGCAAAGTTATTTGTTAACATATAATTTTTCACCTCGACCAGGGTAGAAAAGTGTTTCAGTTTATAGGTGAGGAACACAACACGATATGTATAATAGTGCCCACATACGCGGCAACAGCGCCAGCTGCCGCGTACCCTTTTTTGTTTCGTACGGAAATCCCCTCGGATACCCCCCTGCCGGCCAGCGGGGGCGGTTGTGTCGGGCTTGAACCGACTAAAACCGCACGCCATCTAGGGTCTTTAGACGCCGAAGTGTAAGGTTGCCCATAAAGCATATCCCTCGCACCCCGACTGACCCTGGGCCATCTCCGGATTCGAGATGGCCCCCTCGGGTTTGGGAACTACGGTTTCCCCGGTTGGGGGAGGGGCGCTAGTCGCTCCGCCGTCCCGGCCTGCTTCTGCTGAGGTGACAAGCGGCCTCACCTGCCATCCCCAGGCCTGAACTGCCGCGTACCCCCTCACTTTTCTTCTCGCTAAAAACTTGCAGCAAAACGCGAGTTTTTACGCAGCAAAGGTACTGTTCTCGTGCTGGAGAGGTGAGCAATCTTTTTTGTTCTTTAATAAAAAAAAATTTAAAAAACTATTGTAGGACAAAGTACACAATGCCATCTAGACCTAAACTAAGCAGAACTTGGCATATGGGTTCTAGAATGCGGATAAACATACTTAAATAGTTTTTTTTTTGTAGATAAGTACATATTACACATAGAAACACCCAGACCAATGCAAATATATACACATTTGCACTGAGCGGGAATCGAACCCGCGAACTCTGGTTTAGCAGTGAACGCACTACCGCTACGCCACAGAGGTCGTCCAAAAATAATAAATAAAGAGTTCTGAGATAGATACCACAAGAGTTAGGTCATCTTTGTGGTATGGCAGTTGAACAGGGTTTCTGGTTGTGCCTTTTTTTTTTTTACGTGCGATAATCCCTTCGGATACCCCCCCCCCCCGCTAGCCAGCGGGGTTGGTAATGTCGTGTCTCGACTAAAACCGCACGGTGTCCTCCCCAAGTGTCCGTTGCCGGGCACCCATTGCCGGGCTCCTGGTTGTGCCTGCCCTACATTATTACAACTGTTTTACCAATATTCGCCTTGCTTTTGTTTGCTTTCTAGCTTGTATTTTTCTTTAGAATCACTGTGTGCTATGCGGGATTTTTGTTAATTCAGCTAGCTATAAATTATTTATTGTACCCCCTTCGAAACAAAAAGGAGTATCGTAAAATTGGAATACCTAGAAGGGAATTACCGCCGAACATACCAAGATAGACAATTGTTCATTGTAGTTACCCGTACACCAATACTAATAATTGTTTTAAAGAAATTACCTGGTGAAAATATGAAAGTACAATAGACAGAACTTATCGCTAAGTGATTGCTACCCGCAGCTTGGAAACGACAATAAAACAAAAATTCCAAGAATTTTGAATCACCTACTTTTTAAAGATTAACAATATTTATTATCAAAAGTTACCGAAAGGTCTGCCCAGAATGCTCGTGAAAAACAATGGCGACGATTATCACGCGTGATGCCGATTTGAATATAATAACCACGTGTGATATCGATGGATCAATATAGATCTAAATTAAAGTGAACTTGTTGACACTACTAAACTTCCTAAAGGACGAAGGAATTCTTAAGTATCAAAAATTTGCAAAAAAAAAAGCAGCCAAGTGCGAGTCGGACTCGCCCATTAAGGGTTCCGTAGCAGCAAGTAACATAATAATGTTCTTTTTATAATTTTTATGTTTGAGTTGATTGGATGAAAGGTAAATGACGTTTACGATTTATGACGTATTAAAAAAACTACTTACTAGGACGGTTGCCAGCTTGGCAATCAACCCAAACTTAAGCGTAGCGAGATTTGCCTATCCAACAATAGGTCAACGTGACCGGTCGACTTTTTCCATTGATTTGGTTTTTCGGTGATTATTCCTCGATGGTAAGACCGATCTGCACATTCGACCCCTTACGACACTCAGTAATGTCTACTTGATCACCGTGGCAAATTTGGTCGAGATCGGTCAAACGGTCTCGGAGGAGTATCATTTGTTTGAAATGCAACTTTGAAACCAAAGACGCTTCGCTCGCCTTCGGCTCGCTACGCTTAACTAGATCTCGTTCAAAACAAATTTCGGTGGAAGTTTACATGGTTTTGTTTAATGTACATCATATTTTTTTTTTAATTTTATCATTCTCTTATTTTAGAAGTTACAGGGGGGGGGACACAAATTTTACCACTTTGGAAACCTCAATATCATTTTTGAAGACCTATCCATAGCACACGTATGGGTTTCATGAAAAAAAAAATTTTGAGTTTCAGTTGTAAGTATGGGGACCCCCAAAATTTCTTGTTTTTTTTCTAATTTTGTGTGAAAAGCTTAATGCGGTTCACAGAATACATCTAGGTACCAAGTTTCACCAGCATAGTTCTTATAGTTTCGGAAAAAAGTGGCTGTACATACGGACGGACAGACAGACAGACATGACGAATCTATAAGGGTTCCGTTTTTTGCCATTTGGCAACGGAACCCTAAAAAAGGCATTGTGGTCTGGCACACACCTCCCAACCAAGCTCGTGTTAACTCCTCAAGAATTTGTTACAATGGCTTTTCGCCATGTAGCGTCTAATTCAATGACGACCTCTGTGGCGTGGCGGTAGGGCGTTCGACTGCTACATCGGAGGTCGCGGGTTCTATTACCGCTCAGTGCAAATATTTGTATGCATGAATACATGGATATGTGTATTTATATGATGTTGTTATATGTAAGTATATTATAAGGAAACCGAAATAATGACAAATAATGGATTTATGTATAACGTACAGAAAGCTACCTGGTACCTTTTTTTTTCTTACGGAAATCCCTTCGGACACCCCCCGGCGGTCAGCGCGGGCGGTTATTTCGTGCTTGAACCGACTAAAAACCGCACGCCGTCTCGGGTCTACAGATGCCGGGGTGTAAGGTTGCCCATAGAGCATATCCCTCGCACCTCGTCTGACCCTGGGCCATCTGTACCTAGGGCTACAGTTGAAAACCAGACTTGCAGATTGTACCTAATCTGTAGCATTAGCTGAACTGCGGCCTTTTAAATACACACTCCACACTGACGAATTATGAGGTTAACAATATAGATACAAGCAAGGGAATCTATAATTTTGTTAGGTCCGGAGGCGTGTCGTGGCCCTACACACGCCGGCCAACTCACCGAAGCGGGATAAAACCCGACCCCACCAGACAAGGCCGCCGGCAACCCTGGGGTTATCCTTTCGAGAGCTTACCCGGGGTGCCCGGCAACGGACACTTGGGGAGGACACCGTGCGGTTTTAGTCGAGACACGACATAACCATCCCCGCTGGCCAGCGGGGGGGTATCCGAAGGGACTTCCACATGTAAAAAAAAAAAAGGTCCATCCTTTTCCTGTCTTACTTGTCGTGTCGTTAATTTGTAATGTGTTTAGTTGCTTATGTTTAGCAATTGTTAAGTGTGTGTTGTTGTTTAATAAATGTATTTTCTTTCTTTCTTTCCTTCTTTCATATCACAAACTACTTATAAGCTATGCTTACTTTGGATCTAGATAGCGGTGTGTAGTGTAGTAGGATGCAGAATATTGTAAAAAAATTGCCATCAAAAAATCATCATTCTTCATCTGAAATAATAAAAATGTATGTGTTTCTTGGGCATTATATATATCAATATTATTGTGTACCCCCGAAAGGACACAAAGTCACGTTGAACAGGATATGCATTAAATAAACGATTTCTAATTCGTGTTTTGTGTTCAAAGTTAACACAAAACAATAAGCTATTGTCGGAAGTTTACGCGAATGTTACACATTGAAATAAAACTATTTTTAACGGATTCTATCGCGGTTTATTTGATGTAAGTCCTAAACCCTACCATGAAACGACCTGAAACCGCAAAATTCAGAATTTAAAAGCACGTCATGATAAGAAAGAAATATATTAGCAGTTTCCCCATGACCATGGATTCCGAAACGTCGGGTTCAATGTAAAATATAAAATAACATCAAATAAACCGCGATAGAATCCGTTAAAAATAGTTTTATTTCAATACAAAACAATAATTTATTTAATGCATATCCTGTTCAACGTGATACTAGCTGATGCCCTCGGCTCCGCCCGCGCAGATCGGTTATAACTCCAGTTCTACTAAACCAATTACAATCACACGTACGGTAGATTTTAAGTCTGACCAAGACCTTTCTAATGGAAATTCCCGCATAAACTCCGTTCGCCCATCGCTAACAAAACAGACAAGAATTCCAACAAAATACGAGTATTATATAGATAAGTAACTAATATAAATAAATAAATAAATAGGACTGACACTGACGCAAAAAGATAGGTGTTATTAGTAGTGTGTTTGCCTTTGGCATCGTAGCTCCCTAACAAAAGCGTTCGGGAATCCCTTCAGGCTTCTCCCCCCCGAAGCTAACGACGAGGTGGATATAAATCCTTATCATCATCATCACAGCGTTAGTCCCGGTTGCATCCAAAACTTGCACCTTGGATACCCGGGGTCCGCTCGACTATACACTTTGTCTACGTCTGACCCCCAACCACCACAGGAAACCCTGCACCAGGGCCTATATCAGAAGAGATTTCTGCACGAAAATAAAAAAGGTACTGGGCTTTTTTATTTGTTTCGGTAATGCCCACGGTAACTCAGCGGCCAGTGGGGGTGGTTAAGTCGGACTCAAACTGACTAAAACCTAACATCGTCTCGGGGCTTTAATGCCGGAGTGCAAGGGGACATTCACGAAATATTTCAGCTGATAAGGTAACCAACATAACTTGATTCTAAGGCGGAACGAAGTTTACCGGCTCAGCTAGTATTAGTAATATCCTAGGACATTATACTGCTATGCGCTAAGACATTTTACGAAATGTTATAGGCATCTAGATATAGGGCAAGCTAGTCGTGTCAAGGTCTTATTGATAAAATATCCATTAAACGAATTCCGAATACAATCATTAGCAATGGCTTAGTCAGTTCTGGTAAGCACTTAGATAGGTACTTGTTTGCAATTTCATATTAAGTGATTAATTTATTACCTGTACCAAACCATTTTTGTTCTTGCATAAAAAATACATATTTTTTCAACTAGTTTCGAGAAAGTGCTAGAAAGCAATGGTTTCAAGCAAAATTATAGTAATTATATTTCGATCCTACTCCCATGTAGGTAATATAGGGCGATACTACTTCCCCAGGTCCCAAGGGCCCCAGATCATGTGTCCAGTCTTCTATTTCTCCTCTCCATGTTTTGTTTTTTTTGGCTGTTATGGGAGGGACTGCCATCTGAACACTGAGACCCCCCAACCCCGAGGCGAATGTCTGCACTAGAGCGTCGTCCGTCAATCAGCAGATCGGTATACCTGCTAATTGACTGACGAGGCTCTGGTAGGTGGGGTGGGCTTGGGCTCCGAAGAGCTTGGTGGACCCCATACACTCCACCCACGCGATACGTAACATATCTACGTCTTTCTAATACTTATATAAGATTTACTATGCTTGTAACGTTAGCGCATGTGCAAGCAATAAGTCGACAAAGATTCATAACAATGGAATCAACTGTACGGTGCACAGAGGTGAAAAAGCCGCAAATGTTGGCCAATATTGCGTGACGTGTGTTAATGATTATTATAGCGTATCAGTTTATCCACATGTGGATCTAAACTGTGGATCCTAGTGGAGGGAGGCCAAAATGATAGTTTAAATGTGTTTTTTGAAAAATGAAGCTGTTTTTTTGGGGGTCCCCCTACTTACAACTGAAACTCAACATTTTTTTTTCATCAAATCCATACGTGTGTGGCATCTATGTATAGGTCTTCAAAAATGATATTGAATTTTCTCATATCATTTTTCTCTAAACTGAATAGTTTGCGCGAGAGACACTTCCAAAGTGGTAAAATGTGCCCCCCCCCCCCTATAATTTCTAAAATAAAAGAATGATAAAACTAAAAAAAATTTTTTTATGTACATTACCATGTAAACTTCCACCGAAAATTGGTTAGATCGAGAGCTAGTAAGTAGTATTTTTTAATACGTCATAGATCGTTAAACGCAATTTACCTTTCATTCAATCAACTCAAATATAAAATTTAAAAAAAGCATTATTATATTACTTGCTGCTACGTAACCCTTAATGGGCGAGTCCGACTCGCACTTGGCCGCTTTTTTTTATTACATTACATATTTATTATTACATTTTTTAAAATTTTATTGACTGAAATTACTGGTATTCCCATAAACCCCTACTACTAAGCTAAATTTCTTGTGTTAGGAGTGGGTTAACGTGCCTTTTTTTTTTCGTTCGGAAATCCCTTCGGATAACCCTCCGCCGGCCAGCGGGGGTGGTTATGTAGGGGTTCACGTGCCTGAAAAATGGTTACGATAATTTTTGTATTTTATGATATTTCTAAAATTTTGTTCAGGTGACTCAGGTGAACGCAGCCCAATATCATATGAAAGCTACCAAAAATACTCTCTAAATACATACATGTAAAAATCGGATTGAGTGTTAAATCTTCACTAGTATGTGAATAAAAATAAAATTATAAAATTTTGTGTTGTGTTTTTAAAACTATCTGTCTTTACAATCGTTAGTGAAGTTTTAATTATTTAGTAATATTATACATACCTGAAGGTATGGAATCCATGTTTTAATCCTAATCTTTTTTAAATAAAATTGACAAACGTGATTTGAACAATGCTTCAAAATTTTATAAGTAAACCACTAAGAATAACTATTTCAAAAAAAATGTGTAGATAATGAAATTAAAAGTTTCAGATGTTCTACAGGTCATGAATAGATGGCGCAATCTGTCTTGTTACTATTTATTCATCAGAGTAAATACAATTTTATCAATATTGGTCACTTTTTCGGTCATTTTCTCCTATGTGCGACGGCGCATAAAAAGTATCTACAAACAGTAATGTTTATATTGTACGTTAGATGTCATTAGATTTACCTAAAACGTCATAAAGGGCTATATCTGCTTATAAGTACATAAGTAAACATTCAAGCTGGTGAGATACGGTTTGTTGGAATTATTTCCGGATTCTCTATACGTTTGTTTTCATGTTCTTGGTAATGATATTTAAATCGGTTGCTAAGTGCCGCCCAACTATAGCAGATGCCAAGGCCCTAATGATTGTTAATATATATTTGTATTGTGTAAACTATCATTAATTTAAGTAATGTTTTTATAATTAATTTTGATAGATCTATGTTATGTAACAAAGACTTCAATGTACGTACTGTACCCAGCTTTTGATTGGGCACGTGGGGAAGAAGAGAAGAGAGTCCGGTTAAGATCGGCTTGCTGTGGTTTTCTAGAGCGAGCCTTCTCTCTTACTATCGTTCCAATGTGCTAATATATATACCACGTTAATGATATAGTGTACTGTGTCTATCTATACTATTCAATCAATCAATCAATTAGCCTATTGCAGTCCACTGCTGGACATAGGCCTCTCCCATTGTACGCCATAACACCCGATCCTCCGCCATGCGCATCCAGTCTATCCCAGCTACCTTTTTCAGGTCGTCCGTCCATCTTGCTGGGGGACGTCCTACCTTCCGTTTACCGATTCGTGGTCTCCACTCTAGGACTCAATATACTATTATTCAATATTAAATAAGTTATGTTTGTACTTTAGAGATTTGGAGATATGAAAAGAAAAAAATTATGGTTATGTTAAATGAATGATTCTGAACGCAAAAACTACTGAATGGATTTTGATATGTTTTTTTTTCTAGTGGAAAGGTCATAGTCACACTTAAAATCTATCGTATGTTGAATTAAATTAGTTAAGTAGAACCGGAGATATGGCTAGAAAACGATAACCGACCATCAGCTGGTTATAAATGTGAAAGTTTGTGAAAATGTTTGGAGGTTTGTTACTCAATCACGCTCAAACGGCGGAACGGATCTAGCTGAAATTTGGTACAGGCTCAGATTATAGTCTGAGTTATTTAGTTCAAAAATTCAGCATAGGCTTCTTAGCCCTCGGGGTGCGAGGGATATGCTCTATGGGCAACCTTACACCCCGGCGTGTTAAAACCCAAGACGGCGTGCGGTTTTATTCGGTTCAAGCCCGACATAACCGCCCCCGCTAGCCGGGGGGGGGTATCCGAAGGGATTTCCGCACGAAAAAAAAAAGGCTTCTTAGCCCGGGAAAAGGTTTCCATGGACTGCGGGAACGGGATCTGAATGTGAAATTCAGATCCCGTTCCCAGGCAGCAGCTACTCAGCTAGTAACAACTAAACTCAATACATATTACAATAACTAAATGCCATATCAGCATTTCAAATACAGGCCTAAGTAGTTACGTGCTTTTCGTTCATCTCTGACGTTAAATGAAGGTCGAAACGTTTCCGCGTCTCGGACGCCGACACCTTCCGTGTTGTTAGCTTGAATTGTTAACTCGCGATAATTAATCGCCAAGCGTATCATTGAAAATAATGGAGAATGAGAAACGACCTTTATGGGAAATTGTATGCATCTAAGCGTTGGTCCCTGTTGCATCCGAGGCTGTCACCACGGAACTCAGGGCCCGCTTGCATTTCGCGTTCCCCCCTCTTTCCGGGGGCGAGACAGGGACACCGTGTGGTTCCCAAACTCGAGGGGGCCGTCTCGAAACCGGAGAGTTCTTATGGACTATCTTACATCACGGCGTCTGAAGACCCGAGATGGCGTGCGGTTTTACTCGGTTCGGATCCGACATAACCACCTCCGCAGGCCGGCAGAGGGGACTCCTGGGGATTTACGCACAAAAAAAGGGTCCGCTTACTACTTCTCCTTTTGGTTTTGCTTATGGGAGCGTCTGCCGTCAAACCTACCAGCCCTGAGAGGAAAGCCTGCGTCAGATCCTCGTCCGTCAATCAGCTTGTGTACTGGCTACTAGGTGAGATTGTCTTTGCCCAGTCGGTCTTGGAGAGTCCCATACAACCTGGTGGGTCCCCTTACACCCAGACGAAATTGATCTTGTCATGATCATAAATTTGGTGAGTAAACAGAAAAAAGGTCTCTTTGTTTCAACTCGGAAATTATAGCACCCAAGTGATGACGCTCAGATGAAATTATTATATTTTTCATACGAATAAAATATTATCTCAACCCTTTGTAAATTTTTTAGCCCAACCTGGTAGTTTAGTTGGAAAGCCCAACTGTAACGTCTTGAAAAATTTGCAGTTAACGTGAATCCGCACTCCATTATCAGATCAGCTCAATTATGTCCAATTAGGTCATACCGTAGTCCCATATTGCCGGCGGCTCCGCCCGCGCGGATGTTGGTTATCGTTTTTAGGGTGCCGTTCTGTCTGTCTGTCCGTCCGTATGTCACAGCCACCAAGTACGAGTTGGTAAGTAGATGTATTCGATGAACCGCATTAAGATTTTCATACAAAAATAGAAAAAAAAACCAGTAAATTTTGGGGTTTCCCCATACTTAAAACTGACACTCAAAAATTTTCTTTCATCAAACCCATAGGTGCTATTATCTATTTACCCATCTATGGATAGGTCTTCAAAATGATATTGAGGTTTCTAATAGAATTTTATTCTAAACTGAATAGTTTGCGCGACAGTCACTTCCAAGGTGGTAAAATGTGTCCCTGTAACTTCTAAAAGAAGAATCATAAAACTACAAAAAATATATGATGTAATTACCATGTAAACTTCCACCGAAAATTGGTTTGAACGAGATCTAAAAGTAGTTTTTTTTAATACATCATAAATCGTAAACCGCAATTTAACTTTCATTCAATCAACTCAAATATAAAAAAAACACATTATGTTACTTGCTGCTAAGGAAACTTTCATGGGCGAGTCCGACTCACACTTGGCCGGTTTTTAATCATATCTCCGGTTCTATTTAACCAATTGCAATCAAACATACGGCAGATTTTAAGTCTGACCAAGACCTTTCTAATAACAAAAACCTCATCAAAATTCGTTCAGTAGTTATTGCGTCCATCGCAAAAAAACGGACAGACAAGAATTCCAAAACAAATATTTTTGTGTTCAGAATCGCTCATGTAACATACCCCAAGTATTTTTTTAATTAATCCAAATTACAGACACAACTAATTTACAATTTAATAAAAGAATATAGATATAATAGATGGGCAGATATAAACATGATTTTTATTTATTTATTTAATTTTTTTAGGTTAATTTGATTCGATGTACTTGCCTACAAAACTATAATGAGAGGTAGGTTAAAATCAACTTCTACGATTTAACCCACTTTTAAGCAATATAGCTTAGCTGGCGGGGTTAACGGGAACAATATTAATTTTGGTTAAAAAAAAAACTACTACAACTAATAAAAAACAAAAATTAAGCATGATCATCATTCTCATAGCGATTTTCCAGTTGCGTCCAACGTCCCAGTTTGCACATCGGAGCCCAAGGTCCGGTTATTATTTTGGTATGCTAAGTCGGCTTTTACGGAAGCGACTACCGTCTGACCACCCAACCCTGAGAGGAAAGCCTGCGCCAGAGCCTCGAACGTTGTTTAACAGGTACACCGGTGCCGCAGGCGATTCAGGCGCCGGAGGTCGCTTAACGCCATGAGCGCAGGCCTGGGGGTGGCATGTGAGGCCGCCTGTCACCCCAGCAGAAGCAGGCCGGGACGGTGGGGCGTCTAGCGCCCCACCCCCAAACCGGGGCAAGACGGAGACACCGTGGTTCCCAAACCCGATGCCCCAGGGTCAGTCGGGGTGCGAGGGATATACTCTATGGGCAAGCTTACGGCCCGGCGTCTGAAGACCCGAAACGGTGTGCGGTTTTAGTCGGTTCAAGCCCGACATAACCGCCCCCGCTGGCCGGCGGGGGGGTATCCGAAGGAATTTCCGCACGAAAAAAAACAAGGAACACCGGTGCAGGTGAGGCCATGAGCAAGATAAGTACCAACTTGTAATAAACACAAACAAACTTTTTTATGTAAAATTCTTTGAAATTGACTCCATTATTATACACTATACACGAAATAAAAATATCTTTAGGTCACAAAGAAATAGTTATCTATTGTTTTATGAGCGTTTACCTGCGAAGTCTGCGAATGCGCCCGCATAACGTAAGATTAGCAATGGCGTACAGAATGGACAATAGAGTGATATTCTGTTATGAATAAGCCGATCTATTTACCTACCGCTTCGTCGTTCTAATGATAGTTTACAAGGGTTCGAACCTTTGAAAACATAATAAACATACAGGTAAAAAAGCTATTGTAGGTAATGTTAGGGTGATATCTATACAGCATACTTTGACTTGGCTGAACCTAATATTCTGACTTAAGACAAAATTGGTAACTCTAGTGCAGTCTTTGAATATCTCTAAGTTTAAGCTTCAATCAATTCAATCAATTAACCTATTGCAGTCCACTGCTGGACATAGGCCTCTCCCATTGTACGCCATATCACCCGATCCTCCGCCATGCGCATCCAGTCTATCCCAGCTAACTTTTTCAGGTCGTCCGTCCATCTTGCTGGGGGACGTCCTACCTTTCGTTTACCGATTCGTGGTCTCCACTCTAGGACTCGTTTGCTCCATCGGCCATCGGTCCTTCGGCAGATGTGGCCAGCCCATTGCCACTTCAGCTTGCTTATTCTGCGAGCTATGTCGGTGACTTTAGTTCATTGTTGGATGGCCTCATTTCGAATTTTGCCAAATGCTGCCCAACCTAATTGGATCCTTTTGGTGACTTCTTTCTCGAAGTTGTTTGAAATGAAGCTGGATAACCTGCCCAAGGTAGACATACTGTTGAACAACTTCGAGTGTCGACCCTTCGACGGCAATCGGTCTCTGTTTAAGTTTAAGCTTAGCAAATTGTAAGTTCACGAAATCGGCGACTTATCAAAAACTCAGAATAAAAACCAACCAAAATAATGAACCAATCTTTACTTTATCGTACGAACTATAAAGGACTTTTTAAATTATTAGTATGTGTTTGTTAGTAATGTAAGTCAAATTGGTAATTCTCTATTGTTAAATTATTAACTTGTCATGTATTAATGGTAGAATTATATTTATAACCATCAACATCATCTGTCAAAGTGTTGTGATCCGTTACTATTGTGTAACTTATATAATTAAAACCGCAAAAGAGGAAATTCGGAGTTTGGCAGCAAAATACAGAGAACGGTTAATCCATCATCCCAATGAACTTGCTCGCCAACTCACCATGGACCAGTATGTGATACGCCTAAAACGTCACCATATTCTAGAGCTAGAAGACCGGCAGTAGCCCTGGGACTAAAGGAGTAGATGCTTCCAATGGGAAGCCACTCCGCAAGACACCATCATCACACAGCAGACTTGCTCATAGCCAGGGCTGATGCAAATTCACTTGAAAAAAAAATAAAAAAATTACCTTGTTAATATTTTTTTTGTTGGTTCTTTGATTGGTATTTCGGCTTTGCTGGGAGTGACTACCGTCTGACCTCCCAAGTTCGAAAGGAAAGCCTGTGTGGGCAAAAATAAGGTGATATTAATTATGAAAGATTTATGAGTCTTTAACCAACTGTATTATATACCTATGTAGATTTGGGGTCCTGTAGATTTGTGGAGTTTCATGATTTTTAGTCGTTAATGACTTTACGGCTAGTGTGATGATTTATAGTCTGGGTGTTGATTGTGATAATGAAGTTATGATCAATAATAGCATAGATTACTTAAGGCCCTCTCTGGACGCAAGCTACCATAATTATGCTTATTTTTTGTTTCTAAGATTATTTCTCTCACTCTCTAAGATTACTGATGCTAGACAGTTGATTTTTTTTATATATACAGCTAATTATCTACTGTTCACGCACATCCAAAAACATTTTGGATAAATAGAGCAGTTTCTTGTTAAAAAAATTGCAAAGAAACACTCTTTGAAATAAATTTTTCGTTTCAATTATCTCAATATTTTTAGCGATGACATATATATTTTTTGTTACTAATATAAAGAAAATTTAATCAACTAGTGGAATATCTACAAATGAACATCCTCAAATCCGTCATATTTTTTAAATGATATATTTATCTGTTTGATTTGTTTGGCGGCAAACGGTTATTATAACCGCTCGAGACACTGTGAACTGTGACCAAACTTTACACGCTCAGAATGCATGTCCAGAGTTGTGACTTTCAAAAAGAATTTTCAAAATCGGACTTGCCACGGAGGAATGATCACTGTCCAAAATTTTCAAAATCTGATTCCGCAATAGCGGTCAAATCTATTGGACAAGTTTTGGCGCCAAAACAGTCGTCCAAAACTCCCGAATAAATCGCTCTTAATAATTCAAATCACGATGTCTCACTCAGCTCAACATTGCAAGCAGCGATTCGCCTTGCAGACCTAGTATATTAATACGTGAAGGGTAAACTTTCTCCCTTTTTACGAAAATTGCGCGAACGGAGGAGTGTGACATTTGGCATGGTTATAGCTTATATGAAGGAGAAGTGCAGAATGCTAATATCTTTTTAAAGATATGCATAAAATATACATTAAATCAATAAATAAAACATTACACACATTACCATGTATGTATTTGGAACACACATTCATGTTTCTCATTCACAGCTGACGTGTATAACAAAATTAAAAAGAAATACATTGAAGTTTCTGACAACCACAAAAAGGTCGAATTTCGACCATCCCACGGGGCCACTAGTTATAATAAATTAGCTAACTGTTCATGAATGGTTACGGTGAATCTCCGAAATTTTTAATAAGATTGCCACTTCTACTATTTTATTAAAATGTTGCCAGCGGAGCCGTGGGATTGGCAAATTTTCTATTTGGAGGAAGTAAATATCAATTAATATATTTTATCCATATAAATATCAATCGATATTTATCAGCGACCCCTGGTTTTGATTCATCGACATCACACGTGGTCATTTACTCAAACCGGCATCACACGTGATAGGTAACCTTGGTCATTGGTATCTTAAACCGTGTATTATCATTTTTGCACAGACCTTTCGAGATCCCTATTAATCATAAATATTTTCAATTGTTAAAAAATAGGTAATTTGCAATTCGTCGAAATATATTATTATCCTTTTTAAAAATCCTTCCAGAGTTACGGACAGAAATTTTTGTGATAAGACTGTCTATTGTACTTTCATATTTTTACCTGTTAATTTCTTTAAAACAATATTGTTAGTATTGGTGTACGAATGCACCTACAATAAACAATTGTCTTTCTTGGTATGTTCGGCGGTAATTCTTTTCTAGGTATTTCAATTTTAATGATTACTTAGTTCTTTTTGTTACAAAATTGGTACAATAAATCATGTTATTTGGCCTGTCTTCGGGGACCACACGGAGAAGATCCCATTTGTACCTAGGAAATATCATAAAATTTATCTACATTTTATGATATACCTAAAATGTGACCTATGTTATACCTAAAATTCTTCTTCTAGAATTTTAGGTATAACATATTGGTCAAACCCAAGGTCGTCTATGTGTAGGAACTAATGGGCAAGCTGTTTAGAACATGAAAACAATCACCTTTTACTTCCCCAACGCAGCTAGCCACCCTTAAAATGCACACGTAGTACGGGGCTGTCAACGCAATGGCGTAAAGGCTTGCGAAAGCCTTGTTTACACGGGTCGATTTTCGCCGTGCGGCTAGTCACTTCATAAATCGCCTGTTCGAGCCGCAACGATAGCCCTTTTACACAGGTGACTAAAATACCATGCGCCTCGGTCATTTCCTTTGAAAATGTTGAGCAGCCGAGCCTGCAACTGATCGTTTACACGGTCGATTTTAGTCACCAGACGCACGTGGCCGGTTGCCGCGCGGCCAATGTCGGATGCTGCCCGCCCAACTTTGGGGCTTGGGGCTTCAGTCACTTGCGATGCAACCAAGCCGAATTGCCATTTAGACGGTCGATTGTCGTTTATAAGTTACTAGCTGATGGCCGCGGCTCCGCCCGCGCGGAGGTCGGTTATCGTTTTTTGGCCATATCTTCGGTTTTACTTAAGCAATTGCAATCGAGCAGATTTTAATTCTGATCAAGATCTATCTAATAGAAGAAACCACATAAAAATCCGTTCAGTAGTTTTTGTATCCACCACGAGCCAACAGGCAAGAATTCCAAAAAAAATATTTTTGTATTCAGAATCGTCTATTTAACATAACTCAAGTTTTTAAATATCTCCAATGTACAGACACAACTAATTTACAATTTTACAATAGTATAGATTTCTTTTAAAAATTAACTGAATTCATCCATTGAATAAAAGCTTCTTTTTAACCCCCAATGCAAAAACGCCGGAGTGTTATAAATTTGACGTATCAGTGTGTGTCTGTCTGTGACATCGTCGCTCCCAAACGGATGAATCGATATTAATGCCAATTTTTTGTTCGAGAACCGATATGATCGAGATGTTTCTTAGCTATAAAAAAATATGTTTCCGGAAAGCTATAACCAAGGAATCTTCAAGTCTCGAGTGAATAGGTTCCTTCTAGGCAAACGTGAACCATCGTAGACCACATCGTGATCACCAGGTGAGATAGAGGTCAAACGCGAGCCTATCATTCATAAAAAATATTAAATATTAATCTATAATCTATTGTCAAAATTAACATACTGTGACTTCTATATAAGCCAAATCAAGAGACAGAGGGGAGCGGTTCCCAGGTTGCAAAGTGAAAGATTTGGTTGCAACCGCGACTAACTAACGTGGTGATGATTCTATGCAGTTAGTGATACACAGCAAGTGTACGATTCTGTGACGTAACGGTATAGCATTCGACTGCTAAGCCATAAACCCGCGACGGGTTCGATCCCCGCTTATTGCAAATATGTATATTTGCATTGGTCTGGGTGTTTTTACGTATTACATGTATTTATTTACAAAAAAATTATCTTAGTATGTTTATTCGCATTCTAGAACCCATATGACGAGCTCTGCTCAGGATGGGTCTAGATGGCGCTGTGTAATAAATATGTCCTAAAATATTTATTTATTTATGCATGCACCTTTTGATAATTTTCGATACTTGCTGACGGATTCGGTCAAGTTTCGGTGCCAGAGGGGTTGGTTGGTTGGGGTTGGTGCGAAAACAACATAAACATACGTGATGCAGGTGTATTTTGGTGCTCGTGGCTTCTTGGGATCATGAAGTGGTAGAGTCAAGCAACAGTCCGTTGCATGAATGGGCCGACTCGACCGGGGAAGCACCACCCTCTCACAGAATATCAACGCCAAGTAACAGTATTTGAACTGTTGCGTTCCGTTTGGCGAGTGAGAGTGCTGGAGCCCAAACTCCTTTCCCATCCCCTCCCAAACTCCTTTCCCATCCCCTTTCCTTTACAGGGTCGGCAGGCGAGTATGACGCCACTGGTGTTGCACACGTCCATTGGCCGCGGTAACCGCTTCCCATCAGGTGGGCCGTGTGCTTGTCTGTCTAAAAAAAAAGTAGGTCTAACACAAACAATACAAAGTTAAGCGATGTCAGTCTAAGGATGGGTAACCATTCTTCAATACATTGAGACTACCCCGTAAATGGAAGAGCACGTTAGGCTGTTCGCTCCCGATTGTCATACGAACATCTATAGCAATCGTTACGAGTAGTTGCAGCGCTAAAAAGTCCGACAGCTGGTCTAACTGCAGAATTTCGATATTGCCTAGATTAGATAGATATTAGATATTGGTGTAGTAGGTAGGTAGTAGTAGGCGGTAGCCTAATGGTGTACGTAACGGACTGCCGAGACGAGGTCTCGAGTTCGATCCCCATTCGCCCCGGGCACACACCTCTGACTTTTCGTAGTGTGTGTATTAAAAATGTTGACTATCGCTCGCTTAGTAATGTGCCCGGTAGATGGCAATAGGCTCGCCCCCTATTACATTGGGACCTTAACATAACTGGCGAATCGTGGGTGTGTAATACACCTCTGCCTACCCCTTCGGGGAATGTTATGTAGATAGATATTAGATATTGGTTGTGGAGGTGAGATGCCAGTCGCTTCACGGAAAATATCAAAGTTCAGCCCTTCGTAGGTAGACTGAAGAAGCCGATCCCAACTGTGGTGGGAAAAAGCTCGGAGAATGATGATGTAGGTGTGTTTTCTAGTATTTTGGGGAACCTAACCTCTAATGTTATTATTTATATACGTGTAGGTACAACTACGCGTCCGTCTCTTTCAAAACTTACTTATAACTCCGTGGACAATAGTGTGGATAGTGCGTTTTTTATTTCATGCCCAGTCTTAAAAATGTACTGTAACGCATAACTGTTTTTAGTCTCTAATAAAAAACAAGTTGAATTCCTGAGACGAGCTCAGCCGAATACAAGGGATTTTCGATTTTGCGATTATTATTTTTTTGCGGTTTTTATGTGATTTCTTTATCTTGCAATGGTTCACCCCAGCACGAATCTATTACCGAAAACAGCAACTCGATAGCTCATCTCCTTCATACCCAAAACCGTGACAGAAAATTGGAAACGACGACGTCGACGATGACAACTCGATAGCAATAGGGCTTTTCTAAAGAAAATCCCTAAAAAATGTTGCACAGGATTTGTTCGGTTGTTTTCGCAACAACGACTCTGTCCTACTCCTCTAACATAATTTAGTATTAGTGATAAGTATTGTAAATAAGGTATGATGAAGATAACATACTACCGTATATTAAAAGCTTCCAAATAAATAAAAGCTATGCACCTTTTACATTCCCGACGCACCTCTTATCGTCAAAATATGCACACGTGGACGGGTTGTCATCATGCAGGTCCAAGGGTTGCTAATTACCACGCTTTCCTTTTGTCAAAGGGCGTGTGGATACAGTCAATATGTATCGCTATCCTGTCAATATATATTGAACATATATGTAGACTTGCAAACGCGATATCATTGTTGTGCAAACAAACCCTACACCGAATCACGATATTGGAAGGCAATATGTATTATATTAACTGTCTCCATGCGCCCAATGCGTGACAAAAGAAGCGCTTAGTCGCGCGAAAATGTCGAGCTAAATATATTACAAGTTCAATTACTCCTACGCTCTCCTTTCCTATCAACACGCGGGGCTGAGGCGTCACTCTCATACCGGTGTAACCAATTCCATCCAGGACCAACTGTTTCGGCACCTCTTTTCTTTGTCGCACCATAAAGACTTAGAATTCTTGGCCAACACACGTGTTTCCTTCTTCCTACAATCCCAAGTAGTTTATGCGTGGCGTGAAAAAGCGTCTGATGAGGCCTTCAAATTGTGGGCCACCATTGTACCATTATTTGTATCTGCAGTGGGGACCCTCATTCCTGGGACTTCCCTTTTAGCGCGTTAACTTACCATAAGGCGAGTTGAAGTCAATTTGACCAGCCCTCAATTAAAAAATAGGACTATCCTGCTAAAGCTGAACCAAACATACATATGACTTCGATATGAATTATGTACCTACGCTCATCAACTGTATGTTGTTCACAAAGTTCTTCGAGTTAATGTACCCGCGTACACATAAAGTACTTATTTTGTAAATAACTCGATTAAAACCAAATGTATATAGGACCTAAGCTAACCCCACCTGTGAGCCGGTATACATGCTGATTGAAGGACGAGGTTTTAGGTGAAGATTTCCGTCTTGGGGAACAGCCGGTAGTCGCTTCTGTAAAAACCGAAATAAACCAAATTGTAGAAAGGAGAAGTGGGGAATCCCTGGGCTCCGAAGCTCAGGATGCAACCGGGATTGGCGCTCTAATGGAGACATAATATTCTGTTATATTAGTCACAATTTTGTAGGTGACAATAGCGGTTTATGGCGGTAACTGTTTCAAAACAAATCAACTAATGTACCACCTACGTATATTGAAAATGTATGTGCCTAGTGATTGATTGCATAATTCAAAGTAGGTATAATTGCTTAGATACTTGTTATACTGGCTAATCATTAGGCATTTAGATGTATTATTAGTAGTTATCTATACCTGCAAATAGAAAATAATTTCATAATTCATTATTTCAAATCCATGTTCAACTCGACGGCTTCACTTCACGGTCACTCTGCAGCAAATTCAGATAGGGATCGAAATATTCCGCATCGCATTCTAACAATTTTCATCTCGCTCTATACAATAGATAAGCGATAACCACGTCTCTTTTTATTTACGTCCATGAAATGCCGAGTCTGTAGTATAAGCTAGTTTCGAAGATTGTCTTTTGTACTAAAATACTACGTTATAAAAATGATTAATTAGTCATTACTATTACCTGACTTCGTGGAATGTAAGTTTATCAAAAGAAAGACACAAAATGTGAAAGGGACATGAATAAAAAATATCGATTCATTATTTTGTCTGCACGTTTCGCATGCACTATGTGGCCTCGTAAATCGTAAGTGGTGGGGGGAGCGCGCCGCTCGCACACCGTCGCACGGTTTCTATTTTGCCTTCTCGCATTCAGTTACTTTAAAGCGCTGAGTGAGGACTGATCTCATTCGCGCCAGCATTTTTTAATTTATTTATATAGTGTAAATAGATGTTTTGTAGAGAAAGACAATTTATACGTAGTGCTAGTGAATTAAAACAAAATATCGAACTGTTGTAGTGAGTAATGGACTGTGCTGACAGTGTAGTGAAAAATTTCAAAGGAGTTACAAGGAGTACCTGGTTTGTTGTAGCTATTGAACATTGTGTTACTGGACGACGAACAGGCTGTGATTTGGATGTTAAATTATTACAATAAACTTAAATTTAAAGAAGACAAACCTTACATTTTTGACGTTTCAAAAGTGTGAAGTTAGTTACACGTAGAAGTTATATCGACTAATCGTGTTGACATATCGGAGGGTGAACGGAGCATATTGCTAGGAACCTCTCGGATCGAGGCGGATTATAGCATATTGCAGCGCCATCTACGGCTTGACCACCTTGTGAAGTTGTCGCGGAATACGGTAACTACTCGCGAAATGCTTTACGTGTCGCTTGTACTTTCGCTGAAAGTTGAAGGAATAGTTACTATATAATTTATTTGCATTCTCATAACAGTTTGGGACGGCCGAACTGGCGGAATAACATTTGCGTGTAGCTAGTATTCGACACTGTTATAAAATTGATGAGTTGGTGAAGTGGTGGAGTCTTCGTCTACATGGTTTTGGTCAACGGCTGAGCCATGGCCACCGCCGAGATGAGCCTGCCTGACAAGAAGCCTGAGCACGAATCGGGTTACTACGAAGGCAGCGACCAAGAGGGCAGTATGGAGTGCGGGTGCCCTTCACCAGTTAGTTCTCGGAACTCCTCACAGTCGACTAACCTGAAGCGTCGTCACAGCGCTCAGAAACACAAAAAGGTTCCCTGTAAGAAAGCGAGGACGGAACCTCCTGTGAATGGACTCTGTAGTGTAAGTAACAATGGACTTATGGACAAGAGTGTGGAAATAGTGGAATGCTCAAGTGTGTCGTCAGTGAAGGACTATAAAAAGCCTGAGGAACCTCCAATACCTGGACCCAGCTCAAAGAGGAGTAGTTCTGTGGAACTCATTGGTGGCACTGTACCCGCTCCTGCTCGGGACTCAGTTGATTGGAATTTGGTGGATGCTAGTAAAATTAGGAAAAGATGCAAAGGTGAGTTCTCAATCTTATGTTGTTGTACAAAATTATATAATGAGTCATCATCAAACTTTTCACTCCCAATAAGCTTTTCTTTTCACTATGTTCTTAATATTATGCATAAAAAGTGAAGAAGGCATGACTTTACATTTATTTTAAAATGAATTCATACTTTACATGGTTGACCTATATTTCTAATGAAATTTCAACATCTATAAATACAGCTTTAAACTGCAATATTTAACATTTTATAATGAATAAAAAACATTTTAGATAAAGAAGCACAAGTATAGGAATATTTATATTTATTGCAATTTTATTTCTATTAGATCATTTAATGTTTCTTACTTTAAGTATTTTTTTATGGTTACCTCTGCAAAATGTTAGCAGTTTTGTGATTCAAGTTCACAAGATAACTATTCCTTTGTTAGCATCATATAATTAATTATTGGGGTCAAAACTATAATTTATAGTGTTATTAAAATTAGTTATACTTCACAATATGTGTTATTATTACGGTGCTGATAAGGATAGCAATGTATAAGGATTATATAGTCTTTTTGTAGAACTAAGTACTTGAAGGTACTAGTAATTTTTACTTTCCTTTATTACATATCATATCAATACTCAACTATTAAGTAAAGCCACACTGCAGCATTCATCCTTAGTCAGATATAAATTTTCAAAACATGAATCAAATTTAATTCACTGGTCAATATTTCTACAATTTAACACCAATTTTTAGTTTTTCAATAACTAAACATAGGTTATGCAATGGGGTCCTAATAATTGAGGTCATATTGACAACTTTATCAATGTCATGTAAGTATTGCATAATCTAATGCTTAAACTAGAATATTTAAATTATTAATATCAGTGAACTTACTTAAGCTGTTGAAATAAATATAAAACAACATAGTTCTGAAACCACTATATATACCAGATTTGAACTTAGTGCCGGGTATAATGAACATTGACCCGCATGTCAAAAAATATTTGGTTTATATAGATCAGAATTTATACCATTTCGGTATAATACCAAAAAGTGGACCCCAAGCCAACCTCACTTACAAATCTGTGCACCTACAAAATAATGGATGTGGCACTGGTGCGGGCTGTCCTCTCTGGGTGGGGAGATCAGACGGCAGTCGCTCCCGAAAAAGCCAACATACCATGACCTATAAGGATGATGATAAGAGCGGACCCCAGGCTCCAAATTGCAAGATTTGGATGCAACCATGATTGGCGCTCGAATGAAGAACAAGATAATGTAACACTTAATGAAGTGCAACTATGTTCATATATTGCCAGGTCTACAATGCAACAGATATAACCTGCATAATTAAAATTTTAACCTCCACTTGTTAAATTATGTTGAAATATTAAGCATAGTTTAAAACCAGAATGGTTGCATACTGTAAGATTGCAAACAACCTTCCTTCCACTCATGCTAAAACTGTGGAATGACCTGGTTGTTGCTACTGACAGTATGAGGTATTTCAAATGCTTTTTTGAAAAGCTTTTTCCAGTAGATTGAACATTTACTAGATTGGAAATGTGGGCTTCCCACCCCTTATGTTACAAATATTCATAAACCATGGGGACCCCTTTCCATTGGACAGGTTATTTACTAGTTTACCAGTAGTATGAACATGTTGTCGAATTTTCTAACTCCTTTTTAGGGTTTGCTTTATCTGTACCTCAAAAGGTGAAAAAAAAAGAAACCTATAGAAGATCACTCTCTTGTCCATCTGTCTGTCCCTGCCGATTTTCTTGGGAATGGGTGGACCCAGCTTATTGAAATTTATACTAGAATCTGAGGTCTATAGTCCTGAGTCAACACAATAAAATGATATGGGCAAATTTAGATTTTCATGAAAACTTATAAGTACCAAAATTTATATAGGTATTTAAACTATCATGGTCACTAACATAAGTATTAGAGTTAACGGGATATTTACCATGTGTTTCTCAGAGTGTCCGATATTTCGGCACTGTTGCAAGCGCCATGATCACGGAGGAACATGAACGGAGGTGATCATGGCGCTTGCAACAGTGCCGAAATATCGGACACTCTTAGAAACACATGGTAAATATCCCGTTAACTCTAATACTTATACCAAAATGTACCCTAATTTAGCTTGCTTTAAATCCAAATCCCTGAAGTACCCTATAGGTTTTGGATCGGAAACCTTTGTGGTAGTCCCTGTTGATGTAGAATCGCAAAATGTGGCAAAAATTAAGATGGTCCTCTGAGTTGTAACTTAAGTATAATCCCGTCATATTTCTATGTAGCTCCATTTTCATTAAGTTTTAATTACCAATGGAAGCATTTCATTTCATAAAAATAACTTGTAATATTCATCATCCCTCCTCGCTTATAGGGCCATCCTATGAGTGAGGATTCACCAGAAAACTCACTTCCACAATGAGTAGTGTTGCACATTCTTTTATAACATTTTGTTGGTTCTATGTAGTTTTAAATAATTTGTGAAAGCTGCAGCATATTACAATTTTGTTGTAAAGTTATGTTAGAAAGTTGTTTGTTTAAGGATCTAAACTGCGCCAACTGTTTAAATATTGAATTTTTGGCATACAAAACTTATTTACAATTATTACCAATAGTGTAGGCTGAATGTAAAAAAAGAAAAGTCAATAAGGTAACAAGGACTAAGGATAGTTCATCAAACGACTAAATTCATCGTCATCGTCATCTTCATATTAGTACTGGTAGCATCTGAGGCCTTCTACACTTCTGAGTCCAGGGTCGATGCTATCAAACAAATACTTCCATATGCATAGGCATATGGAAGTATTTGTTTGATAGCATATTACACAATAGCCGCCAGCTTTTCTTTATAATAGTATAAAGAGAAGCTAGTGGCTATTGTGTAATATGAATGCTTTATATACTAAAACACTGAAGTAGCAAATTATATGTTCTGCTTAATGATAATCTTCTACAGGGCTATCTAGATCCAAAATAAGCATAGCTTTAATAACTTGTAATATGAATTCTATAATACAGGTAAACATACTTAGATTCATTTTTAGGGTTCCGTTGCCAAATGGCAAAATCGGAACCCTTATAGATTCGTCACGTCTGTCTGTCTGTCCGTCCGTATGTCACAGCCACTTTTTTCCGAAACTTTAAGAACTGTGCTGTTGAACGTATATATACTTCATAAATCGTAAACTGCAATTTACCTTTCATTCAATCAACTCAAATATAAAAATTAAAAAAAACATTATGTTACTTGCTGCTTCGGAACCCTTCATGGGCGAGTCTGACTCACACTTGGCTGCTTTTTTTGTAAAGATATATTAAACATAGATAGAAACAATGTTTTCATATCTATTAATAAATAATTATAGACTCCTAAAGTACATAATGGTTATTATGATGATTGTTCTAGAATGCATACTTGATGTATGTTAGTGCCATGGGAATAAAATGATTATCAATTTCAGGAAGTCCTTGGTGTACCACGATAACTGAATTTCTTATCAACTGTTGATAGTTGTAGTTGTAGTTTTAAATATATTACTTTGGTACATAATTGTTCTTATTCTGAAATTTGGTAGCCTTTTTTTTAATTTGACTCTCAAATTCTACCATGGTCCATGACACAGATAATTTTCTTTTCAAGTTGTCGATTCAACATATTTGACAAATTGTCCTAGATGTTCTCTTTTTCCGATCTAAAATCTTTAGAAAAAAAGTAAGCATACAAATGCTTAAAAATTTAATTGAAATATTTGACAAATACTAAAATTAATGTTTACATATTTTTTATTATAGCAATGATAAATTTTCTATTGTGGTTTTTGTCTTTTGCTACCAGTATTTATTATGTATTTCAATCGATTTTCATAATTTGAGTGATCTGTGATCACATTACTTAATTTCTCCCCTTTATCATCCACAAGAATTGGAGGGAAAACTGCCCTAAAAGGCCCAATATTTGGTAATAATTTGTTCTAAGATGTTGAACAATTTAATTTAACCTAACCTAACACATAATTTTTCATTTTACACTGAAAGTCTTTAAACACTAGGCCTATAGTTTTGGGTAATTCCCAAATTACAATAAACCAATTAAATTAATTATGTATTTACATAATTATCTTTTCCAAGGATCAGATATTTGCTTAACACAAAAGTGTTTAAAATCAAATAAAATTCTTCGAATCACTAATTAAAACGATTCGCGCTAATTGGACTTATTTTACGAAAGTAAAATCTAGAATTTACCAAAGAACCAATAAATTTAATTCTGAAAACGTCAACATCCATGAGCCCGTAGCAGTAAAATTACGTTTTTAAAACGTGTGATTTCAATATTTACCAAAAAAAAAAAACAATTTCTACACAACGCATCTAGATTAATAATTCACAAAGTAATTGAAAACGCTACCAAACTGAGTTAGTCTGAAGGTTTAATAACCTCACGAAAACGTTGCTAGGTTTTGTTTTGACAGATCATTCATTCTGGGTGTTTCAAATGATCGTACGTATTTTAAAATAACTGCGTGCAAATATGTTTATCCGCATTCTAGAAGCCATAATAGAAGCTAGTTAAGCTAAGCTTACTTTAACCTCTATATAGCGTTATATAGAATGTCCTAGAATATTTACTGTTAATTTAGTAAAAATACCATGATTACTACTCGTTTACACTTTACAATACAACTTAGTAAATGGTTAAAACAAATAGTTCGACCTTTAAAAGTATACAATTACTGAATATTAGGTCGCCGTACCGCTGACATTGTCAATGACTACCATTTGTCTGCCTGGGTTGATATAGCTGTTTTCGTACCTAGTATTGTAAGTACCAAACAGGTGGCTTGTTTCGTCTTTACTGGTAGTTTTAGGGTCATTTGCCCCATTAATTGTAAAACCTGTGATTGTAAAAGTATCGTTAAATGATAACAGTTACTTAGCAGTCGTTTCTCCTCGTAATAAACCGGTTATTTGCCGTAAACGGTTCAAGAAAAGGTTACTGCCAGAAGCTATGTCCTTTCATGACCTCTTTTGAGTTGTTATCCTATAAAAAAAATTAAACTATTTAAGTAACTGTTTTGGAATACCCACGCAGATGAAGTAGCAGACTACAGGTAGTATTGTATATGTTCTAGGACATACTATACAGCGCTGACTGCCCTCTGATCCCCTAACCTAACCTAACCTTGAGGACCTTGGAGCCTCGTCCGTCAATCGGCAGGTGTAGGCTTGTAGGCGAGGTTGGCTTGGGCCCCATGCACCCACACGTTGCATATAATAAACACTCCGGAACTACATTCTAAAAAGAACGGCCGCCATTTTCTCGAAAAGCACTTTTATTTTTGCACACCAATGTCGCAAATTAAATAATTACTGTTTAGTGTCAATGAACCTTTGACTTTGCGGATGAAAACATTACCGCTGTATAGCTTGTTTATCGCCAATTCTTATGTAAATCGTTATCATAGCATAAAGCATATATATACGATAAGAGAATCACTGTCATCATAGTTATAAAGCTTGTTTTTGTTATTGAACCACTTCACTTAGTTATGTTTTGTATTTCAGTAATTATCCTATTATGCTAACAATCGCCAGGTGCCAACTATTTATAATGTTGTATGTATTTATTTGATGACCTCTGTGGCGCAGCGTTGAGCGTTCGACTGCTAAGTCAGAGGTCCCAAGTTCGGTTCTCGCTTAGTGCATATATTTGTATGCATGATGATGTATGTTTGCATTGGGCTGGATGTTTCTAACTATAATATGTATGTAATATGTATAATGTAAGATGCTTGCTTTGGGTCTAGATAGCGTTGTGTAGAATGTCCTAGAAGATTTATTTATTTGTTGTGGGATGGTAGATGTGTTTTGATGGTTCGGACATGCATATAGGATGGATGAAAGGAGATACGGAATAGATTTATGAAGCGAAGATGAATGAGCATTCCGGTAGACGTTGACCTAGGAAATTTTAGGTCAAGAGTAATCAAGCGTGATGAAGAAGCGAAAGCATTTGCCAGGATCGTTGCATGTAGTAAGAGGGACTACCTACGCCAAAGCGAAAGACGCCTTATTAATAAAATTATTGACTCGTAAATGTACTTTACTGTGTTCGGTTTTGCGATGCATATCAAAGAGTCAAGTGCGTAAATCGGCAAATGCGTCGTCTATACACTGGCCAATGTCATAAGTGACTGCGCTGTTGACCTGTATGAACTGTAATTGCCATAAACAGGCGTACAACTATGTGCGATATTAATAAAATTATAACCTATAAGACATTTCTTAACCCATATTGTGGTTCCGTATTCGGTGACTCGATTTTTTTAAATATACCACGTTCTCTTAATACTGACTAAATTCTAGATTGTCAATAGGAACTACAAAATGTACCAACCAATTCAATGATAGTTATAAGTTTAGAAATGAATTATGACCACAGGACTTAATTACCTACTGGTCTGTTACATTTAAAATACCAACACGTGCGCCGATCAGAATGAAATGATTGCGAAATGTCACTTTTCTGTTTGAGAAAAAACAAAAAGATTTGCGCACTCGGGTAAAATATCACATTGGTAATATAAACACTTGAGTTATGTTCCGGCAACCCTGGGGTTATCCTTTCGAGGGCTTACCCGGGGTGCCCGGCAACGGACACTTGGGGAGGACACCGTGCGGTTTTAGTCGAGACACGACATAACCACCCCCGCTGGCCGGCGGGGGGATATCCGAAGGGATTTCCGCACGTAAAAAAAAAAAAAAAACAAAAAAAAAAAGCATGAGTCGTTTAGGATTTTTTAAGACTAAGCAATACTGAATTATCAGGCATTACGGTATCAGTTAAAAGAACGTTGACATCGTGAGATCAGGCATTTTAAGATAAGGTACTGGCTACGCATCGAAGCATAAAACACGTCCGTAGAGATTGATAACAATCGATTTCTGATATTACAAATATTTGACGTAGTAGGTGGGTATTAAGCTCAAAGCCATTATTGGTATCATCTTGCATGTTTGTCAAATATAATAGCATTAAAATTATACATATTAATAACGGTTAGGAATAGTGAAATACACTGCCATTAGACTTGAATTTAAAAGACTCCTCATCATTTTCCTGCTCATGTCCCAATAGTTTTGGGGTCGACGTAACATGTCATTGTCTGCCATAAATTCCTGTCAGAAATCACCTTCTCAATCTCCCCTGTCATTGATATGTCCTCTTTCACGGAATCCATCTTTTCTTGGGCCCACCTCGCTCCTAAAGCTCTCTAAATTCATACTTTGAATATTTCTAACTCCATTTCGCTCGCATCTTCCCATACTACAATCGATATAATCTTAAAAGTGCATTTTGACGTATGGGTTTGACAGATGATAGAACCCAGAAATAAAACAATTCTAAAATTAGAAGTTTTAGTTAAAAGAAAAAGTAATAAATAATAATGTATAACATTGAATTGAACGAATGGAATGAATATTTCAGTAAAAATGGTGACCCTCTTACCTGAGACTTTACCTTCAGCTTACCATCAGACGTGTCCTAAATTTAAAAAAAAAATTTAATTTAAAATATGACGGGATTCTTTATTTCTGCCAGACGTCCTAAAAATGTTATGTTCTACTATTTTCATTATGGTATTTTAGTGTTATTGCATTGTAATCGTTACGGTAGTAAAGATTAATCGGTTCATACAACAAATAGGAAGTTAGCAATGGAGTTGCTACACCATGAGTGTCCATACCATGACACCCGCTCACTTAGAAACGACACTACAGCTTAAAATTAGGTATATTCAGTCGCATTTCTAGCCAGTTAAATGGTTGAAAGATAACACCATTGTAAGACAATATAATGGTGAATTCAAAGCGCGGGCCTTCTTAAAAGTGAAATTATGTCGACGTTAACACGTCTCTAACGGTATCCATTACACTGCACACAGTTATTTAACTTATGAGTATCTATCTATACTATTATAAAATTGTAAATTCGTTGTCTGTATATTGGAGTTATTTAAAAAAAAACTTGGGTTAAGTTATATGAACGATTTTGAACACATTTTAAATTCTTGTCTGTTTGTATGTTCGCGATGGACGCAAAAACTACTGAACTGATTATGATGCGGATTTGGTCAGAGCTAAAATCTGCGGTATGTTTAATTGCAATTGGTTAAATAGTACCGGAGATATGACCAAAAACCATAACCGACCACCGCACAAGTGGAGCCGCGGGCATCAGCTAGTTTTATTTCGTGTTATATATTTTTGTAATTAATATACCGTAAATTTTTGGTTTTTGAATATTCAATTGTAGAATCAATGAACAGTGGAAGTTAAATAGTTTACGTGGTCTATGGTCATGTCATAAAGCCCAAGACTAATTTTATTCATACAACATCAATGAGTTCCACCGACACACGTAAAACCTCGACCTGTCTTTTGTCACATAATCTTTATGAAGTTTCGTTGTTGATATGTGTAAGTAAAAATGTTGTTCTTAGCTTCTATGCCAACTTATTAAGCAGGTAATCGTAAAAGTTAATCTCAAAGAATACTACCACAAACGCGATTCGTACCTTTTTCTTTTTTTCGTGCGGAAATCCCCTCGGATACCCCCCCGCCGGCCAGCGGGGGCGGTTATGTCGGGCTTGAACCGACTAAAACCGTACGCCGTCTCGGGTCTGCAGACGCCGGGGTGTAAGGTTGCCCATAGAGTATATCCCTCGCACCCCGACTGACCCAGGGCCATCTCCGGTTTCGAGATGGCCCCCTCGGGTTAACGCGATTCGTACCTTTCTTTTTTTTCGTGTGGTAATCCCTATGTTGGGTGAACATAGATATACCATAAATTATAGATATCATTTTCAAAATGAACAATTTTCTAAGACTTCGAAATTTAAAATCTTGACGTTGTTTTAGATGTCATGTTTTGTTTTAACTATCATCAAATCGTTAAACGAACATGAACAGCGTTTTCCAACGTGCAGTTAAAATATCTGATGTAAGATAAGGTGTTCCATTAATTGCCTTAAAAAGCTATTAGAAGATGGCTAAAGTTATGGTTTACAATAACCATTCAGTTAGACGTCTTTACTTCGTAACAAACTTAATCTTATCCATCTAATCTTCTTAAACGAATACTTCTTGTACAGTCAACACCAAAAGTTGCTTAACAAATTCAAATTATTGATCACCTTAGCTCTGAAACATGTTGTACCCTGTTTATGTACCTTGTTTTTTTATTTATAAAAAGGAACACGAATTATATAGTCCTCCGAGGATCCTATAGCTGATCATCATAGGTGATGCAACAGTTAATTTGTACATGTAAAAATATTTGTAAATAATTTTAGTGGTAATCAACTTTTCTCGTTAACTCTACATACGAGTATTACCATCTCGAAAAAAGTTCTAGCTATATAGTTGAAAACTTTTTAGTTAATAGGGTTTCGTAGATTCGTTTAAAAAAAAATGTTTAACTAAACCTCAATGTCATCATATTTTATATTATAGCTAGCTGTTGCCCGCGGCTCCGCCCACGGGGTATTCTGATCCGGTTCCTGCTTCCCATGAGAACTTATTCCAGGGATAAAAGTAGCCTATGTGTTAGTCTAGACTATAATATATCTTTGTACCATTAATTAAGCGGCGATAGCCCAGTGGCGTACGTAACGAACTGCTGAGACGGGGTCTCGAGTTCGATCCCCAGTCGCCCCGGGCACACACTTCGGACTTTTCGTAGTTATGTGTGCATTAATAAATGTTAATTATCGCTCGCTTTTTAATGTGCCCGGTAGATGGCAATGGGCTCGCCCCCTGTGACATTGGGACCTTAACATAACTGGCGAATCGTGGGTGTATACCTTCGGGGATGTAGGCGTAAAGTTATGTTCCTTTCAGCCAGATCCGTTCTGCCGTTGTAGCATGAAATAGTTACAATAATCCATACATCCTTAAAAACTTTCGCGGTTAAAATATTAGTAGGATATAACACCATCTCGTAAATATGTAACGTACTTACATTTTGGTATTGAGGGTACAATACTGGTACCTTTTTTTTTTTTTTTTTTTATCGTGCGGAAATCCCTTCCCCCCCGCCGGCCAGCGGGGCCTCAAAACTCCAAACTGGCGTAAAAACAAAAGCTGTATAATGTTATAATTAATTAATTATGTTAATTTTGTTACAGTTAATCTTAACGGCGCATCCAAAGTGGACATATCACATTTTGACTTGCTCAAAGTACTCGGCACTGGTGGTAAGTACATTAAACGTTAAGTTTATTACTTACTTAGTAACTTTTTAATATTTTAACGGTGGTATGATGACTGTTGAAGATATTTGTGCACTATATCGTGGATGTGTAATACACCTCTGACTACCCCTTCGGGGATACAGGCGCGAATTTATGTTATGTCCTGGGTCACGAGAAGCACTTTTTTAATAGGTATACTACCTAAAGATTTAGATTGGAAAAAGAGAACATCTAGGACGGGACTTGAATCCGCGACCAGTCCCTTACAGGGGGAATGCTCTGACCAACTGAGCCACCTAGACACGTCCCAGATATTCGAAATTCTCCGATAAATTAATACGTTGTAACGTTGTAGCCATCTACCGTAATTCTAGCGAACTACTTGTATACTACCTGTTAAAAAAGGGTGAATGTAGGCCCCACAAATTATTTTTTCAAAAAGGATTACATAAACAGAACCTTATATTGATACCTATATACACCTTCATAGATCAGACACTAGTTTTGTTACATATTGTATAAAAGGAGTTATTTTTCCGAGACTAAAATATATTGCTTATTGAACATTAATCCATTTTGAATATCTATTAAGGCCTGCTTACCACACTATGGTTTAGTGTGGTAGGTAGTAAAGTGTATATTATACAGAAAAGGCAAGAGACATAGGCTTGTTGCTGGCCATGATCACGTGTTGCCCGTGACTAGGGCTGCTAAATGGGCTGCGATAAAATCTGTTAATAGTTTTATTTTTTCCAAATATACATACAAATATAGGAACAATCACGTCTCATTAAATTATAACGTGTTTGGTTATAATCATCAACATAGAAGAAACCCAAGGCGTGAATTATATAGAAAAGGCATAGACGGAAGGCATCGAAGCAAAAATCTTATCTTATCGACGCGATGGCGTCGATTGTACTATTTTGCTTTGGTTATGCCTTACGCCTCATGTTTCTTGCATTTTCTGTATAATTCACGTTTGAAATGTTCACCCTTTACGACTGATCGCAGTACATAATACTGAGTAGATAATTATCTAGTGCTGCATGACAATTCTTAAGAACCATCGTAATGAGTTGGAGAAATTGGTCTAAGAATTTTGTTAACAGTTTACTTCCTCTGATACAAGACATAGACAAACCTTGTTCCATTTTCAAATTAACGACTTTATTTTGAAGACCGTCATCGGTTTTTTTATAGACTACACATAAATTTTATTTTATTTTTAAATAAACTACATAAATTCTGCGGGTTCCAAGTCCCACTTTCCCTGAGACTTCTCAAGTGTCATTACTCGGTGTTTTGTGGATGTGGATCCTGGTGTACAGGAGTTTACAGTAGTGTGCATGCGGGTGGGTAACCCCATTAGAAATAAAGAAGTAAAGGCTCCTAAGATATATATTTTTTTAAACACACTTGGAAATTAGTTAGTGAATTCATAAATCCGCTGTAATAAATGTCAGCTGGACTAGCAGATGCAGTATTAAACAATTAACCAATCATCACCCCGTGAACAGAGGGTCATCGACCTCCCGCTTGCCGGACAGGAGCCACGCAGGAATGTAGGCTAGCGGTATATTCACGAATTTTTACTTAGAAGTAACTTGTTTTATATACCATTTTGTATAAATACCGTTGTCGTTGATACTTGTACACAATATTGTATGTTGACCTAGGTATGATTTTTTTATACTTAAGTCACCAAACGGTGGACAGAATTTAGGGCCAGTATTTGTTACTAGCTGTGCACTGCGGCTTCACCCACCATACCTCGTTCTATTTGAGTGGCCACCGTTCCGCATTTTTTCTGATTTGGGGAACGAAGCGTAATGTCAAATAGCCTATAACCATCGCCACTATCTGGGCTATCAAATGCAAAAAAAAAAACGAATCGCACAGGTACTTCCAAAGATAAGCGAGTTCAAACAAATTCTTCGGTATTTTTAATTTCGCCTAAATAAAATAGAGGTTTACCCTATTGCTGAGAGCGGTGGGCTTTCTGTATTTTATAGCTTTTTAATTCGTGGCCATTTTTGTTAATGTAACCGTTTTAAAATGCTTATCTTATCCATGCAATTTGTAATAAGTTCCTTGTCGTTTTCGATACGTATTATTTCCTTACAAACCTGTTATTTAAACACTTCCTGTTGTTTTCAGTTCGCTTTTTTTATGGCTGAAAGGTTGTAGACCCTAGTAATTATGCATAACGTAAAGCCACGGTAAAGAAAGGTGTAATTATTTACTGTTTCGCCTTCTTCATACAACATCCTCCTTCTGTGTAAAAGAAGATATGGTTAGGAAGGTAGTGAATGTTGAGATGACCGCAAGCAGAGATGAATGGAAAAATCACACAGGGGATTAGGGCAGTAGGATGATGATGCTGTCTTCATCTGAGCACCAATTCCTGTTGAGTCCAGAACCCGGTATCCGCTGTCCTACTCCACCTTTCGAGACTGTCGTCTGAACCTCCAACACCGAGAAGAAAGCCTGCGCCAGAGCCTCGTAAAGCCTCGGCAGATAATGGTGAAGTCCCATACCCTTCTAACTTACGGCTTCACCTAAACGAAACCTTGTGTGTATGAGTAGGTCGTTAGTGATTAGAAGCATAACGTCAGAAGCGCGAAATAATAAATGGTATGCAGATTGTCAAAAGAGGACAATGTCAAAATCTCACATCGTCAAAAATGCATAACGTCAAAGCGTACAATGTTAAAAGTCCAACTATTTATCTGTTTGGTAGGTGTTGCTGCAATCGGATTCTAAGATGGTGTCTTTATGATTTATAGAATCATTTTTCTAGTGAGTTTTGAATGGATTCCTGTTCTGTTTGGTTTTTATTCACATTTGAAGGCCGCGCTCCATTTAGGTACTATTTCTAGTGATGGAAACTGAAAGTCAAAGTTCGGACAGGACAGTGTCGGGTCTACTACTTAAAAAAATATACATTGTGAAATATATAAATCACTGTCTGTTTTTTGATGCAGCATGGACGACAACATAACATTTAAAGTGGTAAACTTTATAGTTGTCTTTAGTAAGTGTGTTATCATGCTTTCTTCCTTGTTTACTTTTGTATCTATTATTCTGTATGTTGCACTAAAATAAAATGCTTTTTCTTTCTTTCTTCATCAGCAAATCCAAGTTCCATTACAAATTATAAATTTCTTGCCACCGCAAGTATCCATGCGTTTTAACACAACCGTTATGAATAAAAAATAGCTGTTTATGTGTTCACTGGAACGAATACCCTGGGGTTAACCAGGGTTAACAATTCCAGTTATGTTAGTGTTCGATATTTTTTTAATTTTTGTATACTACTACGATAGCAAACTAGCGACTCAATGCTACGGTGTGTTCCTGTTGCCACCTGCAGTGACCAGCAGGCAGCAGAATAAGCAAGATACGGAAATAATTTACTGGACATATCTTCGTTGCTAGTCGCTATGTGATTTTTGACATTTTCGGTGTTCGTCACTTCAAATGTCTGATGAAATTGCTATTATACTGTATATTGGCAATGGCAATTATACCCAATGTCAAAGTATAATAATCCCAGATTATCATTATCGCAGTATCAGTTATCAGCAGGTGTGCCGGCTTGCAGGTGAGGTTGACCTGGACCCTGAAGATCTTTGTGCGTTTTTACGTCTTCTGTCTTTATATACATATAGTTCATTTTTCATTATGAAATCTTTTAATAGTTTCGGGTGTATCTGACCTACAGTCTAACCTTGCATCCATCGATCATTCCTCCTCTGTCATTCATCATCATCATCATCATCATCATCATCTAAAGCGTTAATCCCGTCCACAACCGAGGTTCTCACCTCGGATTATGCTCCTCCACTTCGCACGGTCTTCCTCTGTCATTGTTAGATCTTTTAATACTTTCAGGTTTCTCTGATCGACGCCAAACTTCCGTAAGGCGGAGAATGGTACACTGCAAGCTTCATGGCGGTTTTTCCTTCTCGCACTTCATACGGATGAGGTTAATTTTTTCCAGCCGATTTAAATATATAATTAACTAGCTAATGCCCGCGGCTTCACCCGCGCGGAGGTCGCTTATCGGTATTTGGTCATATCTACGGTTCTACTTAACCAATTGCAATCAAAGATACGGCAAATTTTATGTCTGACCAAGACCTTTCTAATAGAAAAAAAACGCATCAAAATCCTTTCAGTAGTTTTTGCGTCCATCCCGAACAAACAGATAAACACACAAACAACATGAATTCCAAAAAAATATGTTTGTGTTCAGAATCGTTCATTTCACATGTTTTTTTTTATATCTCCAATGTACAGACACAACTTATTTACAATTGTATAATAGATTGCAATTAAATAAGTGGTTCTACGTGTATGTAATGGTGACCCTCTTTCCTGAGACTTTACCTTCAGCTTACCATCAGGCGAGGTGAAATCAAATTGACGATATAAAACCGACCACCGCGCAGGCAGAATCGGGGGTATCAGCTAGTAAAATTTTAACCATTCTTATTATCGTTGGTATAATGGGTATTATAGCATATCGTATCCCAGTTCGCATCCGGACGCGGCACAGCCTTACTAACTTGTTCCGTGTCATAATCTGTCCTTTGATTTTGACACTTACTTATCTATTGCTTTTGCGAAGTAATAAAAAACGAATGCTTGTCCCTTTCTTATTTCCTGTCTAATTAGATGCAAAACTTTGTTTGCGTGTCGTGTCGTTGTTGCAATATTTTGAGTTCGTGATGTATATTCTACGTTCTACGACATTCTACACAGCGCTTTCTAGTCCCAAAGTAAGCATAGTTTACTAGCTTGTGTTATGGAATCCAGAATGCGGATAAACATACTTATATACTTTTTTTTTGTACATAGACATATTAAACATAGAAACACCCAGACCAATGCAAATATACATATTCATGCATACAAATATTTGCACTGAGCGGGAATCGAACCCGCGCCTCCTGTCGTAGCAGTCGAATGCACTACCGCTACGCCACAGAGGCCGTTAAAGTGGAACCGTCTATTCTTTTAACTTGGTCGAAGCTTACTAACAAACGTGACTCGGGCCATGTTCGCGGAGACCGGAGTTAACTGCACGTGTTCTTGTCCACTTTTATGCGGACACGTGACTGTTGGTGTGTACACTTTTCTGGTTACTACGGTTCTTGTACAATTGTGATGAAATTTTCCGAACATTTGAATTTACATTTTAATTTTTATAGAAAAAAGCTGCGGCGCTTTCTTTCTTGTTAACCCTCACTTGCTAACTGTCGGTGTTTGTTCGGTGTTTATTAACTAAGTTTGATATTTTTTTCCTTTGTTTATGTGTTATAGGTACAAACGGAGTACACCGTTATCGCCTTTTTTGAATTTTGAGCGTAACCCAAAATTACTAAGAAACGTAAGTGAAATAAAGCTGTTTTATCACTTAACGATCATAGGCGGTTATTTAATCGCTTGGTCACCCACAAGTAGTTTAGGTCGTTTTCCAAAATAGCAGATGCACATTTTATCATGAAATAATACAAATATTCTAGGAATGTTCAGATAATGAGGTTTTACCGATAAATGTGACGTACTGGTTTGTTATTTGATGCCAAAGCTGTCGAAATTGTGCGACTGCGTCCAGCGCATGGGACCCTGGGGAAAGATAACATTCGGAATATTTGATTTCATAGTTGTGGTTATTGTAAGGGTTAAAACTGTTTTGGTTTTAGATAAATATGTTATTAAGTTTATTTTCACAATAAGATTCGGTGTGCCGCTGCAATCGAATTCTAGGTTTTTTTTCTTGTTTTTTACCAATTTTTTTTAGATCTGCGATTCAGAATTATAAAACTTGTTCCAAGAAATTCAGTTTTTCTTCTCGCTGAGTAAGTTTCCACAAATAGAAGCTTATCCTCGTGATGGATCCTCGTGGTCGACTGTGAATTTCATGGATGGTGGTTGATAGAAAAGTACTTTTTATTTGAGTAAGTTTTTACTTTATATATACAAAAAAAAAAAAACTATATTCAGTCACAATCATTTGCGTAAGAGGTGTAAATTTTTCTGATTAAAGTAAATAAGTACGTCATAATACGATCTTTACTCACATTCAGCGTCATTGAACGTAGTGTAACGCAACGCCACACAAACACATGACGTAGGGTATATCAATACGTAATGCGCTGTAGGGTATATCAATACGTAATGTGCTAAATAAACTATTCCGTCTAATACGCGCTTGTTTGTCGCCTTATTGTTAGTTATATAAGATGTGAACGTCATATGACGTTGAAAAGAAGACACTAGCGGTTTCTATATGCCAATGTCTCATATTTCGTGCTTCTTTTTTTCTACTGTACTGCTGAATAATTAAAAAAACGCTACTAAATCTTTCTCGCCATTCGACCGGTATATCACTGATCGACCTCGAGGCAGCCCTGCTTAGTGTACAAGCGTTGTGTAAGAGTACAACCATGCCTCCGCCTCCGTAGTAATCTTCCAGTATATCGCCTCTGTTGTTTCCACTGCTAATATCGATTTGGTCCAGGAACTCACATCAGGGTGTTTCGAACATTTCTAAATGCTCTTGTTTTTCAATCTTCTAGCCAAATGTCTACGGGTACGTCCACATACGTCCTCTGGGGTCTTCGTTTAGGAAATAAGTTGTTATTTGTTCTACACTCGGTCATGTACGCAGTTATGTTAATACTAATTTGGCTGGAGTTTTTATGACGCGTAATTTTCTTGCTTCTTCGTCTAGACTACGGCGGCGTTTTATATTATGTGTTCTACTGAAATGGCGTGCAGACAGAGTGTTTCATTAAACTTTTGTATTGTACTTTATTTCCTCTGGTAATATCCATAATACTTTTTTTTTCGTGCGGTGTCGGGCTTGCACCGACTAAAACTACACGTCGTCTCGAGTTTTCAGACGCCGGGGTCTAAGGTGGCCTATAAGACATTTCCCTCGCACCCCGACTGACCCAGGGCCATCTCCGGTTTCGGGGGAGGGGGGGGGGTTCGGGACCTCGTGACCGGGACCGGTGCTTCTGCTGGGGTGACAGGCGGCCTCATAATATTCGTAGTACCTTAGGAATACTTGGTAATCTATGAAGTAATTAATAGCCACTTAAACGAGTCTTGACCGCTCAGAAATATTTAATTTTATTATGAAACGAGAGAATCAATTCATGATTGCCTCGTTTGCCCCGTTGTATAAGTTGAGCGTATGCATGCGATCGTCAGGTTTTGGATTCGAATTCTCTCTCTCTAGCTAATAGCTCTTAGCTTCAGAATATTTTCTTGAAATCATTCATTTATATTGTTATGTCACTAGCGAGTGATGTAGAGGTACCTAAGTACACGCGACCCCATCTGTATTAAAAGGGAGACTAACAACCCGTTTAGGGTGTAAATGTCTCTAGAATAGGGGTGCATTGTCTTAATGGTAAGCGTATTACGGCACTTCAAAAGTACACTGCAATTTTGGTTTGAATCTGCTCCATTCACATTAGATGCTCATTTAGATATCATTTCGGATAGTGAAGAAAGGTGATGACTGGTATCAGATCTGTGGCTCCCTTAATAAATATAGTGTACTGGCTTTCGTTGACTATTTATTAGCGAGTTAATTGGCCAATTGCCATGTTGTAACTCAGGTGCTATTCTATTGCGCTCTGAAGATGAATTTTGTTTTAGAATTTATTACCTTAAGTTTTCTTTGAAAAACACTAGGGAATAATCGCTGTGTAACAGGTGACTTATAGAATACATTGAATAGATTGTTGGTTTGTGTACAGGAATTGAAACAACAGTAACTATCACAAAGTGTGTAATTATTTAAAAATGAAGTTTATCATAATTCAATTCTGATCAAAAGAGAGTTTACAAGAATTTAAGCGGCTGGGTACCAGGCTGGCATGTTGTCGTAGAGGCCGTCCCAGGACGCCGGCCGCGGCCGGTCGTCGACCCCCGAAACTGGCGCGTAGCGGTGCCCGGTCGTTACCCGCCCGTCCTTATACGCTCTCGCGACCTATACCCACCTGGTACTTCAGAAGAGTTCTGCGCAATTTCTATTACGTTTTTATTAGAATTTGAATTTATAAGATGGATTCCAAGTATTTCTTGCCAAAGATATTATAATATCTGTTACGATTTTCCTCCACAAGCTGCTATTAAACTTGATCTTTAAACTAGCCTACATCTTTCATATTCTGTACATCATTTCTTGGATCTTCATAAGACCGCATTAGATTGTGTCGAATATAGTATACGAATAAAATATAATTTCACGATATTTCATTTCACTTATTTTCAAAGCGATTGACCTTCACGCGAAAAGTCTATGCTCGCAGCAGTCTGATAACGCTTGAATTCGCGGTTAATAACCCCAAAATCTAATGGATCCACCCATACAAATCAAACGTATCAATTCTTTATAAAAATCAACGTACATGTAAGTACAACAATTTGTCACCATCACTGATGGCTATATAGGAATTCGTTAGATTAATGTTATCATTAGTCAACGCTTTGTGTATAAGTATCAACATTATAATCATTATCATTAAATCATTTAGTTATTGATGTTATTAAGCTTATCTGACAATCTGTTAATAGTTGAGTATTCAGCTACTGATACAGGAAATTTAACATTTAAGTGTAATACGGATATTATGTAGTATGATGTTCGCATCATTATATGGGATTTAAATGTTGCTAAACCTGTTAGTATTATACTCTTAAATTAGTACTGTTGTTTACCAGTTTGTACAAATAAATTGAACTAGATGAATGGTAGCAATCGTATGCTATAATAGAACATTGATTCCGCAATATTTATATGTAGGTATTATCAATTAGTTACATACGTGTAAATGAAAATTTAAGTTTTTAAGACCTAAATTTTTGGTTTATACCTTAAAGGTATAAAACTTTTCGCAGTATTTGTATTTAACTAGTTGATTAGTTTTACCTAGATATAAATATTGCAGATTATTGCAAAATCATGGTTTTATACGTAACTGAAGTATTGGAATACTTTTTTTTTCAGATGTCTAAAAAAGTAATGTATTCTGAGGGTCGCCTTTCATTGTTTCAGTGTTTAACTGTTACTAACAAGTAGGCAGTGTGCCTATTTGCTACTTTAGTACTGTAAAAACAGTTTTGAAGCGAGGGTTCATTTTTCTCTCGTGTTCTTCTAATTAATTCGTTTTCGTGTATGCCTGTCCGAGTGTTGTTTATTATCATTCAATTAAATATTATTAATTAATTATTGTTGTTTATTAATAATAATGAAGTTGGGCAACGTGACAGCCTTCGCAAAATCACATTACCTGAAGCTTTAGCGCAGGCGCAGACCAGTTCACCAGGGTTGTCGTATGTTACGTCATTGATACCATAGACGGTATTTGATTGACGACTGGATCAACACTGGACGCAACTACAATGACTGAGTTGTAAAGGTAGAGCTGCCATCGCATGCTGGAGTTTGTTTAGTGGTTTATTGATCAGGGAAGCAGTTATTTCCAGCAAATCGATTATGTCCATAGCACCGTGTATTTCTAGGGAATTGATTCCCGAAAATCCGTTCTGATCCCCACCACTCGAAAATAAACGCTATTGTTATAGCCGTATCTATTTTAGAAACTATCCCGGGCATTATAATTTTATTTTGTTCTTGTTTTCAAGCAAGCAGCTTTTTCTATTTCATCAGGTCTAAATTAAATGTAATACGGGTTATACGATCGAGACAACTGTCCAAGATACCGTGCGGTTTCAAGTCTGTTCGCATGGGATTGATTTTCAACTACCTTCTTAGAGCTTTAAGACGTCCTCGCAGCATTTCTTACTGAAAAAGCAACAGGCATATAACTACTGTTGCAAACGTCTATAGACTTATCAGCTCAGGGTCATTCAAGCCATAATTTTCTTTTAAAACCTTTAGAAATTTGACCAATGGATTACACAAAGCTTACTCGTAATTATATCCTATCCATATCGGGGCGCAGATCATTGACACCACTGTCAGCCCACCCATATGTGAAGATAAGAGTCACCCCAAGCGAAGCTTTCAATATATTTGTTTAAAGTTGTTACGTTGCCCCTGCTTTATTTAACTCATAATCTTTCATTTTTGTTCCATAAATATACTGAAACCTTATGTTATCTTGTATCTTTAAGCTGTTAAAGTATTTTTAAACAACGGCACTTCTTGAATTAGATTGATTTTTTTTCTATTAAAACGACAATATGTCCGTCATCGATACCTATTTAGTCTTCATATGACTATACTATTTTAATAGTTATGACCTTGACAATAGATTGATTGTTTTATCAGTATTGTGTTCAGTCTTCTTAAAATAATCTAGCACATTCGTCCAAACCACTGCTTCTTCCCCAATTTTTATTGTGGTGGATCACAAACATAACTCAAGATTGCATCAGTTTACTGTTGCTGATGGTTTAATCAGCCATGTGTTATCAGTCATATGGCAGTTTTCTTGAAGTAATCTAGCACATTCGTCCAAACCACTGCTTCTTCCCCAATTTTTATTGTGGTGGATCACAAACATAACTCAAGATTGCATCAGTTTACTGTTGCTGATGGTTTAATCAGCCATGTGTTATCAGTCATATGGCGGTTTTCTTGAAGTAATCAAGCATATTCGTCCAAACTACTAGCTCTTTCTCCATTTTTATTGTGGCGGAATTCAAATTCAAAAGCATTTATTTATAGACCATTAAAACGCAACTAACAAAACGTCAAAGAGGAAATATGTCATTATCAATAATATCAAAACACTATTAAGTTTTTTTTTTCGTTCAATCCGTTGGAATTGCATCAGTTCACTGTTGTTGATGGTTTTATCAGTTATGTGTTGGTTTTATCAGTCATGTGTTCAGTCTTCTTGCAGTAATTTGTCTAACAGATTCATCCAAATTACTAGCTCTTCCTCCATTTTTATTGCGGTGAACCTCAAATTCAAAAGACATTGATTTTGCATAGACCATTAAAACTGAATTTGCAAAACGTCAAAGAAAGAATCTTCCGGCTCCAATTTTGGAAGGATATTTTATTTTATTTTATTAGGAAAACAAACAGTATCTTACAACTAATTGACAACTGTTAAAACAACTGTAAACCATTTACGTGTTTTCGCATGTACATATTTAGTGCTTGCTTATAAAAATGTATGTTTTTGAAACCTTTAAAACATTACACAATTTCACGCCTGCATCCCCGAAGGGGATTCGCCAGATATTTTGAACATTTATACATGTCATATTATCAACAAAATCAAACTCTATTGTTGAAAAAATTAACATTTTCTTACGAAATTACTAATTTAGTTCTCTTGCCACTTCTATTTTGCCGACGTACCCACGGAATTGCATCAGTTCACTGTTGTTGATGGTTTTATCAGTTATGTGTTCAGTCTTCTTGAAGTAATCTAGCACATTTGTCCAAACTACTAACTCTTCTTCCGTTTTCAAGACCCAAAAAGTATTTATTTATTTCTTTGAATGCATTGAAAACTTACAGCTTTTTCACTTATCAAAGAAACGAAAAGTACGGATATGTCATATTATCAACAATATCAAAACTATATTGTTGGAAATTTCTAATTTTCTTGCGGATTTGCTAATTTAGTTCTCTTGCCACTTCTATTTCGCCGACATACCCACGGAATTGCATCAGTTCACTGTTGTTGATTGTTTTATCAGTCATGTGTTCAGTCTTCTTGAAGTAATTTGTCTAACTCATTCATCCTAATTACTAGCTCTTCCTCCATTTTTATTGCGGTGAACCTCAAATTCAAAAGGCATTAATTTTGCATAGACCATTAAAACGGAATTTGAAAAACGTCAAAGAAAGAATCTTCCTGCTCCAATTTTGGAAGGATATGTCATATTATCAACAATATCAAAACTCTATTGGTGAAAAAATGAAAATTGTCTTACGAAGTTGCTAATTTAGTTCTCTTGCCACTTCTATTTTGCCGACGTACCCACGGAATTGCACCAGTTCACTGTTGTTGCTGGTTTTATCAGTTATGTGTTCAGTCTTCTTGAAGTAATCTAGCACATTCGTCGGAACTACTAGCTCTTCGTCCGTTTTCAAGACTCAAAAAGTATTTATTTATTTCTTTGAATGCATTGACGTTTGTCTTTCCTTCCCACTTCTATTTAGCCGACGTACCCACAGAATTGCATCAGTTCACTGTTGTTGATGGTTTTATCAGTCATGTGTTCAGTCTTCTTGAAGTTGTCTAGCACATTCGTCCAAACTACTAGCTTTTCGTCCGTTTTCAAAACTCAAAAAGTATTTATTTATTTCATTGAACGCATTGAAAACTTACACCTGGGACCATTAGTAAAATGAAGTAGATTAATCATCTGTGAGCCAATTACAAGTTTTCACTTATCAAAGAAACGAAAAGAACGGATATGTCATATTATCAACAATATCAAAACTATATTGTTCGAAATTTCTAATTTTCTAACGGAGTTGCCAATTTAGTTTTCTTGCCACTTCTATTTCACCGACATACCCATGGAATTGCATCAGTTCACTGTTGTTGATGGTTTTATCAGTCATGTGTTCAGTCTTCTTGAAGTAATCTGGCACATATGTGCAAACTAACTCTTTGTTCATTTCTACTGTGGTGGACCTCAAATTCAAAAGGCATTCATTTTGCATAGACCATTAAAATGGAATTTGCAAAACGTCAAAGAAAGAATCTTCCGGCTCCAATTTTGGAGGGATATGTCATATTATCAATAATGTCAAAACTCTATTGTTGAAAAAATGAGAATTTTCTTACGAAATTGCTAATTAAGTTCTCTTGCCACTTCTATTTTGCCGGCGTGCCCTCAGAATTGCATCAGTTCACTGTTGTTGATGGTTTTATCAGTTATGTGTTCAGTCTTCTTGAAGTAATCTAGCACATTCGTCCAGTTCCAGAGACTTTCGACAATCTCCTTCTAATTCGTCTTTTTTACAATCCACTTCTTTCTATTTCAATTTAATTCTTAAACATTTTGTATGCTTACTTTTTCTTGTAGATTTAGATCAGAAAAAGAGAACTATATCGGTGAATTTCGAATATCTGGGACGTGTCTAGGTGGCTCAGCGGGTCAGAGCGTTCCCCCTGTAAGGGACTGGTCGCGGGTTCAAGTCCCGTCCTATACTTCTTTTTATTTATTTATTCTATAAATATGGGATTTCACCCACGTGGGCACTATTTTAATCGTACCTTTAATTGACGTTGGGCTAAATTGCCGATGGCTACGGGCCATCTAACTTATTTTAGATAAAATTATCTTAAGGCGGCAGTCGCAGCATCATAATCAAATCATGCAAGAGAATCTGTAGGAAGCTGCAATCAGCTGCTCAAATCCTCAACTACAGATTTAAATAACATAGTTTCTAGATATTTCAATATCTTGATTTAGCTCTTGAAGCATTTAAAAAAGTAGGTCTGATAACCTACTTTTCGAGTTTCGAGTTGCCGTAATAAATTTAAGCCAATTTAATAACAAAAGTGTGACGTGCGGTGAAAGGCACCTTTTGAATAATACTACATACAAAGTATATATTCATGAATATTCACCCTTTAACACATGAACGAATATAACTAGTTAGCATGAAAGGGGCTTATGCAGCTATTTCGCAAGCATGTGGGATATTCGTGCAAAATCACCTCCGTCCCTCCATATTTTACATCCGCTAGGTTGCGTGTCTGGGTCTGGAATGCACATAACGGACGGGCGGTGAACCACCACCTGTGCGCAAGCGCATCCATCGTATCTTGACCTGTATTGTACGGGCCAGGTTGGATATTTTGCAATCTTTTTTTGTGAATGCTTGTATCTAGTTGTGAGCGTTCAAACGAAAAGACTTTATCTCCTATTTTACAATAAGCATATAAGTACTTTGGCATGTATTGCTGTAAACGTTTAAACGGAACGTTCAGACAGTCCTAAGCCGAAAGTACGAAAGAATGATTGGATATTTAGGTACCTACATTAGGTATTTGTTTTAAAAAGTTAACAGAACAAAATAGTTACACAACGATTTATTAAGTAAAACAAGATTATACTTTTCTAAATGACTTATTAAGAAAGAGTTTTCAAGCTCTTTTGTAAGCCTGCTTAAAATATAAGCACGTTTGAATACGTATTGAAAATAAAGCCGTTTATTCCACTACTATTAGTAACCGAAATTATTAGTATTCCCCTAACCCGTCCAGCTAAGCTAAGTAGTATAATGGCTAGGATTAGAACCCGGGAGCTGTCTATCGTAGGTGGCCTAGTAAGGTATCCTTTTAACCATTAGGCTACCGACGCTTTACCGTCGCGTCGTTTAGTTTCACTTTATTTTGGGTAGTATTGTTTTCGTGTTGTGATTTCAAAACATATCTTAATATAGATTTTGTATTTCATGTTACATGTGAAGTTTAGTCGTTCTCTGGTGACGGCTGATTTGTTGTTTCATTTTTAAACGGTGACCTGTAATTAGTCAGAAGACGGTTGCTAGGAGAAATGGCGTTTAAAAATATGCTTTCTGAAAGCGGTTTTGTCGGATAGTGTAACAAAAATAAATCTTACATAATTCTTCTATATTTTTCGTATAGGTGTTAATAAGTATATCGGCGAACTGGAATACAAGGGTCACCCTTATCCCTTCTCATGACGTTACTGAAAAAGTGCCTGGTTGACGGTAATAAGGTTCGTATGGAAAAAAAATATCGGCGAAAAGTGCAATTTATTTACACTGCTGCTTACGCCTTCGATATTTACTATACAGGCATCGTTGGTATCCACATCACTTATCTGTTCATTGTCGGATAAATAATTATAAGACCTCTAACGGTAGCGTCGTGTCTTAAAATGCTTTCTCAGTCAAATTGAATTTTCAATAAATAAAAAAATTGGAATTGAACATGGGGTACTACCAACATAATAATGTAAACTATCACAGTCTCTTTCTTCAATGCATACGAAGATATTGAACCTCTTTCTCGGTACGAGCGCTAGCAAGTCTTTTGGCTGTTAATTTTCCCTGCAAAACATTATACAAATATCAATAATAATCAAAATTCACACAAGTGGCGAAAGTGCGAAGTGGATGAAAGGAAGATGATAAATTAAGTATATTGATCGCATTGATTCCCTGGCAGTACAGGGCCCCACTTGCATTCTTGAGGCCCGAACCACCCTCGCCTGCAAGTTTGTGCACCTGCTAAACAACGGACGAGGCTCTGGCGCAGGCGCACCTTTCGGGGTTGGGAGATCTGACGGCAGTCGCTCTCGTTATATTAATGAAAAGCAATTAGTGGACCTCGGGTTCCAAAGTACAAATTTTGGATGCAACTGAGAAATCGATATGAGGATAATCGCATTGATTCTCATTGATACACACAAGTGAACTGTGAAATGTGACTAGTTTTGACAAAAAATCTAAATGTATACCAAAATTAACTCAATGTTAGTCGGTTCAAGCCCGACATAACCGCCCCCGCTGGCCGGCGGGGGGTATCCGAAGGGATTTCCGCACGAAAAAATAAAAATAAAGGTATGAAGTCTCTATGAAGTACCAAAATTTTTAAACTTAGTGAAATTGAATTGATAGTTGAGCATATCTATACGTCATACAGGTCTGTTTCCGTTGGGCGCACACCCGCAGCCAGGTGGCATATTTTTTATCCCTCAGCAAGCAGATGTTCACCTTTTGGGGCCATTTACCTCACTAGACTACTAGATTCGTTTCTGAACTGTTTAATTAAATAAAAAAAACAACGGGGTGTGCTTGATGTGTCTTTGTGTGTTTCTGTCATCGTAGCTCCCGAACGGATGAACCGATCTTGATGCGAATTTTTTTTCGAAAGCCGCTATGATCGAGATGGTTCTTAGCTATAAATAAATTTGTGTTAATTTTTAAATTCCCTATCATCTATTTTAAATAAAACTGGCTTTAAGTTGAATGATTTTATGCAAAATATGGTACTAAATCGTTTTCGACTAAAATGTTTGTTTTCGTGGTATTTAAAAACATCACACTAAATGGCTATAATTGTAGTCATTTATTTCATGTTCGTATTGTATTTACAATAGACGGTAGTTTACATAATGAGGTTGATACTGATTAACTATATCACCAACGGCAATAAACTATTCCTAAGCTTCGTTTAAATTCTGCCCCGAGTCTGTTTTTGGATAAGCTATAAGTTAGAAATCTTCAATTTTCCAGAATTAAGTTCCTTCTAGTCAAGCGTGTTTCTTTCGTAGACCACATTATCACTTATCAACAGGTGAGATGGCGGTCAAACGTGAGCCATATTAGTGATAAATAGACCGACAAAGCTTTCGACCATTTCCTTCCAAAGTTGTTACTCATAAATAATAATCATTCATTGAATCCTTTTATCACACCACGTCAAATAATTTCGTACGTGTTTCATAATACATATGTATCGCTGTCTCCAAGTAGTTTTCATTGTTCATGTCACATACGCCGAGGTCGATAACCCGGGCTAATTTACGTGAAATTTGCATTTTATCAGCAGTGTGAGTCGAGTCGCCTTTACACAGACAGTAAAATTCCTAATCGTTATTTTCAATTGGAAATTTGGATTTCAATTGGGTGTTTGACACTGTGGTTCAGTCGGTGAACTTTGTTAAATTAATTTTGGACTTACTTCAACTTATATTTGAAATTTCTTCACACTTCTATCTAAAACATAACATAACATAACATAAACTCACGCCTATATCCCCGAAGGGGTAGGCAGAGGTGCTAGCACCCACATTTCGCCAGTTTATGTTTAGGTCCCAATGTAATAGGTGGCGAGCTTATTGCCATTAACCGGGCACTTATAAACCTGCGATAAATACACACATAACTTCGAAAAGCATCGAAAAGTCATTGGTGTGTGCCATGGTAAAACCTGGGATCGAACCTGAGACATCGTCTCAGCAGTCCATTACCCATACCACTAGGCTACCGCGGTTTTAAAAAATATACATATACATGTATATGTTTTCAGCTAAGTGTGAATTCCTCGTTTCAAGTTTTAAATCGTCAAAAGTCAATAAACAGGACAGGATTTCAACCCGGGACCAGTCTCTAGGAGAAATATTTTGACCAACTGAACTTTCTGGATACGTCCGTAATTCTTTTATACGTCTTAGGGCGTCATCATCAGTTGGTCAAAGTATCTTTTTTTTTTTTTTTTTTTATCGTGCGGAAATCCCTTCGGATACCCCCCGCCGGCTAGCGGGGGCGGTTATGTCGGGCTTGCACCGACTAAAACCGCACGCCGTCTCGGGTCTTCAGACGCCGGGGTGTAAGGTTACCCATAGAGCATATCCCTCGCACCACGGCTGACCCTGGGCCATCTCACCACTAACAGCATCGCTCATCCTGTCTCCTCTGAAAGCAGAGGAGTACGGAGAGCGATGTGTTCCCGCCACGTTGGGTATTGGCCGACGATCAATGCCAACCCTATGAAGGGGTGAAGGGGAAGCCATTGACCGCCGCCCAGGGTGTACCGGCCGCTCCGATTCCGTTCCCCCCGGACTGCAGCGGGATCAGAATCGGAGCGACACTCGAGGAGGTTACCCAACACACACCCCTGGTCAAAGTACCTATTTCCCCTAGAAAAGGACTGGCCGCAGGTTCAAGTGCTGTCCTGGACGTTGACTTTTTCCCCGATTGATGTTGATGTTGACTTTCTCTTGTTGCAATATTCTTTTCATTAAAAACTTATAAGCAGTTTCACTTTTTATTTCTCGTTTATTTATTCAGCCACTAGTTACAATGTTTTATATCGCATGTTGACCTGAAGGTTCAAGGTCGATTGATGTCAACAATGATATGAGTGTTATGTTTCATTCGATCATGATCATTAAGTGGCTTTTGAGTTGTAAAGTGAAACTATCAGCCTTCATAAGATTACAAGCTTTCTTTCGTGTTCAGCAATTTTGTTTTTTATGGGGTGCACAGGGCTCTACCAACACCCCCGGGATCAACCGAAACCGGCTAGTCGGTGCGGTGCAACTTCTAAAAGGTTCGCCAGACGCAGCCTTTCCTCTCGGGGTTGGATGATCAAATTGCTCACATAAAAGCCAAATAAAAAGGAGGAGTAATGAGACCACGGGCTCCTAGTCGAAATCCTCGGATGTAACTGGTTGCAACACTAAGATATGCCTTTTAAGTTGTTGAGTAGATTTTTTCTGAAGCTATTACTTAATCTACTTTCGTTTAATTTCGATAGGAGATTAAACAAAAATGCGGAGCTATTATCCGTAGCTTGATCACGTAGAGAATTAATGCACCGTTTTATACGGCTCTAAACGATTGACATGGGTCTGTGAACTCCTAAAACTTAAAAGTAACGTTATGAAATAAAAATAAACGAAAAAAAAAATAGAAACTTACAATTTATTAAGTGAATGTACTTCGTTCGCAACAAGTCTTGACACTATACATTGAACAAACTTGTTTTTTATAAGCTTTTTTTGAAAAACCTTGTCCTCGTCCTCGGTAGTGTTATTTGTACCCAGGACCTTTTTTTTTTTTATTGTGCGATACCCCCCCGCCGGCCAGTGCGGTGGTTATGTCGGGCTTGAACCGACTAAAACCGCACGCCGTCTCGGGTCTACAGACGCCGGGGTGTAAGGTTACCCATAGAGCATATCCCTCGCACTCCGACTGACCCTGGGCCATTCGCAGTGTCCCCTCTGATAACAGCAGAGGGGTACCTGGAGCAACCCGCCATACTCCGACTCCCTCGTGCAATGGGGTCAGCTGGCCCTGAAATGGGCCGGTTGGTCAGACTCTTGGCCGTTGACGTTGACGCCAGCTACTCCAGAGGAGCAATCAATGATGCGTCATCGCCCACGTTGCCCAGGGTGCACCACGCTTGGAGGTGATCCAACCAGTCGCACCCCTGTACCCAGGAACTCTCAATCGTGAAGCCGACTCCTTAAACACTAATCTACCGCGTCACTTAGCTTGGATAAATACTTGTTGTCTTAAAACTTTATTATATCAATAATTCCTCGCCGCTCCTCAAACAATTCTATAACATTTATTTTCCCACCGACGCAAACGAATCCTCTCTCGAATCTTCGGGCAAAATTCTCTGAAAGATATTTAAGAACAATGGCTTCTTATTTAGAATATCTAAAGTGTGCCTTCTAAGTTCATTGAATTAAGTTCCATTATGGATTCTATGAAATACTATGTTCGAGGTCTATACTAATATTATAAAGAGACAGGCCGAATTTTGTGAGTTTGTTTATATGTCTAGTGTAACCTTCGGAACCACTTGGAACTTGTTGACGAAAATGATGGATATAGGTTTATATTACGTGTAAATTACGATAGCTTGAGTTAAAAAACAAGTTGAATTCCTGAGACGAGCTCAGCCGATTACAAGGGATTTTCGATTTAACGTTTTTTTTTTTTTTGCGATTTTTTTTTACCTTGCAATGGTTCACCCCAGCACGAATCTATTACCGAAAACAGCAACTCGATAGCTCATCTCCTTCATACCCAAAACCGTGACAGAAAATTGGCAACGACGACGACGTCGACGACAACTCCATAGCAATAGGGCTTTTCTAAAGAAAATCCCTAAAAAACATATAAACGAAAGCGAAACGAGAGCGGGTTGCTAGTCTAAAATATTTTGTTTTTAACGTTTTTAGGTCACCAAGCATCATAATTGTTTTGTGTGTAGCGTGTGTCATGTTTGTCGTCGTTTCGATGTTGCTTAATCATATTTCGTTCAATATCAACTCGAACGTTAAATTATGTTAATACATGTCTGCTTTCCCTGGTATTATTAAAACTGATAAATTCGTTATATTATGTTGAATTTTCGAAGCTTTCAGCAAGTGAAATTTCATTATGATCGTATAATAATATGATTACAGTACCCGTTATTTTCGTGTGGAAATCCCTTCGGATACCCCCGGCCAGCGGGGGTGGTTATGTCGGACTTGAACCAACTAAAACCGCACGCCGTGTCGGGTCTTCAAACGCCAGGGCGTTAGGTGGCCCCATAAGGCATTTCCCACGCACCCCGACTTCAGGGCCATCTCCGGTTTCGAGATGGCCCCTTCGTAAAAAGGGGGGGCGCGTCCACGCCTGCTTCTGTTATGGTAACAGGCGGCTCCACCTGTCACCCCCAGACCTGCGCTCATGGACGTCGGAGATCGTTGAGCGACCTCCGACGTCTGACTCGCCTCGGCGCCTCGCGTGCTCTGTGGATCGGGAGAGACCTGAGTTTCTACTGGACCCGCTCCACCGCTTCCTTGAGATGATTACAGTACCCGACTCTTGATTTGGCACGCTGGAAGAAGAGTTCCGGCCAAGTTCGGCTTGCATTGGTTTTGTACAGCGTTCGTTCTATTGCGCAGCGCATGTCTACAGCTTGCTATGCATATAAAGCGTGAATTATAGAAAATAATCATTAGGCGTAAGGCATAATCAAAGGAAATTGTGCCTTAAGCTCGCCAGTGGCTCGCCTCTTCTGTATAATTCACGCCTTGGAGTAGGTAGTTAAAACCGGAGCTATTGTTTCAATATTTTATAAACGGTTTCAACTATGGGCTAAATATATCATTACCACTACATACCTATTATAAAACAAAGTTGTCCGGCGCGTCTCTGTCTGTTCATGATAAATTTAAAAACCACTGCACCGATTTTCATACTGTTTTAATCAATGGATAGTGCTTCTCGAGGAAGGTTTTAGTATATTAATGTGTAATGTCGACCGCAGTGATCGACGAAACGTTTGGAACACAAGTTTCGTATGGACCACGGCCAAACAGCCCGGAAGCAGTATGTCAAGTTTTTGTTTACATTGGCTAAAATATAATTATATTTGTTGGTAATGTCGGAAAAAAATAAGTCATCTGGGACCTTTCAACGAAAACGCTGCCTTAACCCTTTGAGATATAACAAAATGTTGTATAGTGGAATTGGGTATTAGGTTGTGGTGTTGGGATAGGATAACACGCGATCGAAGCCGCGGCCAACAGCTAGTTTACATTATACAAATTTTATGGCCACTCGAAAGCTATTTGAGTAGTGAATATGGCGGGGTCGAAATTTGTCATCTTGCCAGACTAGTCATAACCTAGCTTCTGCCAACTGAAGCAGCCCTTTCCTCAGTCGATGTTCAACACGAGTTTGTAAGTTTTTCTTTAAATACTATATTCTTTTCTTTCAACTGAATACAAAAAAGTATGTTTCAATTGCTGTTGCCCGCGGCTCCGCCAACGTGATAATCTGGTCTTGTTTCCACAACTTAGGGAACCTATTACCGTGATAAAAGTAGCCTATGTGTTATTTGGGACTATATTCTATCCCTGTACCTAATTTCAGCCAGATCCGTTCAGCCGTTTTTGCATGAAACAGTAACGAACATCGATACATCCATTCATCCATCCAAACTTTCACATTTACAATATTAGTGGGATGCATCTTTCCTTTTCTATATAAATAACACCTTAGGCTGGTTCTCTGTAGAAAATTATAACAAGTCACCTTGTTATTTTGTTTGACGTCATTGGCATATAATAAAATCCAAAATAATGTGAATGTTTAGCGAAATAAAAACTATTTTACTAGATTTTATCACCCTATAGCAGCCCTAGTCACGGGCAACCATGTGTGACCACCATGTACGTGATCATGGCCACTAAAAAGCAACCGAAAATAACACTAAATAAATCGCGATAAAATATATACCATTATGAATTTGTAAATTAGCCGTGTCTGTACATTGATGATATTAAAAAAAATACTTGGGTTATGTTGAAGGAACGAATCTGAACACATTTTTTTTTAAATTCTTCTTTGTTTGTTCGCGATGGACGCAAACTACTGAACGGATTTTGATGCGGGTTTTTCAATTAGAATGGTCTTTTTTTTTTTTTTACGTGCGGAAATCCCTTCGGATACCCCCCCGCTGGCCAGCGGGAGTGGTTATGTCGTGTCTCGACTAAAACCGCACGGTGTCCTCCCCAAGTGTCCGTTGCCGGGCACCCCGGGTAAGCCCTCGAAAGGATAACCCCAGGGTTGCCGGCGGACTTTGGCCGCCACCGCGGCCTCGCCTGGTGGGGTCGGATTTTATCCCGCTTCGGTGAGTTGGCAGGCGTGTGTAGGCCACACACGACACGCCTCCGCCACGGCCTGCTTCTGTAAGGACGGCGAGTCGGCCAACTGCCGTCCTCAGGCCCCGATCATGGAGGTCGGTAGTCCCGGGCGTAGATGAGTCTGCGACGTCCTCGCCGCAGACTGCGAAACTCGGGGGGCAGGGTTCTTTCCCGCTCCCTCTCCGCCGTCTCTTTCGCGCGCATTACCTGCTCGCAGAAAGAGGCGGCGGCGTGCCACTTGCTCCTGTCGGAGACCATGGACCTCACCATGGTCTCCAACGAGAGAACGTCCACGCCCAGGACCGCAACGAGATCCCGGCGTTGACTCGCCCACGCAGGGCACTCCACCAACGTGTGGAGCGCCGTGTCTTCGCCAGGATCCTCGCAGTGCTGGCACTGCGGCGTTGTCTCCCGGTGGATGCGCCACAGATACTTACCGAAACACCCGTGTCCGGTAACCATCTGGCACATCCGGTAGGAGAGGTCCCCATGGTCCCTCTCCAACCACTCCTTCATGATCGGTCTCACCGCCGCAATGGTGGATTCCCCCCACCTTGGGTGCTCAAGTCGCACCCTCCATGTCTCCATGAGTTCCTGGCGGAGCAGGGACCGCTGAGCCCTGATTTCTAGGGGCTCCGGCCTATGGCCCCGCTCCAGCGCCTCCTTGCGCCACTGGTACAGCAGCGCAAGGGTTCTCGCTTCCAGGTCCCATGGAGGGGTCCCAGCTAGGAGACATGCCGCCTCGACGGAGATCGTGCGATACCCCCTGATGACTCTGACGGCCATCGCCTTTAACGGACTGTTAAGAACAGCCACGTTGCGGGCCGCCAGAGTCTCCGCCCATACGGGGGCCCCGTATAGGGCCATGCTTCGCACGATCCCCAGGTACAGTCTCCTAGTGGGGGCGTTGGGTCCCTTAACGTTGGGCATCAGCCGCGATAGCGCGGCCGCAGCCCCCCTCAGTTTCGGAATTAGAATGGTCTGACTTAAAATCTGCGGTATGTTTGATTTGCAACTGTTTTAGTAGAACCGGAGATATCGCCAAAAAAGGCGGTAACCGGCCTCCGTTCGCGCGGAGCTGCGGGCATCAACTAGTCCATTATAAAAAAGTTTTATTTCAATGTGTAATATTCGCGTAAACTTTCGATAACACTACTTCCTCTTGATTTTATTTTATAATTCCGTGATTTCTACAATTGAATCCTTATCTGTCTTGCTCGTTTTCAGTTCACAATATTTCCGTAACTTTTGAGATTTCTCCATTATAATTATGTTAGTATTGAACAATATTCACCTGACCAATTCATTTGCTCGTTCGAATAATACGAAATTTTTCGCCGCCTGCGACTAAGTAGGACATCGTAATTTGTTTGTTTTGTTTCTAATTTTAGCTGCACGTATAGAGGTGTAAGATCTTAGATAGCTGCAAAAATACTATTCAATTTTATAAATCAATCGCCGTATTTTTAAAATAGCTTTTAGTTTAGCACGTCGCGTCGGCAAAAGAGTGGAGTTCGGCTAAGATCGGTTTGCTTCGGATTTGTAGAGCGTTCTCTCTCTCTCTCTCTCTATCGTATTTAATAGTTTGATACCTTTATAGAGTAGTAGTAGGTTTAAATACTCGTATTACGTATCACTCTGGTTCACGAGATGCCAATTCAAAGCCAATCTTAGCAGGCATGTCACTCTGGTTCCCGAGATACCAAAAATCAAAGCCAATCTTAGCAGGCATGTCACTCTGGTTCACGAGATACCAAATCAAAGCCAATCTTAGCAGGCATGTCACTCTGGTTCACGAGATGCCAATTCAAAGCCAATCTTAGCAGGCATGTCACTCTGATTCTCGAGATGCCAAATCAAAGCCAATCTTAGCAGGCATGTCACTCTGATTCTCGAGATGCCAAATCAAAGCCAATCTTAGCAGGCATGTCACTCTGATTCTCGAGATGCCAAATCAAAGCCAATCTTAGCAGGCATGTCACTCTGATTCTCGAGATGCCAAATCAAAGCCAATCTTAGCAGGCATGTCACTCTGGTTCCCGAGATACCAAATCAAAGCCAATCTTAGCAGGCATGTCACTCTGATTCCCGAGATGCCAAATCAAAGCGAATCTTAGCAGGCATGGCACTCTGATTCGCGAGATGCCAAATCAAAGCCGGGTATAGTACATTTTTGATTATACTAGCTGTTGCCCGCGGCTCCGCCCGCGTGGTATTATGATCCCGTTCCCGCCTTTCGTGGGAACCTATTCCTGGGATAAAAATAGCTGTTATTCCAGACTCTAATCTATCCCTGTACCAAATTACAGCCAGATCTGTTCAGCCGTTTTTGCGTGGGACAAGTAACAAACATCCATACATCCTTACAAACTTTCGCGTTTATAATATTAGTAGGATTTGCTTAAGTAAACATTGTAGGGGCATCGACCGTTCTAGGTCGTTTGTGTATTCGAACCTCAAATAATCGGAAACGCCCCCGTTTTCAGGATGTTTACGATATATTCTTGTTTTAGTGTTTTGAACGGTATGATATTAGCTGCGGTTTTAGCTTGTTTACATTTAGTGTGGATTCGTTAAGTTGTATTCCCTATATTGTTAAACAATTGTACAACCAAACATAGAAGTCGCTTAACAAATTCTAAACTATAGATCACCATAACTCTTTTATAAAATAATAAATAAAATATAACCGCGGTAGCCTAGTGGTATGGGTAATGGACTGCTGAGACGATGTCTCAGGTTCGATCCCAGGTTTTACCATGGCACACACCAATGACTTTTCGATGCTTTTCGAAGTTGTGTGCCCGGTTAATGGCAATAGGCTCGCCACCTATTACATTGGGACCTAAACATAAACTGGCGAAATGTGGGTGCTAGCACCTCTGCCTACCCCTTCGGGGATATAGGCGTGAGCTTATGTTATGTTATGTTTATGTTAAATAAAACATGCATAATATTAACTTCGTCCTCTGGGGGATTATAAAAGTACTTCTATTGGTTCATGTTTTCCTATGTACAATAAGGTTTATAAATATTTTAGTGTTAACCAACTTTTGTCGTTGACTGTACTTGTTATCTCTCTCTTGATCTGCCAATCCCGGTTGCATCCAGCATGCACTTTGGAGCCCGGAGTCCTCTCTCCTACGTCTTTTTAGGGTTCCGTTGCCAAATGGCAAAAAATCTCCGAAACTATAAGAACTATGCTGTTGAAACTTGGTAAGTAGATGTATTCTGTGAACCGCATTAAGATTTTCATACAAAAATATAAAAAAAAACAATAAATTTTGGGGAATTTCCCACACTTAGAACTGAAACTTAAAAACTTTTTTTCATCAAATCGAGGTAACATCCGATGCCTTTCTGGGGTAATATAGTAACTGAAACTCAAAAATTTTTTTTTCATCATCCCCCATACGTGTGTGATTATCTATGGATAGGTCTTCAAAAATGATATTGAGGTTACTAATATCATTTTTTAAACTGAATAGTTTGCGCCAGAGACACTTCCAAAGTGGTAAAATGTGTCCCCCCCCCCCCCTGTAACTTCTAAAATAACAGAATGATAAAACTAAAAAAAATATATGATGTACATTACCATGTAAACTCCCAACGATAATTGGTTTGAACGAGATCTAGTCAGTAGTTTTTTTAATACGTCATAAATCTTAAACTGCAATTTTTCTTTTCATTCAATCAACTCAAATATATTTAAAAAAAAAACATTATTATGTAACTTGCTGCTACGGAACCCTTAATGGGCGAGTCCGACTAGCACTTGGCCGCTTTTTTTTAAATTGTTTTGGCGTTAACTAGTTTACATTAGACTATCACTCACCGGCTTACCCGGGGTGCCCGGCTACGGACACTTGGGGAGGACACCGTTCGGTTTTAGTCGAGACACGACATAACCACCCTCCGCTGGCCAGCGGGGGGTATCCGAAGGGATTTCCGCACGTAAAAAAAAAAAAGACTATCACTCACGAATGTTCAATAAGTATCATGTGAGCGGTCACCGTAGCACGTTTGTAACACCGAGATCTCGCGAACTGATCCGAAGAAATCTTAATGATAAAATAGTAAGTTTACTATTTTAGTACAAAATAAACGTGTGAAGTTTTCGGTGCTCTCTTTATCAAAATGTCTTAACGCATCTATAAAAATGAAAAAAAAAAACTAGTGTTACAAAATCGTATATTAAGAAACTGAACGAGATTAGCACGTCAGGTGGTTGACCAACAAACCTTTCGATTGAGACGGCAGCACTGACGAGCTTCGCGATAAAAATAGTCATTGGCATATGGCAACAAGAACGCGAGACTATCAATTGTGTAGAATATTTTAAATTAAGTCTGCAGATAAATAATAAGTATTCAATAGTAAAAATAATTGTAATTAATAATAATAGTTTGAATTCTAATGTAAAATTTTGACGACCTCTAGCGTATGGCGTAGCGGGACTGCGTTCGACTGCTAAGCCAGAGGTCGCGGGTTCAATTCCCGCTCAGTGCCAATATGTATATTTGCATTGGTCTGGGTGTTTATATTTATTTACAAAAAAGTATTTAAGTATGTTTATCCGCATTCTAGAACCCATATGACAAGCTCCGCTTAGTTTGGGTAGAGATGGCGTTGCGTAAGTGTACCTACTAGCATTAAATTCTCTAACATCTTTCAATCTAATTACTTCGAAAATCAAGTAATCTAGAAAAGTATTCATATGGTACTTCATCACTGATCAAAAGATCTCAAATTCTCCCATATATCCTATGGTCATAATGTCACGTATTAGAACACCATGATGTCGCTACGCAGCTGTTCCACGGTAACTGGATACGTCCGGTGCGCGAGTGGCTACCGCAAACAAAAGGCCCCACCATCGTGAGAGGATACACCTGATGGAAACATTGACCCTTACCGTAGTGCCGTAGTACCCTTACAGTACTCTTTTCCGAGCCGACTTCAGCGTTCTTAATTTGTCGGAGTATTTATTTGTTAGGAGTTTCTCAGGGTAAAGGTATGAATTTTTGTCGAGATTTGGTCGAGTGAGTCGTGAATATCATTATAAGTTTGTTTTAATATTTAGTATCAATCAATTGGCCTATTGCAGTAGTCCAGTCCTTTACTGGACATTGGCTTCTATCAACTTGCACCATAGCACCCGATGCTTCGCCTTCAGCAGCTACCTTTTTCAGGCCGTCAATCCTGGTATTTCCAACTCCCCCAAATTATTTCTGGTTAATTTCCCTTGGACTTCCTGAGTGTCATTACTCGATATGTTCATAAGTTGCTGCTGTTGATCCTGGTGTATAGGAGTTACAGTTGAGGGAATGAGGATGGGATGAGTCTTAACAAAGCAGACTGAATAAAAAAATTATTTCTTTCTTTCTTTCTTAAAATAAACATGGGAGGCGTCTACCTTCTACTCTTCTTCTATCTTCACCCAAACCAATCGTTTGGATCAGAACATCTAGTTTTTTAAATCCTATTTATTTACTCTTTCGTCCTTTACGTGTTAGGTAGGTACAGTTTTGAAATAAAACTTTATGTCAAGTAATTATAATTCATTTAGTGACAACAATGTTGTAGTTAATGAAAACTAGTTTACGTTAATTAGCCAGCAAATTACAGAGGCTAATGAAACCACGACGCCTAACGAGAAATGTTATATCGATGTAGAAATTAAATAACAAAGGTGTACGTTTGCTTGTAGTTTTATAGGCTGAATAAAATGTAACTACTGAAATATATTTTTGTTAATAAAACAGTGGGCAGTAAATCAAAATACGTATTTATTCCACAAGCGGGCGCGAAGGTGGCACCTATCACTTAGTTCGGCGTAAACCCTGCCGAAAGAATCCGTAGTAAGTTCATGGTAGGTACCGAATTGCCGTTTGGTTGTATTTCGAGCCCGAAGTTTTGGTCGTATTATTGTCTTGTTAGCTTGATTTCTGAGGGCCAATTCTCGTAGTAGTTTTACGAAAATTGGCCTCTGATGTTCATAGTCATTTGTTGTCTTCTTTTTCATCCGAGCAACCGGCTGCATCCAAAGAGTGCTCCTTATAGCTCAAGGTCCGCTCTCCTACACCTCTTTTTCTGCTGTCTGCTGTCTGTTACTAGGGCCCCATACATCCCTGACTCCTGTTACCTCAATGTGCAGCATTACAGTATATTCTCAACCCAATAAATAATTAAATGGTTTAAACGAGTTGATACTTCTGGCAGTCCTTCAAATTCACCTCACTGCTGTTCCTTCCGTGGCGCGTCGCCTATCCAAAGACACAGCTCGCCTACCTAATCATTGTTTTGCATCGTAGCTATTGTTATCCTTGCATGCCCACTTCCCATAACAACATTGTTAAAAACGGAAAGGAAACTACTTCGCCTTGTTTACGCATTTTTTTTTTACCAATAAACTGTCGAACAATGGTGTTTCGTTCTTTGTAAATCGGAGAAACAAAGTGATCTGCTTTTGTGAATTTTGCATCAGCCCCATTTGTAGAAGCAGTTTCATGGGCAACCTTCTTTAGAGAGTTGTTCATTCCTCTATTCATATCTATACTTTGTACCAAAAATGAAAACATTCTTTTTTTTTTTCAATTCTGTTCAAAAGAACCGATGGTAGAGATATATATTGAAAGAACTAGCTGAATACACAATTTGATATACAAACCTCAAAAAAATAGGATTTGATCTTTACAATTTTTAAGCGAGTTCAGCCGATATAATGGTATATATACCATTATATCGGCTAGATGTATATATTTTATGGCATTATAGCGGATGTATATATACGTAAATTTAAATTCATCTGACCTAATTCACCTAGGTGCATTAAATATTCAATACCAGGATATTACCTACCATTGTTACCTTTTTTTCCATTTATTTAAACATTATTATACTTAAGTCCTAACTCTTTACTAGAACTAGTTCTTGTTGTTAACTAGAATATATTTCATTGAACGCTTTCAACGCCTCAAATTGTTAACAAATAAAGACGATAAATCTTTTTATACTAAACACATTCTTTGTTGAAAGATTAACGCATGTAAAAACCCGCTATAGCTTTAATAGTATAACTATCATCATAATCACTCTTTTGTTCTAACTCGACCCACTTGTCACATGAGAGTGACCCATAAAAAGCTATTGTTCATTCTAGCTACATTAGAGTGGACCTTGTTGGGGACATGATTGCTTTTATTATTTTTTGTGCCAATCGAGAGGGATAAAAGGAAAATCCAGTATTTGTATTACTATTATGTACGGTAGAACACAAGGAAATCGTCGCTTCAACGCAAATCGTATTAACTCTATTGAGAACGTGTATTCTGTTTGCTTATGCAATACAAGTTATAGGTGTATTTATAACTTGCATTGCATTAGCGAACAAAACCTTGTGCACGTTGATACTCTAGTATAAAACTAATATACATTTTTCTCTTGTTACAGCTTACGGCAAAGTATTTCTAGTTAGGAAAAGATGCGGCGTCGACGAAGGAAAGTTGTACGCTATGAAGGTGTTGAAAAAGGCATCAATAGTGCAAAAACTTAAGACTGCTGAGCACACTAGGACCGAAAGACAGGTAAGAAATAAAAATAAACACTTTTCATAACATGAAGGTTACAAAATCTTCTCACAAGTAAAGTTGAAAGAGATTCGCAGGTAATATTATGTCGGTGTGCACTTTTAAGAATGTATGCTTACAGTAACTGTGATACTGATCAATTAACATAACCTTTTGAGACAATAAACCATCTGCATCTGTTCAGTTTGTTACCGTCAGTTTATTACATGCGTGTCTCTTTCATTATCATTACGCCAAAACTAGATTATAGAGTATAATTGTCTCAAAAACGACATGTGTAAACATATAGTTCATCCAAAAACTTATCGAATCAATCTCGGCGTTCCCCAAGGATCCAATTTGTTTCCTTTATATTTGAGTTCTATCGAGTACCGGATAGATAGTCGTATCAATCTTCCGTATGGTAAATTGAATGAATTCAACAGGTCCTGGAGGCAGTAAGGGCGTGTCCGTTCCTGGTGACACTACACTATGCCTTTCAGACTGATGCGAAATTACACCTTATACTCGGTAAGTAGAATACATTTTCAAATATTTGTGACTAGTCGACAAGGTTAGAATAACAAACATTATGTCACGGAGAATCAAGTTACATGCGGGAAGTGCAATGTTATAGTTTTAATTAGTTATCGACTGTGTTCTTACAATGTTATATACTAATAATTCTCGAAATAGTGCCAGGTTGACGGCAATAGGCTCGTAGGATCGATAAACATATTCGACGAAATATGGCTAAGGTTAGACGGTCAATGAATATCTCGAACAAATATCGTACGGATTGTGTTTACACATCAATAATATCAAAATACTAGCTGTTGCACGCGGCTTCGCCCGCGCGGAAGTCGGTTATCGTTTTTTGGTCATATCTACGGTTCTACTAACCAATTGCAATTAAACATTCGGTAGATTATAAGTCTGACAAAGACCTTTCCAGTAGAAAAAACCACATCAAAATCCGTTTAGTAATTTTGGCGTCCATCGCGAAGAAACAGATAAACGGACAAGATCGTTCCTTTAACATAACCCACGTTTTTTTTTTAATATCTCCAATTACGGGAAGTGCAATGTTATAGTTTTAATTAGTTATCGACTGTGTTCTTACAATGTTATATACTAATAATTCTCGAAATAGTGCCAGGTTGACGGCAATAGGCTCGTAGGATCGATAAACATATTCGACGAAATATGGCTAAGGTTAGACGGTCAATGAATATCTCGAACAAATATCGTACGGATTGTGTTTACACATCAATAATATCAAAATACTAGCTGTTGCACGCGGCTTCGCCCGCGCGGAAGTCGGTTATCGTTTTTTGGTCATATCTACGGTTCTACTAACCAATTGCAATTAAACATTCGGTAGATTATAAGTCTGACAAAGACCTTTCCAGTAGAAAAAACCACATCAAAATCCGTTTAGTAATTTTGGCGTCCATCGCGAAGAAACAGATAAACGGACAAGATCGTTCCTTTAACATAACCCACGTTTTTTTTTTAATATCTCCAATTACAATATTATAATAGTATAGATATTGTTAGGATCGCGAATATAGCAATATTTATTAACTCTTTAATCCCTACCTTAGATTGTTACACCCACCTCTTGATGAACAACTGCCGAGCATATCTCATAGTTCTGATGAACATGCTATGCCAAGGGAACGTCTCATACTTGTGATGATAGACTGATTATTAACTATCGAGGGAACACCTCAGGTTTTTGAGACGCAAGTATATTTGAAATCGATGGCGTTTTCTTGCGTTCTTTCGAAGTTGGTAAAAAGTAGTGAATCGTATCGGTGGGTGGAGCCGCTAGCAACATCCTACTAATATAAACGCGAAAGTTTGTGAGTATGTATGTATGTTTGTTGTTCACGCAAAAAGGGCTGAACGAATCTGGATGAAATTTGGCATAGGGATAGATTATAGTCTAGAATAACACATAGGCTTCTTTTATCTCGGGAATATGTTCCCATGGGAAGCGGGAACGGGAACAGAAAACCACGCGGGCGGAGCCGCGGGCAACAGCTATATATATATATATATATAAAGGTTATAAATTGTATTATTTGATTTATCAAACGTTTGCAGTCCATTGTGCGAGATAGGGTAAACTATTTTTAGACGAGTTCTCGTTACACTATATTTACTGTAAAGTTAAGTTAAAGTTAAATTATATTGAAGTTACTATCGTTAAAATATAAATTTTAAGAGAGGTTATCCGCCGGTCGGTAGGGGGGATAGACCCAAGAAATGTACTATTCTCACTGCTTGGAATAGTAATATTCTATGACATACACACGGCGCTATCTAGATCAAAAGTAAGCATAGCTTAACTGGATAATAAATTATGGATTCCAGATTGCGGCTAAACATACTTAGATACATTTTCTATTTTATATACAAGTTTGTAACACCTAGACCATGGCAACTAGACATATTCATGCAAATAAATTATTGCTCTGAACGCGAATTGAACCTGCGACCTCTGAAGTAGCAGTCGAACGCTCTACTGCAACGCCATCCGCCCTCACCCCAATCTAACCCCCCATCTATACGTACTAGGTACTACGGTTATGGTATGGATAACCGCTTACCGCCAAGCGGGCCTTGTATGACAGTTATCTAAGTAGGTACGGAACTTTTAGTAAGCGCCAGACACCCCGAAATCGATACAACAATGTGACCCCATCCGTTCAAGACCTTACGTCCTTCGCGTCCGGACCCTAAGGTCTTTCAACTGTTAAGCAAGTCAGGGTTAAATACCCTGCCGACCCCTCAACCTCATTTGAACTTCATGAGGGTAATATTTATAGAAATCTGGATACAGGCGCCAGCCATTTATTGAAAAAATTACTTGTAAGATCAAAACGAGGAAAATTTCGAATCGTCGGAATATTTTCTTCCCATAATAATAGTTTTGTTTTCAAAGAAACTTGTCAGAAATTGAATTTAATTAGGTATTTTGTCTACAGCTTTTTCAAGGATAAAATAACTTCCCCAGATGAGTTGCATCTTATACATACCCCCCCGGACTTTGACCCCACCGGGAAAAAAGGGGTAGTTGTCCCCTCTTTTTGCGTGGGGGTATAAGTTTGCCTTGTGTTGTGCAACCTATGATGGTTGTATGAATGAATCAATTTTAATGGTATTTTTTCTGTTTGACGTGATCGAGATAATTCTTAGCTATAATTTATAAAGATCTGTACAGTCGTTTGAAGATGATCAGCTTGTATCAGTTCGTACCGAATATCTGAAATATGTCATTGCCAAATTCTTATCTAGTAAGCATAAAAAAAGTCAAAATAATATCTACTAGTTCTCCAAACTCGTAAATCTTCCAGTCACGTTCATTTGAATTTCCCAAGCATATTTATCACTCTGTATAAACAATATTCCGATGCAACGGAACGCATCGTTTTTAATTGTAAATAGAACGCCATGGCCTGGATACCGTTCCATATTTGAAATTCAATTAGATGAACTAACTCGTCTATCTACTTTTAATTTCGAAATTTAGTTTTTGAAGGAACATTCGCCGTCAGAAGTTGCTCACCTATGAAAAAAAGGGTAATCGGCATTTTGAACCCTACTGTCAATTGATTGAAATTAGCATCAAAAATATTGTTATATATTTCTAAAGGATAAATAGTACCGTATGTATTGATTATAAATTTGGTACGATTTCTCTAGTTAAAACTGAAAGTGAATACATTGGGTAATCCTTAGATGTGTATTGAAAATTCGCTCAGTACATTCATACGTTCTACGGCCCAAAGTTAGCTATCTCGGCAAACTTTTTTCAATTCCCGCCCACATTACCAAAATCGAATTTGGTTTCTTCATGAAAATTGTATTTATACTATTGAAAGAATTATATCTACGTCTCATCAGCAACCTAAATTACCTCCTCAATAATAATAGCTGCAAGCCTTAAGGTTGAAATTTGCTTGACCAGTGGCGTAATGTTTGTCTCGGCTCTCGGCAACCGAGTGGTGGGTTCTATCTGTGGGACAATTATGTGTTGTGTGATTCATAGGTCGTTTTTCTCTGTCTGAGTGTACTGGATTTATAAAGTTCCCAGACATATGGATTTTTCGCTAGTGCGGTTTAGAAATGAAAATAATTAATTTATCATGATTTACTTATAGTTTGGGTTTAGAGGGCCCTACAACGGAGAAGCCGACCTAAAAATGAATTAAAAAATGAGGATGACATTTGATGATAATTTGAACGTGATGCTTCTACCAAAAGACACGGTTTGGCTTTGAAATCAAGAAGACTGTCCAATCTATCCACAAGGTTCACAACCTTAATTCCTCAGAAAATGTCTTAGGGAGAATCTCCCGCTGAAAATACTTATCACACAGGTTAAAAAGATTAAATTTAATAACGTTCCATGTATAGAATGTAACGTAACGTGATCTTTTTTTTTTAAATCCGATGCGACCACTTTCTAAAGCGTAAGTGTATACCTAGCGATATTTACTTTTACGTATTCTCCTACAAAGCAGCTATGACTAATTGTCTCGATTCAGTATACGAATCTAACTCGCGCAACTGTGTCAAGGTATATGCACGCAACTTACGCAATTATACATAATCGTTAACTTTCAACCTTACTTGCATTGTTTTTAGAATGTTATTTAAATGGCAAATGATTCGCGATTTACTCGTATCGATTTATCAATCGAGTGATTTTAAATCGGTGAGAGGCTATATTTTGTATTTAATACATACGTATATTGTCGTGCGTGTGATTTTTTTCAAGAGCCTATTGCCGTCTAAAGGCTCGATTTTAGACTCTGTTCTCCTAAAAAATATTTTACTGACGTGCGTGTGTATATATTTAAGAGCCTATTGCCGTCTAAAGGCTCGATTTCAGACTCCGTTGTCCTAAAAAATATTTTAGGTACATGTTATTGTAGAAAGTTTACGCTAATATTACTTTTATACATTGAAATAAAAATAAAAAAACATTTATTTACGCTGATCCCAGGGGTTGATTTAAAGCAGCCATGGTCCTATGTTTAATTGTTGATGTTTTATCTTAAGTCTTCCAGTGACCATGACTGCTTTTACGAACGTAGAAATCCGTTAAAAATAGTTTTTACCAATGAATAACATTTTGACGAAAGGAGTCTTTTACCAGGACCGTAGCAAGACGAAAGATGTTGTCTCTGCCAAACTCAAAAGGAAAGAGGCGTGATTATATTTTTAAGCATCATAAACTTGGCAAATTCAAAATGCTACAATTCATATCAATTTGATACACTAGAAATGTAAAACTAGTTCGCGCTGACCCGGGGTCTTTTACTGCAAAGGTCGCGAAAAACTGGCTGGTTGCTTCACACATCCAGTTTTACCGACCCTGGCTGCATCCGCCATGATGCGGAGTTGGATCAATGCGGCTTCGGCTTACTCAAGCATTTCGTACACTATTGTTTGTTGGATGCAATTTCCCTGGAATTTAGACTAAACAGGTAGTGACTTTCTCTGAAAGGTCGTAAATTCGATACCTACATTTAACACTGTATATTCACAACAGAAATAATTCTTAAACGCCTGTAAAAGTGTTTCTTAATCTCGACAAGTGAATCCCAGGTGAGATATCATATTCGCCATAAGAAATTTGATACTCTCCGCGAATTCAGCCATCGACATGCATAAACGTACGTACAGAATAGCATGATGAGGATGTTAAATCCAAGTCAATAACGCTATGATAACTGCCTCACGCGACATGTAGTAAAAGACTGAAATAAAGGCGATTTCGGATGATATAGCATTTTCTCAGTATTGTGTAGTTCATTAACGAATTGACATTTTGATAGAGCTGTCGGATTCTTTCCAAGAGTCACCATCTACTTGACCTTTTTAAAATCTACATACCGACTAAAGTGATCAAATTTGCGTAACGTGAGAAAGTTAAACGTGCGTACGATGTACCATCTACCGACATAGGAAGTTGCGTCTCGCTCTGAACATAACCATTTCATTAAAGAGGAAGCGAGATATTCATTAGAAACTAACTGAGCACAGAGAGATAACGATGAAGATGATGTGTGTGAAAAAATGATGGTCTTCATTATTTTGCTGAGTCATGCTAGATTTTGCATTGAAACTAGAAGTCTTATTTCATGTGCGTATAATTACATAAAATTTCCCACAATTGAGATGTTAGTTTCTTGTTACATTCTTGAATCATTACAGTGTATGATCCCGAGAATATGGGGTTAAATCCATATGTTAGACGGATTTTATCGAGTGATGATCAAGAGTGATAAATTATACAGAAACAACAGAACTCGTATATTATACAGATTCCAACTAGCCACAATCGTGTTTACAAAAATGAATAAAGGCATAAATTCATTAGATAAACAAAGAAAACTGAATGAGCTGTACATGTAAATAAACGCCCTTGCAGTGTAAGACTTCTGCAAAGGTCGATACTTGTCTTGAATCGTAAACAGTTTCTCACCGTGTTGTTATTCCTACCAAGCATTGGTTCACGTAATTACATACGTAATAAATAATGAAGAAAATAAATACTTAAAAAGTAAAGTTGTTAAAAATGAAGATGACGCCTGCACTGATTTTCTAAATAAGTTAGAACTGGATTGGTCAAGAGTTGGGAAAGATATCATAGTTGAGCATCATAGCACTTGATAGAACTGACCTGCATTACGTTAATAAATTAAAACGGTACGAATAAATTTAGACATGTAACAGCATATTTTGGTTAATTGAAGGGGAACTTATTTCTAAAAAAGGACATTTAGGAGTAATTCGAACAGAATCGAAGCTGTAGTATAAATACGCAAAAAAAGGTCCGACAAGAATCTCTTCAGGATATTGTTGTTACAAGCTTTCATTTTAAATCTACAAGTTAACCAACATTTGAATGCAAAACCAATTATATTTAATAACATTTAAAAGTACTTTACAAATACTTTGTGCCAAATTCAAATGATTTTTCTGAAACTTGAACATGACATTGCAATAATTAATGTCACGGTCGTCGAAAATTGACTACACAACAACATTGCATGATTTGTGAAACGAAAATTTGCAATTGTAACCACTGAAATTTGGGAATTTTGACAAAGAAATCATTCAACAATAATGTTTGTGCAAAACTGCGGCCATTATTTAACACCGTTTAACTGCGGCCGCGAAGCAAAATGAAAACGCACTTGCAAAATTGACGGTGGCATCGTCAAGGTTAGAAAGTTATGAAATACATAATGGTTTAGCACCGTCTGAAAGTAGTCAAAAACTAACAAAAGAGGTCTTTATATAACGAGGAGTCATGATTTTCAAACTCTAATGACCTATTGTTGAATATATTTTAAAAATTACGTTCATAAAAGTAAAAACAGGCTATCGTGGGATTTAATGAAAATAAAATAGATTCATTCTTTTTTTGCAAATTTTAGTCACAGAAAGAGAAAACGCAATTTAACATACTATAGTACTGTTAAGATTTGACTAGAATGATTGGATTGGCGTAGTAATTTCCTTACGGAACTTCGTTCCGAACAAGACAATCAATATCCTGATTTAACCTTCATTGTCAACCATCTGTTAGAACCAACATTCATGCTTGTATTCTACAAATATTTTCTCTTCACAAAATAAAACGTGTTTTTCTTATCCATTTCGCCTAAGCAAACATTGTAAATGCCATTTCCATAAATTAATAATGATGTCTCGTAAAATGTTTCCAGTAGAGCACTTCTGGAAGTGTTTCTCCTTTAGCTTCGAATTTTGGCCTTTGTGTCACATATAATGATCGTAATTTTCAGAAATATTTAAATAACTCATCGTACTCAGTCTCAGGAATTACGGCCCAAGTTATATAGATGATCTTTCCATGTTTTGTATAATAATATACACGTAATCTGCCTAGAGTAAATAATAGTTACTTTCATGTATGTAACGTTTCACTACGAACGGACAAGATAACATGGAAAGTATCTTATGTGTATGTCCATATTTACATACACAAAGTTCAAAGTTGAGATTGCCAAATAGAAATAGCCACACAGAAATACTGACATATTCAAATGCATTTTCAAATCCGTTCTAACAACGGAATAGTGTCAAAACCTCAATCACCGCGGACAATACTATAATTACGCGTAGAGAATATTTCTGCACATTCAAAAAAGTATGGCATTTACCCGTGAACATGATTGCCAAACAATATGGCGTTAAGACCTACTTTTGCACCTCCTTGACCTACTGCACCAACTAAATAAAATCTAATAGCTCACTTTAATAATTAATTGCGAATCTCTTCAAACTATATACAAATTTAGTTACAGTGCTTGTTAATCTTACCTTGAGACACGGGTTAGAATCTTCATTGTTTTATTACGAGGTTTTACCTCCAATCATATATCTCCATCTTAATTTAGTATCGAATGAGTTGAAATGTATAGATATAAATATACTTAATTTTAAAAGGTTGATAGCAATGTATTGCTAATGTTGCAATGGGCTTGCCATTTCGAGACCTCAATATGTCTCGATTGATTTACATTACATTCACCTTGAAAAGTTATCTAAGAATTTAATGGCGACTACGATGTCTTTTATCACACACTGAGTGACTTCTCACCCCTGACAATTTACTCCATCGATACTACAACAAACAACTTTGTTTTGAATTTTACAACAGCTTGAAACGTGTACTTATTATTTATTAGATTATTATCTTCATCACTCTCGCTTGTTAGATGTTCCGTTATATTAATTACAACGCCAACAGTCTCTCTCATAGCAACTTTCCTGGTTTAAAGTTGAATCTCTGTAAATATTATTGTTTTCGGAAGTTTAAAATTAATTAAGTCGTTATATCAATAAGGTATTTCAGAATCTCATTAAAACTGTACGAACCGAGTTCATAATCTTTGTGAATAACAAAAACACCACTAATGTTATTGTTTCTTGTCTTGAATATAGAAAAACTTCTTTAAAAATGTACCATTAGCTTTGTTATAAAATAACGTGACGTCATTTGTTTATCAGTAATTTGATTATATTTTCATTCTTGTCTGCTGTGAACTTGACAAACAAAGGGTGTTTGTCTTTTTTTTAGGTTAAATGTTCCTCAGAATTAAAAATCGATTTCAATACAATTGTCGTTATCATTAATTTGTGTTTATAAATTTCGTTTATTGCTATACATACAAATACTGTAAATGTTTCAAATTCGTATCTGTCACAATTTTGACGCTTTCTTCTATAGGTTCTATATGCCGTACAGATCAGAGCTGGTTTTTTTTTCTCAAAACGATAATTGCTACCAGGTCTAAGCTTCTTTTGACAATTATTTTTTTACACTTTATACCACAATTACTACCTATGAAATATCTTTTTAAATTCTTGTAATATCCAGTAGAAATGTTTCATTCCCACGAACAACTCGAACTAAGTTGAACCCTACAATCAATTGCTAGGCCGTTAAATTTCATTGTACCAGAACTGTAGTAGGTTTCATAACTACGCCTTGACCTGTCGGCCGTTTGAGCTTTTTCCTCAGCAGTCCGTGGATCCATTGTTAGGTGCACGTGCAAACCAGTAACTGCTGTATTAGCATTTTCTCACTCAATTGGTTTACTCAAATAACGACACTTAAGTATTTCATTGCCACTATAAATACTTCTCTATAAATGTTTGTTTTTGTGAGCAGCTTCTTTCTGAAGCTTGTATCTTTCATAGTATTTAAAAATAAACCTTTAGTAGAAGGTTTTCGAGGAGGCTGCGGTTGCCACGATAATATGTGAGAGTGAACTACTAAGTGAATGGATTTTAATGCGGTGTTTTTCTATTAGAAAGGTCTTGAAGAGACTTAAAATCTGCCGCATGTTTGATTGCAATATGGTTACAATTGCCGTATGGTTAAGTAGAACCGAAGATATCATCAAAAAACGATAACCGACCTCCGCGAGGGCGGAGCCGCGGGCATCAGCTAGTATAATATATTTTTGTATTGCCTTTCGTTCTATCTTTATCTAAAACACTTTTGAACAATGTTGATGTATAAATTGTATGTTTTAACCAATCTTAAAATCGATTAGAATCTCATTGTTATCCGATAATACTGAATTTATAAACTGCCCTAATTCACTCTTCTATTTTTAAGACTTCCGTTTATAACGAATCTGATAGAACGTGTTATTCCTTGTATTAAGTCCATTTTTAGTGAAACTTTTTGATGGATGGTCATCAAAAAGTTACACTAGTTACACTTGAATCTAGGGGTTCAAGATTCATTCATCATCATCATCATCATGTCAGCCAAACGACGCCCACTGCTGGGCATAGGCCTCCACCAAGGATCTCCACAGCGATCGGTCCTGCGCTGCAAGATTCATTATAAAATTTATATTCCCCTTCAAACCCCAAAGACAAAAATTAAATATTTCAAATGGGGTAAATTAGCCTGTTTAATGAAATTTAAACTAAAACCTGGTACAAAACGTCAAATAATAGCTTCCGATCTTTTTCTTAACAAATAAACAAGAAAAATAGATTTATGCTCACATAGAATAGACCCAGCACTAATACTAGATGTTAGGAAACGTCCGAAGACGACATATCGTTTATATTGATAGTAACAGTGTTGATACTTACGGTCAGGTTGTCGCGAAAATTGTGGTTACTAATGTGATTACGTCTATGATTTGTACGTCGCATAACAGTATATAAGCTCTCGAATTCACGTTTAAGACGCTGGGCTCAAATAACACCCTTGTGGGACCCCGTGGGCTTAGTTCTAAACAACCGAAAGGTTACGCTGAAAAAACTCAATAAATACAAAGTCTGTTTAATATTCATGTCGGGCAATCTTATTTTCCCAGCGTGGCCTGTGAATAATTAAAGGAAGAGGTATTAATTCCCAAATAAAACGTTTTATAAGATTAAAAGGAAAAGCAGCGTAGATATTTTAGCGTAAATATTGATAAAGTAAACTACGTAGTTAAAAAATAGCGTCACAAACACGTCAGTCTGAGGTTAAGGCAGTTTACTGAGACTTCGCGTCTAGATGATATTTAGTAAGTCACTGTCACAACTTAACTTGTAATTTTTCTGCCGGAACGAAGGTACATTCCTAGTATTAGCTTAATTCAAAAGCTATTTTTATTTTTCCTTCACTTAGCGGAATTACTTGCGTGGATTTGGCGCAAGATAGAAATACGCCGACACGTCTGTGACCTTTATAGGTATTACTTAACACGTAAATAAGATTGAAAACATTGTGAGGTACTTGCAAATTTCAATATTCTATTTTGGGAAATTATTAAGAGAGAGAGGGTGGGTATAGCTGAATTTCGGTATTGTTATTTAGCACCAATTATTTTAAGAATAATTCATATGAAATCTTATAATATTGTATAATGTTCTTAAAATTAATTGACTTCAAGAATTGTATGTCTGTGCATAAGCGTACGCATGTGTGTATGTGCATTAGCGCACGCATGTGTGTGTTAATGCAGTGTGTGCAGGTGCGTAATTTTATAGAGGTAAATCGGCACTTTTTTTTTTAATAAATTCATCGTGTAGTTTTCTTTGTATAACGGGGAGGGGGTTATTTGAAGCATAGCTCGTTCCATAAAGCCCGCTGAGCGACTTCCCCACCGTCAGTGAGTCTGGTCTCTCTCAAGAAAATACTGCATGAGAGTATGTATGATGTACTCATTAATACAGACACGGTATACGTGTTTCTTTTACAAAACATATTGCATTAATACGCTTGAACTTCGATCATGGATAATATTATTTATATTATACAGGTTTATACAGACATCCGTCTGTGACCTATTGTACAATCTAAGAATATATTACGGGAAATGTACGCAACAAATACGTTTTAACATGTATTGTATTATCCCCATCAGGGAGGTAGACTCTTTCAACTATTATGAGCTTTTATCATACTTGTAGAATGTTTTAATGTTTTTATGTTTTGAATATACTGCTTCCGTGCTGTTTGGCCGTCGTCCATATGAAACTTATGTTCCAAACGTTTCGTCGATCACTGCGATCGACATCTTCAGTGGTACACGTCCGGGCGGCGACGAGTTTGTAGAACTCTCCTCGGCGGCGACTTCTCTGCGACTGATGATAATGACCGTCATCTCTGATGATAAAGCGGGCTCGAAAGTGCAAGCTTTGCAACCGGGATTGGCGCTCAGATGATGGTGATTGGAAAAACCTTAACCAAGAACTTAAACCCAGATCAGTACCTTACAAAACATTTGCAACTCGTTAGCTCATATCATCAGGTGGATGATATACTTGATTGTCACCGTGGTAGTATACGAATAACATTAATTTAAAAACCCCCGACACAGATTTGTTTATAGCTCAGAACCATCTCGATCATATCGATAACGACAAAATCCGCATCAAGATCGGTTCATCCGTTCGGGAGCTACGATGCCACGGACACAAACACATACACACGCACACAGACACGTCGTTTTTGCGTCGGGGGGTAAAAACTTGTACTCATCCGCATCTTCACTCGTTGACACAAATTCTAATTACATAATACCTCGGGAGATTTTTCAAATTGCGTCCCTCATTTCCTGTATCTTCGCCCGGTTTTCTATAAAGTAATATCAAATCTACTTTCTCTTAATGTTCTATCTCATTACTTCTTTGTTCTCAAAGGCATTTACCTACATTAGACTTTAGAACTCGGGAGCAATGTTTAATCACATTCCATTTTTTTAAGTTAAATAGTCCCCAGAATTCAGCAGTCAACACTTTGCTAAAGTTTCAACAATAGTGTCAAAGAAAATCTTTTTGCTTCCTGACCCACCGATGAAATAACGGTCCAAAGAATCTTAATTATAAATATTGGAGTACTTTAATTGTTGTACTCAGTGATAGGCTTATGAGTTGGCAACATGCCACCAAATGTTGCACTGCTTCTTCAGTTAATCAACATTCAAAATTACGGTATATCAAATAATTCAGTCAAAGCATTTCAATTTGTTGTATCATTTAACTACTCTTTGGAACTTTCCATAACGTTAGCATTGTCTGAAGAGCATGTCTTCAAACTTCACTCTAACATTCACCGCTTGCACTTTGAAGCCCTGGGCCCGTTCTTCTTCTATTTCTCATGATGTGACTTATGTTTAATTTGACCCCGTCAACCTCGGGTGGGAAGCCTGCGTCAGAACCTCGTCCTTTAAACAGCAGGTGTACCCACAAGCGGGTGAAGTTGATTTGGGCTTTGGCCTTAGATCTTGGAGGTGCCCTAAATAGTACTTTTACTTACCGACCACCAAATATTCATTTCACTCTACATTTTTGAGATGATGTTCTTCAGTTATAGAAGCTGTGAAAAATCTTTTGCTTTTATTACTTGTCGTATTTTAGGCGACCCCCTACATAATTATTTAAGAAAGCAATCTAGTATTCATCTCAAGTACTTTTATTAAGGCCTATTCACACCTAAGTGGTATTCGCTAACGTCTGTGGTAGGGAAAACTGAGTGGGTATGCGGTAATACTACTGTTCACTAGGTAGTGAACAGTAGTATTAGTAGTATAGGTATGCACAAACTATTTCGCTATAGCCGCGAAACTTTTGAGCGAACCCGCGTGGTATGTACCTTTTTTTTTGTGCGGAAACCCCCCCGCCGGTCAGCGGGGGTGGTTATGTCGGGCTTGAACCGACTAATACTGCACGCCGTCTCGGGTCTACAGATGCCGGGGTGTAAGGTTACCCATAGAGCATATCCCTCGCACTATGACTGACCCTGGGCCATTCGCAGTGTCCCCTCTGATAAGGCCCGCCATACCCCGACCCCCTCGTGCAATGCGGTCAGCTGGCCCTGAAAAGAGCCGGTTGGTCAGACTCTTGGCCGTTGACGTTGACGCCAGCTACTCCAGAGGAGCAATCAATGATGCGTCATCGCCCACGTTGCCCAGGGTGCACCAAACTTGGAGGTGATTCAACCAGTCGCACCCCGCGTGGTATGTACCTCTACCCTCAGCGGCAGCGAATACCGCTCACGTCTGAATAGGGCCTTATCGTGAGCCGCTGTAAGTGGGTCAAAGACTTGATATTTCGACCTAGATACACAGCCGTGCGCCCTGTTCTTTCAGATCCATTCCAAGTTCAAATATTTACTCGCTTCAGTTACATATTTTTGTGTCATTGTTGTTGACTTCGCTTGAGGCTACAGCATTTTCATTAGGCTGATATAGCACAAAACGAAGTTCAAATCCTTATAATAATCTCACTGTTTAGGGTGTTTAGGGTTTTCACAAGATCATGTCTGAATTGTAATAATCTTAGGATCTTTGTGTTCCCTTATTCGCTTCGGTTCGAACGGCAATCAGCATAAATCAAATTTATATGCTTAAAAACATGGTATAAAAGTTATAATAGGTTGTACAGTACAGAGTACGCATGTTTCGCCAGTGGTGAACTAGCGCAACACTTTTTGTCAAGAAATTGGTTGATAGTATAGAAGTTATGTTCATTTAACCAGTTATACAATTCTTTTTTAAATAATCTAGTGCTTAATGCTTTAAGATACATTGGTATTTTATTAAAAATCCGAACACACAGCAAGGCAACTCTTATTATATTTTGTGGATTTCGGGATATCACACAAAACAACCTTGTAGGGATATCTCTGATTATGTGAATTTACGTCTTTTGCTGCTTTAAATAGATCACCATGTTGCCTCGTAGCGTAAAGGCCGTCAAGGCAGGGACAACCATTTTTGGATCAACACCATCTGGAATGGTGGGCCATATCTTATTTATTTTTATTATTTTTTTACTGACGGACTCATATATCTATAAATATAAAAATTGCGTCCCTATTTCCCTTGGTCATTGGGTATCACGCGTGAACTGCTATACCGATTTCGCTAATTCCTTTTTTCTGTTGTTATTGTCACGAGAAGGTTCTTATGGAAGAAATAAATTAAGAAAATTTGAAAACTAAACGACTATATTAACTGTTAGAATGCAATTATGGCGATTAACACACCTGGCAGTTGTTTATAATTCCAAATTCAATATTCATAGTTAAGACGGGACAACGTCTCTCGGGTCAGCTAGTAAAAAATAAAAACATAAGCACATGTAGGTAATAAAACATTGTAGAATATTAAATATATTTGTACTCGTACTTATGTAAAATAACAGGACAATGTCATTATTTTGTATTTTGAAAGAGAAACTAATCATTAAACACTGTAAATGTCATTAATTTCGTTTCGGCATTATTGTTCATAACCAGCATTTTGAGCGCGAGTCGTATTTCTGCTTCTAATGACTATTGCGCGGTTTCAAATGAACTACGCATCATGAAGTATTGCTACTGACATATATAAACCGTGAATAATAACTGCCAATAAGAGAAATTGGTAACGTCTGAATTTCGTGGCAGTTGCTCGATGTACTTCCAACCGCTTGATGGGTATTTGATTGCCAATTATGATGATCATGACCTTTGTCGGGCCAAAAAGGTTCGTGCTAAGATTCTAGTTAGGAAAAATAAGAGTGTTAAAGTATTGTTAAATGCTGTGTTCGGCTTCTCCTTAAGTGTCAGTAGGTCACTATTGATGATTCTTTAAAATATATGCGATTGATTTTTGTGCGGCGTGCAGTTTTGGTCGGTTCGAATCCGACATAACTACCCCGGGTGGCAGAGGCGATTTCCTGAAGATTTCCGATTTAATGAAGATTTTGATGCTGGTATACTTTATCAAACATTGCCGGCTCTTAAACTTGAAACGCTTCTATACATGGGTCTATCTGATCGAGGAAACCAGTTCGTTCCAAGCTGTTCTACGTGCTACCGACGAATATACCGACCTTGATTGGAACCGCTTCAAGTGTGTAGACCCTCTTTAGTTAGTTATTCTTGAAAAAAAAAAACAGTTTATCAGCTGCTGTTAGATCTTAATGAAATCCAATGGCAAAAAATACGACAAGCGGTTCATTATGAACTTCAGATGATTAAGACCAGTACTGTCTTAGTATGCAGCACAAGTCAGTCATAGACTTGCACTGTGCTATTATTCGTCTACAACAGAAGCCGCTTATTATTTTCTTTCAGTAATGTGATTGTTGAACTGTGTGTGTAGTGAATTCTAATGTTTAACTTTGTTATGAGGATCTTATACAGTCAATATCAGTGTTTACTGTACGAATAATCACTTTGTTAGTACTTTTGCACTTCTGCAGGCTTTCCATGACGATCTATGAAACGGTTCAGTTTCAAAGCAATTCCATACAAGTCCCTAGGGATATAGATGAAGTTATTCGTCCTCTATAGCTCGATTGATCTCCTTCTGTATAGCAGCTCAACACCCGATCGCTTATAATTGCGTCTTAATAGAGATTTAAACAAAAAAGCTAAGGTGTACCTAGCCTTCCCTGAATACACTTTATTCAGTATATCTAACCTTTAAACTGTCTCGTTCCATGATATACAATAATGTTAATGGGATTTAACGCGATCACGGTTTAACCACGGCCAGTGCAATCTGGGTGAAACGCGTTAATTCCCGGTAAAATTATTGTGTTATTCAGTATAAATCAAATCAAGTGATTTATTTTGCAGAAAGCACTGTTACAGTAGTGTTGCCAAATTATATAATAACTAGCTGAGCCGGCAAACATCGTTCTGCCTCAGAATCAAGTTATGTTGGTTACCTTATCAGCTGAATTTATTTCGTGAATGTCTCCTTGCACTCTTAAAGGCCCGAGACGGTGTGAGGTTTTAGTCTGTTCGAGTCTGACATAACCACCTTTATTTTATATATATAATTATGTTCCAAAAGTTTCGAGATTCTTAATAGTCAACTCAAGTTAGGATGACGATGGTGTTGTTACCAACTGTATCTTTTTGGATAACTCTGGGTCCTCACCCGCATTTTCATCCATCTCTTGCTATATAATAGCCCTATTGTTAAATGATTTGAGAAGCTCTTAAAAAAATATGAATTCTAATATAACTCTGTTACTTATATCTTATTTTCTTACTTCTAGATTACGTTGCTGGTGGTGAGCTGTTCACCCACCTTTACCAGCGAGAACACTTCAATGAGAGCGAAGTCAGGATATATATCGCCGAGATTATACTTGCCCTCGAGCAATTGCATAAGGTACGTTTTTTGACATGACATTTTTCTCTTAACACTTTATCAGCATGAATTGGGATAGACTGAACTACGAAAAACCTAGAGCTATGACGCACGTTGGGAGAGGCCTACGTCTAGAAGTGAACTGCGGTGGAATAATTGATTGATACAAGTATGCAGCCCACCTTATCGTAAGCGCTAAAACACTTGTTACATTCAGATATAGGTAGATACATGCAGGCCTGAGTATATGCGAAATAAATGGTTGCAATCTTTGAAATCATACTGTTATGTAGCTCAAATCTTCTGTTGATTTTACTACAAACACAAATGGATGGCTCTGATCTTAGACAGGGTACGTCTGTGTTCGCCGGTGTACTTAGAAAACCACCTTCTAGAATGGTTAAAGCAATCGTCTGTCCTATACAACCTGATCTGTTATGAATCACTCGCACGTTTATCCAGGTGTTTCGCTCATTACTTTCGCAGAATCAATACACACAATGATTTATAAGACAGCTGCAAATGTTGTAAAGTTAATTGGAATGGCATGAACGGGTTCACTGACTTGTATGCACTTATGTCTAGGACGTCTACTTACATGTTTTGTAGACAAATTAAAACATCTTTTATACGCTCACGATCGAGAACATTCTAAGCAAGGCACGTCACGAGGGCCTACAATTGGCGAGTATGTATGAAAACAATTACGTAAGCAGGAAAAGTAAAAGTTGTATTTCAGGATCGTGGCAAGAGGAAACGTGGTCTCTGCCAACCCCAATGGGAAAGAGGTGTGACTGTATGTAGACACTATCGTCTTTGGCAACTGGTTACTTAGAAAGACAATTTTTCTCATTTGGCAACTGGTTGCGAATCTCAGTTGCCAATGTGGGCGGAGGGTATCTATATACATTCACATCTTTAATTCCTAAGGGAAAGAGGTGTATATTTTATGTGTGTGTTATATTTACACACTTTTCTGGTACACTTTCTTTCGCTTAATTGCCGTGCTACTTCAGAAATTTTCCTGGCAAGAAATTCTTGATACGGGACAGGCAATTATGGCGAAGGCTCAGCCCACTTGATTAAGACCGATTCTTGTCTACAAAAGCTTGAAATCCTGGAGGTGTGTGTGACACTTCAACGACATCTTACTCTACTCCAAGAAGCTATTGCAACCTTACTTAGCATCAGACATTTTGCTTATATTTATGTATCTTTTGCCCACAGCTCGGTATAATTTACCGCGACATTAAGCTAGAGAACATCCTTCTGGACGCGGAAGGCCACATTGTGCTGACAGACTTCGGTCTATCCAAGGAGTTCTGTGGCGGGGAGAGCAGAGCCTACAGCTTCTGCGGTACTATTGAGTACATGGCGCCCGAGGTCGTCAGGAGCGGCAGTCAAGGACATGATATTGTGAGTAACATTTTTAAATTTCTTTATCGCTACCACTTTTTGAAGGAGTTTTTGCCGGCTTGTATTATTAGACACAAATAAGGAGAACTTTATTACGGAATTTCAGTGATACAGTTTTTAACTTTACGAGACTGTGTCAATCATTTCTGAGAAATTTTGTTATTTCCTTTATATACAGAGTAAACCAAAATTACTGACGTTAACTCAATACTCAATATTATTGAGCTGAGTGAGACGAAGTCGAGCGAAAGCTCCTCATACCAGACTTCAGGATTTTCTTTGTCACAGGTCTCCTCCTAAACTATTAATCCAATCAGAACCAAATTTGGCATGATTAAAGAGGTCAATTAGAGGAAGGTTTATGGATATATTTTGAAAAAATTAATGCTACCACAGAGGAATGATCACCGTTAAAAAAATTCCAGATGGAATTACATAATAACCCCTCGAGACACTGTGACCAAATTTTACACGCTCAGAAAGCATGTCCAGAGTTGTGACTTTCAAAAAGAATTTTCAAAATCGGACTTACCACGGAGGAATGATCACTGTTCAAAATTTTCAAAATCTGATTCCGCAATAGCGGTCAAATCTATTGGACAAGAATCACGATGTCTCACTCAGCTCAACATTGCAAGCAGCGATTCGCCTTGTAGACCTAGTTGAGTTTTCTCCGAGCAAACTTCGTGTTAGTCGTGGCTAGTGCTGTAAGATGTGTCCGGTAATCTTGACGAGAATGATTTACATATGAAACTGTTTAGTTCAATTTCCTGTACACAATTATCTCTGTAATAGGATACATAATTTAATTCTCCATTTTAAGATAATCGTGCATCCTAAATCTCTAACCTAATCTATTACTGCATCTAAAAATACCTCAGACTAGCCTCTATACCTGCGGCTTCTACCGCATAAAATACTTTTATTCTCGCGACCCACAGCTCTGTTCCCGGGATAAAAAGTAACCTATGTGCTATTCCGTATTCGATTACACTCGGTATGCAAAATTTGTGCCAAATCTATTCAGCCGTATTTACGTGATTAAGTAACAAATGAACAACTATTACTATTTATTTATATTAACGGGGTATTTGCCATATTTATTTGCAATATCGAGTTTCCGATATTTCGGTAATGTTACAAGGGCTACTATGATGATGGATGCCGATTTATAATAGTAATTTTGTAGACCATGTTAATCTAAAAACGTTTGCAATAACAAGTTACTAGCTGATGCTTTTGGTCATATGTCTGGTTCTACTTAACCAACAGACAAGCGAACAAACAGATAAGAATTCCAAAAAAAAAATTTTTATTTTTAGAATTGTTCACTTACCCATTAACCCAAGTATTTTTTTTAATATCTCCAATGTACAGACACAGCTAATTTACAATTTTATAACAGTATCTAGACGATTTCATTAAATTACCAGTGATCAGTTCGTCTAAAAACAAAATCATAACAGGTGCAAAGAAAATATCTGTCTAAAGTAGATAAAAATGTGCGCACAGGCAACCGATGACTCAGTTATCGATATCTGCAATGAGTTTGTCAATACATTGCTAAACGATTGCATAACCGTTTTGCCCTTATTGTGTACACCGTCTTTGTTATGATAGTTCAACTGGTTCTACATACTCAGTCCGAGGGGCTTCTATGGAACGTACATCCGAATCTTTGAGCCTGCACGAAATGCAAATGAAAGATGAAGATAATTTGGATTTCTATCGGTAGGCCGAGCGATGTGTCACATGCCGTGTTCGAATCCGATTGCGGGATAAATGCTTTTCATGGTACTGACCGTCACTTCGATTTGCAACTTAGTATCATGGTAGATCTACAGATCCAAGTGATCTGGCATATTATAATTTATTAAAATTAATTAAAAATACTTATAAATTCAGAAATTAGGCCAGTGATTGCCGTGTTGTGGTTGCCCGTGTTCAATACGTGACCCACAGGAACTTAATACGGAATAAAAAGTAGCCTGATGTGCTATGACTATAATATTCTGAATAATGTATCTTCCAAATCGATACTGAACTGAAAATATTCTTATTCCTGGGCAAATTCTAAAAATAAAAAACAGGAAGGAGGAGAAAGAAGGCCCAGTATAACAAAATTATACACTATATCTTACATTAATAAAATCCATACGTTATTTGCAACTCAACAAATTCTTGCAATCAGCTGTTCTCATTCGCACTGAATGAAACCGAACTGTAGAAAGTCAAACAAATTCTTATATTATCACCTGTCCATGCTGACATTATTACCATCTTATGTTGTAAGATATAAGGTTTATATTTGTGTGTGATATGTTTTTGTGGTGTTTACTGCAAGTGTATACGTGTGAATTGGATGATTGCTTACATTATACTTTATTGCTACATTTAGCGGAATTTTTATTATTCTTGGTTTTCTACTTTATATACGTTATTTTATAAATCTAATTTTTTTTTTAAGAATTTGCTTTGCAATTCATAATTTCTAGGACATTCACACTGCACCATCTAACTACTCAAACTAACCATATTACAAGCTTCTGGAATACTTATATAGCTTATGAGTATACATAGACACACTCAGACCAATACAAATAGATATATTTGCAATGAGCTAAAATCGAACCTACGACCTTTATAGCTGATTAATTGGGCAATATAATTTTTCGTTGGCATTTTTAAGAATCATAATATACGTAGCATCATTTATGTGGTGTGAGGGCTTGCAATTAGGAGGTGGCTGGCTCGTACATATGCCACTGACAAAAACCATAAACCTACTTGCGTTGCGATATTTTTTTTTTATACAATTTGAAATAATCTCATACCGTGAAAAATCTTACTTCGCCCAAGATTTTTACTGACGCATTTTTTTTACTAGTTCACAAACCAACATACCCCTTAGCATTGAAGACGGTTATTGTAGCCTTTAGATTCTAATGTTAACGCAATGTATGAAAATTAATAATGCCCTCGGTGCTACGTAATCGTGAAGTTTCTACACGTCAACATTTTGACAGAAATGACAGTTCCGTTGTCACTTTATGACGTTGTCAAGTGACAGCTAAATACAAAATATTTTAATTGTGTCATGTGATTCACGTTATTTTTGAAAAAAAAAAACTTAATAAGTATAACACGATTCATAAATGTTTAAAAGATGTGTGCTTAATAGGTACATTTTTTTATACATTTATAACCGGCTTTACACTTGAAAATTTCTTAATAGAAGTAAAAAAAATGCGTTTTGCACACATATGATTCACTATTACGGCATCATGTAACTAATTTGACAAACACCTTTTAAGAACACAAATTTTAAAACCGTTAATATTCGCTTGATAGAAACCTGTACGCGGCATGCTCCGTCTTTGTCGTGCGAGCGTACGACGCGAATGCTCTGTCCCGCTTGCACTACAGACCGTGACCTAGATGATCGCGCCGATGTTGCGCTGATTCCGCTATCGTTGTTTGTACATTTATTTTGTATATCAAACAATTATGTGCTCAAGTGACAGTTTTTTTTTCTAAACCTTGGAATAGTTTCGCGGTTTTGACATTTTTAGGGGGCGTCCATCAATTACGTGAGTAGCTTTTGTAATCCAATTTATTTATTTATTATTTAACACAAGTTTTGAGCATAAAAATAAAATAGAAGTTTCCTGGAATAGGTAGGCTAAACCCATGGGTTGTGGAAACAGGATCAGAATTCCAAGTGGTAAACGCTAGTATTACATAAACTGGAGAGTTTTTTTTTAAGATTTTTCCACTTTTCCTACGGGATTTGGGTCAAGGTTTTACTTTGTAGTGGGAGATTGTATTTTTACCCGCTGAGAGTTAAAATATATAAAAAACATAAATGTGACATTTGACAGAAATAAAATATGTAGTAGTTATGTAAAGTGTAACAGGAAGTGCTTCTCAACTCCGTTTGTATGGAAACTAGTATCTATTGGTATTAATTGTATTTAAGCGTTTATACTGTTCGTATAAAAATTACCTGGTTAATACCGATGAGTTCTTCGTCTCAAGGAATTATTTTATTGTGCTCCAAATTAATTACAAAGGAGACAAAAAAAATTAAACAAAACCATCTGTGATACATGAAAACTTGAATTATAAATCAGTTGGGCTGGCGGTAGGCGGAAATTTAATGACTAATCTAGGCCCGCAGTTTCGCCTGTGTGGAATACTGATAACCTGTTTTCCGGTTGTACTCTACCTGTTTACAAAATTGTTGCCGAATTCATCCAGCCATATTTGCGTGATTGGGTAACAAACAAACTCACTTTCGCGTTTAAATGATTAGTTAGTAATACTTTTAGTAAAGAAAATTACAAATACAAGAGTGACGATTTATAACTTGCACTTCATCGTCAGAAGCTCAATCAGTTTATATGGGTCAAACTGTCAAACCCTGTGGTGGTTCTTAACAAAAAAAATCGCTGAACATATATAAGAAAGTTGTTTCAAATTGACTGTCTTAACAGTTTATTTTATGAAATCGTTTAACAATATCTTCAGGAATTGCAAATATCAGTTTCATAAATGCATGAAACGTAGAAAAGTGAGTATTTTTAGTAGGTTGAAGGTATTAATTCTGGAATGTATGATATTATCATGTCTGCTTGTAAATTAAACATTCAGGGCTTAGACGAACAGTACAACCAATACGAACCCTTTTCTTGAATCTATTACTCAAATCTTATAATAAGATAATTTTCATCAATGAGCAGGCATAGTGCCGTTACCCACGTTAATTTTCAAGTTTATTAATGTGTCACCTTCGCTACTCGTGCGCATGTTAAAATAGAGCGAGACGCTATTATTAGCGCATAACTGTGGAAGCGAGATGGTGATAGTGTTATCGTTTTGTCTGTGTGGTGAGGTTGATTGTTTTCTATTTATCTTTAGTACGAGAGTCGACTGAAACCAAAACGTGTCTGACAGCATCCTCACTCAATATATTTAAATTGTTGGTATTTAAATATTTAAATGGTTCTAGATTATGTTAGTATTTCCGGTATAATCATGTATAATGTAATTAAATACTCATCTTACTAACAAAAAGGTGGCATCATTATAATGATTTAGTATTTTCATAGATACACTATACAGCGCTATCTAGAGCTAAAATAAGCATAACTTGTACGTATAATGGATTCTAGATGTTCAATAATAAATTGCAATTGTGTAAGATTTAACTTGTAGCTTAAACAACATTTATACGAGTATAACAATTGAATAGCAGATGTTTTTAAACCCCTTTTTATAGATGCCTTCTTCCCTTACTTTCTTCTTTACTTCCCTTACACATGTAATACACCTCTGCCTACCCCTTCGGGTATACAGGCGTGAAGTTATGTTACGTTATGAGGCTAGTCAAAACTAACTCAGCAGATGTTTATTAATATAAACAAACTTTATTCATTGACTTTTGTCATCATCAACATCATAAAAATGATACCAAGATTCACAAGCCCAAATACAGTAGTAGAAACTTGTTCGTTAATACCGGAATCAGCCAAATGCGCTCACAAATCCGTTACGCAATTTAATGAAATCTCACTAACTACTTCCTTGCTAATCTTGTTATTATCTCTAATTATTCTTAGCAACTAACATAATTATTTATAACTGTAGAAATTGGCAAGTTATTATTAATTACGAACGGTTTTTTTGTTTTTAAATCATTATTAGAAACTAGCTGTTACCAGAGATTCCATAGCGTGTCATACTGATTCCGTTCTGCGACCAGCAATAACTTATCCCTTGAATAAAAAGTAACCTTTACCATTCCAGATTATAATCTATCTCTGTAGAAAATTTCATCCAGATCTGTATAACTGTTCTTGCGTGACCAAGTAACAAATATCCATCGGAGGTATGATTAGAAATTTGTTCGTTGGTAGAACTAATAAAACTAATACATTTCAAGTTTTTGCTACTCATATATGCGGTTCTATTCAAGCTGCTCACTAAGCTGAATGTTCTATACTAGAATTCTAGTAAGTATAAAGTGTTAGGTTGAATCGGAATGAAACTGCAAGTTTTCAATTGCGTGACGGATTCTCGTGCATGAGGCTTTATTTTATAATTATTATGTTAGCTGCAGTTTTACAGAACCGACAGACGTCCTGACCGATCGGTCACATAACCATCTTAGAATCCGAGTGCAGCGCCACCTACCCAGTCTCACTGTGTGTGTGTCAATATAAAACTAAAGACACCTAATTAGACATCTTAAGAAAATATGGTCAAAAGAGTAATAAAGAAAATCCTCCAACACGACACCTCGACACACCACCGGGCACTAAGAAATCAAGACCATCCCAGAATCTACTGGAACACACATGAGATTTGATTCAGCCCTTCTCACTTAAATATCCATGTCCAACTGATAGTGGCAACTAGATCCCTTATCCATTCTATTGTCCACTTTTGTCTCACCTATTTTCCTATAGTTGACAAAAGAAAAGAACTATTTAAGAAATGATGCAACATTGAGCCGTCTCAATGGGAAGGTTTGGCAGCACAACGTCCAGAATGGCGCAGGGTGGTGCAAAGACGAGTAAGCGATTTCGAGGAACAGCGAAAGGCAGACCTCGACGCTATACGCGATGAGCTGAAAGTCCGCCCACCCGCTGTCATTCAGTACTATTATGTAGGTAGTGTTCTCACGTGCCCTCAGGGTGCACGACAGTTTACCGCGAAGATCGGCTATGTTAGCCATCTTCGAGCGCATCAGCGCCGAGCCGACTAGGAGTCGAAGTGGTCGCCATGGCCGAAATCGGTCGGAGGCATCATCATCATCATCATCAGTTGACAAAACGCAGAAAACATCTCTGGTACTGAACAAAATAAACTATATATATACCTTTTTTTTTTTTTTTTTTTTTTTTTATCGTGCGGAAATCCCTTCGGATACCCCCCCGCGTGCCAGCGGGGGCGGTTATGTCGGGCTTGAACCGACTAAAACCGCACGCCGTCTCGGGTCTACAGACGCCGGGGTGTAAGGTTGCCCATAGAGCATATCCCTCGCACCCCGACTGACCCTGGGCCATCTCCGGTTTCGAGATGGCCCCCTCGGGTTTGGGAACCACGGTGTCCCCGTCTTGCCCCGGTTTGGGGGAGGGGCGCTAGTCGCCCCACCGTCCCGGCCTGCTTCTGCTGGGGTGACAGGTGGCCTCACCCGCCACCCCCAGGCCTGCGCTCATGGAGGACGGAGGTCGTTAAGCGACCTCCGGCGCCTGAGTTGCCTGCGACGCGCGGCGAGCAAGTTGCGGGCTCGGCGGACCGGGAGAGTTCTAAGTCTCTCCCGGGCGCGCTCCGCCACCTCCTTCGCGAGCATTACATGCTCGCAGAAGGAGGCGGCGGCGGCCCACGCGCTCGCGCTCCGCACCATTGCCGCAATCATGCTGCCGAGCGAGAGGACTCCCACCCCGATGGCTGCCACGAGGTCACGCCTCGGCGCCTCCCACGCCGGGCAGTCCGCCAGCGTGTGCAGCCCTGAGTCCTCGCTCGCGTCGCAGTGATGACACTCAGGCGTTGGCTCCTTCCTGATCCGATGCAGGTGGTCCCCGAAGCACCCCTTCCCTGAGATCACCTGCGTCAGTCGGTAGGAGAGGCTTCCGTGTCGCCTCTCCAGCCAATCCTCCATGATGGGCCTTACCGCCGCTATTGCGGCGTGCCCTGCGCTTGGTTGCCCAAGTCGTTCCTTCCACTCCACCACGATGGCCTGGCGGAGCTGGGACTGCACGGCCTCGATTTCTCGAGGCTCGGGGTTCCATCCCTGCTCCCGCGCCTCCTTTCGCCACTGGTACAGTTGCGAAAGGGCTCTCGCTTCCAGGTCCCATGGCGGAGTTATATTTGGGGCTCGTGCTCGACGGCCGATGGGACTTCGGAGAGCACATCCGAAGTCTGGCCCCCAAATTGAAGGGCACAGCTCTTGCTCTGGCTCGGCTGTTGCCCAACTATATATATACCTGATAGTTACCCATATCGAAAAACTTTATAGAATAAACACTTGTGGTACATTTGAACATTGTTGGCTTATTATCAGGCGGGGTGAACTCATATTGACGTGACCTATATAAATATACACGTTGTATAGTTGTTACAACACAAATAAGACTTGATTGCGAGTATTTTCATCCTTCTCATTAAAGAGATGATGTGGTTGATTTTGTATTACGGTTATTAAGCAGTGTTCGCCCATTGGTCGATACTCGACCAAAATCCTTATTAGAAACATGAGTTAACGTGGGGGAAAAACTGTTCTTTTTTTTTAATGGAAACGCTGAAGTTCGTTAGTAGTTACTAAAGAAAAGAATATACAAATTAAAGAGAAAATGCTTTCGAAATTTTCGCTTAGATTCTTACTAAAGTCTGATATTATATAAATTTTAGTCAGAAATTTTTAGATAATCAATAACAGTTCGCCCGAATTGGGCAGCATATTGCGAGAAGCTTTCACGATATTGTTCAGCTTATACTACGTTTCACCAATTTACTAACTCTCTATATTAGTGAAATGATCTAGGGTAATATTAACCGAAGAATAAGTCTCTAAAAATTTTCTAAATACGTTAGGTATGGAGAGACCGTTCACCAAATTGAGTGTTAATTGTGTTTTATATGAACTAAGTTCTATTAACTTTAAAATTCTGTAAGCATCTTATTCTCTTGGACACTCACTTATGTCATGTGTATGATGAATAGGTTTTAGGGTAAAAAAGAACGCCGACATACGTTTAAATCTACATTTACTTCTAAGCAGAAGTTTTCACCCTCTTCATTTGAAAATGTCCGATTTTTCGTACAACCTTACATCTCATTTACCTTTTTTTCGGATACCCCCCCGCCGGGCAGCGGGGGTGGTTATGTCGGGCTTGAACCGATCAAAACCGCACGCCGTCTCGGGTCTTCAGGCGCCGGAGTGTAAGGTTACCCATAGAGCACATCCCTCGCACTCCAACTGACCCTGGGCCATTCGCAGTGTCCCCTCTGATAACAGCAGAGGGGTACCTGGAGCGACCACTCCCGCGGGCCTTGAAGGCCCGCCATACTCCGACCCCCTCGTGCAATGGGGTCGGCTGGCCCTGAAAAGGGCCGGTTGGTCAGACTCTTGGCCGTTGACATTGACGCCAGCTACTCCAGAGGAGCAATCAATGATGCGTCATCGCCCACGTTGCCCAGGGTGCACCAAACTTGGAGGTGATCCAACCAGTCGCACCCCACATCTCATTTACCTCCTTAAGGGTAGAAAATTTTGAACAATCGTTCTGTATTGGATGATTTTAATTTAAAGGTAGTCACTACGGTTTAGGCTTTTTGTTGATTTAGTTACTCCTAACCTATATATATCTATAAAAAAATAACGCAAGGGGAAAACACTGATGATTCAGAACTTTAAAATAATGGTAAATTATCACGTAATTGTTTCGTATACAGGACAAACAATGGTCAGGTTATGTTATCACATCTATACTAAAATAATAAACACTGAATAAAAATATTCATTTTCGCCCATTTATAATGAAAACTGGGCATTATTCAACATTTTTACTCAAAATTATATAGTTCAGTTCTGACTAATGATATAGTTTTTATTGCTCAGTGGCAATTGCTGTGAGAATCTCGTATTCAATCAAATATAATCTGTTCAGCAGACAGTATAGATTATATTACCTATTAAAATAAAGCTAAGGAACTTTATAACAAGGGGAAATGGGTGAAATGGCCCAGTCAGGTAAGGATTTGGTAATAATAATCATAACTTTACAATAGGCATTTTTTATTTTTGAGATGAATAATCTCAATTTTTTTTAATGTTAATCTAGAAAACAAAAAAAAAATCACGTAGGTATTTTTGTTGCTATGTGCACTTTCTACACGGAAGAGAATTTGACTAAAAAGACAAAAACGTTTCTATATACGTAGGTATAACAGGAATAATAGGTACGCATAAGAATAAAGTTTTTGTGGTAGCGGACGCAACCTACAAACTTCATAATTATTTTATTCGTTTGTAATGGCACGTAACTAATCGCATTATTTGAACTATCGCCGTATTCCATCTAAAGTCTGTACGCAATTTCAACCTAAATTCACAATAATAAAACGTATTAACCAACCAAATTTGCTATAAAGCACACTCAAGAGCATGCTCCTACTTAAATCAGCTCATATGTATGATTACACCGCATTAACAACTGAAATGACCCGAAATCACTTAAATATACATTCGAAAGGAACCATAAAACTAGTGTAGTAAACAAAAAAGAAAACACAGACGCAGATAAGCCGGGGTATCATGTGAAATGTGCCACCAAAACCGGCGCGCGCGCAGAATATTCAAAATGGCGCCGTGGTATGTGGGTCACGGCGAGCAGTGGCTTGATGCTTACTCTTACGATTTTTTTTTGAAACCAAAACGTTTTGAGAATTATTACAATTTTTTTTGGTTTTCATTAATTTATTTTAAAAGTTATAGTTGTTCATCTATCTTATGAACTTGTCAAGGGCATACGATATAGGTAAATGTGAATTCTAAATTTTAGATTGTAGGATTGTAATTAACAAGTATATTGGAGTATTATAGTCGACGGACCGTTTAATTCTTTTGTAACAGATTCTTACGTAAAAACACTTAACCTTGACATTCAAAAGAATAACAAAAACATCTAACGGGACGTTTGAATGGTATCTAGGCGACGGAATAGAGGTCATATGTAATTGAAAGAAAAACCGTACTAGGACGTAAAATTGTGACAGTGTTATTGTTGGAACACATGTCTTACAAACTCTTCCTTCTGTTTTTTTTTTTGGACTGAAGGAATGGTTACTGCCTGCTATGGGGAGGGAGTTTAGTATACTTTTTAAACAATAAAACGACTTGACATATTCTGCAAATCGTAATTGAAGTTTGTTGGAAGTTTCATCTATCAAAATATTTATCAGTTTCTGTACAACATAAGTTATCTGATCTAAAATATAGTTAGTTAACTATTCTTTCAGAATAATGTTGTTTAAACCGAAGATAGACATTTTGATTCCGTATATTTTTAGTTTTTTGCGCGAAAAACTTAATACTAAACAAAACTGTTTCATTTCTTTTCAGCGAATTTCATTAACTAAGCCATTCGGCGTTCTACAGAATTTACGATACAATGTTATACCGTGAAATGAACCATTTCCACACAAAACAAACACATCATCTACATAAAATATATAATGTGAACATTTTATCTCTGTCGCGAAGTATTAAAATATGTTCGCCAAAGCCCTAAATATTATTTATATTTAGCGAGCGAAAAAAAGATTCTCAATGCTTTTATTGCCTGAAGATGAAAAGGAGGTTAAGGGACATAAGACGTAAAAGCATGTAATATTTTGGGAAAGAAAAGTGAAAATACTCAACTTGTTGGAGTACGATGATTCACTAATTACTGTTTTCACCTCAACATTTGTATTGTACATCGTCACGATCATATTTTTTTTTACATATCATTAGAACTGAAAAAAAAAACTTTAGTAAGAGTATAAACTCAAAAATGTCAGTAGCGATATTTTTGATAAAGGATATGAAAATAAAAAATGCCCAACTTGCGATTTTTTGTTCAAAGACAAGAAACTACAATAGGTGAAACTAATAGTCACTGATAAAAGAAGACTTTACACGCGATAACTTTGTAAGTAGGTTGAATAATATAATTATCATCAAATAATTTTACTTACGCACAATAATATTTAAGAATACCACCACATAACAGATGGGTAATACGTCAAACGTAGAACTTTCATTTACGATAAAAGATCGTGAATGCAAATGCCAAATTTTTAAATTAAACAAACCCTAAAAAAAGAAGATCCTTGAAGTTAGACTTTCGAGAGATTAACTTGGCAAGTTTTTACTGTGGTGACCTAAATAGTTTACTCATAAAAACTTGTCGCAGCTTTAAGCAGCCAGCATTTGCAAAATAGAGTCTTTTGATGAATATTTAGCATCTTCGGGTGAGGATGTTGATCACGTGTTTGTTGGTTGACTTTTGTTTTACACCACTTTCAACATTAAATAATAAAGCAAACATGCTTTAGATTTTAGATAATGTAGGTACCGATAAAATAAAATATTTTTAATATTTGTATATTATTGAATCACAAACAACTCGTTTCTAAAGGCATTAACGATTAATGGTAATAAGTGTTAAGTAAAAAAGTCGTTTCATTAACTTTCATCAGAATCGATGCAATAGATTTTTTCCAAAATCGATTAAGACGGTTTCGAAAGAAACAATCTTTTGGTATGATCCAATAGTAGATATAATAGATTACTTAAAACATTTACTGTTAGTGTTAAAAGTATCCATTCATATAAATATTTAAGTATTGGTTTCTATACATAAAGTGATGTATAATAAAAGAAAGATGCATACAAACTAGTTGCCTCGTGCTCAGTATTTCATTTTATGGTTTTGTTTACGTTTAGTACACAAGACCAAGGTGATTGGACTCGTATTAATAGCTATATGTATGTTGGCAAATTGTTGTATTCTGTTGCGAAGGATAATTCCAAAGTGAATTTTCTTAACCCGAGAATGTTCGATTTCGTGTCTAACGAATTTCTCTGTCTGCAATTGATGTGTAATTATTATTGTATTGTGTAATTATTATTAGTATTGTGATGCGTGCAGCCGCGCACGTTCGTCCGTAAGCTGTATCAGATCAAGAATAATAAAATCTGGTCTTATAATGCAAAAGATCGAAGAGAAGCAATCCACTAGGGGTTGAATTAAAGCAAGCAGGCAGTTTACACTATGATGATTTCGGTGGGTACGAATCCCGTTCAGTCTTCTCCCCCAGGCTGGTTGTATAAATCTTGATTTACAAAACTGCCAAAGGCCTAATGTAGTAAATACTAGCTACCGAAGTATCGTGTTACCTAACTAGAAACTTCATAATTTAAATTTCACACTTAGATTTTATCTCTTTTAGTTGTGAAATCATCATCAAATTACAATGTAACATAAATATGGCATTTTACATTGATGCGTAAAAGTGAGAGCATATTTGATTACATTGGCTTCACAGAACATTAATCTTAGTTCTATCAACTTTTGATTTGTTGACAGCAATCTGTTCCCAACTTGTTTGATTGGGTATTTCTCGGTACGTCGTATTCGTTTGTTTTCATTACATATTTGTGGTTGATATATTCATGTATTTCCACGAACAGGAATGCAATTTCTGAAATATTTTTCTTCGTATCTAGAATATTATAATGATTATACTTTTTCCTTGGCTATAAATCTTATTTTAGTATGGTAGTTAAGATGTTGCTCAACCATTGTAGCAAATGACAGTTCTTTTTCACGTATGTTATTCAAACAAACCAAATCAATCATTCACGAAGAATGTGTCCCTATACGCTTTTACCCAAGACGAGCTCAAGTTACGTATCAATAAAATAATTGAGCGTAAACAAGCCATTTTGTAGTGTGAGTGCATTATTTATCAATTTATTATATTATTCAGTTGCTTAACCAAAACTATTTTATATTCTGTTACAAAACAAGTATATTGGTACTCGGCTAACAACGGTTCGCGAATTCCTTTCCCAGAGAAGTGAAAGTCAACTAAATAATATATTTATCAGAGCAGAACGCTTTTCGTCAATGAAGTACTTTGACAAAACGGTTAGTACCGTTCTCTCTAAAGAATGAATGTTAACATTGCGTATTGCTGATGTTATAATAATTATTTTCGCCCTGCCTCCCAACCGTTCTCTTACAAAGACGCGTGCGGAATGAGGTCGATGTGTTCCAATTTTAAATTTCGATTGTCAGTTTGATACCTAGAACTTTCACTGAATGTTTTTTTTTATCAGAGCTTTAGTCTGTTCATTGCGATGGAAAGGTTCCGCTTGTAGTTCCGGTTAAGTTATAATCACGAGATCATCTCACCCAAAATCTTTATCGTCCGTACCAAACAAGTTCTTTACTTGTATTATACGCACAGCTTCTGTTAGCATATCTATATCATCTTATTACTAAGTTAAATTTTGTTTGAAACGATCTATGTTCCTCGATATCTTGCGCACAGCACGTTGTTTATTTTCTAAGGAAAACAAATAACACGTGCATTGTTGAACAAAAATCGTGACTTATTTGTGATTTTTTCTTTTTCCGTTCGGTGTCTCGACATTATAGCAATCTTTCAATACCTCAAACCTCATTGTAATTTTTTTAATACTTCGATAAAATAAGAACTTGATCCTTCAAACTTTAACCCAGATGACACATTCGCGGTCCTGTCATTACGCCGGTATAGCATCGTACCAATTATAAATAGAGACTGATAAGTTCCGTTACTCGAACATTTCCTGTCTTTCTCGCGCTTGTGACAATCATGAAGTTAAGATATGAAACAGATATATAAACGGACCTGTCGGTGGGCTCGCGTGTCGCAGCTCGGGTTTCCCCGTATCACGAGGCCACTTTCCTTCAGTAACATTCGAATTGATCAATCCTGGATTATAAGTCTTAACTCTTAGATTATAAAGGTGAATTTCTGTTAGTTTTTTATTAGGGCTGTTTATTATACCCTCTGTATCTTGCAAATTTGTGAATGCGCCATACGATAACTTCTAAGTTAGGTTATTTCTACAGAGGAATTTTAATCAGATTATGATAAGAATGGTTTGAAATTATTGTATACATACTAATTTATTTATTTACATAATACGATTTTAAATTTAATAATGTCTGAAGTAGTTTCCATCTTTTACATCATAGTTATCCTCACTGAATATAATAATATCTGTGTGACCTTTTTTTTCGACGTTTTCTATGAATGAAACCTAACTAAATCTATTTATCGCCCCCGAAATCCCCTGTATACTATATACAAGAATTGCTCGTTTAAAGGTATTAGATAGATAACCCATGGCATCATTGAACGGCGTCTGAATAAAACTGTCAGTTCACAAGTAATACTTGTGAACTTTGCTTCATCGTTTGACATTTGTAGTTTCTTATCGTAATTGATATAATAGTATTTTATCAATGAAACGGAACTCTGCTAATATTTATTATTGTTGATGATAATTTGCTGCTGATTATCGCTATCGTTCCCATTTTACATAATTTTTATAGCTTTGTACCTGTATCTCTCATTCTCTTCTTTGTTTTGTTTTCATCATTCACACACTCTTCTCATTGTTTTGGGGAAGTTCAAACCTAGCTTTTGTTTTGTAATTATCATGTTTCGGTTTCATTTGGTCTATAGTTCCTACATGTTTATATTATTTACATTATAGTTTTACAATATTTGCAGAAGACACCGATTATTGATTACACTTGTCATTATTGTTAGGCTTATCTTACTTGGTGTTGTACTTATCTCCATATTTAGCATTATAATCGTTACAATAAGCACATTCAATTGGTAATTTACACAATCAATTTCTCTAAAGATAGCTTCTGTTTTACGGAAACTTTCATGAATTATAACGGGGTCAAACCGGTAATCGTTCGCGAATCGTCTTTCCCGTTCACTTGATGTAAAACTATTTACCGAGCCGTGATATAACGCTCTGTAAGCATCGAACACACTAAGGTCGAAATTATTCATGTCATCCAAATTGCTATCGTTTCCGTCCCCAACTGATTTGAATTCAATACCATTTGTTTATTGTTCCGATAGAAGATAATCTTGACCTGCACATTACGCATAAATTTCATAACCAACACGTTTTTATATCTTAAACCTTACAGCTTTATTTGTTTTGTCATTCTCATTTCTATGACCCATTTGCATATCAACCGAATTAAGAGTGATCGAGAATAAATATAATGATCTGGTTAGTCATTCGTCAGCGTAACATAGCGGTCTACAAACGTAACAAGAGTTTCACCGCTCTGTAACGGATGACACAAGCGGTTACGGTACCCTAGACCGAGCGGTGGGGCGCATTCGAAATTCAAACTCACGCGAACGAAAGCCATTGCTCCGTTGCTCGGTGCATGCTCGGCTTGTCTTCGGCTAACATCGGTGTCTACTTCTAAATCATGCAAATCTATTCTGATCTTTATGCCAAAACTGTTATGTCTGTATCTCCTTTGTCGTCATTTTTATATTCTGAAATGTATTATATACGGAAACATTCGCTGTGAATTTTGTAGTAAATACATTGAGATTAGAGTCTGTATTCGCTTGTTATTCAAGCGTGGTACGCTCGTACCGTTGCCAGTGAAAGTGCTTGGGCAAAAGTGAAACGGATGGTTCCGAGTGGCGCAACTTGCTCGAGATTACCGTAAAAAATCGCGATTGAGGAAATGTGAGAGGTGACAGCCGGTTAAGCCCTCGCAAACTTGTCCGCTTTTTTATAGTTATTTTGGGAGTTTGTTTCATAGAACACAATGATACAATTATTTAGTCAGTAAAATATTAGGGTTGGACCGGAGGATCCCTAGTGCTACATCACACGCACGAAGCCGTAAGCCATTTTGGGCCAAGAACTGTCAGAAGGCATAGGTAACTATTCCGCAAAGGATATAATTATTATGTGTACTTTGCGAAATGGTTTCCGCACCTCCAGCCATAGGCCGAATTCGCGGCTAAGTGTGTCTCACAAATATATAAAAAATCTCAACGTTTCTTTTATATCGAGGTTCCAAATAAATCCAAAGGTAGTTCGAAGTTCCTATGAATGATAATAAGATAAATGCATTCACGCAAGTTATGCCTATCAACCAAGCAAGTAATGTTTTTTTACGGTTTTTACGGCTTCAAAATCGAACGAGAAATCGACCGAAAAATCCGTTATGCTCTACTTCCTGTTAAGTATAATGACACCTTTCAATATCTTTTTCTGAATTCTAACTTTCCAATGTAGATACTATCTGAAAAGATCCTCGTTTTTTTTTCAAGAAAAAAGTATCTAAGTAATTGTATTTTCAAATGTCGAAAAAGTACTAAAAAGACATCAATGGTGGTGTCATCAAACGCCAACCTGTAATTTCTTTTCAGTATAGGTTGGCCGATAATTGAACTAAAACAACTCATTACATTACCCTGTAGAAGTGCAGAGTAACAACTAACCTAATTCCACCAATCGATTGTGGCTCTATGTGGCACGGATGTGAGTGTATTTTCTTTTTGAATTGGCACTCCAATACCATATGTTTACCATATGTAACAAAACCAAACACGAAATCTAAAATCCTGCTGTTGATATTTCATTTAATTGATTGACTGACAACTAAACGTAACTGGACTTGGAGAACTAGTAATGTGATTGGCAACATATTACTTTTGTCTTCTAAGACAATTCAAATTTCATTCATAAGACATTCAAAAGACGCCATTGAAAATGTAATGCCAAGCACCGTTTAAGTTCTAAAATATTATATTTCTTTAGTTACCAATCTAATCCAATTGTTTCAATTTCTAAATGTAAATAAAGCGCATAATTTTTTCAATTGTATCCAGGTTTATATTGGAAAAGGTTTGTTTCAGACGCAATTATTCTTCAGGGCTAAATGTGTCCATTATAAGAAATCCAGGGACCTTTTCACAACCTTAGCCTTGTCTGGGGCCAGAGAAAGAAAGTTTTTTCGCAGCCTTACTAATAAATTATCACAGTGATTGATTGAACTCAATCCAACTTTAATAGTCTGCATAATTAGGGGTATGTAGACCTAAAATTGTATGATTGGTTAATAATGTTAACATTTATTGTACGTTGTCCCTTTGAGGTTTTATTGCCAGAATCTTTTCTTACGGTATTTATTGCCTTGCGAATCTGCCGAAAAATAAATGATGAAAGCACCGTTATCGACTGTATAGCTGTAAAGCTTTGACTTTATACAAGTAAAGATATTTGATTTGATAACGCGATCATGAACTTATGAAATTAAGTTTGTTACTTGCGGTTTCAAATACTTTCTTACCGATTGTTTTATACTAACAAGTGGTATCAAATAATATAATGAATCATCAATAGGTGTAATGAGAGCGGTGGCGACAGCACGCGTTCGTATCTGGGTCAGTTGGTCGCAACCTCGCGTGGGGCCTCCACGTTGGGTAGTCCCGTAGGTCCCAATCTTGACCTTAGTTTTGCTAAAATTTGTTGTTTATATATTATATCTTGCTCAGACCTCTTTAAAACTTGAATAAGATTATTTTTCTATTTATCATCATATATTATCATTAGTTTGATGTTATCTTAATCGACGTTTTCTTTTTTATATATTGTTTTCTTACAACTTCGTGTTCAAATGTTTCTTGAAACTTCTAGTATTTTGGTTTCATCATTGATTTCTAAAATAATTGTCTAATATATGGCGTAACATGGGCCATCTTTAATTTGATCTTTTAAATCTACAATTTTTGATATAACGTCACCAGCTTCTAAATTATCATGACCCTCTTCATTTTCTTACCTTATAATGGCCTCTTGCTTCAGAGCTGATATTTGTTTACTGAACTAATGAATTGAAATTAGACGTTTACCAAACGTTTCGGAGTATATTATTTCGAAGGACATATCAGCAGCAGGTTATTTTACCTGAAACATTTACGAGAAAAAGCAACAAGTCAATTTGGCAACGTAATAATACTTCAGAAGGTTGACTTAAGCATAATGCAATTATGTACGGACATAACATTATATGGACACTTACCCTACGCCTATTTGACGGTATTTTTAAGTGCTTCTATGTTTTTTTTTATACCCTTTTTTATACTAGAACCGACCATCTTGTTTGCTAGTCTCTCTCAGATTGATTTGTTATCATGAGAACTTGTAAAACCTCTATTTCAAATATATGCAAAAACAATGCAAAAGGAAATATGTTGTTCATATTATTATATAGGTGACCTAAAAATACGATGGCATTTCTTAAACCGTCGAACCGATGGTGGGCGTTGTCATTTAAACCGAGTTTATTTTTAGAATATCCCATGCTAGTGACAGCCCTATTTTATACAGGTATGACGTCACTATTACCCTGTTTGTTTACTTATTCCTAATAGGTAACCCTATTTTCACTTGTGTTGATATACTATCTGATTTATTTAGAAGTTTCGTTTAAAGATAGTGGTGCCGATTCTTCTTTCATGTCATTAAACAAAACTATATCTAAAATGTTATTTGAATTCAGACAATTTATTTAGCTTCAGATAAAATTAAGACTAAAGAGCACTAAATGTAAATATGGATTTAATACAATTACCGTAGAGTTTTCATACCGGTGAAAAAACAGTAAATTGTAAATTACCGGTTTTATATTTTTTACCGGTAAATTTCCGCGGGTAAAAACGAAGATTTGCCGGTAAAGATGAAAACCGGTAATACAGTCTCAAACTTAAACTCGTTTGACAGGACTAAACAAAATTTTAGCAATTTTTAGTCTAGAGAGTTTTGTAACAGCAGAATCGGCTTCATAATGATATTTTTGTGAACTAAATTATATCTGGCTCTTTCATGTAATTTAGGTATTACAAATTTCTTTTTTATTGCGATCAAATCTTATGTTGTTCTCTGATAGTTGTCGGAGATTTTAAGAGGGTATGAGGCTGTAATATGTATGACTGAATTTAGACAGTATAATATTTCGACATGTAGCGAACTTCGAAAACACATAAATCGACAAGTCATTGTTCGACAGACAACTATTAGACAATACACACCTTCGAATTACCACTACTTTGACAGACGATTATTCGACAGACAATACTTAGACAAGACACATCTTCGAATGACCACTAGTTTGACAGATTTTTTTAACATTCTCCCAAAGTAATAATGCTCTGAAATGTATTAAAAAATGTGCCCTACCTAATTAAATATGTACGCAATCAATTGAAACATCAATTCCGGCGCTTCGCCGGCCGCTGCAGCGGCATGCTCGCTCCGCTTGCTCGGCTCGCGCTCTGTTGGGGTCACAGTTCTAACCTAACCTAACCCACTTTACTTCAACGAAAGACTACAAAAAAAAAATCTATCGAAGTAGTGGTCATTCGAAGATGTATCTTGTCTAAGTATTGTCTGTCGAATAATCGTCTGTCGAAGTAGTGGTAATTCGAAGGTGTGTGTTGTCTAATAATTGTCTGTCGAAGCAATGACTTGTCGATCTATGTGTTTTCGAAGTTCGCTACATGTCCAAGTATTGTACTGTCTAAATTCAGTCTGTAAATGGGATTAGGTGTATGGGGCCAGTAAGATCTTTGGGCCCAACGTCAACTTTACCTGCAAGCCGGTACACCTACTGATTGATGAACAAAGATCTGGCGCAGGCTTCCCTCTTGGAATAACAGACGGCTGTCGCTCTCGTGAAACGGGCTTTTACCTCGGGTTCCGAGGTAAAAGCCCCTGATCGAACCGGGAACAACGCTAACATGATCATTATGACTTTTAGGTGTACACAGTTTGTTTGGTAATAAAATTTAATTAAACAGTAATTTTGCCCGGCCCTACCTTACCAAACAGATAATTAAACGTTTATGAAAATCAAGAGCGCCTATGTTTTTATCCTCGCTTCTTCAACAATGAAATATGAACGGTAACAGTCTGAAATAAAGTTACTATTTGAATGATGCGGTGAGCGTTAGAGGCCGCCTCATCTAGGTCAGTAGGCCGCCGGTAAGTGTGCCTCGCGGATCCGACCGGTCATACAGCCCTGAACTTGGTCTGGGATTCGCTTAGGTTATATCATACATGACATAATGCATCAAAATCGTTCAGTATTAGAAGATAATTAAAGTTTACCTTTTTCTTTATTTTATGTTTTTTTTTTCTAAAATTTTCTAGAATGTCAATTTCAGTTTATACATTGTATTGTCTGAAGTTTACGCGTACATTACACATTGAAATGAAACTATTTTTAAATATTGCGATTTATTTGCTGTTTTATTATTTACACATCTCGACGTTTCAGTTGCTTTTCAGCATCCATGGTGCAAGGTGAGTATGATGATCTCTTCGTGTGATAAAATAACACCACATAAATTGCAATAGAACCCAGCAACAACAACAAATCAGTGGGCTAGCGAAGTGAGGTAGCGAAGTTCCTTTTTTTCTTTTACCGATTAATCAACTACAAAAGATTCGAATGTTCACTTTCTCTTACCACTGTTATCAGCAGCAAAATCGCTAACGAAGATTGACATTACTATATTAACTATTAACACATTGCAAATCGACACTTTCACTATTGTCATGACAAGTAATCGATTTGCAACCGTATCTATCAGCTGTGTCGTAATGTCGAATCGATGTTTCTCAACATTTTTGTTGTTGATTTCCACTGAGAAGGGCAAACCAATTATTGTATAATGGGGCATTGGGAAAGTAAATAATTAAACCTGTATATAACCCATGGGTTAGGTAGAGTTGTATTACACCTACGTTTCATTAGATATATTTAAGAACTCGCGTAATTAGAGCGGAACTTATCCCCGTCTAGCGAGCTCTGTCCTGTAAGGTGTCTAGTCGTATATTGTTTCATTCTCACTTTTTTTTAATATTAAAAATAACATTAGTAACCGTACTTGCCAGTATTCCCTATAAACTCTTCAGCTAAGCTAGTAATTTACTTGTTGTATTGTGATGTATTTGTTAAGAGTAGGCTCTAGGCTCACGTCGTCGGTAGGGCAATGGCCAGAATTTGAACCTGGGATCTCTCAATCGTAAAGCCGACTCTTTAGCCACTAAGCTACGGACTTCATGTTTGATTACTTGCCCATTCGACTAAGGGATAAGATTTTTAAAACGGTGGTTTTCTTTCTCTAAACTACTGCTTCTTTTTATCTATAACTTGTGGGAGCTCCAAGCGTTGTGTAACAAATGTTCCAATAAGTGCTGTGCTACAAGTGCTAAAAGTTACCATTCAATGTTCCCAACCGTCCCATTAATTGAAAAACCTGTACATAAACCAACTCCCTGTACCAGTTGCCAACGCGGTACGGTCACCGGTAAACGGTACTAGCTAACCGGTATGAAGAGTACAATTTTTTTAGCCATATAAGTCTGTAATTGTCTGATATACCTTTGATGTAGACGTAACCTCGTTACAGTTTTATAGAAGTGTTTGAGGAGGAATTTAATTTAATTTATCTTGTGTACACCAAGGTTGATGATGAATATTAACCTTGATGTTGTTTTAGCAATACGATACCGACACACCCATCTTAAAGTACCGTTAAAAGGACACGTAGTTTCCGCCATGGATGTAAAAATGCTATGAGCGTGAGAGTTGATATGGAAAGGGGTGCTTAGATGGTGAGGACACGTAGAGAGGATGGAAGAAATTGACAAAACAGATTTATGAGGCGAGAATGAATGGGCAACCCCGGTAAAGGTCGACCTAGGCGTACGTGTGTCAATCAGATAGAGTACATTTTAAGGAAAGGCCAGGTCAAGAGTCCCGGAATCGGCGAGCATCTATGAAAACAATCATGAAAGTATAACATGTATGCCGGTTTCGTAGAAAGATATACACATAGCCCCAACTAGACCTCAACTAAACATAGGTTGTCACAAAGTTTCTAGAGTACGGACAAACATAGAGTGAGGAATATGTTCCCGTGGAACATCTAGTAAATCACCCAGGTGTTCCACGAGAACGTTTTGTGCTCGTGGTCCACTTAGGTGGTCCACGGGATCTTTCTTGTACCCGTAGTTCACCTATGTGTTTCACGGTTAGGTTTTTACCTACCCTTTTTTTATCGTGCGGAAATCCCTTCGGATACCCCACTGCCGGCCAGCGGGGGCGGTTATGTCGGGCTTGAACCGACTAAAACCGCACGCCGTCTCGGGTCTTCAGACGCCGTGGTGTAAGGTTTTTTACCTACCCATACTCTGTCTGTATCATAGAACTTTTTATCTAGCACTCTATCCAACTACACATATACTAGATATGTATGTAGTTGGACCACAAAATATCAAGTTTCATCAGATATCCTTTGTTGCCATCAACATGCAGTGTCATATCATTAGTTGCTATCGGGTCACAAATAGCATGGGTAAAACCTGTATTTACCGCTCGAACGTTATATATATATCATTATCATTATTGTAATCATCATTAATTACTCAAACTAGAATAAAGTACAACAGCTATCTAAATAAAAGCTGTCTGGTTTATTTTCAATTTTGATAATATGTATTTTTGTGTCCAAGGTCGAGAGCGGCGTGAATCCCAAACTGATGGTTAGGTTAGGTTCTTTATATAACTTGCAACAATATTATGATAAATAGAAAATTTTTCATCACGGGTTGAATTAGAACGTGGACTAAATTTTTTAAACGTCTTAGTGCGAACGGAAATGAAACATAGACTTTATATTCCGGGAATGGGTTCCTGTGGGTCGCGAGGTCTTTGATAATGTAAAATGAAATCAACAGGTTCTTGGGGAACTAATCCATATTCATAGAACATGAGAAATAAATTAATCAATACTTAAACCCATTTCTACCTACAAAACAATGAATATAACACACAAACATTGTGTAAGTTTGTACATGAAGTAATGTGTCTGTGTGCGTACACTTAACTCACGTGTTTGGTTGCCGGTCACGTGGGGTCTGTCTGTAAACAATGTTATTACTTAAGTTTTGTTAAATTAAAATGGCGGAGGGTTCATTTAATATGATTCCTTGTGGATATTTTACATATCTAAATGAACTCCGCTCGTTTGGCTTCGCTCGAAATCTGTAATAAGTACATACCTAGTTCCAGATGATTATATCGTACCTTTTTTTTTTATCGTGCGGAAATCCCTTCGGATACCCCCCCGCCGGCCAGCGGTGGCGGTTATGTCGGGCTTGCACCGACTAAAACCGCACGCCGTCTCGGGTCTTCAGACGCCGGGGTGTAAGGTTACCCATAGAGCATATCCCTCGCACCCCGGCTGACCCTGGGCCATCTCACCACTAACAGCATCGCTCATCCTGTCTCCTCTGAAAGCAGAGGAGTACGGAGAGCGATGTGTTCCCGCCACGTTGGGTATTGGCCGACGATCAATGCTAACCCTATGAAGGGGTGAAGAAGCCATTGACCGCCGCCCAAGGTGTACCGGCCGCTCCGATTCCGTTCCCCCCGGACTGCAGCGGGATCGGAATCGGAGCGACACTCGAGGAGGTTACCCAACACACACCCCTGATTATATCGTACCTGTGTACAAATGCTAACAATGTCAAAAATGTCACAAACGTGCTAGAAACCCAACCTACCTCTACTATGAGTACTGGCAACTGCTATAAACGTAGCATAAGTAGTTGTAATGTTAATTTCTGTAGGTATTCTATGTATTTCCTCTTACGCCCCTAAATCCGTACAGAAAATAACAATAGTCCCACATCGTCGGTAGCTTAGTGGTTAAGGAGTCGACCCTATGATCGCAAGCTCCCGGCTTCGAATCCTGGCCATTACACTACCGACGTGAAGCTTAGCTGGAGGTGTTAGGGGGAATATTAGTAATGTCGGTTAATAATATTCTTTAAAAAAAAAAAAACTAATCAAATATTATGTTCAGAGATCGACCTTGTCGCGAATAGCAACGGCAACCGTTTATAATAAAAGTTAATTCAGTGGGGAAATCTTAATTTTACACAAGGAAGTCATTTTTGTATAATATTGATATTAAGCCTAAAAAATCACGATAATATGTAAATAAAATAAATTAATTTGTAAAAATGAAATCTTATAATGTGTAAGATGTAAATCTATAACATTTTACAGCCTTTTTAAGCTTCTTTTGCAGACGCAGACCGGCCCGGTAGTCGCCAATAGACTAAGCCTTTCATAATTTCGTACAATAAGCTACAGCGGACAGAACTGAATCAAAAAACTAACCTTTTCTTTTCGTGACGATTCCAGGCAACTCGAACCGCAAACCGCGATAAGGAATTTCGTTACAAAAATACAGACTTCGAAATGCTGGTCTAGCATCTTTGTCTAACCCTTCGAAACTATACAGGCGTGGTGTTTAATCTTATACGTGATGTCTTTATAATAAAAATTCCTATGTCTTATAACAAAAAAAAGAAACTACTTATGAAATCATCTTCCGCATTCAATAATAACATAACGGGTTTAATCGAAACTATTTATTTATGTTCCAAGTGATTTTACAATTAGAGAGTTCCATTAGGGCTTTAAATAGATGTACATTCGTAAGCTATGAGGCAATGGGTCCATGGAGTGAGAACACGTGCGTTGCTTTTTTGTTTGGACATGAAATTGAGGCGGGCACGTTGAGACGAAACGTGCGTAGTTTTGCACGAGAAATTCTTGTAATAATTATGATTTGTGAAAGTAAGTGTAAGCTTGCTTGTGTATGTTTGGTACTTGACCATGGTTATACGGATTTGGGAAAAATTTGTACATAAATAAACCAATAGAATGAAAAAGGACGGAAAAAGAAGTCAAAAAGGTTAAAATACAACTATTTTCAACGGATTCTATCGTGATTATATTGTAAAGAGATGGTTCTTAACTTCAGCTTTTGAAGACTGGTAATAGGTATTTCTTGTCCTAAACAGTCAATAAGTTAATTAACTTAATAGAACCGTAGTGCGCCTTTAAACACACAGTAATACATTTACTGAATCTAGTTTACGCAAACCAATACGACCCACTTTTGATATCCGATCTAAATTAAATTTTAATTATAGTCTACTATTTAGGTTTGTGTGACTGCCCTAAATAGGGGACGGACGGTGCACGCGAACTTACCTACGAACTACGAAGTAAGCAAAGACAAAGGTTGAACTTCGAACATCACATAGAAGTACCCAAATAATAGCTCAACTAGTAAAACCTTTGTAACCAGTTATATCGTTGTTAAATCGTTACTTAAAAACGATATTACTCTGATACAAAGGGATCATCCCTATATGGAGCCTCCGATAAGGCTAGCCAGGCGCTATCCTATCACGTGAGAAATTTTTGAGGATGTAGCGTCTTCTATTATATACTATACGTATACGTATAACTTCCACTAAATACTTTTATCTACACTCAAATCGAAAAATTCGAATTACGAATTCAAAGACGATTCTATACATACGCACTTTATAAACGCATATACGTATAATTAAAAATAAAACTTATTATAGTACCGCCAACTGTATCATAAAACTCATTATAGCACCGCTATCTTTTTTTATTCATTAAACTAGTCTAAGGTTTTAGGCTGAATATTAAAAAAGAGGCGCACGCATGCGCAGTTCGAACTGTGAAAAAAATGGCGCACGCTAAATTACTTCCTTGTAACCTACCTACTTTGTTTAATTTCAATTTTTCCTATGAGTGAAGATAAAGTAGTGTATAAAACTGCATATAACTTAGGTATTAAAACACTCGAGTCAACCTATTAACGCTAACGCTAACCTATAAACAGACTCTCGTGTTTTAATACCCCTTCTTATATCACAGTTGCATAAACTACTATTATGAGCGGAAAGCAGGCGTGATCATTGTTTAAATTGTCCTTTTTTAGTTATCAGGACTATCACGAGGTGATTGATTCGCATCAATCCTTACACGACCTTAGATATAACAGGGATTTATAAACATCAAAAACTTTTCTGTTGATTTTTATGGCAACAATTTCTATGCAACTCTTTTGAAAATACATTTTCCTTGTCATACATCTTTAAGAGCTTTTTTTATACCAGGAAGGTTATCTTGGTCTGTGAACGCTTGCTTTACCAGAGAAAGGTGCTAGATATATTGTCTCAATACTATCGTGACGTCAAAAGTGGTACTTTTTTCTCGTTTGCACTCACTGATCGTTCGTGCTTACACTAAGGTAGACCTTGGTTGGCACTTCCATTGGTGCCTTTTTTTGTTGTCTATTACGGCATCTACTAACCATTAGGTGGCTCGTAATCTTGTTTGCTACCTTAGTATTATAAAAATAATTGAAGACACATAGAAATATTAAGGCCCAGTAATAAAAATATACCGACTAACATCAAAAGAGGTTTGGTATTCATATTCCTACTGTTGAATTGTATATCTTATACAGTTATTCACCCAGACAATTCCACTATAAATAAAAACAAAACGGTAACATCTCGACAATTTTAAGAGGCGTAGTAACAGTTCGACCTTGTGGTTGTGATAATTTCATGAAACAGCCGTTTCAATGTCATGCGAAACATTGTTAGGGCTCGCCCACAAACTGAGCTAACGGGTCGACGTTATATTTGCGATACACGTTACGGTACCGCTACTTAATACATAACAGGTATTCTAAATTTGAAACTTTTACCGTTACCGTTTTTGGATTTATTAGTTTGAATATGTATACTATGTATGTTATTTCGATTTCATTATCTGTTGCGCGCAGTTCCGTCGGCAAAGAATATTCCGTTCTCTAAATCTATATTTAAATAGTCGTCAAGTTTTTCTCTAAGTACCTTCTACAAAGTATTAGATAACTTCAAAACAAAAAGGAATGATTGAAATCGGTTTTTGGACTTAATTTCAATTTTCTTGTACTAGCTGTTGCCCGCAGTTCTGTCCGCGAGGAATTTTATAATATAATATTCGTTAAGGTTTTGAAATTGTCTAATATTTTGCGTAATTTTCTTAATTTTTCTTTCCCCAAGCACCTTTACAAAGTGTTAGATAACTAAAAAAAATAATGAAATCGGTAGTTGTTTTTAAGTTATGGCGTGACCAAGAGAAACGGATCCATTTTTATATTAGACGTTAAATAAAGTAAACGGTTGCTACCTAACCCTGTTTTTTAAACCAGAGGTTGCATACTAAACCGGTATATTATGATGTATAGAATTTTCTTAGTATATTACTGAACAGTATACTTCGAAAATTATCTCTAAATGTTAATCTAAAAATTAAATTACCATTTTGAGGCAGGAGGTATAGTAGGTACAGGGCACGCCGCAATAGCGGCGGTAAGGCCCATCATGGAGGATTGGCTAGAGAGGCGACACGGAAGCCTCTCGTACCGACTGACGCAGGTGATCTCCGGTAAGGGGTGCTTCGGGGACCACCTGCATCGGATCAGGAAGGAGCCAACGCCTGAGTGTCATCACTGTGACGCGAGCGAGGACTCAGGGCTGCACACGCTGGCGGACTGCCCGGCGTGGGAGGTGCCGAGGCGTGACCTCGTAGCAGCCATCGGGGTGGGAGTCCTCTCGCTCGGCAGCATGATTGCGGCAATGGTGCGGAGCGCGAGCGCGTGGGCCGCCGCCACCTCCTTCTGCGAGCATGTGATGCTCGCGAAGGAGATGGCGGAGCGCGCCCGGGAGAGGTTCAGAACCCTCCCGGCCCGCCGAGCCCGCAACACGCTCGCCTCGCGTCGCAGGCGACTCAGGCGCCGGAGGGCGCTTAACGACCTCCGTCCTCCATGAGCGCAGGCCTGGGGGTGGCAGGTGAGGCCGCCTGTCACCCCAGCAGAAGCAGGCCGGGACGGTGGGGCGACTAGCGCCCCTCCCCCAAACCGGGGCAAGACGGGGACACCGTGGTTCCCAAACCCGAGGGGGCCATCTCGAAACCGGAGATGGCCCAGGGTCAGTCGGGGTGCGAGGGATATGCTCTATGGGCAACCTTACACCCCGGCGTCTGCAGACCCAAGACGGCGTGCGGTTTTAGTCGGTTCGAGCCCGACATAACCGCCCCCGCTGGCCGGCGGGGGGGGTATCCGAGGGGATTTCCGCACGAAAAAAAAAAAAAAAAAAAAAAGGAGGTATAGTAGGTATTACAAATCTTGAGCACCAATGTAACTTCATTTTATTATGTTGCATACGTCGTTTTGTGTGAACTTCACGGTTGTCGATGAAACTAAAGTTGCTAAGTGTAAGAGTAGTTCTCTTACACTTAGCAAATTTTTAGTTTCAACTATGCGAAAAAGAAGCATTTGCACTCAAGATTGATGTTGTCTCTTGTGACATTTCACACTCATTATTAATTTAATTTGACCTTCGATTTGCTAACCGCTTAAAATCGATATAACACCTGGAAAGTTTCCTCCACTTTGCATTAGCTGTCCTTGTAGTAGATTTTCTTTTTCAAAATATTGTACATGATTGCTTTATTAACACGAATAATGTTCACATTCACAAGCTATGTACAGCGAAATGCTATTTGAAACCAATTTGCAATTTACATAGTTTTATGTAAATTAAGAATGTTAAAACAGCACAGATTTTACGAACACTCATTAAACTCGCATTCATTCGAATATTTTTCAAGTAATATACTTTTTATAGTAAAACAGAACGTCTTGATACTTTTATCGGCTAATTCTTCTGTTCCGTATTTAACATAAATGTAATTCCCATAATTTTATTATTCTATTATAGAAAAATGTAAATTATCTTAATCGCATGCCAAGATTCAGATTGTTAAGTTATGCTTACGTATTCACTAACGTCTGTTAGTATTATAACGAACATCTGGGAATTAACGGTGTTGTTTGGGAAATGAAAACGTCTCTTCAGCATATATCCCTGTGCATAACTATTTATACCATGCATTATATAAACTTACTACTAATTGGTTCTCACGCTCAACTAAAAAGTATATTAAAAACTAGGTAGACACATGGAACGTAATTTATGAGTTAACTTTAGGCTTAAATTGTTGTCCTCAAAAGCTGTTATACATTGGATATCATGTCTGAAGTGCGTGCCAACACGCATTTTGCAATCGTAATAATCATTCATTAATAAACCAATAAAATAAATAAAGTATGTCACTTGAGGGCAACAATGCACCGTATAGAAGTTTATTTATTTTCGTTATATTAGAATTCGACACCAGGGTTTGTGTTAAGACATTATTTCGAATAACGACATAAAACGTGTATTTCGAACCAATTGTATTTTATGTAATCATCCTACTCGTCATTTTATTATTTTCATTGAAATCAAAGACAGGTCTAGTAACTAACGATGGTCACTTTCGCATGCCTATAGTTTGGATTACATCTCCTTTCACTATTCTCGAATCTAACATGCCGTATCTATTTGAGATAGTCAACTTAAGTCTCGATAACTTATCACAGATACGTGATTAATTTTATTCTCATTGTTGAATACTGACATTCCTTGCTTTTTTAATCTTCTAAGACTCCAATTACTCACGATTCACCTGATGATGTGAGGTTACCGTGGCATATGAAGGATACTATGAATGGACGTATCACTTGTGCGTTACCACCTTTATAGGGGATATAGTGAGAGAAAATAGGAGAATAGCTACAAGAGATGAAAGAGATTTTGAGACCTGTCAGCATACAGCACGTCAACGGGCTAGTTTGACATCAAATGACTGAAAAATTGAGCATAATGAATTGGAAATGCAAGAAAGATCTTTTATATATGGGTCACACAAATTTAGTGAAGAATTCAAATAGCTCAAGACTAGGACATCCGAGTTTTCTGTCGGATATAGTTTATTTAAATAGGATCCATGTTTGTTTAACTTCAGCTAGTGATATTACCGATATTGTTTATGCTTATTGGCTATAAGCTGGATGGATATAAACTCGTTTGCCATTTTCGTAATAAGGAAAAATCCCAACAAGTATCGACTGAAGGTCTACTAGTCAAAGCGCTAGATTTTCAAAAGTGGAAATGTTTGCTACGATGGTTTGCTATACGTACGTTATCGCTACAAATCCTACTTTATATTATAGATGTCAAAATACTTATTAAGGATTTCACGGAAAAACGACTAAACGGATCCGGATAAAAGTTGGTACACAGATTATAGTCTGGAATGACTATATTTTATCCTGGAAATAGGTTCCTGTGGGTCACGGGAACGGGACTAGTATTTTGGACAACAGCTAGACCAAGCGCGTAGTAGCACTAAGGGGGTCCAAGTTACTGTTCATGCTCCTCCTGGGGGTTTCATACAGTGGCTACAAGTGGAAAGCAGCACGTATTGTAGCTATGTTTTTATACCAATGTTTGACCTGAGTCGTGGCAACGTCCACATAACTTTAAAACAAATCAGAACGACCTTGTTTCGATCGCGGAAATCATGTCGAGAATCCATTTTGTATTATATGAATATCATTTTGAAGAGACTTACATAAACTCAACCGTGCCAAGTACCATTTGATATGCAGTATTGCAACCGAATTGAAAATAATAGTTGTTTAGTATAAATTACCATTACTTGAAATATTTATCGTTATATCAAATCAAATTTCTCCTTTAACACAATTTTGAATCAGTATTGAAGATATAGTGGAGTCATGGAATCATTGAAACCATGGAATCTTTTCTTCTTCGTCCGAGCGCCAATCCCCGTTTGCCTTCAAAAGCTTGCATTTTAGACCCCGGTTCCGCTCTCTTACTCCACATTTATTACTTTAATCTTCGCTTTTACTGGATCAACGGCCGTTTGCCCCCTAATCCCGAGAGCAAAACCCGCACCAGATCCTTTCCGTCAATCAGCAGGTGTCGACTTGAGTTGGTGGGGCCGTATACACCTAAATTATTACTAAGCATGTAAGCTGCCAAATATCAGCTACAAAAGACGACCCACATGCACTATATCGACATAACAAACCAGTTTAAAATTTATCTTCCTTGAAATACGATACAAAGTTGCTCCAGAACTTATCATTTTTAATCTTTCATAGAAATATTCACTTTAAACACTAATACCATAGAGTTTACTATCGAGTACTGCGTAGTTGAAATAACCTTCCACGAGTCTTCCGTTGCGACCTCGATCTTGGTATGTTCAAGGTTCGATTCCTATTAGCTGCATGCAAACCAATTTCTATAAAAGTTTCACATTTTTATGGAATGTATTTTATGATTTCTGAGTAGCTTTTTGTATTATGTTAATTAGTAATAGCACAGATAACATAATATTATTCTAGCACTAGTTTGAAGTGGCAACAACCAAAATCCAAAAAAAAAAACACCTGTTTTTATTTTTTTAATCTCTCTGGATACCCCCCGCCGTCCAGTGGAGGTGGTTATGTCGAATTCGAACCGACTAAAACCGCAAACCGTCTCGGGGGGAAGGTGGCCCCATAAGGCATTTACTTCGCACCCCAGCGGACCAGGGCCATCTCCGGTTCGAGATGGCCTCACCGGGTTTAGGAACCACGGTGTCCCCGTATTTTGTTCCCATTTGTTATCGGATGAAGAAGAAATTTGGTGACACTAGTTTTTATATTTACGAGGTTTAATGACATTTCGTCTTGATTTCATATTCTGTTGTATAAGATAATACTACTAGTTAATTAAGTTAAGTGCATATGCACTTAGTAGGTTTATCACTCAAGTTCGTAGTCGGGGCACGTGTACTTTAGAACATATATTTTCTACCCACTATTTCCTTATTTCTATCTCAATAAGACACACCAAATCTGTTTAATTCCTAGCTGTACTTGACTTTCTTTGGTGACTCTATGTGCAGGATATGTTAATTACTAACTGTCGTGGATTTTGGTTATCGCGACATTATATCTTAGGTTCAACCCAACCAATTGCAGTCAAACACAGCCGATTTTGAGTCTTTTCAAGAGCTTTCTAATAGAAAAAAACCGTTCAGTAGTTTTTGCGTTCATCACGAACAACACTAATTTACAATTTTATAATAAAATTAATAGATTAATCTATCTTTACTATTCTAAAATTGTAAATTAGTTGTGTCTTTAAATCTTCTATCTAGAAGATTTAGTCCTTCGCCGCGTGCGAAAAGTTTTTAGTTTTAATCGCAATTGAGGCTCCGATTCTTCTTTTCTTACCAATTTTACCCTAAAATTTCATACTCGCAATTAACTCTCATATTTGTGACCAGTCGCGTCACACATAAAACATTGCCGTGCGGGGTTGGGTTATAACTACAACGGAACAACCCTCAAAAGAAATGCCAGCTAGTAGCATATCGCGGGTGTACAGGGCCCTACCAACATCCTTGAGGCCCAAGCCAACCTCACCTGCAAGTCGGTGCACCTGCTAAACTATGGAAGCCTTGCACTTGAATTAGATGCTTACCAAGTATCTAAATCATATATAGTCCCGATGGGGGATTGCTCTAATTTTGTAAATAATACACAGAAGCAGATATCACTGATACACCTTAACATATGTAGTATAGGTAAAAATTTCGACAGGTTTACAGTTTTTCTTCAAGACTCAAAACTTGACTGCGACATTATCGTATTTACTGAATGTTGGCTCAGTAAAGCCCCTATAATTCCAAAGATAGATGGCTATAACTCACACTATACTGCAAACCCAAAAAATCAAAACGATGGAGTTGTTATGTACGTGAGGTCTTCAATACAATGCGCCGTTTCAGAGCCAGATATTATCGATGCCACCAGCCTACTTTGTAAAATCGGAAATAATGTTGCCATATTAGCTATATATAGATCCCCTTCATATTCTCACATTGACAATTTCTTAAGTAGCCTTGATACTGCTTTGCTTTCCCTATCAAAAATGTCATATATTGCCCTAGTAGGCGACATAAACATCGATATAAAACCCAACAATATAGACGGACACTCGAATGAATACCTCACACTTACTGCCTCCCACGGACTACTACCAGCTCACCAGTACCTTACTAGGAAGGAAAAGTGCCTAGACCACGTCCTACTAAAAACAAAACTATTAGCTACCACTATCGTGATAAAGACGCATATAACTGACCATCTACCAGTATTTCTAAATCTTATATTGCAAGAGCCAAAACCAAAGTATTCATGTGCTTCTAAAATTGTAGACATAAGTAGCATACAAAAAGACATCGAATGCACAGACTTCACCGCTGTTCTCTTGACAAATGACGCCAACGAAGCAGCTGACATCTTAACTTCCACCCTAACTCAAATAATAGATAGACACACTCGGCACTCCAAAGTTCCTAAAAGAAATCGCAACATAAAGCCGTGGATTACCCCTGGCTTACTCCGCTGTATCCGAAACCGTGACAAAATGCATCAAGCGCTTAGATTACAAATAGACAATCCTATTTTAAAGCTAACATACTCTCGCTACCGTAACTTTTGCAATACTCTGCTGCGAAACCTAAAAACAAACTATGAGAAAGCTGAATTCCAGAAAAGAAAAAATAACCCAAAGGAGACCTGGGATTTAATAAAAACCATTACACACTCCAAACAAAAACCACCTCCCCCCAGAAAACTCTTAACAGGGGAAACAGATGAAGTTAGAGCTGCTAACGCAGTCAACAACTATTTTGCCAATATAGGGAAAAGTTTAGCTACTGCTATACAAACACCGAGTACGACCTCAGCAGCTTACTCTAATCCTAAATCGATATGCAATTCCATATGTATTTTAAAAACAGACTACATAGAAGTAGAAAGTATCATAAATAATCTGAAAACTGATTCAGCTATGGGAATTGACGCTCTCTCCACTAACGTCTTGAAATTAACACGTAAAACTTTAATTCCGTACATCACTCACATATGTAACCTCACAATTGCAACTGGTGTGTTTCCCGACGCCTATAAAATAGCGTTAGTGCACCCAATACACAAGGGTGGTGACAGAGCAAAAGTCGGAAATTACAGACCCATATCGGTATTACCATCCATCTCCAAAATTCTGGAAAAACTCCTAAACACCCGTTTGCTCAACTATCTTCGAGCTAATAACCTACTGTCAGAAAATCAATATGGCTTTAGAGCTGGCATTTCCACAGAAGACGCAGTAATACGCTTTTCTGAAAAGACATCTAAGCTCATGGATAACAAGCGGAAATGTCTGGGAGTTTTCTTGGACATATCTAAAGCATTCGATGCGGTTTCTGTCCCAATACTCTTGTCCAAACTTGAACGCATGGGAGTACGTGGGATCGCACTTGACATATTCACAAGTTATCTAAAAAATAGATATCAACACGTTAAGATAGGCGATATTGTGAGTGAAAAATGTAAAATTGAATACGGGGTACCCCAAGGCAGTATTTTGGGGCCCACACTCTTCCTAATTTATATTAATGACCTGTGTTCCCTTTCACTCACAAATTGTTCCTTGTTTACCTACGCAGATGATACAGCCCTATTGGTGCATGGGAATGACTGGAGTGAGGTGGAAAAACATGCTCAGGTGGCTATGGGTGTGATTGTGGAATGGTTTGCTAATAACTTACTAACTTTAAATACCGATAAGACGAAAATAGTAACATTCTCAATCAGCAACCGAACTCAGCCAAAGACGCCGATTGCCATAAAGGCTCACGCTTGCTCTGAGCCCCATTCTTGTACTTGTCCGGCGCTACAAACAACATCTCAGTTAAAATACCTGGGAGTACTCATTGATCAGCATCTCAAGTGGTATATACACATAGACAATTTAGTAACCAGAACAAGGAAATTGATCTATGTTTTCAAGAAAATACGTTGGTCACTGGACACCGATACCCTTATGTCAGTGTACTACTCGCTGTGTCAATCACTGATCACATACTGCCTGCCGGTGTGGGGTGGTGCTCGTAAGTCCCACTTTCTAAAAATAGAGAGGGCTCAAAGGGCCATTCTTAAAGTAATGTTCTGCAAGCCCTTCAGGTATCCTTCAGCAGAGCTGTATAAAATGTGTCAGGTTCTTACAGTGAGGAAACTGTTTGTACTCCTTGGTGTACTGCGACAACATCATGTACCAATGGAAAGTACTAAAAGGCGAAGAGCTGATATTGTCTTTCCATCTACAAGAATCTACACCTCTTTTATCAAATATCAATACCACTACCTAAGTACTAAATTATACAATAACCTAAATAAATTACTCGATATAAAAAAACTCACCTTATACGAATGCAAAAATAGAGTAAAGTCATGGTTGCTGGATCAGACTTACGACAGTATAGAAACACTACTTCTTACTTTAAATTAATCACGTCTTTAAAAAACACAAATGCACATGCAGTCATATCTTATACAACACACATGCACCTTCCTTAAACACGCAAACACAGCACCTCTCTCTCTCTCTCTCTCTCTCACACACACACACACACACACATGCACACACACCCTCTCCACCTCTCACACACAATTACACATGCACACATACACACACAATCCTTGCACCTAACATTGCTAGGTTATGTCATAAAAATAAAAATGCAAGGAATGTAAATTTTGTTAAATTATGTTTAATTAATAAAATCATAATTAGTATAACACATAATGCTATAATTATATTATTGTGTTTCACTTCTTTTCCGACACTTTGTAAATGACATACATACTTATAACGTCATATTTAACAGGAGGAACACTGATTCCCAAGTCACAGGCGATAGCCTAGTTTGGGAGACAGGGAACCCAAAATTATCATACTGCTCAATTTCTGTGTGTAATAAACCCTTTGTATGCTTATGATTGAAATAAAAAAAAAATATTATTATAAAAAAAAAAAAAAAAAGAGGCTCTGGCGCAGCATTTCCTCTCAAGGTTGGGAGGTCAGACGGCAATCGCTGACGGAAGAGCCGAAATACCGATCAAATTCAATAAGTGGACCCCAGGCTCTGAAGGGTAAACTTTGGACAGAACCAGGAAATCGCTAGGAGGAGGTTAATGATGATCAGGGCCTGTAGTCAAAGGGACATTCTACTAGTGGAATCGTTTAGAAGCGAATTCGCAAGATTGCGAAAGATACGAAATATTTATGACATATTCGTGACAGTTCGGACTTTTCATGTATAATATATGAATAGTCACGCCTCTTTCCCATTGAGGTAGGCAGAGACAACATCTTTCCACTTGCTACGATCTTGGCATACGCCTTTCGCTTCTCGCATTTTCATAATTGTTTTCATACATGCACACCGGTTACGGGTATTTCTGACCTGGCTTTTCCTTTCGGACTTTTCCACTGGCGTTATAGCCAATAGATTGTGAATGTGTTTGTGATTTAAAATTTCTGATTTCTTTTGATGAATGATTACAGTGAACCAATGAAAAATGATCTCATTATGTCAAATGTTCTCATAGTTATCAAATAATGTCTGTAACAAGTCGATGATGCAATAGCAATCGTATGGATCTAACAACCAGTGCGATTGAGCAACATTGTCGCTATCAGACAAAGAGTGTTCAAAAGTTGCCATTGGTCTCGGCTATCTGTTTAATAACTACAAAATAAGGCTAAGAGAATATCCGAAACCCAAAAAACCTAGCTTGGATAGACTGGATTCGGAAGGTGGAAGATCCGGTGCTATGGAACACATTGGGAGAGGAGAGGTCTATGTGCAGCAATAGGCTGTTAATCAAAAACACGTTCTTTCGTAGATACAGTGTCGTTTTTAGTTGTATAGTAGTATCCTGCTACTCTTTTTGGTATTGACATCCCTTTTGATATTTAAGAAATACACCAATTAGGTAGTTTAGTACTAGTAGATATTTATTTTGTCACGATCATCACACGGCCAAGGAAATAGGTGCAAGTTGGTGTATACTTATCTCTATCTAGCTTGGATGCTAACGCTAGTAGTAGCGTCTTATATCATCTTAATAGCGATTTCCCAATCGTCCAAAGATTGCACTTTGGAGTCCGTTATCCACTTATTATTTAAGATTGATAAGTCGACTTTTCCGGGAGCTTTACCAAGCCAACATTACCATCTGTATGAGTTCCAGAAGTGTTCATAATATCTTATCAATATTGCTTTTAATTACTTCTGGAAGACTATATTGTTTGTGTTGTTTAATTATATTATTATAGTCTTAAAGGTACTAAGACTTGAAGGTATTTGCATTGTAGCATAATTATATAGCGTTTTCTTTTATCTTTTTTAACAGTGTCGAGTTTGTTTATGGTTCCTTCTGGTTCCTGATCTTTTTGGAAGATCTACTGTCTTTGTTTTCTTTCTGCATTTTTAAACTCGAATTGTGATATAATATATATCGTAACATTACCTCTTCTATTATTATTTCGCTTGCTATGTAGTATAATTTGGCTTCCTCTTTTACACTACTTATTCTTTCGAAATGCATATTTATTTGCAACACAAATACTGATATCTTATTTTTATTGAAATAAATGGTATGGCAGAAACGTTTAATTAAATTAACGGCTCCATCTACATATTTCATTATGGATGAAATATCCTTGCTTTTCAATAATTTTATCTATCCATTATTAAAATCAAAGGTTTTTGATGCGAGCAGATAATCTAAGTAGGTACTGCAAATAGAAATCTCATAGTACTGGTGTATTTACATATGTACATGTATAACCACACAAAATTATACTCTTATCTAAAGGACAAAGCGAAGAGAGGTCGCCTCGTTGGTGAAGGTTAGGAAAAAGTAGTGAATTATGTAGATACATTCTGATTGGCTTGTAACAATTAACGAAATACAGCCAAATTCGCAAAATAATTGGTAAAGCTTTTATTGTAAACAGGCTTCATCTACCTTGCCTTCTCGTGCCATCTTGTTGCCTTGCGAAGTGTTACTTTGTGATCTACATGGATGAAGATATTTGATTAATTTGATATTTAACTACTTATTAACTTTAATAAGGAAATATTAATTAGAACAAATTATTTCAATATAATCTTGTTAAAATATGATTAACTATGCAATATAAAAAGTTGTATACAATACCTTCGTAATTTGTAATGTACCGGGCGCTAATATCGGTCGCCAAGGTTAGGTTTCTCTCGCGGAAGCCGGTGCGAGCGCATGATCGGCATCGCTCGCCAAACATCGGAACTGATCGGCTGTACTCGGCATTATGTGGAAATAAGACATGTCTTGAGAAAATATTTTCTACGTTATTTTTTCACAGGTGTTTATTTTTAATTTTGTTGGGACGTGACTTTGCCGAATTGCCTTCTGCCAGGCTGATAAACGTATCTTTATTTACATTCTCGCTTCATCACAATCATAACTTAATGTTTTGTCGGGTTAGATAATATTGAAACGTGTTATATAGAAATTAAATTTGTTACCGCACGTGTTGTTATTAATATAATTAATGTGAGATTATAAATGCCGCATGATCTTGCTAAATAGTCTAGACTTTTCTATTAACAAATAGGACCATTTTGACCCTGACAGCAGACGATAGTCCACACTTTTTCTGCTCGAATAAAATTGTTCCATCTTTTTCTAGAACGAATGTAGTGAAAAGGTTATCAAGTATGTTAGACGAATGCGTATATTACCTACACTTCAAACAACTTAGCAATGTCTATAGTTTCTAAGACTCTGACTCTGATAACCTCTACTCAAGGTTATCACTTATCAGAGAAACTATTTTCTTTTGAATGTGAAATTTAATTAAATACTTTTAAGTTTTGAGACAATTCGGTTACTAATATTCTTTAAAAAAAAATAGTGCAACCAAATTTATTCTAAACTAGTTAGTACCCGCGGCACCACCACGTGGAAACGCTTTATCGCGGTAAATAGCTATTTCTTTTGAATAATAAAGTATTCATAAGCTTTACTATAACTATATAAAGTAACGTTTATGATTGAAAGTCAAAAATAACTATAGAATAGAAATTATTCCTTCAAAAACTTTATGACTAATTCATAAATGTTACTTATGAAGTGAACACCGCTTTTATTTTTAAGATTTAAATTTCATTTCTTTCCGTGGATTTCCTACTATTGAATGCTTTTTACTCAAAGATTTATATAGTTTGCATATCTTCAATCAAAAAGTAGGTAGGTATGTCGTTATCAAAGATGTGTAGCACAATCGTGTGCTATCAAAGTTACTTAGTATCTGATTATCTAAAGGAAATGAACCGGAGTTTCTCATTTATTTTGTCCAAGGCCGTTTGGTGGCACTATCGATCACACACTTAACTGTATCACTGTTTTCCGATGTTATAAAGTGTACAACACACATATAAAAGCCAACAGGCAAAGGTCGTAAAAGCCTCATCAGTTAATTAGCAGGTGTATCAGCTAGCAGACGAAGTTGTCTCAGGCCTTGAAGATTTTGCTGGAACCACGTACACCCAAATATGTCAGCTGAAATGTGGGTTAGTAGGCAATATATCCTAGTTTGAGAAACAGAAATAATCCTGCAGTGGAATTAACTTCAATATTTCACCTACTGTTTTTGAACCCACATAGAGGCCAGATTTATTGCTAAAGAATACTATCTGCCATCAACCGAGTAGTTTTACCAGACTCCTTGTGGCTCATGAGAATAACAATAACTCATTGCCCAACCCAGTTATCGAATAACTACCGCTCTGATACTAAAGCATTATTCAGCTTTTGTTTTCTTTTTCATCATACTAACATGTTTTGTCTCTTTGTTCTAGGCTGTTGACTGGTGGTCAGTCGGAGTCCTGACCTATGAACTGCTCACCGGAGCTTCACCCTTTACCGTGGAAGGCGAGAAAAACACCCAACAGGAGATCACAAAACGTATCGTGAGGTGCAGTTATCCCGTACCTCCAGATGTCAGTCCTGAGGTGCAAGACTTCATCAGAAAGTAAGTAACGGAATATCTAGAATTGCTTTCCACCACTATCATCCTAGGCTTCACCTCAGAACCCGAGGCCAGCTTACTTCTCTTCCTTTTGATTCCGCTTAAACGGCTTTTAAGACTGCTTTCTGGTCTCCCAAACTTGAGAGGAAAGCCTGCACCAGAGCCTCGTCCGTTAATCAGTAGGTTTATCAGCTAGCAGACGAAGTTGTCTCAGGCCCTGAAGACTTTAGTGGAACCTCATACACCCATATATGTCCGCCGAAATGTGGTTGTATAGTGCACTATGGCTCATCCCTTTGCGCGTGCTATGGGCGTGAGTTTAAAAACAGAACCTGGATTCTTGGTAGTCGAAATAGGTCATAAGGTCAAGTGACACGACTTCATTTCAATCATAGTGATCTCACGCAGGATTCGCGCTAGTTATTAATAGATGTATAACAGGAAAATAATATATAATTATTATATTATAGTTTTGTGTAGTTCGACTCGTAAATAAAGTAATACTCTGTTCCTAATGGGCATTGACCTATAATTACCTATGGTTTGGGAATCTGTGGTTGTTATTTAAAACTTTAGAAGGAAACCTTAGAAGAAACTTAGTAACCATAAAGTTATAGGAACAAGACGGTCAATTAGAATTTTCAGTCTCAGTTCTCAAACATAGGAACATGTCAAAACAATGGAGATTCAATAACAACGTTAGTACACATTGCCGAGGAAATTTACTTTTTTATTTTTTTCCTATGTAAAGGTGTATACCTATTTCCTTGGCTACGTGTGTCTTCGGAAATATTACTAACAGTTGTGTTAATTGTGATGATGTATCTAAAATCTCAATTTTTTCTGCAGATTGTTGGTGAAAGACCCTCGTCGTAGACTCGGCGGCGGTGAAGGAGACGCTGAGGAGCTCAAGAGGCACTCATTTTTCCAGGTTAGATATGTTTTCAATTTAGAGTTTGCACCGGGCATATATAAAGGACAATGCCCATGTCAGTATGGAAATCGGTTGCACACTTTTTTTGCTATGTCACATAAGTATAAACTGCATTAAAAAGCCTGCATTAAGTATTATCTGAAATATAAACGCATATTGTAACAGAACTTGGGGTTATTGAGAAATTAAATTATTACAACGAGAAAAACAACGAACACAAGAAAATATTGTGACACAGACTGTTGAACTGACGTTTTAGTAAGACAGGGATACCATGTATAAATTAAGAGAAAACTACCACTGAAGCACACAATATTTTACAACTTTAACTGATTATCACTAATAATTTAGGAATACATACACGAAATAATAAGATTTCATAACTGCAATATATTTGAATGTCACATTGCGAATTATTATCACGTATTATTATTTAACCATTTTATTTTAAAAAGATTGGTATATTTGCATTCTACCGCCAATGATTTATTTTATATAATGGTAACAATTAAATTAAAATGGAAACGATTATTCATTCAATTTTCATATCTTTATAAGTTAAATTCAAACCCCAAGTTCTTTAGAAGCGATTTAGTGTTGAAAAGTCATACTATAATCAATATTATTTTTTAACATTTGAAATATTGACGCGAACGTCTAAAAGCGCAACCAAGAATGGGCATTCTCCTTTGCTGGGGCAACAGTGCAGCAGATTATGCCTGCAAAATGTAAATTAATAGTCATATGAATTCAATGTCATTCGATTTTTGCTGGCCCATGGTTAAAATACTCACGTAATCATCAGATGGTAGCTTATAGAATGGATAAATCCAGATTACCCACAAACAATTAGCCTAGTCCAATGCTCTGGATACAGGCTTCTCCTGATGTGCACCGCCTTGCACATCCAGTCTATTCCAGCTACCTTTTTCAAGTTATCAGTTCGGGACATCGCATTTTCTTTTACAAAGTCCAGCCAGCATTTTTGAATATTTTTACTTTCTATTCCCACCAGTCGCCACCAGAATCTTAAAAACAGATCTCAACTATGCACATATTTACCCTCAGGAGTTAGACTGGCAGGCGGTCGCCCGTCGCGAAATCCGTGCGCCATTCGTACCGGCGTTGTCTCACGCGGCCGACACCTGCAACTTCGCGGATGAGTTTACGCGCATGCCGCCCACTGACTCACCTGCGCAAGCGCCCAAGCACCACGACAAACTGTTCCTAGGTAAGTACCTATATCGCATACTTGTAATGTAGTTCTATAAACAGTGATAAGGCATCTTTAGAAGCCGTCGAAGACCAGCATGGCAAAATTCTGCCCGCCAGCGCAACAACGGCCTAACCAATATTTATAAAAATAGTTGAGTGTATATGTGGATATACCAAGGCCTATGCCAACCTCACCTGCAAGCTGGTACACCTGCTGATTGACAGACGAGGACGAGACTCTGGTTCAGGCGATCCTCTTGGGGTTTAGAGGTTAGACAGCAGTCGCTGTCATAAAAGCCAAAACGAAACTCATACGACTATAGGCCATCTAACTAATTTTATGATATAATATTGGTTATTACGTTGTTGCGGCCGCAGTTTAAATTATAAGCCTCGGGAATTATGGCCTTTATTTATCGGAATTCATATAAACTTACCATCAGAGCGATCACATATTTCTTATAACAAAACGTTTCTAAAGATGTCCTTTGACCTTCAGTGCGGCATGTGATACCTACCACCTTAGATAAGTAAACTTCACTTATTGAGCGGTTTGACTTGGCATGCTTTTCTAAGTCTATCCTTAACTATTTCTGCTATATCACCAGGTTAGACCTGGTCAAATGTTAACTTATTCTTGTAATAGTAGTTTTTCATTAATAGTGTCTTTCATTAATATGTCGCTTTTTGATCAAAATTTTAAGAAATCCTAGCCAGAATCTCTATTAGCCTCAATCTGTTCACATTTTTTTATGTAAATCTACAAGAAAAAGTTAGCATAGCAATGTAATTATTTCGTATTAGAAATATTTTTTTATTACTTTTCCTGCCTTTTTGAGTCCAAACTAATAATTAGCTGCTTCTAGTAAATAACAGTACCTATTAGGAAAGAAAAACTTACAATTTTATGTCCAATAAGGTAGCAAAATACCAGCGAACCAGGCAGGCAGGAAGACCTCAAATAATGGCCCGAGGCCAATCCCAAAGGATGGAAATCAGTTGAAGGTAGTGAACTCATAAAGTGTCAATGTTTAATTTACAGATGTTAACTTCTTTGCAGGCTACTCATACGTGGCTCCCAGCATCCTGTTCTCTGAGAACGTCATATCAGATCAGATATGGATGCAAGCGACTGGACAGAAACACGACAAACTTAAAGGATGGGTTGCTAAGGTAATATTACACTTCACACTTCTTTGGTTTTTTTTTATACCACTCAGTTGGCAGACAAGCACACGGCCCACCTGTTGGGAAGCGGATACCGCGGCCTATGGACGTATGCAACACCAGGGCGTCACACTCGCGCTGCTGACCCTGTGAAAACCTTCTAATCACCTTAAAGAACGTCATATTGTAGTCGCTTGGGAAAACTACAAGATCATTCCACAGCCTGAGGGTGCGCGGGATGAAGTTCCTTATTTTGCTTCTTTGTTTATTTCAGCAATAGCATTTCCTAAATACGTTTTAAATATAACACAGCAGAACCAGCCATTTTATCAATCCTTGCCATCGTAAGCACTGAAATGTGCCCATATACCTTATTAGTGTAGCCTGCTAAAAAACGGACGAGGCTCAAACAGCAGTGGCTCCTGGAGAAGTCTTTATACCAACCAGAAAAAAAAAAACCCCCCGACATAGCTAAGAACACTGCTAATTCAGCTTTCAAACAAAAATACCAATCAAAATCGTTTCATTCGTTCGGGAGCTACGATGCCATAGACAGCCCTTTGGTTTTGCGTCGGGGGTTAAAAACAACCGACCATGGGTACAAAGTCCAATCTTTGTACGCAACTAGAAAATCGCTATGATGATGATCTGTACAATATAAAGCTTTTCTATTAAACTGTTAAGCTACCACTGCTGGTGTATATGATCATTTAAATGATAACTAATGATACAATGTATGCTTCCAGGACTCTCCTTTCTTCCAAAAGTACTCCGTAGAATTGAGCACTCCTCTGCTTGGAGATGGTTCCTACTCCGTGTGTAGGAAATGCATTCACCGGCAGACTGGCAAGGAATATGCTGTTAAGGTAAATAATATATTTCATTATACTTGTACGATTGTTAGGACTGCCCCCTTTATTAAATGAAGCGAAACTTGAATGTAACTATATCTCTGCCTACCACCTCTTCAGGGATATTCAGGCGTAAGTGGTAAAGAAATAATTGTTTTTTCTTGTGAGTTCATGTCCTTAGTCTTAAGTTAACGGCAAATATTTTTATTGATTATTATTATCATCGTTTTATTTCGTTAGCTTAGTAGTTGGGAGTCTTGCGATCTAGAGGTTCCGGGTTCGAATCCTTGCCTTTACATTACAGATGTGAACCGACTTCTAACATAAGCTTAGCTGGAGGGGTCAGCGGGAATATTAGTAATTTCGGTAGTAATGTTCTTTAAAAACAAATGTGTTTACACTTGATACAATGTTTTATTCTTCAACAGATCATATCGACTCAGAAAAAAGACATCAAACAAGAGATAGAACTGCTGAAGGCGTGTCAAGGATGTCCCTACATAATCACTCTTCATGAAGTGTTCCACGACTCTGTAAGTATACCTTATATAATTCAAGCCACGTCATCTGTCAGCGAATAGAATAACGAATGTACTCGAAGGTTAAGGTTCTATAATGTAGTAGGTGTATAGGGCACATCAACATCCTAGAGGCCCAAGCCAACCTCACCTGCAAGTCGGTGCACCTGCTAAACAACGGACGAGGCTCTAACGCAAGATACTGGTGGCACAATTTTGGTCCGGGTTTCGGTTGCGAAAAACCCTCCAAATAATCCAACCTCGGTTGGGTTGTGTTCAAGGGTCAGCAACTGCACAGCCGGGGATGAGGAGGTAGACGGTGCATCAGGAATGGGACCAGCGGAGTTTTGGTGGAGTCGAGTGTGGTCATGGTTTGGGTCAACCCGCCGGACAGGGAGACTCGTAGAAACGGTGATGCCGCTGGCCGCCCGCGACATAGTACAGGGGCCCGACTAGGACTAACCACCCCGGAAGGCTGCCCCACCAGGTCGCGCATAATCTCGATATGGCTCGTCGTGCCGGTTGGTGACCGGACGGTGGACCCGGCGTCCACATTCGGGAGGGTACGGAAGCCCTTCCGTTCGGCGGGTTGGCTACCACCATGCCGCATATTCGCCGACGAAACCAAACCCCGCGCCTTCTCACACACTGCTGCGGCGTCTGTCACCTCTTTTTCACACATTCCCTTTTTTCACACTATGGCAGCGCAAAGTAACAGTACAAGTTCTACAGCGGCATACCCCTCTCCCACCAAGTCAACATCATTCAAACCTCACAGCCGTCCACCATCACCTAGAGGCGGTACGGCCAGCTTTGCTTTTCTTGACGGAGACACAAATACGCCGCCCTGATGACACGTCTTACTTACTCTACCCCGGCTATGTGATCGAGGAAAACTTCCTGGGTGTGTGCGTTTGGTTGTCAGGGCGGATGTTTGTTGTCATGTTTGTTGTCGTCGCTTGCGCTGCCTGGAGGACCCATCCTTTTCTATCCTCTCGCTATACGTGTGGACCATGGCCCGTCCAGCCAGGTCTACGTGTGCGTTTACCGCTCCCATAAAGGAGGAGACACGGAGACGACTCGACTCTTAGACCACCTGAGTCAGGCGACAGACGTTGCGCAGGAGCGGTTTCCGTCCGTGGAATTGGTATTTTTGGGAGATTTTAATGCCCACCACGAGGAGTTACTGGGATTCCCCAGAACTGACCATGCGGGTCGGACCGCCCACGCATTCGCTCTCACGCATGACTTGACACAACTAGTACTCCAGACCACCAGGATACCAGACATAGCAAGTCACGCGCCCTCTTTGCTTGACCTCCTGCTGACGACCCACCCAGCCCAGTATAGTGTTTCGGTGCGAGCCCCATTGGGTTCCTCCGACCACAGTCTGGTCTGTGCCAACGTGCCAGTCGCTGTTCTTCCGCAACCTGTGGAGGTAAAGCGGTGACTATGACACTACTCGTCAGCAGACTGGGACGGACTACGTGACTACTTCGCTTCCGTTCCTTGGACTCAGCGCTGCTTTGATGGTAAGCACTCATCAGATTGCGCCTCTGCCGTCGCTGGTGAAATCAGTTTCGGTATGGAGTATTATATCCCATACACCGAAGTCACCAGTGCTCGCAGAGCTCGCCCCTGGTTCGGGCGTGAGTGCAATGACGCTGTTCAACAAAAACAGTCGGCGCCGCGCCTGGGTCAGGGCACGGATCCAAATGTGGGTCACCTCAAGGCGGCGTATAACGGAGCCACAAAGGACTGCAAGAGGGCATACATTAGAGCGGATGCTCAACGCATAGCACGACTTGGTCAAGAACTCATGTCGCATCCCGCAGGCAGCCGCGGGTACTGGTGATTGGCCAAAGCCGTGCAATACAACTACCGCCAGCCCTCGCTACCTCCACTACGGTACCCTGATGGTTCACTGGCTCACGAGCCGCAAGAGGAAGCAGACATGCTGGTTAACCTCTTCGCGGCTAATTCCCGTGTCGATGACTGTCGACTACAGCCACCAACGCTACCCAGCTGCGACCACTCAATGCCTGATATTCGCATCAGGCAATGCGACTTTCGAACAACCCTACAGTCACTCGACGTCCGGAAAGCCAGTGGACCTGACGGTATTCCTGCGTTGGTCCTAAAAAAAATGTGCAGTGGAGTTGTCTCCAACGCTAACACGGCTGTACCGCCTGTCCTATTCCTCAGGAAAAGTCCCGCGGGCTTGGAAGGAGGCGAACATACAACCGGTCCCTAAGAAGGGGGACCGTTCGTACCCGGGCAACTATCGACCCATAGCTGTCACCTCAGTCCTCTGTAAAGTGTTTGAGCATATCATAAACACACAGCTCATGCGTTACCTAGAAGATCACTCATTAATTAATGACCGGCAATATGGCTTCAGACCGAAGCGGTCAACGGGTGATCTTCTGGCACGTCACATATCTCTGGGGTGAGGCTATGGACAGGCATGGCGAGTCATTGGCTATCAGCCTTGATATCGCCAAAGCCTTCGATAGAGTCTGGCACAGCTCGCTTCTTACCAAGCTTCCGGCCTACGGTCTGCCTACTCGATTGTGCAATTGGGTTGCCAGCTTCCTGCATGAGCGCAGCATCCGAGTTCTCTGTGACGGCCGAGCTTCAGAGTTCATGCAGGTTAATGCTGGCGTGCCTCAGGGGTCCGTCCTATCACCCACTCTCTTTCTTCTGCATATCTATGACATGGTGTCTACTGGCTGCATTCATTGCTATGCAGACGATAGCACTCTAATACTACGAACACCCTGCTGCCAAGCGGACCGACATTGAGCAAAACAGACGACAACTTATCACTGAGCTCGACCAGGTCCTGACCCGCATTTCCCAATGGGGATCTGAAAACTTGGTCGAGTTCAATACCAAGAAAACACAAGCGTGCGCGTTTACAGCTAAAGTATCCTCCTTCCATTCTCTCCCAACTCTTCAGAACACACCGCTACCACTGCAAGACCACATTAACATGCTCGACGAAAAACTACATCGAGAGCGTCATCAAAACAGCTTCACGAAAACTCGCAAGTTCTGAACAGGGTGAGACGGTTTTTCACGCCGGAGCTGCGGTGTCTTTTGTACAAGACACAAATTCGCCCCTTCGTGGAATACTGCTCTCATCTCTGGGATGGCTCCGCAAAGTACTTATTAGACGCTCTCGACAGATTGCAGCGGCGTGCCATCCGTATCATTGGGAGTCCTGAGATTAGCAATAGCCTAGAACCTCTACAGCTGCGTAGAGACATTGCCTCTCTGGCTGTATTTTACCGCTTCTACCACGGCGAGTGTTCTGAGGAGCTCTCTCAACTGATCCGATCTTCTCCATTTCGATCCAGAACAACACGTGCTGGACTGCGATGTCATCCGCATGCTGTGGAAACCATACAGTCCCGAACTCTGCGGTTCGGTGCTTCTTTTCTTTGTCGCACGATAAAGAGCTGGAATGCTCTGCCCGCGCACGTGTTCCCTTCTTACAATCCCGGCTTCTTCAAGCGGGGCGTGGAAAAGCATCTTTTGAGGCCGTCTGGGATGGTGGCCCATATCTTCTGGATTTCACCCTAGCTTCTCACCATCCAGCGGGGTACAGTCAATTGACGGCACAAATATTAAAAAAAAAGTAACGGGTGAAAAGTTCGATTTGGTATGATTTTTGCAATTTTGGAAGTGTTGTCAAAATGAAGTCAGTTTTTTCAATGTTTATACGAAAATTCAGTAAAATATTTCAAGAATGGAACCTTTGAATGTTAGAAACGGAATAGATATGAATGGAATAGTGCAAGTTTATCTGCATGTAGTATTACAGCTTGTATGTGAATGTTTGGTTGCAGGCGTTCACGTACATAGTGACGGAGCTGGCGGTGGGCGGCGAGCTGTCGGCGCAGCTGGGCGAGCGCGCGCTGGACGAGCGCGTGGCGCGCCGCCTGCTGGCGCAGCTGTGCCACGCGCTGCGCCACATGCACGCGCGCCGCGTCGTGCACCGGGACCTCAAGCCCGAGGTGAGCCCGGCCCAGCGGGGCGGATTGTAGCGGAGCGTAGCGGAGCGTAGCGGAGCGGTATGGGCTCTCACCAAGGCCTTCGAAGCCAATCCCACCTCACCTGCCGATTGATGGACTCAGGCTCTGGCGCAGGCGTTCTTATCGGGATTGAGAAGGATTAAGCGGAACCCTGGCTCCGAGGTGTAAGCTTCGGATACAACCGGGAACAACGCTAGGGTCCAGACAAGCGAACAATCAAATTTACCCACAAGTTTGTGTAATTATCAAAAGTCACCAAAAAGTCGATTTTAAGTTTGTTTTTTTTTTTTTAAAGAATATTAGTAACCAAAATTACTAACATTCCCCCTTACCCCTCCAGCTAAGCTTAATGACCAGGATTCGAACCCGGGACCTCTCGATCGTAGGGTCGACTCCTTAACCACTAAACTACCGACACTTAGTATGCTAGTCTTTCTAAACGGTAAATAACTTTAGACTATACATTCAACAACTTGAATCTAACATTATAATGTTGTTCACAGAACATTTTGCTAACAAGCCACCGACTCAGCGAGGCTAAGGTCAAAGTTGTGGACTTCGGGTTCGCGCGGCGAACGCCCGACGGCTGTGATGAACGGCCTCGGATGATGACCCCTTGCTTCAGGTATGTATTATACGTCACTTAACACTAAATAGTACTATTGCAAGGCTTAAATTTGCTTGGCAAGGTTACCCAAATGTGTCATTCGATTTGAGAGCAATGAGTATGCTAGTATTTTTGAAGAAAGGCCAGGTCAGAAGTACCCGAACAATTATGAAAATAGACGAAGCCAAAGGCGTATGCCAGGAACGTAGCAAGTGGAAAGATGTTGTCTCTGCCTACCTTAATGCGAAAGAGGCGTGACTATATGTATGTAATTTGTATGCTAATTTTTGCCATTGATTTAGATCCGAAAACTTCCCGTCCTGTGTGTTCTCTTCTCCCTATCTAAACGTACAGCAAATGTGTGATGTTTAATTCTTATAGTGTGTCTAATATATGAGGCAAGCTAATGCAACCCCCCCCCCAGCCTCCCGTACGCCGCGCCCGAGGTGGTGTCCCGCGCGCGCAGTGCGGCGGCGCCGGGCTACGGGCCGCAGTGCGACCTGTGGAGCCTCGGCGTGGTCTACGTACGTACACCTTAGTTTTTTTTTTATTTTTTTATACCACAGGTGACAGACAAACTCACGGCCCACCTGTTCGGAAGCTGTTACCGTGGCCAATGGACGTGCGTGAGACCAGAGGCGTCACACTCCTCTTGTCTTGTCTTGTCACGGTTTAATTCATTTAACGTAACTAGTTCTTTGATGCTTTAGCTATCTAGTGGTGAAATCAAACGTCGATAGCTACTCTACCCAGAACCCCCGCTCTCTTAGCTATAGGTAACGGTTTGATTGCGTTCAGGGGTCTGCAAGTGCATAGCCGGTCAGAGGGATTGTGGTCGCAGCACTAGTGCGACCGGTGGGTGTCACGCGGTGCTGCGACGACAATCCTCTTCTGATGAGGCTGACGGCCTTATCAGAAGCTGAGTGCCACCATTGTTAACATGGTACGTGTATGTAATGGTTAAATGGTATGGTAAATTGACGTGTCCTAAATATTAAAAAAAACAACTGATCACGACGACTGAAAGTGAACCGCGGGCTAAGGGGTGATCGCCTCGACTGCGACCGCAAGCAACGCTGAGATGAAAATCATGACTTGCAAGCCAGCACACTTGCGGATTGACGGACGAGGCTCCGGCGCAGGTTTTCCTCTCGGGGTTGGGAGTTCAGACTACAGTCGCTCTCGTAAAAGCCGGGATAAACTAAATTTGAAAGAAGTGGGAGAGGGAAACCCGTGCGAGCTTTGGATACAACCGGGTATCGCTGTGATGATGATGGTGATAATTTTCAACATATTAAACTACCACTGGCGAAGTCGAAACACGTCCACCACCAATTGAAATAAAAAAAAATTTAACGGACTCTATCGTTATTTATTTGATTAAAGCCAGTGAGCGAGCGAAGCTCTTATACACGGCATAACCATTTGTTGGTGGCTGAACTCCTCCGTAACCACTCGCGCGATCTTGACCAAATTTACCACGGTGATAGTGTGGACACTGAGGAGTGTTTTGAAGCGAGATGGTTCATGTCCGATGTACCATTGAGGAATAATAACCGAAAAACAGTTTCACGAGCGCGCGACCGTAGTAAGATGTCATATTTTCAAGTAAGAGTCCTGCTCGCTCAGCTCAATTTATTTCAGTCGCACCCTGCACTGAATTCCTAGTTTTATTATTCACATTGAAACTGACGCTTCGGTTGCTTCTCAGCAGCCATGGTCACGGAAAGTTTTATTTCAATGTGTGACATTCGCTTCAACTTCCGACAATATAACGTCCACCACATCTTTTCCTGTGAGTATCTTACAAGGCGAGTAAGGGATAAAGATGTTCATAAAAAAAAGAATTGCTGGTATTAGACACACCCCCTATTACGTGAAACTGAACAACATGTGTCATTAAGCGTCAGTAGCTTAGTGGTTAAGGAGTCTGCTTTTCGATCGAGAGATCCCAGGTTCGACTCCTGGCTCCACCTCTTCCACTACTGACGTGAACCCACTCCTGACGACGAACGACTCCTGACGTGAACAAATTGCTTAATTTAACTTAGCTGGGGAGGTTAGGGCGTATAACTAAGAATTTCGGTAACTAATATTCCGTAAAAAAAATGAAGACCCTTCAGCTTACCCCTTCAGATATAAACAGGAATATAACTCGTGTGCGTATAACTCATAATAAATGAACTTTTTTTCTTTACAGTACTACATGCTGTCCGGCAAGGCACCTTTCCAACCCATCTCAAAGAAAGAACCAATCACTGTGTTCATGGATAGAATCAGGAGTGGTTATTTCACCATGGAAGGTGAGACTTCATTACAAATAAATAAAATTCATGTGTCTGTTTGTAACATTAACATAACCGCCTTTCAATGCATGCATATGAATGTATGCACATGGTACTTACAACAAACCCATTTTTTTTTACTTTTATCTGTCTGTCCCTTTAAAAGAGGTAATCTCTGGAACGGCTGTGCCGATTTTGACGAGACTCGCACTAGTAGATAGCTTATGTTATAAGGCGTAACATAGACTTCTTTTATTAAAAAAAAAGAATTAGGATCTCTTGTTAAAAAATTGAAAACCGAAAAATATAAGTTCACTTAGACGAAGTCGCTAGAATATAGAGAAGCTATATATAGATAGCTAGTCAATAATTTATTATGGTATTCAGAATGTGAATACCAATAATATTATAAATAAATTTAGATGTGAAAGTTCGGGAAGATGTCCGGACGTTTATTACTCAATCACGCTCAAACTGTTGAACGGATCGAGCTGAAATTTGGTACACGGATTGATTATTGTCTGAAATAACACATGGCTTCTTCTTATCCCTGGAATAGGTTTCCATGGGTTGCAGGAATGGGATCAGATTCCATGCGGGCGGAGTCGCGGGTGACAGCTAGTCTATCATGGTTCTTTAATAGCAAGACAACTGCCACTAACGCGTTTTTGTTCTCCACTGTAACGAGTTCTTTGATCCTTTAGCTATCTAGTGGTGAAATCAAACGTCGATAGCTTGATGGTTGTGATGACGGCCTTATGATAAAGAGGTTCTAATCCCGGTCTTTACGCTACCGACGTGAACCTACTACTCTCAACACAATCAATTTATAAATCTTCCAGCCCGGAAGCAGTATATTCTACAATCAATTTAACTTAGCTTAGCAGAGAGAGAAGTTTCGCATGTTTATCGCCGACATCCGTTAGGATATGGCATCTAAAGAAGAAGCAGAAATACTACTAATATTGATTATTAGTACTCTTTAACTCAGTCGGCTTTGTCAGTCTAACTACGGGAGCGGCCGAAATTCGTTTTATGCCGTCAACCTACTACCATCTGACATTCACAAATCATATATATTGAAGTTCTGTAGTTAAACCAATTGTCGCACTTTACGGTGACTTTACTTGACTTAGGGCTCCAACAACCCTTAACGACTGCCATAGTTGTTTGGATGGCAACAGTAACAGACTGCTATACGTGCTTTAAAAAAAATCAATTAAATTAAGAAAATGATATTGTTTGTTCACAGGTCCTGTCTGGGCCAATATCTCTACGGAGAGCAAGCGCATCGTACACGGGCTGCTGGCCGTCGACCCCCTGCGGCGCTTCGGGACTGATGAACTCATCGCCGCGCTACGAGTCAACGTGGACGAAGTCAGCAGCTTCAAACTCGCTGTACGTGTCAATGAACAACATGTAGATATAAATGAGCACCATGTAGATTTAGGTGAACACCATGTAGAGGTAGATGAGCAAGGGTTAGATTTCGATGAGCAAGACTTAGATTTAGATGAACAGGACTTAGATTTAGATGAGCAGGACTTAGATTTAGACGAAGAAGATTTAGGTATAGATGAAGAAGATTTAGGTATAGGTGAAGAAGATGTAGAAGAAGATTCATGTATAAATGAAGAAAATTTATGTATAAATGAAGAAGATTTAGGTATAGATGAAGTAGATATAGGTTTAGGTGAAGAAGATGTAGAAGAATATTCAAGTATAAATGAAGAAGATTTAGGTATAGATGAAGAAGGTATAGGTGATGAAGATTTAAGTATAGATGAAGAAGATTTAGATATAGGTGAAGAAGATTTAGGTAAAGATCAACAAAATGTAGGTATAAATGAACTGGATTTAGGTATCGATGAACAAGTAGTACATATAGATGAAATAGATATAGATGAGCAAGCCATATATATAGATGATCAAAATATAGAGGAATACATTAATAAAGTGTAGTAAAGTGCATGCATAGGAGACATTAGACTTAAACAACAAAAAAAAACAGAAATATATACCTACTTATCTTATTTCTTTTCTATTTATTTACGAACTTCAAGATCTAATATAGATCAACATCTTTGGGCCCAAGCCAGCCTCACCTGCAAGTCGGTACACCTGCTGATCGACGGACGAGGCTTGGCGCGGGCGCACCTCGGGGTTGGGGGGTCAGACTGCAGTCGTCCAATAAAACCAAACAACTACCGCCACAAAATACATACAGAACATAAATTCCATACAATACACGGTCGAGCAACGCATACATAGACATAGGACACTCTCGAAACGCGTATAGAGCTTAAGTTTTGTATATTTTCTGTAGGCCTACCATGAAACATTTACAATTGCAGTCAGAAATTTCGGGCAATCGGTTCCATATTTCAGTATACGAAATACTTTCCAGTCGGAACACATTTATCTGAAATCGGATCCGAAAACGGCACATGACACTTTGCTTCAGTTTAAACCCTACCGTTAAAAAACCGAAGTGACTTCTAGTACCTACACTACATGGCGAAATGCTGCCTTACACACAACACAACACAAAGAAATGTTCCACTTTTTATACTACTAACACAGTAAACAACCACTATAGGTGCTATTACCAAACGATTGCAACACACGTAGCTTCAGCATGACGGTGTAGACTCGTGTCTCTAGAGTATTTTCGACCAATAAAATAGCCGGAAAATCTGTCACGTGATCAAAATGACCCATTTTATTGGTCATAGAGACTCGCAAGAGAGACGAGTGAAAAAGTATCTGATAAGGCCGTCAAACTTTGGCCACTATTGTAGCATTACTTGTATCTGCAATGGTGGCCTCCTTCCTGGGACTTGACTTTAGCTTACCATCAGGCGAGGTTCATAAAAAAGAAGAGAATGTACAAAAGTAACGAATTCCAGACACATGAAGAAGAAGCACAGTCTTTTCATTCTACACAAATGCATGCAATGCGTGATTACACATTATAAAGAAAAAAAAACAATAAAAAAAATTACAATAAAAAATTACAACACCAAACACGTGTAATATTTTTTTGTTCTTATTCACACATACCACCGAGTTTTTTTTTTACAGCAAATAATGAACAAAGAGTGCTTACAAAAAGCAACGAATAAGAACCTAAGGCTCTCATCAACCGTACGAATTTTAACTGAGAGGGTGGTTATTCCCAACAGAAGAACTTGAGGAAATTTTTATTTGATGAAAACTCATGTAAACACAGAACACACAACACACAAATACATCTACACACGCACACGTAAACGTGTGTACATTCTCACTATGATTTGCATGCCTCTTACTTTTGTATATATTCTATGTATCAGTGTCTTTATGTATAATATGAAAGTACATACTTAAAAAAATGGTCTATCTATGTTTTTCCGCATTTTAGAACCAATAAAACGAGCTAGTAGTAGTAGGAGTAGTAAAAAGAGCGGCGATAGCCCAGTGGCGTATGTAACGGACTGCTGATACGAGGTCTCGAGTTCGATCCCCAGTCGCCCCGGGCGCACACCTCTGACTTTTTGTAGTTATGTGTGCATTAATAAAGGTTAATTATCGCTCGCTTCATAATGTGCCTGGTAGATGGCAAAAGGCTCGCCCCCTATTACATTGGGACCTTAACATAACTGCCTAACCTTTCGGGGATAAAGGCGTGAAGTTATGTTATGTTATGTAGTAAACTATGCTTACCTACTTTGGGTCTAGATAGCTCTGTGTAGAGAATATTTATTAAAAATAAAAAGTAAACTTATAAGAAGACTTTTATGATTTTTTTTATTACCTACAGATGTGGAACAATAAAATTTACCTTCCTATCAGGAACGGGGTTGATGGCTGCGCCACAGTGTATACATTAGCAGCTATCATTGACCCAAATTTGTATTGTTTTTGCATCAATAAAGATTATTATTATTATTACTAATTAAACCAACCTTTTCATGCTGCGAATAGCAAGGGCTGATTATCATGGCATACTATTTATATAATCTATTAAAGTCATCATCCTACGAGCCCTTTCCCGTACAGGGGGGTTCGTTCGTCTTTCAGCCTAACTACGAAACGGCTGAATTTCGATATTTTCCTCGAAGCGACTGTCATCACACCTTCACGACCAATTGACGATATCTAAGTCCTATAGTTAGACCTGGTTGTCGGTTACTGAAAGCCGCTTGTTAGTATGGTACCCGGGACCGAAGGCATGCTGCAGTCTCACTGTTTTAAGAATGGTCACCCACCATAAGACTGACCTAGCTAGTATTGCTTAACTCGCAATGTACTAACCTGCTGGGTACCACTGAGCCACAAGCTCCTATAATCTAATAGTGTCTAATTCTAGTTAAAAACGCAGTGCTAGATACAATTTACTTATTATTACTGAACATGTGAATTTAATTATTATTATATTTGTCAACAGGACATGACCAAGGCTGACCTCTACAAGCGTAGATACAAAAACAAACAACGCAAATCGAGCGCCTCCGAGGCGGGCACCTCCACCTCCACCTCCGAGATCATCGAACCAGAAGAAATAAAAGACATCTCCTTATTAGAAACTATCAATAACCTCAAAAATAGAATGAATAAAAACTCAATAGAAAATGACGTTGAACTTATCAAAGCTAATACTATAGACACCCCTGTAGCCGAGACTCCAGAACCTACGTTCACTGATGACGACGAAGATATACCTTCCGTGAAGCCAGTAGAAAGAACGTACGCCAAACTTAGATCTAAATTAGACGACTTCGTATACCTAGAAAGCAGTCAACCTCTAGAAGGCACAGAAGTGGCATTCCCCAAAACTAGTCGCGCTAAGAAATCCGGGTCACCCGTGCCCAGGAAACGAAGAAAAGTCGAGCCTAAGCCCAAGAAGGAAGCAAACGGAGAACGAGAACTTCGCAGTAAAGTCGAGAACGGTAAGAAAGGTAAAAAGACTAAGGAGGTCGTGAAACGCGTGCTTCGGAGCAAGAGCGTCACAGAAAAAACTAGAGCCACTAAAGAATCTATAGAGAACGAGAAGACGGTAGTGACAAGAGTCACTAGAAAGAGAAAGTTTGAAGAATTGACTAAACCCGTTCTCAGAGAAAAGGGGCAGAACGAACGATCCTCGAGAAAGAGCAGTGCCGAACAAGAGACCACTGAACGTAAGATAGTTAGGGCTAAGAAAACCAAGACTGCACCTCTGAAGCTCGAAGTGGAAGACGCTCAAAACGTACGGATGACCAGGTCCCGGAGGCGACGGCTAGAGATCAGTCTCTCGCCCTCCGAAGTGAAGACCGTCGTCCCCGCGTTCTCCTTCGAGTCGGACCGGCGAGTCACCTCGATCGAAAGCAACCGGTCGGCGAAGTCGAACGCGAATACCAAAGCTAAACGTGGCGCCAAAGCGAAAGCGAACGTGAAGGCCAGCAAGGCCAAGAAAGGCCGGCCGAGGGCCACGCGGACTCGCGCCAGCCGCAGGTGAGGCCCGGCCCCGGCCCCGGCCTAGGCAGACTGTGCGCCTCTCGGCAACTATAACATAGTTTTAAATTTCCCATATAGCGTCAGCTAACCTCAAATTCCAAATGAGACAAAATAGTGATGCAATATGAATATAGACGCTTTGCTCACGCGTAGTATAAACCGTCAGGCAGAAATTATTTATTCATGAGGAAAAAGTAAGTTATTATTTCTTCTTTTTTTAAGTAGTTAGCCTCGGATCCTAGTTCTTGAAAAAAATAACATTAGACCTGTTTTTATTTTTTAATCCTTTTATTTAATGTTACTATTAATTTTTAAGATACTTTTCCCCTATAATTACCATTAGAAGTAATTTGAAGTTGGTTATTATGTATTTTTTTGATTAGAATAATAAAAAAATAATTAAAAAATAGGTAAATTCGTGTGATTGAGCACTTTTTCGTCGTAGACAGTAAAATTATTTTGTGAGTATAATTTATTCTTCTATAGAGCTGCAAAAACTGTTCATTATAGATGTGTTCATATAGGCGATTTGTAAACGCTCTATGAAATTAGAGAAGAGGCCGCCGTGCTTTGAAGTGGGCGCGATTATCGCAAAACGCCGCTATGATCAAATCGACTAAAGCTAACTTTCTCAACTTGGAGCACTAAGTTTCATATTGCGAAACCACTAATATCCGTAAGAGATCTCTTTCCGTAATTATTTAAAAGATTTATTTGTTTGTGTGTGTATATTTGTTTGACTAGAATAATAGGTTAAATTTGTAAATGTTTCCTTCGATATAATAGGAGTTTGTATGACTATTGTTTCTTCCACTTGGCAAAAAAAATGTAAAAAAAATCTATATATACATTTATTTGTAATATGTATGGTGAAAGTGCCAAAGCATGCTTGAAAGTATTCCCGCTTGTAAACATTGCAAATTCAAAATTATTTGTAATTAATTTAACGTTTCTTATCTATTTTTATATACGGGTTGTTTAAAGATCTGCTTTCCAAAATACCCAAAAACAATAATAATATTTTTCTACTTTCATAAGCTTCAATATATGGGCGCGTATAGCCAGTCAATATATATTGCGATTCAAATAATAAAGACACAAATCGCGTTTGCACGTCATATTGTGTCAATTGTTTACACACGCCCCATGAGTTATACAGCCTAGCACTTGTGATTGGTGTGAAAGCAACTCCTAAATTAGTATCACTCATTATATTTGTGCATTGTCGAACGAAAAGCAATTTTTATGTACTAAAAGGCTATATTATATTATTCATGTTAACTTATATATTACTGTTAGCCATTCTTTCAAAATTGTTGTTGCACTGCCTATAAATATTTATAAAGTCTCTTCGATCCACTTCTGGTCTTACAACTAACGTTAGGACTATATAATTATCTTCATGATTTTACTGTACCCAGTATATGAGTTGGCACGTCGGGAAGTAGAGTGAGAGTCCGGCTACAATCGGCATCCTTCGGTTTTGTAGAGCGTTCTCTCTATTGTACATTCGACTGACCTTTATAGTGTAGTTAAAAACTTTTCAACTACTCTAAAAAGATTCCAAGCCGTAGACATGCGCTGTGCTTTACGAAATCGAAGCAATCCGATCGTAGCTAGACTCTCACCCTTCTTCCCAATGTGCCAAATAAAAAGCCGGGTATTTAACTTTTAAACAACCAGTCTATAAACGTAACTTCGTCGTTATAAGCGCTTTTACCAAATAAAAATGTTGTTTTCGATTCGTTTCTGTGTAAATATACTATGATAGTATTTAGTACAAAATCGGTGGAAGGGAGGAAAAAAATATTATTTATAATAATTGAAGATTAGTATCAATTGTCAAATTGTCATGTTACTCTATATTGAAATCGTGATACCATTAGGCACTTGATATAAATGAATAAAACTTGTTAGTGTATAAAGTTAAATTTTAAGTTGATATTGTCATTGTTAAAAATAGGTACAATGAATTGTAATTGTTTAAAAATTAAACAGTATGCATGTTGTTTTATCGTATTATGTAAAATTGCAAATGTGAAACTATATTACAATTGCAATATGCACTGCATTCGGCTGTTTGCTCTAAATCAGTAACGCCTTCAATGAGAAAGGAGACTAAACATATTTCCATTTCAGTCACGCTTTCTGTGCGAACCGTTCGAGTTGCGAGTTGTTCACGGATATTCTCGATGTTATTACTAACAACCACAGACAATAGCTTAATTCATTTGTTATAGATATATATATAGATGAAATTGAGGATGCAAATAGTCAATTTTATATAAATATTTAAAGAATGTACATTGTAAATGTTTTCACTATGTTTCTGAATGTGATTTAACTTGGATATCACATTAAATCTATGATATCAAAAACGATAGTGAAAGTGTTTCTAATGTCAAGTACATAATACTAGTATTTATATTATCGTTAAACAGACAAACATGTTTTACTTTTTAAACCAGACAGGTATTGTTGATTTATCCTAATTGGATAAAAATAGAGAGTAACGTTTCCAAGCAATGATAGCCTTACAACCTGACCATAAACATTTTTTTGATTATACAATGTCGTGCCGATGTGTATTACGATATTTTCTTCGGAAATTAAAAATTTCCCCGAATGCTTAACTCGAGTAGCCTTTACGTCACTATATGTGGTAAAGTTTGTAAAAGTGCACTTAAATGGAATGTACCAAAAGATTATATAATTTTATAATAAAGTGTTAGAAGTTATTATGAAGTGTCGGCGTAAAACAAATTTTGTAAGACGTTACATGGATGCCGGCCGGAGATATTGGATTGTAATAAATATACCATTTTAACAATACGGGTTTGTTTCATTCTACAAATATACCGCTGTGGTTCTGATCCCTTACAAGCAATGTTATTGAAAAAAAAGAGAAGTTACTTTCATACTGAGCGACGTTCATTAATTGTTGTGTTATGATATCATGACGTACTTAATGAAGATGTCATACGCAAATATTATAATTCCGCCGTTTACATCAAAGTGATAACTGTTCAATATGTTATAATTTCGATGTTGATAAAACACACTTTGAACATAATTATGGAACTTTATTTTTCAGGTATCTACTAATGTTTTTAGAGACTCGATAGTCTGTCCCTCCGCCGCGGGAGCGAACGACTTGTTAAAATTGTTTTTATAACGTCAAAAAGTCAGCACCTGTGCAGTAACTGGCCAATCAAAAAACCAATAAAAGGACAACTGATCCACCAATGACGCGAACTCGTTGAGCCCGTGATAAGTTTTATATATCTATGATTGGTTGATTGTCGCGCCTCCGCCGACGCGCCCTGCGCTTACCGCCAAAGATACCTAATAAGTCCTACTGTGCTGAAGTTTCCTAATGCATCTGTATGCAATAATCAACTCCCTTCTGACAATTTATCGATTTGCATATGTATGATGAGAAATGAAAAAGTGACAAGAACTCACCACATTATTGGACTCCTGATGCTGTAGTAATCTTAGTGTTTTAAGTGCATTATTTCATGAATCCCTCTTTTCGTTCCATTTTCCATGTACCTCTGAATCTGTATTATTAGAGTACCTAATACAAGAGAATCTGCTTAATGCAAACGTCCCCTACCTTGTGAGGTAAGTGAAACTTGACCTGTGATCAGTGGTCACTCAAATAAGTGAAACATTCCAAATTCTACTCAGATAATTTAACAGCAGAATCCATTCAGGTAATTTAGTGGCAAAATCCACTTTGAAAAGTAATGGTAAATTCCACTCAGGTTATGTAGTGGCCAGATCCACTTAGGTAATGTAGTGGCAAAATCCACTTAGGTAATGTAGTGGCAAAATCCACTTAGGTAATGTAGTGGCAAAATCCACCTAGGTAAATGGTGGCAAAACCCACTTAGGCAAGGAAGTGGCAAAATCCACTTAGGTAACGTAGTGGCAAAATCCATTTAGATAATGTAGTAGCAAAATCCAATTAGGTAATGTAGTAGCAAAATCCAATTAGGCAAGTGGTGGCAAAATCCATTATGGTAATGTAGTGGCAAAATCCACTAAGGTAATGTAATGGCAAAATCCACTTATGTAATGTATTTGCCAGATCCACTTAGGTTAGTACTCAAGATCAAACTATAAAACGTAAATGGTTAGGTAATATAGTTTGAATCTCATCATCATGCCATTAGAAGTAGATAGATATTGTACTGAGATTTAAATTATAACTAATGGGCGTTTGCTCTAATAAGATTTCATGTTTTAACTTTGTTTATTGCAGTGATGTCAAAGGCAAATTATTACAATATATACATTAGTACACAAGGGGTTAACTTTACTATGGTAATTTATGCTCGTATATAGTATCAGAAATGGAAATCCAATTGAAGGGAATTGATTATTCCCACAGGGATTAACATGGAACCATGATGTTTTCATAACAATATTTTTAACAACATTTTGTTATGAGAATACCGTTTTTGACATATGGGAGATCGAGACTACATTGAGACTGAATTCTAATAATTTTTTTATTAGGTTTTTTTTTTAATGTTTTTTTGGTTTGGTTACTTTTATTACGAAAATTGGCCGCCCCCACCAGTGGGACGACACCCACTGCGCATCTACAGTACAGAGTACAATGTCAAGATTTTTAAGCCTAACTATACCTAACTGCACAATGATAGGAGGCCTATGTTAAAAAAAAGTCCATGTCACTCATAACATATATATATATATACATATACATATATAATCCATGTCAATTTTAGTCAAGCGATAATAGACATATTGCGAACATGCTGTAAATGTGACGTCCTTGTTCGCATTTTTAAGTACTGTGCTCACAATTTTCACAATTTACAGTGATTTTTTTTAATAATGTAATCTCAAATAACAGTGCTATTAATCGGAACTACAAATTAAAGTAACAAACATTGTTAACTAAGTAAAATAAATTAAGTTTTTACGAGTTATGGTTTTAAAAAATCATTGTCAGTTAACTTTGACACTCCATGTTGGAAAAAATGTACCTACCACACTACCCTTGGCAAGTTATTTGAAAACCGGGCATGTTTCCGCCTGCAACAATGCAAATTTCGATATAAAAAAAAAATTGATAGATCTTAATTAGCCCTTTCGAACTACGTTAATTAATTTATGAGCCCGTCTTTCGTTTTCCCAGGAAATATCATTTTCCTTTTTTCACCTTTTCAAACACCCGTATCTTTTATTTTTCGTGCGGAAATCCCTTCGGATTCCCTCCCGCCGGCCAGCGGGGGCGGTTATGTCGGGCTTGAACCGACTAAAACCGCACGCCGACTCGGGTCTACAGACGCCGGGGTGTAAGGTTGCCCATAGAGCATATCCCTCGCACCCCGACTGACCCTGGGCCATCGCCGGTTTCGAGATGGCCCCCTCGGGTTTGGAAACCATGGTGTGCCCGTCTAGCCCCGGTATGGGAGAGGGGCGCTAGTCGCCCCACCGTCCCGGCCTGCTTCTGCTGGGGTGACAGGCGGCCTCACCCGCCACCCCCAGGCCTGCGCTCATGGAGGACGGAGGTCGTTAAGTGACCTCCGGCGCCTGAGTCGCCTGCGACGCGCGGCGAGCAAGTTGCGGGCTCGGCGGGCCGGGAGAGTTCTAAATCTCTCCCGGGCCGCTCTGCCATCTCCTTCGCGAGCATTACATGATCGCAGAAGGAGGTGGCGGCGGCCCACGCGCTCGCGCTCCGCACCATTGCCACAATCATGCTGCCGAGCGAGAGGACTCCCGCCCCGATGGCTGCCACGAGGTCACGCCTCGGCGCCTTCCACGCCGGGCAGTCCGCCAGCGTGTGCAGCCCTGAGTCCTCGCTGGCGTCACAGTGATGACACTCTGGCGTTGGCTCCTTCCTGATCCGATGCAGGTGGTCCCCGAAGCACCCCTTCCCGGAGATCACCTGCGTCATTCGGTACGAGAGGCTTCCGTATTGCCTCTCTAGCCAATCCTCCGTCATGGGCCTTACCTCCGCTATTGCGGCGTGCCCTGCGCTTGGTCGCCCAAGTCGTTCCTTCCACTGAAATACCCGTATCTCTTTAAAATATGGTTATTTTTTATTCTACTAAGTGTAGAAAAATTACCCTTGAGCTAATTTAAATTGCCCGCGTGTCAATTATTATAAATATTTAATAATAATCCCTTAGATTCATATTAATATAATGCGCGGTAGAAAAAAGGCAACACTGCTCTAGTCTAAGGGCATGTCCACATCACCACGGCACGATGTCGTCGCCGTGGAACGGTGCGGTGTCGCGGCCCGGCACGTATCCGTGACATGGATATTTACGTTGCCGTACCGTAAAAATGTATGTCACGACGCTGTTACGGTGCACTGATGCCGGGTTGCGAGAATCTAAAAATAGCGGGAAAGGTCGAGTTCCGCGAAGTAATACGTGTCCCATCACTAATGTTTATAACAATATATTACCTTATAAGGTCAGGCAGCGAGCCGAGACGCGCTAAGCATGAGTCATCCCAAGCTGCGACCAATTAGATCGCTGGGCAAGATGCGACATCGATGAGTTTTAACATCCCTAGACCGCGCGTCGCGACGACCTTAGCGGCTCGCCGCAGTCGAGAGGTCATTCCTTAGTCAGACGTCGCCTCTGATAGTCACATAGTCAACAGTTACGTGTCATCGTCCAGTACATATCACAGTACAGTAATCGTTTGGAAAGTTATAGTGCCAAAAAGTAAATAACAGTTTGATCTTAAACATATACGCGTTGCAGTTTCCCATTATTGGGGTAAGTACTGGTGTTTTTAATAACATAAACTCGCGAGTGTTAACTGTCGTGTCGTAATACAGTGGTCGCGAATTAGTATTATAATACGAGAAATAACATTATAGTTCGCGCGGGACATACCTGCCTATCCCCCTGGGAGCTGGGCGTGATGTTGTCTCGTTAGTAATACTTTACATCACTTACCGGTCGCGAGTTCGATTCCTGGGTGGTGAATTGTTTTGTGTGTTTAAATTAGAATCAGTAACAATAGAAATGTTTAAAGTAATAAATGAATTAAATAATTAATTATGTCGGGCGTCTGAAGAAAAGGGAGTTGGTATGCATATCAGCTGTTGGCCGATCGTAACAATTGTATAAGAAACGGTTCCAAAATAATTATTCAAGTTAGAATAAAATAATGTAACTTTTTCTACAGACACCCACAGCTAAAATGTTTTGTTTTCTTATCTAAAATATTAAAAGCGAATAATATTACGTTATACGAGTATATCGTATATCCACGGTTCAACATGTATTATCGATGTAGGACTTGACTGTTGGGAATAAACTCGAGATAATCAGTGATTGATTTTATTTGCATACTGAGTTTTTAGGGTTCCGTAGTTGACCCAGAAATGAGTTAATTTTTTTTAAGTACTAGTATTTAGTATTCCGTTGAACCGTGGTTGACGAAGCTTTTTATTACGCCTACTGACCCTGGAGGAATCCAGAAGGCCGATGTCCCCTTCAGGGATTATATTAGTTGTAGTTATTTTATGTTAAGTGTACCTACCACTGTACAGCGCCGCCGACATTAGGGCTCATGTAGGAAATTATACTCAGGGTCCCGGCGCTGTTGCATTGGGTTCACACGCCAGTGCCTGACCATGTGTTTGTTCTCCAGAATTCCGGACCGGCTGAAATTTCCGTACCGGCTGAAACAGCGTACCATTTCCCTACCGTCTGAAGAGTGACCTCAACTCCGTTCCGGTCGAGAGAGCAGCAGTAGCTGTGTACCGGCGGAACAGCACCGGCCCAACTCCACACCTGAACAGCTGGCAGAGACGGCGAACACACACATCAAGCCTGGTGGTCTCTTGGGAGGCGCATCACCCTCGCCCGGTGCCGACGGACCCGAGTTGAGTGAAATACTTGGCGGCCGTTCGTAGTGGCGTGTACCTATAGCCTAACCGACACTCGGCTTTAATTTAATTTAAAATAAATATAGATAAACATTGTGGTACCTACGGAAGAAAGTGTTGGATTTCGATCATTCGTTTCCTTCTGGCTTCCCCGTAGGGCACCCCGTATCAACGCTGCAAAGTTACACGTCACCGTGCCTTGTAATACTTCACTAAATACCAGATAAATAGCAGTCTCGTTGTAGATATGGACCGCACAAACGTATTCCGCTACTGTTGTTATTAAAAAGACCGAGAGAAGTAGGAGAAAAAAATGTAAAAGACAGTACTGGGTGCACCTATATCTTTCAATTATGAATAGTGATGGAAATCATTTCAATAGAAAATATGAGGCGTTGAAAACCTGTGACCACAAAGAGGCTGGTCTCTTCAGTTTTAGGATGATATTAAAGTGTTACGATAATTGATTGTTTTATTTCGATTGGGTTTTGAATGAGGTCCTTTCGAAAAAAATGCAAAATATCACTTTTATAGGCAAGAAAAGTGGCAAGTGTTTTACCATTTTGAAATCTAGACTAAATGGGCCATCTTTTGTGGTACATTTTTTTCTAACATGGAGTGTCAAAGTTAACTGACCATGATTTTGTAAACCATTACTCGTGAAAACTTAATTTAAGTATCTATTGTACTTGGTTACCAATGTTTATTCCTTTGATTTGTAGTTGCGATTAATAGCACTGTTATTTGAGATCACATTATTAAAAAAATCCCTGTAAAATTGTGAACACAGTACTTAAAAATGCGACCAACGACGTCAAATTTTATTTTTTTCCAAAAATGTCTATTATCGCTTGACTAAGTGACATGGATTTCCTTCCTTCCTTTTTTTTTCATAACGGGTATACCTTGGCCTCTCGCCCGGTACCAGGTTACCGTTGACTTTCAGGACATCCTGTATAGATATAGGTATATATATAATTTGAATCTCAGATGCGGCTTCAACAATTTTCATGAAAATTTGTATACAGGGGTTTCAGGGGCGATAAATCGATCTAGCTAGGTTTCATTTTAAAAACGTCGAAAAATAGAACACCCGGATTTAAAATATAAGAACACGTAAATACTAACCGTAATAACAGAAGAAAACTTCGTAATCCTAAAATTCCTACAGTCAAATAAATCGAATTGTTGAAATTGCCACCAAATAATTCAGTAAAATAACCACAGATAACACAAAATTTCAATATATTATACTTTCCATTTTCTGAACTTGACCACCATGGCGCTGCGCGCTGTCGCATCAGTTATGAGATTGACGATGTGATGGATGCGGTATGCGGCAGTCCTAAATTCACAATTTATCAGACCCATATCCATCCTATATTTCGGTAAGCGTTTCACATTTTGTTTATCTGTTTACATTTAAATAATCCAAATGTGTTGCAATTCTGCCTAATCGCTATACAAAACATCAAGCAAGGTGACTTTATCATCAAAGGTTCGTGGCAAGGAATTAATCCAATTTAGTCTGCAAGTCGCACTTGCTACTCGACTCGACCGTTGTACATGAAGTTCCAAGTTTGTGTTATATGAGCGGCTGCCGTCTGTTATCTCCTCCCGAGAGGAAAGTATGTACCAGAGCCTCGTCCGTCAATTAGTAGGTGTAGAGCACCGCCTTGCAGGAGTAGCGGATGATTATTATATATTATTATATTATATATTTATTTTGATTATGATGATAACGAGCTGGATTTTAATTAAGGCACAAAAATCCGAAATCCCAATCCATGTGGATCGACCAACTGCCCAAGTAAATATCTCTATTCTATACTTCTATACTAATACAGAGAGAGGCTGAATTTTGTGAGTTTGTTTATATACTATGTAATATTAAACTAGTGAAGGTATCAATAAAAAAATGACTCCACAAAAACTGCAATAAATAATTTAGGTCAATGAGGAAATTGACATGGCAACACAGGAGGACCACTTTGTGAACAAACCCTCTCTAAAAATACCAAAAAGAACCACAAGAGGGCGCGGCGGTGCAGCATGTGGAGGTTGGTGTTGTAGGTGATGGGTATAATACATAAACATACAAACATAACTTCACGCCTGTATCCCCGAAGGGGTAGGCAGAGGTGTATTACACACCCACGAGGGTATTAGAATACTAGGAAACAGCATTTTAAACGTCAATAGTACATTTATCACATACATCTTTTACACGTACGACATATACGTACGTACATATATATTTTATTATTTCATATATAGTTATGTGTTTAGGATACCTATGTACTCCTTTTTGATCGAATACTATGTACAAAATGTATGTTGGGGGTAATTTCCAGAACCACTGCGCTAATGTTGGAAAAATTTTTTCACCATTTGAAAGGTACATCATTTCAGATGGACAGAGGCCATATATTACGTGGCTTGAGTTAAAAAAAACTCAAATAAACCGAGGCGAAGCGTGGGCGGGTTGCTAGTAAAACTAAATTGAAACTGATACAAGTATCAGTTTCAATGCAAATAAGTAATCACATGTAATATAAGTTTACATATGATTTCACCCTTATGGTGGCCATACAAGTTTGGTAGCGAACAGACAATCTTAAGCGTGTACAGGATGACCTATTGTTTTTTATTATAAAGGTTAGTCTACCCCAGTCTGCCCATTGGTTGTTTGCAAGACTGTAACCGTCATGCAAACCCTATGTTTATGTCCACAATCGGAAAGTTAAATACATGTATTTAACCTAGACTGAACCAAATAATCATCTAATGTCTGTGGAAGGAATGAAGTCTAGCGAAACAAAACGTCTCCAATTTCAACTTTTGGTTGTGGCTTTTACCAAAGATACTACACAACTACTATCACAACTTCACCAATATGTTTATAGCTCAATGACTCCACTACACTTATTGTTTTAGACGTTTCAGTACACTGTTTATGAGACTATAGCTTTATCATGCAGGCGCAAGGATATCACGCTTTACTTGATTTTATTCTACTGATTGGTAGTTAGTAGTTATTACTAAAAAACGCACTTGGCAACACTGATATATCACTGTGGCAAACGTCAGACGATGTCTATGTAGTGTTAGAAAAAATAATTTGACGACGTTTTGTGTTAATAATTATGTGAATGATGAGATGAAAGTGTAGATAAATGTTAGTATAGTGTTCAATAGTGATTATGGCGCATAGTGGTGGTGTTTTAAGTTCGGATATATCACGAAGGAACCCACAAGATGAGTATGAACTCATACAGAGAATCGGATCTGGCACCTACGGCGATGTATACAAGGTAGGAGGCCTTTCTAAATAGCAATTATTCTCCTTTACCTGTATATTAACTGTAAAAAAACACGTTATGAATACTTTGAAGGATGTACCAATCTAGAAAATTATACTCAAAATCTTGTTCATTGAAGACAATATTTTTTACTACGATAAAATTTGTAGTGAAGCGGGGGGTTCGTATTTAAAAGGATTTTTGTTTTACTTTTTGTTTATAATACAGTGTTTGCGTTAAACACGTGTTTGTTATGACCTTGAATACAGGACAAATCTGGTTTAACAATTAGTATAGTGGTTTGAACACACCCAATGTTGTTATTCTACACACATAATATGCCTTTGTCTGTCCAACACCTCATTGTATTCAATTACTTTAGAATACTGTAAGCAATTAAAATAGCATATGCAAGTAGTTTTACAAAGAATTTCATTATTAAAAATGGTCTGCTATGCTACTGCTCGAATCAGCAGTACATATTTATTGACTTAAATTTGAACATTGAGTTTCGCATGACAGGGTTCAAACATTAACTAATAATTGGAAGCTGTATTGTCCTAATGATAATATTTCTAAATATCTGTACAAATATTTTGATAACCTCATTGGAATGGAACTAATTTTAATATCATGTGTTTCTATTTATTCTGTTCTATTTTGTTATCTACACACATCCCCATGACCGGGTCTGCTAAAAAGCAACTGCAAAGTCAAGAATGGTATAGATAACAAAATTACAAATAATAAAATGGTCATCCGTTGTAACTTCACACCTGTATCCCTGAAGAGGTAGGCAGTTATTTCGCCAGTTATGTTTAGGTTCCAATGTAATGCGGGGTGAGCCTTTTGCCATCTGGCAGGCACATTACTAAGCAAGCGATAATCAACGAAAGGTGCAAGTTAAATAAAAGCTTGTAAAAATAATAATCATTATAAGTATAGCAATTATTTAGTGCAGGTGCCCTGAAAATGCAGTCCATCTGTCTCTTTTCAAATTTGATTATCAATAAAATAAGAACCTGTGTAAAAATTATAAATTTATTATTTGAAGACTTTTTTTAAGTCTAAGTTTTCAATTCAATTGCAAAATATAAAATAAATTCCACCTTTTAACCATGTAATTAGGTAACAGTCTATAAGAGTTAATTAATCTGTTGTGACAGTTTTTGTTTATGAAACTGTGTGCATCAACAAAAGTAAGGACCAGTTGATATTTCAATTAAAGTTAGATACCTTTCTTAATTTGCAACTAGATGATCATAAATATTAACATAATGTGTTGTAAATATTTTTGTTTGGTAATTTAATATTCAAGTGTTTTAATTATAAAAATTATACATGTTAGGAACAAGCAATTTGAATTTTAAAGACAATAGTTCTCCCTCTTTGCTTTTTAATTTGTACTGTACATACTCCTTATATATACAGTTAGAACTAATGGTAGTCGAAAGTGTCGAAGAATTCTTACACATCTATGTCAAATGGTAACTTACCATATAGCTGGCGGCAATACCAATTCTTCATGTGAAAAAGAGGCCAGCCCTGTAGTGATGAATATGAAAAAGATTGCAGATTTTAAATTGATTAAAGTACCTAACAAAAGGTAATAAAGCTATTAAACCTAAAATTATTAACATTTATATTGGCTCTAGATTAGATAATGTTAAGTAAAATTTAATAAAGCAACTTCCTTCTAGTCTGGATGTAATAGTGAAAAAAACTCACGGTACTGAATTAAATCAAGGTTAAAATAATAAAAAAGACCTCCGTACAAACAGCTGTTGGAAGTAACTTACAATAATAAGTTTTATTTATTAAGTGAAAAATGTTTCCGATATAATGCAGATAGAATTATTGTAGGAACTATAGTTTTTGAGACAGTCATAGTGTATTGAGCAATCACATTGCTACTTAATATTCTATCAAACTAAAGTCATCATCATTTTGCTGAATATGGCTGTTAGGAAACAACTGCTTTCTGACCTCCCAACCCGGAAAGGAAAGTTGATCTCATCTGTTGATCAGCAGGTGTCCTGGCTAGCAGATGAGGTTGACTTGGCAGATGAGGTTGGCTTGGGCCGAAGATGCTATTAGAGTCCCAAACACCCAGTTCTTTGTTGGTCACCCAGTTTGCTAACACTGGTTCCCATACAAGCGTTGCATCCAACGTTTACATTTTGGAGCCTAGACTATGCTGTTATGTTGTTTTTTTCGGGAACAACCGCCGTCTGACCTCTCAATCCCGGTCCGCTCTGCGCTGGCGCGGATCAGAGATTCAAGTTCCTGACACATCAACCAGTTGAATTATGTGATGACTCCAGTTCAAGGTGGCATTGTAGCAGCGAATGTATTAAACGTAGTTAGCGTATACGTCACCGACTGCAAACAAGTCGTTTTGTAAGCAAAATATTCATTTATATATCGACTCTGTTTCTGATTCTGGTCCCGCAACCCATGGTAACCTATACCAGGGATAAAAAGTAGCCTATGTTTTCAGCCAGATCCGTTCAACCATTTGATTTTTGATTGAGTAACAATTTTAGGGTGGTTGGTTTTTAATTTTTTTTAATCAATAATTTTGTTGTATACTTTTCAATTATGATATATATATATATATATATTTGCAATCACCAAAGCTCTTTATTTTGGTACCCTACTCGATCGATAAGTTTGAGTGAAAATATTTTTTAACAACATTCAATTTAACGTCAAAAATCCACCATAATTGTTTTTTTTTTCATTTTGATATACCTAGTGTCACTCTCACAGTAAATACGAATCTAACGACACCTCTCAAGCTGTAATACATCGAGTAGTTCTGACCGCAGAGCGTGCCAAATAATTATACGTACATAATTACATACTCTCGAAAAACATAACCCTCCTTCTGGCGCAGTCGGGTACAAAGGCTCGAAGGCTTGATTGGAGCGCTGGAACATCACACCATCTTAGGTTTCGCAATTCTGTGCATCTTGTTCTCTTACAATAATCGCGTACAATGTCCTTATTACGAAATACCCTGTCGGTATAAATGATACACGATGATTCAACAGCTTATGGTCATGATTATGAGTCAGACGTGTTTCGGTTCGGTTCCCCTGTCGCCACACGTGCAGGTGTCATGGCCTTGCCACTGATTTTGTGGTTTTATTATCGTCGCGACTGCATTAATATTGTCAATGTTGTTTTATTTTATTCTATTTGTTCTTTTAGGGTTCCGTACATCTAAAGGAAAAAACGGCAATCTTAGAGGATCACTTCGTTTTCCGTCTTGTCTGTCTGTCTGTCAAGACCTTTTTTTCAGGACCGCGTAGAGGCATGCAGTTGAAATTTATGCCAAATACTCAGGTCTGAAACGCCTTGAAGCTCTGACAAAATCAAACTTCTAGTTTCAATGCAATTAAAAGGTACGGCCGTTTATGTAGCAAATTTCACTAAATTGCCATGGGCATCAAAACCTATAGGGTATTTCCCGTTGAGCGAGAATGATCATATTTGGCAGGATGCAGGGTCTTATAGCACAAGTAAAGGGAAAAATCTGAAAATCGTGAATATGTAGTTACCCACATCACAAAAAAAAATATCTGTATGTCTGTCTTTCAAGACTAGAAGCTCTATAGCAACGTTAAGTTCGCCCCTCAATACAATTTTGTACGGAACCCTCAGTGTGGGAGTCCCACTTGACCGGTTTTTATCCGTGGATATTGATTGAGTTGTGTGGTGGCGAAACCCCTATAAGAAAGCCTGCGCCAGAGCACCATCCGTCAATCGGCAGGTATACCGTCTTGCAGACGAGGTTGGATTGGGCTCCGCAAACCTTGGTGGCGGCCCAAATACCCCATAGGATCCTATTCTATAATCTATCTCTGTGCCATATCTGATCGAAATTTATTCACCCGTTTTTGCGTGAAAGAGTTACAAACACTTACTATTGATTTATAACATATAACATAACTTCACGCCTGTATCCCCGAAGGGGTAGGCAGAGGTGTATTACACACCCACGATTCGCCAGTTATGTTAAGGTCCCAATGTAATAGGGGGCGAGCCTATTGCCATCTACCGGGCACATTATTAAGCGAGCGATAATTAACATTTTTTAACGCACACATAATTACGAAAAGTCAGACGTCTGTGCCCGGGGCGACTAGGGATCGAACTCGAGACCTCGTCTCAGCAGTCCGTTATATTACGTGGATAGAACTTACTATTTCTTCATCAGTGTAGATGACATTTACCACAATATTGGGTACCAAGTGTATGCCCAGTGGAGTGGTAAAAGTCACTTGTTGCCCAGTATTATCCTTACTAATATTATAAATGTGAAAGTAACTCTGTCTGTCTGTCTGTTACGCTTTCACGCCTAAACCACAGAACCGATTTTGCTGAAATTTGGTACAGGGGTAGATTAGACCTTGGGAAAGGACATAGGCTATGTTTTGTCGCGATAACCGACATCTACGCGGGCGGAGCCGCGGGCAAAAGCTAGTTAAGCATAAGTAGAAAAATACGTGACATTAACATTTTTACAAAACACACTCTGGGCATTCAACTCATAAAAATGTACTGGCGCTTCATCAAAAAAATCTGAATTGTCATTTAACAACATACTTTTTTTCTCTATTAAAACGAGTTTGTAGTTTCGGAATCCAGCTTTAGTTGTTGCAGCATTGAAGGATATTTTCCCATGTCTTGAATCAAAAATGCTAAGGAGTGTTACATCGTCCTTTGACTCAAACAAAAATCATCATATATATGCTCTATGGGCAACCTTACACCCCGGCGTCTGCAGATCCCGAGACGGCGTGCGGTTTTAGTCGGTTCAAGCCCGACATAACTGCCCCCGCTGGCCGGCGGGGGGTATCCGAAGGGATTTCCGCACGAAAAAAAAAAAAAAAAAGGTACACCGTGGTCGGGGTGCGACTGGTTGGATCACCTCCAAGTTTGGTGCACCCTGGGTAACGTGGGCGATGACGCATCATTGATTGCTCCTCTGGAGTAGCTGGCGTCAACGTCAACGGCCAAGAGTCTGACCAACCGGCCCTTTTCAGGGCCAGGTGACCCCATTTGCACAAGGGGGTCGGGGTATGGCGGGCCTGCAAGGCCCGCGGAGGGGCGTGGCCGCTCCAGGTACCCCTCTGCTGTTATCAGAGGGGACACTGCGAATGGCCCAGGGTCAGTCGGAGTGCGAGGGATATGCTCTATGGGTAACCTTACACCCCGGCGTCTGTAGACCCGAGACGGCGTGCGGTTTTAGTCGGTTCAAGCCCGACATAACCGCCCCCGCTGGCCGGCGGGGGGGTATCCGAAGGGATTTCCGCACAGAAAAAAAAAAGGTACACCGTGGTCTTGCGATAAAAACAGTAAAAGAGGAGCTTAAGTATACTAGTAAACTCATCGAATTGTTGATTATTTGACTTATTGAGCGTTTGCTACTGCCTTCAAACCAATAAGTCATCCATCCAACCTTAGGTGGTGAAGGATAAACCTTACACGAAGGGTATGGCGGAGGTGAACCTAATCTATCGTGACGGGGCGTGCAGTATCCAAAAGCTCGCATCGGTCGCTCCCGCTCCCGTAAGATCAGCTTATTGTCCACGGTTATCAAATCCACGGATTAAGATAGCAGGAGCTGATAAATTATGGTGTGGCTTAAAAAGGTATTAACACTTTTTGTATCAAAAATATTAGCTGAAGATATCGATAGCTTGCTAACATTTGCCCGAGTGTGTGACGGCCAAGTCAGGCGAGGCCGCGGTGGCAGCCAAAGTCCGCCGGCAACCCTGGGGTTATCTTTTCGAGGGCTTACCCGGGGTGCCCGGCAACGGACACTTGGGGAGGACACCGTGCGGTTTTAGTCGATACACGACATAACCACCCCCTGCGGGGGGGGGGGGGGTATCCGAAGGGATTTCCGCACGTAAAAATAATAAAAAAAAGCGGTATGTAGTAAAATAAAAATTAATAGCGGTATACCTGCTGATTAATGGACGAGGCGCCGGCGCAGGCTGTCTCCTCGGAGTTGGGGGATCAGACGGCGGTCGCTCCCGCAAAAGATAAGCCAAATGGAGAAATATTCTAGGAGAACGAGCTCCAGTCTCCAAAGTACAAGTTTTGGATGCGCGACTGCTGGAACACTGTGATGATGATGAACTTATGCCCGCTACACCCACGTTTCATCATCATGTCAGCCGTAGGAAGTCCACTGCTGAACATAGGCATCCCCAATCGACTTCCATTTCGACCCGTCTGTAGCGGCCTGCATCGCGAGTCCCTGCGCTCTTTGTTAGGTTGTCTGTCCACCTTGCGGGAGGCCTTCCTACGTTTAGCTAATATTTTTTATAGTAACCAACCTCAGCGGCTTGAGTCAAGAATAGAAGACCGGTAAACGATACTTTTAAGTAACCTATTTTTTATACTAAATAACCTATTTTTGAAAAAAGTTAAGGTACTGTGACGTCGGGGGTCTGACGTCACAATTCCTCGTGTTAACGAAATGATAAACAAGTATTTATATTTATAATGGCATTTATTTTTTACATAAAACTTCCTATATCGAGTTTTAGGGGATTTTACTTATACTTTTATTTTTTTCTCTTTATTTCTATTTCTTTTTATTTATACTTTAAACGAACTGTAGAGAGTCGCAGATTCTGCTCAAGGATTGAGCCTACAATGAATTTACTTGGAACTCTCTTCGTACGGCGGGTCGAGGCCGCGGAGCCCCCGGTCACCCGCTGTCAGCAACCTGTCCGCCCATGCAATTGTTTTCTTCCCTATTCTCTTATTTTATTTTAAAACAATTTATTTTTAATCTCTGACACATGATGGCCAGGACACTATCTGTAGTGCACGAACAAGGTCGGGCGCTACAGTACTAAAGGTACTACTGTAATAGCCTAGTTTTTCTCAATAGAAAACGTTCTGATGACGCTCTTATAGTTAGAATTATTATGTTTGTGATCTCTGACTGTGTGTGGCAATCTAACAAGTCTACCCGTAGTCTACCTTATTGCTGAAAACAAACACGTCTTTTCTTAGTACATATTTTACGAACAGTATCTTATGATTTATAAATTCCCTCGGGTATCTGTGTGTCCTTGAAGTATGCTTCCTTATTTTCTATACATATAAGTTACTAAGAATAGACACGAAGCTGTGTCAAATGCCTCGTAAAAGTCCAAGGGGTTCTTCTGATATTCGTATAAATGCAGGGATGCGTATGGGCCTATGCGTTAGTACACTATTGGTAAAACTTGCATTTCTTGTACATGTATAACTTACTATGTGTACTGTATAACTTATAATAACTTTTATACCATGTTTTTAAGCAAATAAATATGATGAGATTTGATTTGAAATTCCGTAGTTCGTAGAAATTAAGTCGTAATTTATCGGAGAATTTCGTAATATAGGACGTGTCCGGGTAGCTCAGTTGGTCAGCGTATTCCTTCTGTAAGGGACTGGTAATGTTTATTTAATATTACATAAACTTAAACTTCAATAGAGACAAGGCAGTTGGTTTTAGGCTGTCTACACATTTGTCTGGTCCGGTAGCTCAACTCGCTGGTGAAGGTGGACGTCCTCATAATTTGGTGGCAGCTTTAGAGCTGTCAGATTCAGCCGACGACGACAGGACGCGCTTGCGGCTTTGGTTTGTAGACAGCTTAAGATACATACATGAGAAGACTGTCTTGTTGGTGCAGCAGCGATAGCGAGTACGATTGCTATGTATGAGGTTCCAGTTTCTTTTCTCGAGACTTGAACCAGCGACATTTCCATTCCAGTGGGAACTGATGTACGTAGCCCAGATCAGATTTACTGAAATTCCAAAGACCAACGATGGAACAATAAATGATATAAAATTTCAATCATTTTTTATGAGTGCGGCCAAATTAAATAATAGTTTTATGTCTTAATCTACTTTCGTGGCTATCTATAATACCTACATTTTATACTGCAGGTGATAAAACATGTTATAACATCCTAACCAGTCCTCATCGCGAACAACAAATATTATGCTACATAGGCCATTAACACAGAGCAAGTATACTGTAGAGAGGAAAGGTATCCACGCGGGTGAGTCGGCTATAGGGTCTGAAGTGATACCTAGTCGGTAGAAATGAAGTCCCCTTAAGCACCGCATACCAAGACCTAAAGCTTTAACATTTTCCATTACCAAGGGAAACGTCAAGTGAACTGTTCGGCGTATTTGCACACTGTTTAATCATATGAGTTCTGGCATGCGGATAAACATAGGCACTTACGATTCATTTTATATTTTGTACTTACATAGTAATAACCAGACCAATGCCAATAGACACATCCCAAATATTTGCACTGAGCGAGAATCGAACCCGCGACCTCCGAAGTAGCAGTGAAACGTCTACGACGACACCAAAAAGGTCGTCAATATAATCTCAATGTAAACTGTGTAAAACGATTACTTTGAAAATCGACTGGGACTCGAACATATTGATTCGTATGGCATATCTCTAGAATTAAATACCTATCTATGTTCACCAATCATAAATTGACCGCACCTCGAGTAGCTGTTGTAAGTAGAGCTGATTAAGCAGGCAAGGTCGCGATTCAAAACTAATTGTTCTAATAGAAACTGGACCGGTACTATGAAATACTCGACGTGAAATAATTGATGCGAGCTGGTGAAGAAAGGCAATTATCTGTGATTTGTACAACCATGTGCATTATGTTTTTTATACGGTACAGTTATGAAATAAACTGGGTGGGTAACAAATCTCAGAACAAAGGTAAGAAAGAGATCCAAGAAGTGCAGGTTTGACGTCGTAAGGGACGACATGAGTGCCAATGGTCCCAGTCCATGTCGCATTTGCCCTCTTGCCCACTGTACCCCTCCACCTGTACTACCGAGGACCTGTGTAGGGCAACGGAAAACGGTGTGGCTGTGGCCAAGTTTTGGGCCGACAAAATATAGTTATTGCATCTGGCCATTGGCTCGAAGAAGAAGAAGAAGGTCCCACTGCCATGGATGCCCAAGATCGTGCGCAGTGAAGAAGGAAAAACAGGAAACCGAACCCGGGCTCCAAGGTGTAGACCTGAGATGATGAGTTAGAAAATAAACTCGTGTATGGTGGTAGAAATATAAAGAATACACATACACAGATAACGGTGTGCAGGGCTCTAGTAACACCTTCGGAGCCCAAGCTAACCTCATCTGCAAGTCGATGCACCTGCTAAACAAAGGAAGAGGCTCTGGTGCAGGCTTTCCACTCGACTTTGGGAGGACAGACGGTAGTCGGCCTGGAAGAGCCGGCATGCCAAAAAACAAGCGGACCTCTGGCTCCAAAATGCAATCTTTAGACGCAACTGGAACATCGCCATGAGGATAATGATGATATCAAAAAGCCTTACAACTACGTCTTCGTCCTGTATTTGGCAAAAAAGAAGTATAGTGTACGGCACTCAGAAATCAGTAGAAAATCGCGCAAAATGCAGAATCTAATGGGCCGGATGAGTAGAACGAGCGTGAAGCACGAGCGCGCCTCGGACGCCTCTCAGACGTGTCAGCTGTTAAAGTATATAAAACAAAAGGGGCACCGACAGGGCACCAAACCGTTTCTCACATTTAGCTTTGCTGCGCAAGTATCACGTGCTCGCTTCCGCTCACCCCGTGCATCGACGTCTGCATCTCATCTCTTCTGTATGTTTCAGGATATGGCGCTGTCGTCGAAAGCGTCGTGTCCATGTCTCGTCCGTGCCCTGTCTTATTTGTTTGTGTTGTATAGCGACGCTTTTGGCCTCACGCCCGACAGATAGAAAACACATAAGGTGTAAGGCTGTAAGCATAATTGTATGTATCGACGTGATTTTGCGCTGTGATTGCTTTGATTATGCTTTACGCTTTATGCCTCATGCCTTTTCTGTATAATTCACGGCTAAGACAGACAGATTACTGTACCACCTGTTAAAGTGGACATATCCTGGCTAGCCTTGACAATATTACTTAATCATAAGAAACAATATATCAATGACTGCAATCTTAGATTTGAGATTAGATTGTTGACGAAGATATTATCATATGGTTATTACGCATTTAAAACCTTTCAAGATAGATGAGGGATATATTTCGATTTCGGATTACATCGAATACTTAACTCTCACGCCTTGCTCCCGCCGTGGTAGGCAGGCCCATCCTCTTTACCAGTGTCCAGACCATCTAAGCATCTCTTTAGCTTGGTCACTATATCTTCTACCCTCATTATCTCAGCGTTAGCCCTGGTTGCATCCAGACATTGCAGTTCGGAGCCCGGTGTCCGCTCTACTATTGCAGGCTTACCATGAAACGTACATCTGCTATTGCGGTCTGAAATTTCGGGCAATGGGTACCATGAAACGCACTTATCCCGCAAATCGGGCCCGAAGACGGCACATGACAGTTCATTCGGCCTAAACCCTACCATGAAACGACCTAAAACAACAAAATTCGGAAATTTGAGAGCATGCCGAAATAAAAATAAAAATTAAATCACTATATTAGATGACTTATTTCAAAAGGTCGAAAGATTATCATAATCCAATGGAAAGGAATGTATTTTTTAATATGTTCGTTTTTAATAGTTCATTTTTTTATAGAAATACCTATTGTGTAAACGATAACCTCCTTGATAAGTTTTATTCATAGTTTATGTAGTCCCAAACATATTTTATGGTCCCGACTGAATCTGAAGTAATTCACAGTACCTTTTTTTGTTCCTCGTACGGAGATCCCCTCGTATACCTCCCAGCCGACCAGCGTGGCATGTTATGTCGGGCTTGAACCGACTAAAACCGCACGCCGTCTCGGGTCTTCAGACGCCGGGGTGTAAGGCGGGCCCATAAGGCATTTCTCTCGCACCCCGACAACTTCATGGTACCTTCTTTTTTTTTTTCGTGCGGAAATCCCTTCGGATACCCCCCCCCCCCGCCAAGCAGCGGGGGCGGTTATGTCGGGCTTGAACCGACTAAAACCGCACGCCGTCTAGGGTCTTAATACGCCGGGGTGTAAGGTTACCCATAGAGCATATCCCTCGCACGCCGACTGACCCTGGGCCATCTCCGGTTTCGAGATGGCCCCCTTACTTGCTCTCCACTGCGCCATCTGCTAATCAGAGGGACACGTGGAAAACTTCCGAACAGCCCTCAACAGGGCCGTCCTCGCCTCGGTCGGAGTTGGCCGTACGCAGCAGCGTCTCTTCCGCCCTAGGAGAGAGGCACTGCTGTCTCCGTTGCCCAGGGTGCACCGCGTGGAGGTCCCCAACCAAGCTCCCCACCAAACTTCATGGTACCTATATGATATTTCTTTCGTTCGTGTTTCGTGCGGGCCTACAATTGCGGATGTACCTACATGATATCTAAACTACTCTATGTAATACCACCACCTTGAAACTATAAAAAAAATCCACACACATTCCACAAAATATGCGCAGAAGCTTATAAAAAAATAAACATTGCCGTACTAGAAAAAAAAAACTGAATTCTATTCTACCGTATTGAACTCCACCCACTCTTTTTGGAGTATTTTTTTTATTAATGTGCGTGCTTGATAAAAATATAATCCATTCGGTTCATAATTTACGTGAAGTATTTCAGTATAGTCATATAAAATAGAGTGCGCACTTCAGTTGCTGTATAAAGTGTATTTTTGCGTGAAATGTGATGGATAAAAGTCATTACTCTACATATTTTAAAACGATGTATAAACATTGTTTTTTAATTTTGAACTAGACATCCATACTATTATAAAATTGTAAATTAATGGGCACATATATAATCTGCACACACATTCTGACCACAAAAATAGTTATTTTTTGGGATTCTCGTCTGTTTGCTCGCGATGGACGCAAAAACTACTGAACGGATTTTGATGCGGGTTTTTCTCTTAGAAAGGCCTTGGTAAGACTTAAAATATGCCGTATGTTTGATTGCAATTGGTTAAGTAGAACCGGAGATATGACTAAATAACGATAACCAAACTCCGCACGAGCGGAGCCGCGGGCATCAGCTAGTAGGTTTATACACACACTCTTATGAATGATGGGATATGTTTTATTGATTATTTGAATGCAATTTTGAAGCAATTAGTCATTATGATCTTAGCTTTTTACCCGGTTGCACCCGAGGTTTTCGCTTCGGACCCCGGGGTCCGCTTACTCCTTCTGCTTCGGCTTATAGGATTCTTATGGGAGCGACTGCTGTCTGACCTCCCAATCTGAGAGGTGCGCCTGCGCCAGAGCCTCGTCCGTCATTCAGCAGGTGTGTGCCGGCTTGCAGGTGAGGTTGCCTTGGCTCCGAAGATGTGGGGATAAATTTAAATCGGAAAAATTCAATGACGGGATTTGATCCCTTTACCAGTTCTAGAAAAAATAATTATAAAAAAGAAATAAAATACTTTTTGTTATGAAACATAACGCATAATATTACAATTGTGATTGATATATGACACTTTTTACATTTTTCAAATTATACCTATATATATCTAGAGGCACTAGAATAATGAATTACAATTAAAACATAATAATAATGACATTAAAATCATCATTAAACCAACCCAGACTAGACAAACGTTTTCTTTTTCATATAATTTAGTTTTCGTCTATGGTCGACGCGCCTGAGTTGCTGACGTAACTGATGTTAATCAAAACAATGGCATCAAAAAAGGAATTTTCCATTAATTGTTATTGTGGTTGTAATAATAAAAAAGTAATACACTTAAATTTACACTACAAATACTTAAAAGCAACGAGTCCGTGACAAATAATCGTTAGTCGTGAATATGAAATATTTTGTGAGTAGTATTAAAAAAGAAGTAATATACAATAACCTTACCTAACGCCATAAACTGCACGCAAACTTTCCAAGTTTTATGTAAACTTCCTCTTTATTTTCAAATCAAAAAAGTGTATGAAATGAAATCATGATCCGACCAAAAAGTAAAAAGCGGCCAAGTGCGAGTCGGACTCGCCAATTAAGGGTCCCGTAGCAGCAAGTAACATAATAATGTTTTTTATTTATTTTTATATTTGAGTTGATTGAATGAAAGGTAAATAGCGGTTTACAAAAAAAAATACTTACTAGATCTCGTTCGAACCAATTTTTGTTGGAAGTTTACATGGTAATGTACATCATATATTTTTTTTACTTTTATCATTCTCTTATTTTAGATTTTTTTTCATTTTTGTGTGAAAATCTTAATATGGTTCATAGAATACATCTACTTACCAAGTTTCAACAGCATAATTCTTATAGTTTCGGAAAAAAAGTGGTTGTGACATACGGACGGACAGACAGACAGACATGACGAATATAAGGGTTCCGTTTTTTGCGATTTGGCAACGGAACCCTAATAAAAACGGTTTGAACTCTGTATATTAAGGGGTTTATGGGCCAACCCAAGCCGATCTTCATCGCCAACCTCACCTACTAGCTGGTACACCTGCTGTTCTACGACGAGGCTCTGGCGCAGGCTTTCATCTCGGTTTTGAAAGGTCAGACGGCATTCGCTCTCGTAATAGCCAAACAAAATGGAATTCAGACCGTGACCACTGAGGTAGAAGCCTCGGATGCGACCGAGATCAAAGCTAAAATGATGATAATATTAGTAAGCAGCAAGATTAGTAGGATGTATATAAACGAGTTCTCTTTTCTGGGAGCGACTGCCCCCCTAACTCCTGGAGGAAAGCCTGCGCCAGAGCCGTCAACCAGCAGCTCCGAAGATCGCGGTGGTGTCCCAAACCTAATATTCCTATGTATTCTTTAACTCTTGTTCAAAATCAACAATAGTACTGATTACAGTGATATGTAAAACGTATTACATTTAATAACATACAATCTAAGCGCATGGTAGTGCGCACGTCAAGTTCCAGCAACAGGCCGCGCGCATGCCGTGCACTATTTACACGAACCGTTTCGACCCACTTTTGACCCCCCTGTAGCTCAGTGCCTATTGCAAGTACAGAAATAAAATTGTAAATTTTGTTTTTCCGTGCGGAAAACCCTTCGTACAGCGCCGGCCAGCAGGGGCGGTTATGTCGGGCTTGAACCGACTAAAACCACGTAATCATATACTACTACTAAAGCAGTATGCCAAATTTCATAGATATAGCTTTAGTAGGATCCTGAAATATGACCCTGTGAATATAGCTAACTTTGGCACTGACTAACTCACTCACCGGTAATCAAAACCTTTAGGCCACTTCCAATTGTCCTAGCGTTATGAAATTTGGCACACAGATCGTGTTATATGTAGATTAACAAAAAAATAAGAAATTTAAGAAATCGGTCAAGCGTGAGTTGGCTTAATCGAATATCGAATTTTAATAAAAATATTTATTAAACAGTGATACAATGAGAAGGGGGGAAGGAGGAGAGGGGTCTACCCCTCTCCTATAAAATATGGCACAAAAAGAAAAGATAGGTACGATTTCTTGAAAAAAAGTATTGAAATCCCACCAAAAACATTCCTGTTAAAAAGGGGGCCAAGTTCCTATCGGTTAATTGTTCGCCTAAAAAAGGGTTGAAATCCAATCCAATGCCAAGTTTACATGCAGTTTAAAATCGATCATCTTCATCAACAGCCTGATCCCCTGGTAAACATTTGCCATTCCCAAGACTCGCCAAGACACCCAGTCCTCCGCCTTCCGCATCTAGCCGCCGTATTCACGTCAACGGTCCATCTGGCCGAAATTCACTTTACCATACACCCAACTTAAATTATGGTATAGTTGTGAAAATCAAGCCCGACATAACCGCCCCCGCTGGCCGGCGGGGGGGTTATCCGAAGGGATTTCCGGACGAAAAAAAATAAAATAAAAGGTACTTGGTTATAATACTTCTAAATTTGAACTTAGCCGGTTAATTTAATTATATAAATAATAAATTAAATTAAACAATAAATCAAGTGTTACGTACAGCACGAAAACCTAGTACCTATTATAATTTTAGATATTTTTAACGAAGTACCTTGGTGGGAATGAATAATTAACAAAATTTATTTCCGAGTTGGATACGAGAACATTAAGCTTCTACTTCAATTCATCAATCTGTCTTAGGTTTAAATTTACATAACTTATGTTGTTTAGAGTGTGTACGCGAACATACCAAGACCTATGTATGGTATGTCTACCTCACCTGTAAGCCGATTGACGCTACTCTGCCGCAGACTTTCCTTTGCCTTTTCATAATAGCCGTGTAAGAATAATTAAAGGAGGAGGAACAAGCCGGTTCTAAGCTGAAAGCCTCCGATGGAACCGGGAAACCTGGAACACCGTTAAGATGACGATGATGAATCCGTGTCATAGAGTTTAAAATTGCATAACTTATACTGTTTAAATTAGACGGATAAACGTTTTTGTTGTCATTCGTTGGTTTATGCGAAGTAAACAATTATAAATAATTATTTAACTACTACTACTACATTTTGATGTAACTCTATACCGAAATAAGTCTTATAAAAAACAACTTATAACTGAAAATACAGATAACTCAGACGTCAAAGTTTTATTTTTGTGAGATTGTTTAAAATTAAAACTAAACTGTGCTGAATTTTGCGGCACTACATTTTAGATTAACTCTCTGTCTATAGACTTGTACTATTATCGTTGGATATATGCATATAGTTGTGTCACGATCGTGTTTGAAAAATTAACATCTCACTACCAATACATGCTCGGAACAGATCTTCGCTGCAAGCTGAATAAAAAGACTATACCGAGAATATCATCAAACAGCTTCACGTAAACTCGGCGTTCTGAACAGGGTGAGACGTTTTTTTCACATAGGAGCAGCGGTGTCTTTTATATAACTTCTAAAATCTTTTATGACACAGGTTCGTTCCTACGTGAAATACTGACCTCATCTCGGGGAGCACCGTTAAGCTATCTCCCAGTTGGGTCTTACGTTTGCATTTTGAAGCCCGAGGTCTGAGAAATCTGAGAGGAATGCCCTCGCCAGAGCGTCTTTCGATGTTTAGCAGGTGCACCAACTTTCAGGTGAGGTTGACTTTGGCTTCAAGGATCTGGTAGAGTCCTGAACATCCGCCCTGTTCTCATCCCTTGGATGGCTCTGCAAAATACTTATTAGATGCTGTCGACAGATTGCAGCGGCGTGCAGTCCGTATCATTGGGAATTCTGACGCAACCAACACCTTAAAACCTTTGCAGTTACGTAGAGATGGTGCCTCTTTGATGAACAGTAGAAGTAAATAATGCATGCCCGCATTTCACCGGCTATATTTTTAAGGAGTTTGTTTTATGCTGCTAAAGAGGTACCCCTTCTAGTCTTCGGACAGTCAACAAGACGGTCCCAACATAATATAAATCTGAGTTCTTGGGTCTAAAAAGACATATTTCGAAACCGACAACAAGAGACTCACATCGAAATAAGGTAAAAAATACTTTATTATGGCAGAGTAACAGAGTAAATATAAAGTGTGAATGAATGTCTCTTCAAAACTGTGTCTTGTTTTATACGCCATCTTAGAACTGTGTGGAAGGATGACTGTGGGTACGGTGCTTATCGCATACAAGTGGAGTTGCACATTCAACAACGTGTTTTTTTTTTTACGTGCGTAAATCCCTTCGGATAACCCCCCGCCGGCCAGCGGGGGTGGTTATGTCGTGTATCGACTAAAACCGCACGGCGTCCTCCCCAAGTGTCCGTTGCCGGGTACCCCGGGTAAGCCCTCGAAAGGATAACGACGTGTGACATTAAATAGGAATGCTCAACGTAGAACTACTACATAATATATGTATTCATGTTATAAAAAAATAGCCCGACTCGAGAGTCGAACCGGGTACCTCGCGCACAGTAGTAGTAGATATAACACCGGTGGCGTCTACTGATTCAGTCATCACATACGCGTGGTGAGTCAAATCGAGTTAGATTCGCATATAAAATATGATTCACAAACTAATCATTACTCATCAGTATTATCTTAGCGTTGCTCCTGGTTACATCCGAGGCTTTAACCTCCGAGATCCGCTCTTCTACTGTCTCTTGATTTGACTTATCTTGGCTTTTGTGGGAGCGAGCCAGACGGCCCCAACCCCGAGAGACAAGCGTACGACAGAGCCTCGTCCGTCAATCAGCAGGTGTACTAGCGCAGGTGAAGCTTGCTTGGACTTTAAGTATATTTTCAGGTAAATTCTGTTCTTCTACTTATGCTGTCCCATTAATGGGAGCATGAGGAAAATCTATAATTACCTTCAATACTCATTGTTATTTATGGTTTCAAACGAACCTTCCTCTATGCTAAGGCTTAACATAGATTATCTAATTTGCATGCTAATAAAATCAACTATTTTTCATTCCAGCGTCAATCTGAATCGCGACCAAAGCCCGGACTTTGGAGCCAGGCGTCCGCTCTCCCCGCTCCTCCTTTTATTGATTTGTTTTGACTTTTATTTAGCGACTGCAGTCTGACATCCTAACCCTGAGGCCGGCTCGCAGGTGAGGTTGGCTTGGGCTCCATAGGTCGTAATGGGACCCCATACACCCATTTAAATCAAATGGACTTCGAAAAACACCATAATATCTTAAATCTGTAAATGTTCTATCTCGCTTCCGACTGTTACTCAGTTTAGGTCACTTTAGTGAAAATAGCAGGTCATGTTCAAACTGATAATTATAGTTGGACGATGAATCATTACAGTTGTGGTTAAAATTTGAGTACGAGTGATGATTCATCTAAATTTTAAATTTGTCTACGTACTTCAATCAGCTGAATTTATTTCGTGAATGTCTCCTTGCATTAAAGACCCGAGATAGCGTGAGGTTTTGGTCGGTTCAGTCCGACATAACCACCCCCGCTGGTCGGCGGAGGGTAACCGTGGCGATTACGGAAAAGGGCCCAGTATAGGCGAAAACAAATCTAATTTGTTAGATTTGTTTTCGCCTATACTGGGCCCTTTTTCCTTTACTGTTCTAGTTCATCACTAACTACCACTTTGTTTCATATACATATATAGATATGAATTGAATGTATTCGCACATGTAGACAGCATAATTACAAGAGACTGGATATACCTAATGACTGTTGTTCATTTAATCAACAGAATTACTTAACAACAGGGTGATTTACTTTCACCAGCTTACAGACTACCTATATATCTATGTCAAGTGGAAATTATTTAAAAACGATTCATCGGCAAACTTATAATATATTTAGGTGGACCAATTTTTTTATTTTATTTACTCTTTACGTAAATGTGTACCCTTTTTTTTTTGTGCGGAAATCCCTTCGGATACCCCCCCCCCCCGCGTGCCAGCGGGAGCGGTTATGTCGGGTTTAGTCGGTTATACCGACTAAAACCGCACGCCGTCTCGGGTCTACAGACGCCGGGGTGTAAGGTTGCCCATAGAGCATATCCCTCGCACCCCGACTGACCCTGGGCCATCTCCGGTTTCGAGATGGCCCCCTCGGGTTTGGGAACCACGGTGTCCCCGTCTTGCCCCGGTTTGGGGGAGGGGCGCTAGTCGCCCCACCGTCCCGGCCTGCCTCTGCTGGGGTGACAGGCGGCCTCACCTGTCACCCCCAGGCCTGCGCTCATGGAGGACGGAGGTCGTTACGCGACCTCCGGCGCCTGAGTCGCCTGCGACGCGCGGCGAGATTACTAACAAAAGCAATATAATATACTGGTGGTAGAAGGTGGTTGTCACGCGGTGCTGCGACGATAATCCTCTTCTGATGAGGCCGTCAAGCTGAGTGCCACCATTGTTAACATAGTACGTGTATGTAATGGTGACCCGCTTTCCTAAGACTTTACCTACAGCTTACCATCAGGCGAGGTGAAGTCAAATTGACGTGTCCTAAATATAAAAAAAAAAAACAAAAAAAAATACATTTTTATTTGGCGTGTTTAACGCGAATACTAGAAGGTATTTCGGTTTGGGTGTATAGAATACCTCAACTACAAGGCTGCTAGGCTCTGGCGCACGCTTTCCACTTGGCGTTGGTTGGTCACGACACTGTCGCTCCCGTAAATACCAAGATAAACGAATCAGGTGGGGTAGGAGAGCGGACATTGGCGCTCATAGAATCGATGAGGACTGAGCGAAGCGTTGGCTAATTAAGCTTTCGGGAGGATAAAGTGTGAACGCGACCGATGAATCCTTCTTTCGAAATTAACAGGAATATCGATTTTCAAAAATCCAAATGATGCAGCTTTAGTTCTTTTTTAAATCACCAGGATACAAACCCGTTGATTTTAAACAAAAACGAACACAGCCTGTAACAAATACGTACAAATTCTGGGAAGCAAATAACATACGGCAAACTTAAGGAAATATCAAATTCTCAGCAAAATACTTCTTAGGGAGCTCCCAGGGTTCCTGTAAAAGTCACCGCCCAAGGAAGTATGTTGTAAATGTTCATAATGAATGTTTAACGATATTTTCTAACTACTTACGTAACACTGGTAATTTGAGTGAGCTGCGTACTATTTTCACCTACCTTTAGCTCCTGATTATATGCATACACTCAAGGTACCTACATACCTCCGTCCTCCATGAGCGCAGGCCTAGAGGTGGCGGCCGGTATGACGGGGCGACTAGCGCACCCCCCAAACCGGGGCAAGACGGGGACACGGTGGTTCTCAAACCCGAGGGGGCCAACGTCGGAGTGCGAGGGAAATGCCCTATGGGCAACCTTCACCCCGGCGGCTGAAGTCCCGAGACGGCGTTTTAATCGGTTAAAGCCTGACATAACCGCCCCCGTTGCCCGCCGGGGGGGTATCCGAGGGGGATATCCCCTCGGATACCCCCCGGCGGGCAACGGGGGCGGTTAATGTGGGGCACGAAAAAAAAAAGTACATACTTTCCTACACTACTTTATCCCATATATTTTATCCTTGTAAAAATAAGTTAGTTCTGGCGACAGTAGATCTTACTCTGTATGATCCATCAAAACAAAACCTACCTACGTTTTCAAGAGCCCTAAAAAGTCCAACAATCTGGTCTGACTACAGAACTTCGGTATCGCCATTGGGATGTAGAGGTCAGGTGGCAATCGCTGCGGTTTCACCCGCTGAAGTCGTGATCCCGTGGGAATATCGGAATAAAAAGTAGCCTATGTTACTCAGGGAAAATGTAGCATTCTAATGGTGAAAGAATTTTTGAAATCGCTCCAGTACTTTTTGTGCCAATTCCTTACAAACATACTTACATACAAATCTTTCCTCTTTATATTATTATTATTATTAGTAAAGATACCGAAGTACCGTTTCGTAGTTAGGACTGAAAGTGACCCGAATACCCTCGGAGGAGGATGTGTCATGTCAGGCTGGTGAAGTAGAATACAAAGGCTAACACATGTCTTCTTGAGTGTGTCTTCGTATATACGCCAGCCTGATGTATGACATGACATCATATTATGCTAAGAAGATTCAGCCACGACTATAAATAGATAGACAATTATGATCCGTTTTATAGAAATACTTTAAATTAAACTAAAACCTGTTTTACTATATGAGGCAACGATACGTGTCGCTTGGACTTGCTTTTTATGTTTATACAAAGTCAAAGTCAAAATTCATTTATTCTGTATAGACCATTAACACGGAACTTACAAAACGTCAAAAAATTATGACTATTGCATTCCTACTTAATATTATAAACGTGAAAGTTTGTAAGTATGGATGGATGGATGTTTGTTACTCTTTCACGTAAAAACTACTGAATGGATTTTAATGTAACTTTACAATAATATAGCTTATACATCAGAATAACACATAGGCTACAATTTATAAAGTTATTCTGTGAATTGTCCAAAATATGATGATAAGTGTCAAGCAAGTAGGAAAAAATATACCATCTGCGAGTTATTCTGGCGTGCGCTGCCAAAACCGCAAGAGTTACACATATTATGTAATGTATGATGGAAATGTTTATCCTACTAATATTACTAGGAATTCAGTGCAGGGTGCGACTGAAATAAATTGAGCTGAGCGAGCAGGACTCTTACTTGAAAATAAGACTTCTTACTACGGTCGCGCGGTAAGCTAAGGCCGCACTCGTCAAACTGTTTTTCGGTGATTATTCCTCAATGGTACATCGGACATGAACCATCTCGCTTCAAAACACTCCTCAGTGTCCACACTATCACCGTGGTAAATTTGGTCAAGATCGCGCGAGTGGTTACGGAGGAGTTCAGTCACCAACAAACGGCTATGCCGCGAAAGGAGAATGCCCATTCTTGGTTGCGCTTTTAGACGTTCGCGTCAATATTTCAAATGTTAAAAAATAATATTGATTATAGTATGAGTTTTCAACACTAAATCGCTTCTATAGAACTTGGGGTTTGAATTTAAATTATAAAGATATAAAACTTGAATGAATAATCGTTTCCATTTTAATTTAATTGTGACCATTATATAAAATAAACCATTGGTGGTAGAATGTAAATATACCAATCTTTTAAAAATAAAATGGTTAAATAATAATACGTGATACTAATTCGCGATGTGACATTCAAATATATTGCAATTATGAAATCTTAATATTTCGTGTATGTATTCGTAGTTTATTAGTGATAATCAGTTACAAGTTGTAAAATAATGTATGCTTCAGTGGTAGTTTTCTCTTAATTTATACATGGTATCCCTGTCTTACTCAAACGTCAGTTCAACGAGTTCAACAGTCTGTGTCACAATATTTTCTAGTTGTTGTTATTTTTCTCGTTGTGATCATTTAATTTCTCAATAACCCCAAGTTCTGTTACAATATGCGTTTATATTTCAGATAATACGTAATGCAGGCTTTTTAATGTAGTTTATACTTATGTGACATAGCAAAAAAAAGTGTGCAACCGATTTCCATACTGACATGGGCATTGTCCTTTGTATGTATGTATGTATGTAATGTTTGTTTGTTGCTCTTTCACGCAAAACCACAGTACAGGGATAGACTATAGTCCGGAATAACAGATAGGCTACTTTCATCCCGGGAATAGGTTCCCATGGGTAGCGGGAACGGGATCAGAATTCCACGCGGGCGGAGCCGCGGGCAACAACTAGTAAATAATAATTTAACAAACGGTCCACCGGGACGAAACGCGGCCCTGTCCTGAGAGGACTGGCAAGAAACTCAGCGGGCTGTTTTTTGGTCTAGTTACAAACATGTTTATTATATCTAATAACAATGTTTTGTTTGAGTAGCATAGTGAGAAAACAGTTTATATCCTATCCAGTTTATAGCTTGTTTGTCGTCTAAATATTCTTGAATTTATAATAGCCTTTTTGGCAAATACCAACAATATACTAATTTTTAGACGTGTACATCTGTTTAAGATGTGTAAAATTAAGCTGCAAGCTAAACTGGGTTGGTATCACCCTCAGGCTTAGTACTGACGTTAAGTAGCAGTGTGCTCTATCTCTTTTTTCATTTGTCCACTTTTTCCCATTCTCCTCTTGCTCTTTTTTCTTCCATTACTCGTGATTTACACCTCGTGTGAACTTACCTAACTTACCTTAGTACGGATAAAAATGTTCTGGAAACCTTTCCTTCAAATTGTTTAGTGTTGAGTGAGCGACCTTTGTCACGAGAGTTGTCAACGCATAGCATTGTTACACGCCGTACAATATTGATCGCATACCGTAGTTCCCCCAGCACTCTTATCTCTTCCACTTAGCTATGCACTTCGAGACAGAGCAGTCTGATCCCACAATACACGCTGCGCAGCCGTCTAGGGTTGCCAACTTGATAAATTATATTCGAGAACAAGTCATTATCACATTGTTGACGATTTTTTTGGGGTAGGCTATAATAATAAAATAAATGCTCTACGACATTCTACACAGCGCTCTGTAGACCGTGGGTTCTAGAATGTGGATATACATGCTTATATACTTTTTTTTGTTGTAAATATATACATATTATACATAGAAACACCCAGACTAATGCAAATAGCCATATTCATGCATACAAATATTTACACTGAGCGGGAATTGAACTTGCGCCCCCTGTCGTTTCAGTCGAATGTACTACCGCTACTCCACAGAGGCCGTCAAACATGTCCATCTTACACGTGTCCGTAACATGTTTCAACTTACTACGATCCTGGCATTCTTGTGCTTTTATAAATGTTTTCATAAAATATGCACACCGGTTGCGATTACTCTTCACCTGGCCTTTCGTTATAACATCCTCGATCTGATGAATAACGCACGATTAGGTCGACCCATGCATGAATTGCCCTTCACCCTCGTCCAAATTCTAATTGGCAAAAAATTAAATGAAAGACGGGTTAATCGGCATGTAGGGCAGTCCCTTTCTAGGAATAAGACCACAGATGATTAAATACCCTGTGGGCTTTAAATTGATGGTTAGGTTACGCACTGGGTAGTATTTAGATGCCATATGGCAACCCTAACTACTTGTCGCCGTAGCTACTTGAATGCTGCTGATGCGGTAGATGTACAGCCGTGATATTCTACACGAGTATACTCTGTGTTGCATTTTTACATATTTTTATCAGTTTCTTTAATCAAGTATCTTGGAAGTCGAATTTAACATAACTTATTCATGAGGTAGCCTACGACCGGTGTGGCTTGGTGGTATAGCATTCGGTGTTCTATCCCGCTCAGTGCAAATATTTGATATGGGAAAGCGTTGCAACAGGGTTCTAGGATCTTTTTACGAATGTGTTCCCGAGGGAAGACGGGTCTCGGGCTGCTAGTTATAAGTTATCAACTCACTGTTTGTCTAATATACACTAGTCTGTTGTCATACTAACAAAGTTTAAGGGTGCAAACTCTTGATTTCATATTTTCTGTAAGCAATGTCCAATTACCGTTGAAGTTGCTGACCACTAACAAATTTACAAACAACGCTTAGCTATGCGCGCGACCGTAGTAAGATGCCTTATTTTTCAAGTAAGAGTCCTGCTCGCTCAGCTCAATTTATTTCAGTCGCACCCTGCACTGAATTCCTAGTTTTATGGAAAGTTTTAAAGCTAACCGTCGTCTAAGTGGTCGGTAACTTTCATTATGTTAAGCTACTAACCCAAGGAATTACTCCCAACAGTTTTTATTGTCAAAAAAGATCACAGAACTGTATGCAGCAAGATGTGATGGGGCAACATCTGTTACCCAGACTTGGAATAAAAGTACTTTATGGTTAAAACATTTGCGCACTGAGACTATTTTTGTACTGCTATGATTACAAGGGTCATGTCTTGAGTGTTGTTTTGATACCAAACGTACGTAATCAATGGTATTTGGTATTAATAATTGCTTTAGGGGGGCTGTTCTGAGGCCTACCCATAGGCTACTTCAGACAATCTTTAGAGCTTCCGGCTAGTGTATCTACCTAGGGAAGTGGACCACGTTTTGGGTTACTCGTTGTCTCCGCATGTTAATAGCACCCCATGCAATGAATGGAGAAGGGTGGATGGGGGGGACTCACCAAGGTTTTCGGGGCCCAAGCCAACCTCACCTGGAAGCCGATACACCTGCTGATTGACAGAAAAGACTCTGGCGCTGTCAGTCGCTCCCATAAAAGCTAAGATAACCCAAATTAAGAGAAGGAGAGCGAACCCCGGGCTTCAAGGTGAAAACTTCGGATGCAATCAGGACTAATAGTGTGATTAGAGGATGATAATTCTAAGACATTCTACACAGCGTTTTCTAGACCCAAAGTAAGCATAGTTTAACTAGCTCGTGTTATGGGTTCCAGTATGCGGATAAACATACTTATATACTTTTTTTTGTAAATATATACATATTATACATAGAAACACCCAGACCAATGCAAATAGACATATTCATGCATACAAATATTTGCACTGAGCGGGAATCGAACCCGCATGATCATGAGAGGCGTAGCCAGTCATTCCCGCCTTACCCAGGAACTGTGATTCAATTTTTGTTCTAAACAGTATGAGGTTGGGATAGTAACAAGACGATTGGCGGATAAATACTGCTTTATTTAATATGATGCAACAGCTTATATACGTGCAAACATAATATATTTACTACAATTATATGTCTTATGAATACACAAAACACGTCCACAGGGCGTCGAAAAAAAATCCGTTCCCGCAGGGGGAACGCACAGGTAGATTTCGTGAAGTTAGACTTAAAAATGGCCTATCGATTAAAAATGTTTCCGACGGCAAGAATGTTCACCGGTTAGAAGTTATGATTTTTTTCCCGAAAAATTTTGGTTTTTCCCCCCCCACTTTTAGTTAAAGTTTTAATCTTATAGGTTTATAATTAAAAGTTGTTGGTATTCATGTATACTATGGGATAAAATTAGAACAGTTCGAATATCTTCCATGGAAGGTGAAATTTTGAGGAAAAACTGATTTCACAAAAAGTGAGGCCCTACCGTCCCCTTAGGCCGGATTCCACCCGTTCACGAACTTAAACTAAGTTTACACCCAAGCTATTTTTGACCGCAGTTTGAAAGCGATCGGGGCAAAAATGCGACCGTGAGAATGCCGCAAATTTTGGGAAGTGGAACCATACATACATATATATATATATATATATATAATATATATATATATATATATAAACTTTTTGACCAGTGGTCATTTCGGACTCAGCGGGTCATAACTAGACCTCCTATGAAGAAATTTGTCACTGCCGGTGTGCCAGCTGTACTTGAACCAAATGGTTTGGCACGCGACGATGGCAAGAGACCGGACGGTATGTCATTAATGCCATGGAAAATGGGTAGGACTCTGGTTTGGGACGCAACATGCGTCGACACCATTGCTCCTACCCATATAGCCAGCACGGCTGGCTGTGCCGGTGCTGCTGCTGCTTCTGCGGAGACTCTCAAACGGCGCAAATACTCAAACTTAATTGGAGATTATGAATTTGTGCCGTTTGGAGTCGAAACGTTAGGGGCATGGGGTCCGAGTGCTCGCAGTCTCTTCAGGGAGATTGCAACACCGCATGATCGACGCTTCTCGTGACCAGAAGGCTGGCTTCTTTTTAGCACAGAGAATAAGTATTGCCATACAACGTGGCAATGCTGCCAGTCTTCTGGGCACGTTACCACAGGAGGCATGCGATGCGGAGGAATTCCACGATGCATTTTAGGTTTAAGTTTCTTTTAATTATTTATTTTATTTTAGTTTTATTTAGTTTAGTTAGATATAAAATTTGTAACCACATTTGTACATTTACCTTCATATCTATATAATTAAAAATATGTATTTAAGTAGAAACCAATAGGTAGATCGATTTCATCGAAATCTACCTAAAATTAACATAGGCTTACATGAAGGTTAAATGATACACTCTCATCAATTCAGTAATGATTGTCACCATGAAATATATTTATAAATATTATAAAATTGTATATCAGTTGCGTCTGTATATTGGAGATATTAAAAAATTCGATGGACGCAAAAACTACTGAACGGTTTTCGATGTGATTTTTTCTATTAGATAGGTCTTGGTCAAGCTTGAAATCTGACGTATGTTTGATTGCAATTGGTTATGTAGAACTGGATATATGAGCAAACAAGTTGAATTTCCTGAGACGAGCTCAGCCGAATACAAGGGATTTTCGATTTTGCGTTTTTTTTTTTTTGCGGTTTTTTCTTTATCTTGCAATGGTTCACCCCAGCACGAATCTATTACCGAAAACAGCAACTCGATAGCTCATCTCCTTCATACCCAAAACCGTGACAGAAAATTGGCAACGACGACGTCGACGACGACGACAACTCGAATGCAATAGGGCTTTTCTAAAGAAAATCCCTAAAAAAGATAACCGACCTCCGCGCCGGCGGAGCCGCGGGCATAAGCTAGTGCCTAAATTAAATTGGTTTAATATGTGCTCTAGAAGCTTTGTTTCCCATACCATATTGTTATTCATTACACACACACATGCGATATTGATGGATTTGTTTGTATTACCAACTGTTTCAATATTTACAAATTACGCGCTTAAAATATTTCTGCATTCATAAATATATTGAAGTCTTTACTTTGCTCAATAAATTATACCTATCTTATCGATTATTATATTCGAGTGCGACTACTGGCCATAAGACCATGGCTTCGATTTCCACAACGGCCAATGAATTATTGAATTTGACTGTTAAGAAATTCTTAGCAGCACGGAGTCGAACGAATCTGGATGAAATTTGACATAGCGGTAGATTATAGTCTGGAATAACACATAGGCTACTTTTTATCTCGGGAATATGCTCCCATGGGAAGCGGGAACGAGAACAGTATTCCACGCGGGCGGAGCCGCGGGCAACAGCTAGTAGTAAATAAACAAGACAGTCATCTTGTCTGTCCATTAATTACCTAATTTACGTGTGCATTTGTAATAGTATGCATAATATACGTTATTAAACGTTTTAAGCTTAGCTTTACATAACACATGTAATGACTTGACACGGCAAGGTTCGCGCGTCAAGTAGCACTGTCAATGGCGCAAGTTCGATGTCCAGGCAAGGTCGTTTGGACAAAATAAGTGAAAGTGGAGTGTTTCATGCATGTAGTAGTTCCACGCTTGGTTTGTTCTAAGCCGCGATGTGTTGGAACTTGTATAGATTTACGTGGGTAAGCAGAATGCCTGTATTGTTCTAGTTGTGACATTTTTGCTGTGTCAAAATGTCACACAATAATGAACCAAACTAGTATGTCATCATCTTATCGTGCGGAAAGCGGCGATAGCCTAGTTGTGTACGTAACGGACTGCCAAGACGAGGCCTCGAGTGCGATCCCCAGTCGCCCCGGGCACACACCTCTGACTTTTCGTAGTTATGTGTGTATTAAAAAAATGTTGATAATCGCTCGCTTAGTAATGTGCCCGGTAGGTAGCAATAGGCTCGCCCCCTATTACATTGGAACCTAAACTTAACTGGCGAGTCGTGGCTGTTTAATACACCTCTGCCTACCCCTTCGGGGATACAGGCGTGAAGTTATGTTATGTTATGCTTATCGTTGTTCCCGGCAGCACCCGAGGCCTTAGCCTGGGAGCCCAGGGTCCGCTTACTCAGTCTCCTCCTTTTGTGTTTGGATGACAGCGACAGTCGCTCCCGTCAAAGCCACACACCAAATCATGTAAAGGAGGAGTATACTTAAACTTTACCGACCAGCTCCTCTCAAAAAGAAAGATAAATGTACCATTTTTTTTTTATCGTGCGGTAATCCCTTCGGATACCCCCCCGCTAGCCATCGGGGGCGGTTATGTCGGGCTTGAACCGACTAAAACCGCACGCCGTCTCGGGTCTACAGACGCCGGGGTGTAAGGTTGCCCATAGAGCATATCCCTCGCACCCCGACTGACCCTGGGCCATCTCCGGTTTCGAGATGGCCCCCTCGGGTTTGGGAACCACGGTGTCCCCGTCTTGCCCCGGTTTGGGGGAGGGGCGCTAGTCGCCCCACCGTCCCGGCCTGCTTCTGCTGGGGTGACAGGCGGCCTCACCCGCCACCCCCAGGCCTGCGCTCATGGAGGACGGAGGTCGTTAAGCGACCTCCGGCGCCTGAGTTGCCTGCGACGCGCGGCGAGCAAGTTGCGGGCTCGGCGGGCCGGGAGAGTTCTAAATCTCTCCCGGCCCGCCGAGCGGCCCACGCGCTCGCGCTTCGCACCATTGCCGCAATCATGCTGCCGAGCGAGAGGACTCCCACCCCGATGGCTGCCACATGGTCACGCCTCGGCGCCTCCCACGCCGGGCAGTCCGCCAGCGTGTGCAGCCCTGAGTCCTCGCTCGCGTCGCAGTGATGACACTCAGACGTTGGCTCCTTCCTGATCCGATGCAGGTGGTCCCCGAAGCACCCCTTCCCGGAGATCACCTGCGTCAGTCGGTACGAGAGGCTTCCGTGTCGCCTCTCTAGCCAATCCTCCATGATGGGCCTTACCGCCGCTATTGCGGCGTGCCCTAAGATAAATGTACCAGAAATCAAAAGCGTTTCTTACGCTTTATTTTTGTTTTATTTTTCTGGTTGTTTGTTTTTTTATTTTGCGAGGACAAATAAATGTTTTAATTATTTATTTTTAATTTGCTGTTGCCCGCGGCTCCGCCCGCGTGAAATTCTGATTCTGTTACTGCTTCCCATGGGAACCTATTCCAGGGATAAAAAGTAGCCTATGTGATATTCCAGACTATAATTCATCCTTGTACCAAATTTCAGCCAAATCGGTTCAGCTGATTTTGCGTGAAAGACTAACAAACATCCATCCATTCAAACTTCCGCGTTTATAATCTTAGTATCATTTATTAAACTTTATCCACAAGTTCGTTCTCTAGGAGTCAACCGAAGGTGTTGTAGACATAGAGTCAGTAGGTTACTGAAAGCAATATGTATAGAGAGAATGAACAGTAGGTATACCTACACCAAATGGTATGGTTTCGCGAGCTGGTATCCGCAACTCCACGACTAACGACGACGTAACTTTTTATTTAATTTTATTTTTCTCGTGCGGAAATCCCTTCGGATAACCCTCGCCGGCCAGCGGGGGCGCTTATGTCGGGCTTGAACCGACTAAAACCGCACGCCGTCTTGGGTCTTCAGACGCCGGGGTGTAAGGTTACCCATAGAGCATATCCCTCGCACCCCGACTGACCCTGGGCCATCTCCGGTTTCGAAATGGCCCCCTCGGGTTTTGAAACCACGGTGTCCCCGTCTTGCCCCGGTTTGGGGGAGGGGCGCTAGTCGCCCCACCGTTCCGGCCTGCTGTATTTCCGAAGTATACAACACAAGGAAGGTATACACCAAACCAAAGGTATTATTTATAATAGGTACACCACCACCACCGGGGTGTGTGTTGGGTAACCTCCTCGAGTGTCGCTCCGATTCCGATCCCGCTGCAGTCCGGGGGGAACGGAATCGGAGCGGCCGGTACACCCTGGGCGGCGGTCAATGGCTTCCCCTTCAGCCCTTCATAGGGTTGGCATTGATCGTCGGCCAATACCCAACGTGGCGGGAACACATCGCTCTCCGTACTCCTCTGCTTTCAGAGGAGACAGGATGAGCGATGCTGTTAGTGGTGAGATGGCCCAGGGTCAGCCGGGGTGCGAGGGATATGCTCTATGGGTAACCTTACACCCCGGCGTCTGAAGACCCGAGACGGCGTGCGGTTTTAGTCGGTGCAAGCCCGACATAACCGCCCCCGCTGGCCGGCGGGGGGGTATCCGAAGGGATTTCCGCACGATAAAAAAAAAAAAAAAAAAAAAAAAAAGGTACACCACTATAACTACCCAATTCTAACAATGGTAGTCCATCTAAAGGTTGTCTGGAAGAGATCGCAAATTGCGATGAGACCGCCCATTGTACAAGTTTATTTTTTTAAGTATCTTAGACATTTGTATCCTTGGTGTACAATAAAGAGTATCTATCTATCAAAGGGTGTACAGGGCTCTCCCAACATCCTTGAGGCCCAGCCAACCGCACCTGCTAACGGACGAGGCTCAGGCGCAGGCGCACCTCTCACGGCAGTCGCTCCTGAAAAGGCGACTTACCAATAAATAAATAAATATTCTACGACATTCTACACACCGCTCTCTAGACCCAAAGTAAGCATAGTTTAACTAGCTTGTGTTATGGGTTCTAGAATGCGGATAAATATAGTTATTATATACATTTTTTTTTGTAAATACATACATATTATAAATAGAAATCAAAACAATGAGAGGACCTAGGGCTCCAAAATGCAGAATATGAACGCAACTGGGAAATAGCTATGATGATCACTTTCCTAAATGTGTACAACATTTCGTTGCGTTTGCGCAGTTATAGTGCAAAAATTTAAACGTAACTTTTACGCAACACGTTAACGAGGTATGCGTGATTCCAGCAGAACAGACAAATTGCCTGGCCACTTGATGTACTGTTATGCAGTTAATATAATAATGAACAACTCGCCGCACGCGCAAAAAGTGACATGATATAATGAAGTCGGGAGATTAGGTCTGATCTTGTATTCTCGAGCTCATCCCCATCTTAGTGTTGTTTCCGGTAGCATCCGAGGCCTTGACCTTGGAGTCCAAGGTCCGCTGACTTTTCCTCCTCTTTTTCGTTTGGCTTATACGGCTTTTATGGGAGCAACGGAAGAGAAAGCCTGCCCCAGAGCCTCGTCCGTCATTCAGCAGGTGTACCGGCTTGCAGATGATGTTTGCTTTTGTTCTCAAAGGTCTTGGTAAGGCCACAACCACCCAACTGACGTTTCCGTGTTCATTTCCTGGCTGGGAAGTGTTATCTTCATCCAAGAGCCAACCTCGGTTGCATCCAAAGCTAGCAATTTGGAGTCCAGTGTCGGCTCTCGTATTGCTCCTTTCCATATTTTGGTTCATTCCACCAGTTACACCTCTGGTGCTGTAGGAGTCCATAGGTCATGGTACCGGCTCACTAGTTGATGGACTGTGCTTATGTTATTATAAAACAGAATCCTCTGCGGCGTCTGACTGTTCGCGATAAACTCTAAAACTACTGCATCGATTTCATACTTATCAATCTCACCAATGGGTAGAGTGGTTCTCGAGGAAGGTTTTAGTATATAATTTGTCAAGTTTTTTTATACATTGGCTACAATATAATGATATTTGTTGGAGGTGTCCGAATAAAGTAAGCCGTTTGGGAGCTTTCATCGGTGGTGGTGGAATTAGGTCCCATGGGTAACGGGAACGGGATCAAAATTCCACGCGAGTGAAACCGCGGGCAACAGCTAGTTCATAATAAATTACTATCCTAAATTTTATCTATCCACAGGGTTCGAAAAAGACTTTGATTGAAAGTCCGAAGAACCTTAATACAATGTTAGCAATAATTCATTCTTGTTTGCTACCGTTGTTATATAAAATGCGAAATGGTTAAGCCTGTAATACTGGGGTCTCGCTCAAATACAGTTAGTAGCCCAAACGGGCGTACTGGGCACTTAATTGGCAGTATTGACGCGCAGGTCTTTGACCTCACCCGTCATATTAGTGATAGAGTACTTGTATTAGTATTCTTACGAAGTGTACACGATGCGTTCAGAATGTATTGTTTTAGGTAAATATTCACAGTTAATTTTGTATTTCTGTAAGATAAGGTAAGTAATGTGCCCGGTAGATGGCAGTAGGATTCAAATCAATTACATTGGGACCTAAACATGACTGGCGAATCGTGGGTGTGTAATACACCTCTGCATACCCCTTCAGGGATACAGGCGTGAAGTTATGTTATGTTTTTATTAATAAATATAATTAATAAATCGTACCCTTATTGCCAAAACTGATTAACTGCACTGAACATCATTTTGAGATACGACGATTTTAAAGTTTATCGACACAAAGGGATGGAAATACATAGTAATTGTGTATCGCAAATACTCAAATTAAAAAGAGAAACTATTTTAAGTTTTTTGAGAATTTATTTTTTGAAAACTAATAGTTTCAGAAAAATGAAGAAAATTATTGGGACGGAGTGCATTTATTCAGTTTTTCCTGAATGAGCCGAAAGTTTCATATCTCCTAAAATAGCTGTTTAATAGTTGAAATAAATATTTCTTCAGGTTCTTCACGTTGCAAATAATTAGCTCATCATGTAAAAACTTCGTCAGGTTTAATATATAACTAGTCAACGTTGAATAAAAAATATTTAGCCAGTTTTGGCTGAATTCAAATAAGTTTTATTTTTATATCTGCATAATCTTGTCCTAATTTGCCTCTTATTCTTAACCAGCCGACTCGCCCCGGCTTTGCCCGTGGTATATTTTGAAACCTGTATCACCCTAAGTCATAAATTCCCGTAGTTTTCCAAAATAATGTATGGGAATCTGCAGGATTTGTTGACTTTTATGCTTACTGCTCCGCTCCCTTGAGTAGGGGCGTGATGTTATATAGCCTATGACCTTCCTCGATAAGTGGACTATTTAAAACAAAAAGAATTTATCAAATCGGATCAGTATTTCCTGAGATTAGCGCGTTCAAACAAACAAATAGTCTGCAGCTTTAAATTATCAGTACTTATAGGCAAATACTGTGTGTTCCTGAAATAAAAGGAGTAGGCATTGTGTAAATAAAATAATAGGATTTAAATCGGTTCGGTCATTCATCATCGCTTTCACATGAGTCATCAGAAATGTTGGCTGCAGGCAAACGATCCCGTAGGCTAGGTTCTGTAGGCAAAGATTGATACAATCCATGATACTCTTCTGGTATGATACCTTTGTCGCACAAATTTAATAGATAACTTTTCTTGGCAAGGGAAATAGGTAAAGGTCCAGCATAAAGTTGTTGCAAGGGAGGAAATACTTCCCTGGCGTTGGCCTGGGAAGTATTCTCTCCCGAGACTTGCGTCAATGGTTCATCTCCTTGCCTCTTGGTCCTCCTGGTTGATTAACCGTGACTGTGAGATGGATTACGAGCGGAATTATATTGAGCGTTCGATTTAGTGACATCCAAAGTCATAAAATTGTCTTTAAAAAAAAAAAAATTCAAATCCTTAAATTCATGGTACTTGATTTCTAAAGATTTAGATCGGAAAAAGAGAACATCTAGGACGGGACTTGAACCCGCGACCAGTCCCTTACAGGGGGAATGCTCTGACCAACTGAGCCACCTAGACACGTCCCTAATATTCGAAATGGTACTTGAATTCTTTTACGTTGTAATAATTCTTTGCAAGTTTTTTTTCACCCACCTTGTATATTTTCTTAGACCGAGCCCGTTTAAATGTATTTAACCAATCAGACACACAATAATTATCGCAGTTTTTTTAGCTGCCTCTATAGCACTGTGCATCGAGTCTGCCTCCATGTAGCTGTGGCCCGATTCTAAAAATTTATGTTCCACAACATCAAGTTGTGTATTTTGCATCATAATCCATAGTAGTATGGCGGCAACGTTTTGATTACGATTTTGTCCGCCACACGTATCCGAAAACAGGCTGATCTCTGTTATGTTTTACGGTACACATGTTGTTAAATAGTGCCATAAGATGCTACCAATTTCAGAACTACACTGCTACAAGACGAAAATGATAAATATCGAGTGCACGCGATGAATTTGGAAATCCAAAATGAATTGTTGACAATGGGAGAGTTCTGCATACCGATGGCCTTAAAGTGGCGCACCTTGATTTATGAGTGGTCGCCGGCCCTGTTAAAATTCTATCTTAACGCCTTTTAGATGACCCTCCCAGACCAGAGTAACCTAGTAAGGTGGGGGAAGGCCACAGAAAAACAATGTTATACTAGTGGCGAGCCAATAGGGACGGTTAGGCACATATGAGTAGGATGTAGGGTGCTTCTCGAAAGAGGCCAATACTCACGCCGCCACGATAAGATGCTTATCATCATACGTGAAGCAATGAGCCTGACAGTAGCTAGAGCCCAAAAAGGATTGACTACTAACAGACGCCATATCAACTTTGTGTCTGAAGGTTCATCCATAAAATCCAGGAACAAACCATATTCAATTTTATGTACTGCCCTAGATTGGATTCTCCTAATCGAGACATATGAAAAGCACTATAAAATTCCGGAGGATGTTGGGGTTTCGTCATCTAGACCTGACATATTCCTTTATTCTAAGAGGTTAAAACATGTGGTTCTTGTGGAACTTACTGCTACTTACAAATATACCGGAGGACCACACAACATCAAATTTGGTTAGGCAGAGAGGGGAACTTGGGTAGTGAAGGTGAGTGTTGATTTACATCAACAAAAGGGGCCCCTTCCAAACCTACACTTGGGTCACAAGTCCCAAGCACTGTCCCGAGTTCCCAACTCAGCAACGCGATGGACCCGGCACCCGCACAGATAATCCGTGGATTGCTAAGAATATCGGTCTCTTTATTAGTTTTTATTTTTTTGTTTTCGTGCGGAAATCCCTTCGGATACCCCCCCCCCCCCCCCGCCAGCCAGCTGGGGTGGTTATGTCGGGCTTGAACAGACTAAAACCGCACGCCGTCTCGGGTGTACAGATATTCGGCAACGAATAAAACTGCCTAACCTACTTGCTGGCGCGTGATCTACCTGTGAAAGAGATGGATAGAGGTGGATAGTTGGTTTTGGCTGACGCATAAATCTTAAAACTTCTCATTAAATTGTTGTTAATGAAGAAAGAAAACACGGTTAATTGATTTTAGTTGAAGTTATTTCTAGGTATAAGTAATATAACTTCATTCAAAAAGCTACTAAGATTTGTAAATTTTTCTTATGTGTAGTAACATCGGCAATTACTGTTAAAATACATTCAGTTAAAATCAGTTACCGTTTGATACCTCATTTTAACCGAATAATTTCATGGCTTATTTACTCTAAGTATCAACACGAAAAATTAGTTTAAATCCGTAATCTGGTTTTACCTGTGTGTATTCACAAACTTTACTATTTTAAATGAGCTTATTCGTTTTTTAACGAAGATAGTTACTTTACAGTTATTTTATTTTGTCACTAGCTATCTCAGGAACTATGCACCGTAGAGGATAATGGGTTTTACCTGTAGATGCGTCTCAACGAGACGAGTTGATTGGTGTAATAAAAGTTAATTGACGAAAAAGTGCAGTTAATCAGTTTTGGCAATAAGGGTACGAAATATTCTACGACATTCTACACAGCGCTTTCTCGACCCAAAGTAAGCATAGTTGAACTAGCTTGTGTTAAGGGTTCCAGAATGCGGATAAACATATACTTTTTAGGGTTCCGTTGCCAAATGGCAAAAAACGGAACCCTTATAGATTCGTCATGTCTGTC